>JARYHS010009186.1:180964889-181098991 GCA_031002005.1 Vandiemenella viatica
GGTCTTCTTGTTGGTGTATTATAATTGATTATTCTTTTCACTCCATCAGCACCAATAGTCTGTTGTGTTTGTCAGCGGCAGTTTCATATTCACCGAGGCAACTGACCAGTGGATTGGCTGAGTGATGTGCTGCACTGTAGAATTCATAGGAATGTTGCTGGAATCTTTCAATTAGCTACAGTGTTCCTGATGCCTCATAGGCTGCATCAGTGGGGAAATGATCTGGCAGAATGTAGTGCCCATGTCTGTGCTCTATACTGAAGGTTGTTTGTGAACAATGTAATGCTATATAATAGGATCAAAATGGTAGAAGACTGTAAGCAGCTGCAGAGTGATCTAGACAGAATATCTAGCTGGGTAGCTAAACAAGCTATGCAAGATATTTCAGATGAAATGGACAAGGGAGGCCAAATTGATAGTGTATCACTAGATCTTTCAAAGGCGTTTGATGGAGTGAGCTATAAAATGGTAGTAAATAAGGTAAAAACTATTGGAGTGGATCAGAAAGTGATTTGCTGGGTAGAAGAATTTTTTAAAGGTAGGAAACAGAATGTTACGGTGGGAAATGCGGTATAACAGGAAGTGGAAGTGAAAATGGGAGTGCTGCAGGGTAGCACATTGGGACCATTGCTATTCATTATTCTAATGAATAATTGTGTTGATTGTTTACTAACTGAAATTAGATTGTTTGCAGATGACATAATGCTTTATTAAAGGATCAAACCAATAGAGGACTGTAAACAGTTGCAGATACCAAGAGTAAACTGGCAGGGGGATGGTATCAATATTAACACATAACTTAGACAAGAAACTTAAGATTAATGATATATGAAACCAACAATAATAGTGACAATAAGAATGATATTAGGTAATGAAAATCACTGAGGAGAGGAAAAGTAAACCACTGTTAAAGGCAGTGTGGGCACAATGAATACATAAAAATCAACACACTTTACACTTTGGGGCAAACTTTAATTACAAATGGCAAAGGAATTGGATATGGGCACACTGAGCTAGATAAATCTGGTGAGTCATTGTGTGTACAAATGAAAAACATGCAATATATCCTCTTCTTAAAGTGGCTTAGAGCCAGTTATGAAGACAGAAAATAAAAGACTTTTTGTACCAAAAATAGAGTTTTAAGATTGTTTTTAAGCTTAATTACCTTTAAAAATAATGAAACACATCCCAATAACATATAATCATTAGTGTACAGTTCCACAACATCATCTTCCAAAATACAACTGGGCTTCAGAAGTGGGTGAGCTAGAACATACAAATAATCAGTAACTTAATCTCAAGTAAGCAGTAATGTACATAAAAAATAATAATATTACCATGTTTTGAAAACGAGAATTATTTTAGACTATGAAAATAAGGAAGGATGGGTAGTGACTCACCATATATTAAGTTATGTTTACCATTTCAGTGTTATTAGTTTCCTGATTAAGATTATTATTCAGTGGAGGTGGCTCTGAAGATTAAAGGCTATGACATTGTGTCTTCGGGCCATTCAACATGAAGACATTTAAATCTTCATCATGATTCACCTTGTGCCAATATAATTTGAATAAAATACTTTTTAATCTCAAACATTTTATTCAGAACTAACTATAGAAGACCAATCTCATTTTTAAAACTGCCAGCCTGTGTAGTTATTAGTACAAGTTAATCATAGCTTCTGATGTTAACAGTCTGGCAGCTGAATGGTAAAAATAACTGACATTAAAATCATGATCTTGGTTGTAAATTTTACAAGCTGTTGAATTAACATTAACCTCTGGCATTCTTTATGTTGTTCCTGCAAAGCAAACTAGGATGATTCATAACATTTTAGGTCTCCTTCACAACTTTGGATTACTAGATTCATCTATTATAGCACTGACAGAGGAGGATTGTGTGCAAATTGTAACTTTACCATGTACTTTCCCAGTCAATAATGCCATTAGCATTTACTATTCTTTCCAACTTTCAGCATGAGCACAATTTTAACAATTCTAGCAGTGGGGCTGATGAAATATTTCTTTGTGCATTAAACTCAAAAAATATTACAACCAATGGTGAAAATGTAATTATGAGTGAATCTGCAATTTGGTTTACAATGTTTTTGCACATCATAATCATTATTGCTGTTCAGTAAAAGGGTGTATCCAGGATCAGAACTAGAGGGGGGCAAGATTTGAACTGGGGGGGGGGGGGGTAAGTCATATTGGTTTCGAGGAAGTGGGGTGGGAGACTAAAACTTGACGATTTCTTACAAAATGAAACTCAAATCTATTGAGGAAACTATTTTAATTATTGTTTAATATAGTAATCCAACCACTTAATCTAAGAACTTACTACATATTTAATTAAGTCAGTTAGTTTTTTATGTAAACATTAACCGTCTCGAATTCTCAAAAAATTTTGCAATAACTTTGTCAATATATCATGATGTTCTTTCACAAAATTTCGATGCACACTCATTAGGCATAATCCATTCAATCTTTCCTCTCCCATAGTGCCCCTGAGCCATTTCTTCACTTGTTGAAGTGTAGTAAAGACAACTCAGTTTTTCTTCTAGGGATGGGGGCAGCAGCCCCCGTCTGCCATCGCTGGATATGTCCATGGTTTAGTCATTACTTTCTGTTTCTGAAGTAATATTATGGAGATGACTACACTACAGGTGAAAATTAGTCACCAAAATATTCAATGTAGCAGAATCCACAGTGGCTGAATTAACAAAAGAACTCAATGTTTTGAAGGCTGAAAAAGCAGCATTAAATGTTAAGGAATTCCAGTGGATTGCAGCCAAAAATGGAGGGAAACAACAGGACCTGCATTCTACAAATTTTCAGTTGGAAGTTTCCAATATTTTTGGGGTGTTGGAGAATCTAACTGAGGATTTATCAGATACCACAGCAGGGCTGTCTCATTGCAACAAAGCTGTAAAAAAGCACACATTGTGCATACCTCATAATAAGAAACCCAAGAAGGTGTTATTGCTTGGAAGCAGTCACGGTAGGGGGTTAAGTGTAATGTTACAGTCAAGCCTGGGCTCTGATGTTGAGGTGTGTAGTATATTTAAGCCTAATGCAGAACTTGGCAATGTTGTGGATGAAATTTCAAACCTGGGGAAAAATCTTACTAAAGAGGATCATATAATTATAGTTGGGGGTCCTGGAAATAGTCTGTCCAGAAATCTCAATTACTGTGTTGAAACAGACATTGACAACTTTGCTAAAAACACCACTCACACCAATGTTGGTTTGGTTGACCTCTTCAAGCGTTATGATCAACCCTGGATGCGTGGTCAAGTACAGCGTACACAGGCAGATCTGAAGCGTGCATTGTGTCAGGTTGACCGAACACACATTGGTCTGATAGATGTTTCTGGCATAACACGGAATGACCATACCTCCCATGGACTCCACCTGAATGTTTGGGGCAAGCAGAAGATAACACAACTGATTGCCAGTAGCATCAGGAGAGGCAGGTTGGATGTGAACCCCATCCCAGTGGTAATTGGTGGTAGGACTCAGTCTTTTTTAGGCCAAATGTCAAGAGTAGGAAGAGTTATTTAAGAAATGTACATAATGGTATTACAGTAAAAAATAAAGAATGTCAGTCTAAAATAGCTTTGTTCCATCAGAACATTGGGGGTATCTCAAGCAAACTTGATGAGTTGATAATATCTATAGAAGAGACCCAAAAATCATTGAATCTTAACATAAATATCGTATGTCTGACAGAACATCATCTGAAGAATTCTGAAATAGGTCTCCTCCCTTTTATTGGATATAGATTATCTTCTTGTTATTGCAGGTCAGAGATGAGAATGGGTGGTGCAGCAATATATGTAAGAGAAAATACTGAGACAAAATCGTTAGATGTAAGTAAATACTGTATAGAACAAGATTTTGATTGTTGTGCAATACAGTTAGAATTAGAAAACAAATATCTTATAGTGCTGAAAGTTTATAGGGCTCCCACAGGAGACTTCAGTAAATTTTGTAATAAACTTGAGGTGGTTCTAATAAACTTATCACGTACTAAAAGTGAAATTATCCTCTGTGGAGACTTCAACATAAATTTTGCTGTAGAATGTAACCAGACAGATTATCTTCTAGGAATGCTTAGATCATTCAATCTCTATCAAACTGTAAATTTCCCAACTAGAACACAAAAAGATAGTAGTACCATTATAGATAACATTTTTGTAGAACACAATAAATTAGAAATACATGAAACAGTTCCAATAGAAAATGCTTTGTCAGACCATAATGCTCAAATAAATACTTTGGATGTTGTGGGAAATGAAAATAACAAAAAGAAAGGTTTTGTAAGAGTTAGGCCATTAAAGAACAATTCATTAAAAATATTAAATGATGAACTTCTCAATAAGGACTGGAGCACTGTTTATAAATTAAAAGGGGTAAACAATAAATTCAATTACTTTCACCAAAGGTTTTTAGAAATTTACAAAAGGTGTCTCCCTACAAAACTAGCTCCAATTGGTCAAAAACGAGTAAACAAAAATTGGGTTACAGTTGGTATTAAAACATCTTGCAGACATAAAAGAGAATTGTATGTAAAAGTTAGGAATACTGATAATATGCTTCTCAGACAACATTACAAAACTTACTGTAGAATTTTAACCAAAGTAATAAAAGAAGCTAAACGTTTGGCCATAAACGATGAGATTAGTAGTTCAGATAATAAGATAAAAAGTGTCTGGAACATTATTAAAAGAGAAACAACTGTATCATCCATTGAACATAAACCTATATCTATAAGCATTAATGATAAACTTGTAAATGACCCCTTTTGTGTAGGAAGTGCTTTCAATAACTACTTCTTAACAGTTGCTGAGAAAATAAAAGGAAAATATATTGGGAATATGGATGCTATAGCAATACTTAAATCCTTATCACCAAAAACAGCACCTATGTCTCTATTTCCCACCAGTCAAAATGAAATTGAAAAAAATTATTAAATCCCTCAAAAATAAAAAGTCATTTGGTTATGATGAGGTTTCAACCCATGTAGTAAAACAATGTAACACCAGCATTAGTAGAGATATTAGTCATATTTGTTAGAGTTCTTTTGAAGAAGGTATCTTTCCTGACTCACTCAAGAAGTCAATAATCAAACCGCTTTATAAAAAAGGTGATACCTCAAAGATTGAAAATTACAGACCGATATCACTTCTACCAGCATTTTCAAAAATCTTTGAAAAAGCAATATACAGAAGGGTGTATGCACATCTACAAAAGAATGATCTACTCAGTAAAGTACAGTTTGGTTTTAGACAAGGCGTTTCAACAGATCCAGCAATTTTTGCTTTTGTAAACAACATACTGGAATCAATGCATAAAAAATTAAATTCCCTAGGTATATTCTGTGATCTTGCTAAGGCTTTTGACTGTGTTGATCATGAGATTCTACTAGGTAAATTAGACGACTATGGAGTTAGTGGTAAGCCAGGACTTTGGTTTAAATCATACCTGGAAAATAGAAAGCAATGTGTATCACTGAAAGATGCTAATACAGGAGATGTTATAAATTCAGAATGGGGTATAGTTAAATGTGATGTGCCTCAGGGTTCAATTCTTGGCCCTCTGCTGTTCTTAATCTATATAAATCATCTCCCACATATACTAGGTGATAATTAACACATGGTGCTCTTTGCAGATGATACTAGCATATCCTTGAAAGACCCATCAGCACAAAACCTCGAAAACACAGCAAATGATGTTATAAAGAAAATTAACAGGTGGTTTAGTGCCAACAAACTAATACTTAATGTAGAAAAGACACAGTTACTTCAGTTTGTTACAAAAAATAAATCAAAGGACAGCTATAATGTGATATCAGAAGGAAAAGCAATCAATGAAAGCAGTTTCACAAGATTCCTGGGTGTATATATAGATAACAAATTTAACTGGAAACAGCATATTAAACAACTTCTTAAAAAACTGAATTCTGCAACATTTTCACTGAGGGTAATATCTAGAATAGCTAACATAGAAACCAGAAAGTTAGTATATTTTGCATATTTTCATTCCCTGCTCACTTATGGCATCTCATTCTGGGGAAACTCGTCACAAGCACAGAGGGTATTTAAATTGTAAAAGCGTGCTATAAGAACTATTTGTGGGGCAAGCCCACAGACGTCATGCAGAAATCTATTTAAAAACCTGTGTGTACTAATAATGCCAGCACAGTATGTATACTCTGTACTATCATTTGTAGTGGAAAATCCTGAGCACTTCAATCTTAATGCTGACATACATAGCCATAATACTAGGAATAAATATAATATTCACAAGGATTACAAATCACTGTCAATTGTACAGAAAGGGTTAACATTTACTGGAGCTTCCTTATTCAATGTATTACCAACAGAAATTAAATGTTATCTACAAAAACCCAACTACTTTAAGTCCAAACTGAAAGAGTTTCTGCCTCAGAACCCATTTTACTCTGTGAAAGAATTTTCTTCTTGGAATTTGGTAACTAAGAATGACTGATAAAATAGTATATATGGTGTATGGAAGGGGAAGGTGACAAAATTATCCACAATTACTAAAATGATATATGGTTTTTCTTTCTGTTGAAACTTTTGATAAATGAACTAATTACATTGTTTACAAAATTTCACTCATATATAGTAACTAACATGGGATAGCATGCACTCAAAAACTGCTGTGAAAAATTATCATACTAACAGATTTTTAAATAATTGACTGCTTATGAGTTGTTGGTAATATAATTGATATTGTTAATAGGTGTTTGTACTGTTCCACATAAATAGCAACTAACATAATATAATATGTAGTCACAAATTACAGTGAAACTTATCATGGTAACTGGTTGGTAAGAATATAACTGGTTATTAGATGCTGGTAACAAGTGTATACACTGTTCCACATAATAAGAATTAATTAATTCAGGATTGTATTTGTAGATTACAGGAGATATTGGTTATACTAATGGGTTGTTGCTAACTTGTTGTCAATATATAATAATATTATCAATTATATAGTAATATTGACATTACTAATAAGTGTATGTACTGTTCCACATCCCCGAGATTATTCTCACATGGGATCAAAGTGAACATATCTATCTATCTATCTAGGTACTCACAAATCAGCTGAGAACTTCCCCAGATATAAGGTAAGAACTGAAAGTCATCAAGATTCCAAGCACTGTGGCCAGTAGTAGGCTCTAGGTGATAAGTGCTTTGAAGTTTACGTACAACATCCAAGTACCTGAGAAAAGTCCATGGCTGTTAAAAATTCTCAAGTTTCAAGTTTCCACATAACAAAAACTATAGCAATCATATAATTCATTTTAGGGCTCATTATTTGAATGTAGTATTTTACCTCGAATTTTAAACTTTCAAGGTATTACAGATATATAAATTGATATCACTGAAACTTTACCAAAAGAAAAAAATACCAATACTATTATTAAACAATAAATTTCCAGATTTATTAATTGCAACAAAATGGTTTGAACCTGGCTATTTCCTTCTAATTGTTATTACCGGTACCTATCAAGTCATCCATGTTGTTATCCTTGTTTTCAAGATAAACATTTTAACATAAATCATGATAACACCTATAGAGGCCCAGTGGCTCAGTCGTTATGGCCTCTGACTGACGATCGGAAGGTCCCTTGTTCGAATCCCTGTCTCAGCTGGGATTTTCATAGGCCTTTGTCCTGACCTGCAACTTTGGCACAGCTTGCTGTGTAATAGGAAATACAGCAGAAACCTTCCATAGCTTATATTCCATATTAAACTAGATAACCAGACACATATCCAGTCAAACATATTAGAAGGTATTCCATTATGCTTGTCACTTCAGTGTATATCAGTGTCCTCACAGGACTCCAACAATTAAACAGAAGAAGTTTTGGAATGTGTGTTTCGTTACCCAAATATGAATACAGTATTTAAAGAAAAAAAACTAAACATGTATTTTGGTGTTTTTTTTGTAGAAATCAGAGATGTCCAAAATTATATTTTTATATATTTTTACTCCAGCGTGTGAGGTAGATAAGTAGAAAACTAAGATATTTTTTCCTAATGTTTTTAACTTTAAAATAAAGACGTGAGTGGCAGTCAATGTGGTCAATTTTAGACAAATTTTGTTTCCGGATCTATTTCAAAAATGGTTTTACCTAGAAGCTTGAAATTATTCCATAATATCTACTTCATGCTTTATTCAAATGCAAAATAATAAAAACACATCCATGTAGTATAGCTTCTAAGTTGTGAGTAAAACAAACAAAAGTTTTTATTTTGTCGTTATTTTAACAAGTATTAACACTTTTTTTACTGTCTTTTCAGTTCAGATTGCATAGCATTTTAATATACATATCATAAATTCTATTGCAATCAATCCATTTTTTTCTCACTTTCCCAGTGGCCATATGGTACGGTGTCAGGGGCCATGTAGAGGGATCCGCTGCCTAATCTTTGAACGTGTACAGCATCAATTTTTTCAAGCAATTGTCTTCTGATTTTCCACAAACAAGATATTTATTAAGATCATTAGAATACGAAATCCTAATTGCGCGTGGCTCGAACTTTTAATTGCTCGGTTATTTAACGTTTTAAGCAACAGGTTCCAAGCCCGAATATTTAGCCTGTATGTTTATTCACCAACTGATTAGCTTTTCTAATCCCAATGGCATCTGTGATGACTCTGTCACAATTTACCTATTATTGTTTATTAAACGATCCTCTCCATAATATAACCCAGTCCCTCAGAGTCGGCGCTAGAATTCTCGAGCCCCAGATAAGTGTTCTTAGGGGCCCCCTCCCTCTCCCCTCCACCTCCCCTCCCCCGACAAAATTTTTTCCTTAAACTTTGATTTTTTGATAAAGTCAGAAAATTTTAATGCAAAAAAAAAAAAAAACTCTTTTAAGAAATTTTTTAAAAAAAGTATATTAGTATTTAGTTAGTCACCCCGGACGAAGGGTCCCCTTCGGAAGCTCCGGCCCGGGGTATTTTTGCCCCGCTTACCTCTTCCTAACGCTGGCCATGCAGTCCCTAGATATTTCTGAAAAAATCTTATAAATTAATTTGTCTAAACACTTACAATTTTTTTTTCATTCTCTTAAATTATTTATTTATGCTGAACAAAATACCTGCTGAATACACAAGCAACTATTACTCCTTCGTCGGACTCATCGAAAGCTCCTATCTTATACAGGCAACACAGCAACATTACAAAACACATTTCATGCTCTGGGCCATATTCACAACGCATAGCGTTTCCAAAGCCCTCCATCAAGTAAAACTCAATTTCCAGAATTGCCCGATGAAATTGTTCAGGTAGTGCTTTTCGAAGAAGGATTGTAGCATCCTGTATAACAGGAACAAGGTTGGGGTTTTTTTTTTTTTTTACAATTTTAGGTAATAAAATAATGATTTTAAATTGTTATTACTATTAATAAGTATGATACAGTTATGTAATAAATAAATTCCCAACTTTTTTTTCTCAAAGAGACGTTGACAATTACTATGAAGAGCCGCTAAATATCTTTGGTGCCAGGATATATATAGATACCGATTATGCCCCATGTTTCATTTACTTATCCTATATCGTTTAGTGTGGTATCATACGATGAGGTTTTTTTTTTAAAAAAAAAAAAAAAAAAAAAAAAAAAAAAAGCGATAGTTCTTTGGCCACGGTAAGGAGGAATTTGAACAACGTTACCAGTTCGGCGTTAGGCGTCAAGTGTGCATGCGCCGCATCGTTCTATACACTAACGCTTAAAACATTCTGCGCATTCGCCACATCGTTCTGTACACTCGCGCTTAAAGGGCCCCACACACAGTTTATCTGAAGGCAATAAACTGTCAGTTTGTCAGTTTATCGTAGTTGTACACACACATACAAACGATATTAAGTTCTTGGACCGCAGGTACTGCGTAACTGTCAGTGTGTGGATTGTGGATTGCTGAAATCGGGGCCTGAACTACCAGCAGTTCACAGTTTACGATCTTTGAAGTTTACGATCGCAAGGCCAAGACTTACACACACAGTTCGACTGCAGTTACAGCGCCTGTGGAGCGTGCATAAACCACGTAGCTCCATTTTGGTCTCCTGTGAAAACCCCCTCCTCCCCCCACGTATTACGTAGCTTTTTTCCTTTTTGATTCCAGAAGACATTTTGTACCGTTTTCTCTTGTCAGACTATTATAAATTACATACGGACATAATTAATTGAGGGAAATAAATATTCACATGATGTTGTGAGTTCTGTTCCCCATTTTAACTGTGAAAAATGTTATGAAGAAAAGCTACGTGGCCTGGCTCGGAACCGCCCCCCCCTCCCCCACGTAGCCCAGCGTAGCCTTCCAGCCAAACCCCCCCCCCCAATCCAAAAAACGTAGTTTGTGCACGCTCCCCTGACAGATACTTTTTATTTTTGTCTGACTACAGGTCACAGATCTTTCGCGCTGTTTAATCCATGGTTTAATCTGTTTTGGACTTTCAAGAAAATGGACAACAAACCATAGTTCATTTCCTCATTTATTGAATTATATAGGCAATTCCCATGTTTGTGGAATGTAAAAGATGAGTCATATGCAAATAAATGACTTAAAGAAGAGACAAACGGGAAATTATTGGAGTTTTACAAAGCAGTAACCCCTACGGCAACAATAGATACAGTCAAGGAAAAAAAAAAAATAACCATTTGGGATGCGCGTTTTGTAAAGAACTGAAGAAAGTGAAAGCATCAAAGTCTGGTTCATCTGCTGATGATCATATACGCCAGGTATTGGCAACTTTGCTTAGCTGAGGGCGTAATTTCGGGACTTAATCAGGTCGCGGGCCATAGGTAAGACAGAAGTAGATAGTAGTGAATAAAAAGGCGATAAAAAATCACACTTTTTTATTTACTAAAATTACAATAGAATAATCAAACATACAAAAAGAAAATTAGCAAAAACATATAGAAAAATCAATTGAAAATTAATGGGAGACTTCAGTTTGAAGCGTTATTAGAAATTTCTGATTCTCTCGCGGGCCGGACTGAAGTTGTGGAGGGCCGGATCCGGCCCGAGGGCCGGGGGTTGCCCATATATGATATACGCCGTCACTTTGGTACTTTGATATGTTTTCAACTGATCAAGAAGTGATGAATCCTTCATGATATATTCGGTAAGTACCTGTTACTATTATTGTCTTTAGTAATTTTATCACTTCTTCAGCTGAAAACATTGCATGAACTTTAAACGGATCGGTGAAAGGGAAATAATGATAATATCACTTGTTACTTATCACCTTTATTTCACACATACTGAATGTTAAATTCAAATACTTATACTCATTACATGTTTGAACTAATTAGATCTGTCAACGAAATTATCTTGCCACGAAACAGCGCCGTCATTAACAAAGTAATTTTTGTACTGCTCACGATTACATTTTACACCAACACATACATTTCTAATAGATCCACATTGCAAGCCTCACAAACGATCATTTCTTCTGTCACTGTGAACTACTTGACCAGTCTGTAAATCTTCAAAGTCCAACGAAGCTAAAGTTATATACTTGCTTCTTTTGTTTAAAAAAAAATTGTAAAGAACGCATGCAGCTGAAACAATGTAATCTATTTTTTCTGGTTTCATATTTATCTCAGTGTGGAATACTCTGAAACGACACGAAAGTATCCCAAAAGCGTCCTCAACAACTCTACGAGCTCTGATTAAGCGGTAGTAGAATATGCGTTACTCAAGACTAATTTTTTTTTAGGATATGGTTTCAATATATTTTCAAGTAGTGCGAAAGCATCGTCAGTGACAAATACAAAATTTAGGTTTTTCGTATTCATATCAATGGTTGGCAAATTTATATTAATCTGATTTTTGTAGAAAGATGTGCACTCTATAACGGCCTCCATCAGATACTTGGCCATTACACTCAATATTGACATAAACAAACTCATAGTCCGCATTAGCGATGACCATCAAAACTATGCTACAATATCCTTTGTAGTTATAAAAATTATGAACCACTGTTCGGCGGTTTCTTAATTCTGACGTGTTTTCTGTCAATTGCGCCACCGTAATTAGAAAAATTCCGTCTGTTTTTGAAGTCCTTTTCTACTGCTTGCCACTCTTCAACGGAATCTGGTTGCTGAAAACAAAATCATCATTTAGATCTGTTGAGTATTGTACATTTATATCTGTGAGGAATGTTCTGGTGCTTAATGTATCTTTGAGATGTATCTTTGGAATTGTACATGAGTGTGAGGAGTCGTTGTCTGGCTGTTGAACTGTAAACATGTGGATATAAAGTTGTAGTGTGTATGCCTCAATAAACGTATTATTATTACAGCAGACCTTATTGTGTGGTGAACATTATTTAACATGGTAAGCAGTCCGTGGTTTAGTGGTTTAATGGTTGAGTGGTTAAATTGTTGTAAAAAAAGGTCTGTGGCTTTCGTGTATTCGAGAAAGTTTGATTTCAAGTAATAATGGCTGACATTGTAATACCGTGCTTTGACGGCGAGGACTATGGAAATTGGAAGAAAAGAATAACGATGTATTTTAAAGATGAAGAAATGTTATACAGTGGCTTCAAGAGAGAAAACAAGTATGGATAATGCTGAAATTTGGGAAGAAGAAAATCTGAAGGCAGTAAACTACATCTATAGTGCTATTACGAATAAGCAACTTGAGTTTGTGAGTGATAAAGTGAATGCATATGAAATAATGACTAAGTTCGACGAATTATACTCCAAGGAATCGACTGCACTCCAAATAATTTGTAGAAACAAACTGGAAAAATTGAAGTTAAAAGACTACAATGAAATAGCGACATTCTTTAGTGATTTTGAAAGAACAGTAAACGAATTGAAAGCTGCTGGGGCTAAAGTGACTGAGAAAGAAAAATTAAACTACATGTTAAGAACTTTGCCGGACTGTTTGTGCTACATTGGTGACTTGGTCGATGTTTTGAAAGAAGAATTTGTTAAAAGTAAAATTCGATTATTGGACTTGAAAGACAAAGGTGAAAGTGAATCTGTAAAAACAAATGCATTCCATAGTATGAGAAAATCTGGTACAAGTCGTCAGAAACAATTGTGTTGGTGCTGCGGAAGAAGAAGACATTTCAAGAGAGATTGTCGTCGTCGAAATGAAGAAAATGAAAGAGGCACATGGAATCACAGCAGGCAGTATCAAAGAAGCAGCAGAGGAAGTAACCATCAAAGTGGAAACTTCAGAGGTTACAACAATAATCAACCGTGGAGCGGAAGTAAGCACAAGGGATCCAGAAACGACCGGTATCGGCGAAGTCAAGAATGCCAACAAAGTGAAAGTGTAAGTGCAACGGGATCAAGAAACGGCCAGTATCGGCATGGTGAAGTGTACCACCAAAGTGAAAGTGCAACAGGCAGTTTTGTAACAGAGGTTAGGAGCTTGATGGTGCAAAATAAAATGAACACAGGTAACAAAGAAAATATTAAAATTGATTGGTTATTGGATAGTGGTTGTACAGTTCATGTTGTAAATAATGAAGAGTATTTTTCTGAGTATGTAACTTTAGAAAAGCCTGTAGAGGTAAAGATTGCTGATGGGAAAATTTTGAAAGCAACTAAGATAGGAAATGTAGTTAGTTATTTTTCAGTTTATGGTAAATTGATTCAAATTAATATGGAAAATGTATTTTATGTTAAAGACATGAGTAGAAACTTAATTAGTTATGCGAAATTAACAGACAAGCACAAGATTGTATCTGTAGGAAATGTTTCAAAAGTTTTTTTATGGAAATAACAGGCTAATTGCAATTGCTATGAAGGAAGGTAATCTGTATAAAATGGCAAGTAGCATTTTTAAGGTAGATGTTAATGTAAATATTGTGAGTAACAGTGATTCTATGACTGAAAAGGAGAGATGGCATCTCATATTAGGGCATGTAAAATTTTAACTATTTAAATACTTTGTGTAAAGATCAATTAGCAGTTGGTTTACCTAAAAGTTTAGAGTCTGAATATATGAAGTGTAAAGTTTGTATTGAAAACAAAATGCGCAATTTACCTTTTGAAAATAATAGAAGCAAAGCAGAAGGAATTTTAGAAATTATTCACACTGATTTAAATGGGCCTCACTCAACTCTTGGTTTGAATGGTGAAAGATACTTTCTAACTTTTATAGATGATTATAGCAAAGCAGCTCGTGTTTACCCTATCAAATCAAAAAGTCATGTTTATGATTGTCTATGATTGCATATGTAAATGAAATAGAAAATTTGACAGATTTAAACAGTGATAAATGTAAATTGACTAGGTCAGGTAGAAAATGCCAGATAGATTTAATGATTATGTCTGTAGCAATATCATTTATGTAAACTTTTGTTGTGCTGATAGTCCAGATAATTTGGAGGAGGCGATTAATTGTAAAGAGTCAGTGTATTGGAAACAAGCAATGGACAAGGAGATTGACTGTTTGTATCAAAACAAAACATGGAAACTAGTAAAGAAACCAGAGAATGTAAATGCTCTTGATGTAAAGTGGGTTTATACAAAAAAATCAGATAACACTTATAAAGCAAGACTAGTTGTAAGGGGTTTTCAACAAAAGGAAGTTGTGGATGATATATATTCACCAGTGGCTAAGATGCAAACATTGAAACTTCTACTGTCATACTGTTGTCAAAATGGTATAGCTATAGAGCAAATGGATGTTGAAAGTGCATTTCTTAATGGTAAAGTTTTATCAGAGGTTTATATAAATCAGCCAAGAAGGTTTGAAGATGGTACTAATAGGGTTTTTAAATTGAATAAAGCATTGTATGGTTTATGAGAAAGCCCTAGAGCTTGGTATGATTGTTTTGATGAATTTATGAGTGATCTAGGTTTTGCAAAATGTGAATTTGATTATAGTCTGCATACTTTGATCGATGGAGATGATGAATTTATTTAATAATATTTGTTGATGATCTATTAATTTGTTGCAACAGTAAAAGGAAAATAGATAAAATCAAGAATCTGTTGTTGAAGAAATTCAAAATGAAATTTCTGTAGAAATGAAAATGTAAAAACTTTGGATTGCTATGTTGATGCAGATTGGGCAGGTGATATTGTAGATTGAAAGTCCACGACGGGGTATGTAATTAGATTGTTTGGAAATTCAATATTTTGGAAATCTAGAAAACAAGGAAGTGTCGTTAAATCTTCCACTTTTGCTGAATATATTGCCTTGTCAGAAGCTGTTACTGAACTAAAGTATGTTTTGGATGTATTAAAAACTTTTAATGTAAATATCAAAGGACCTGTCCAAGTATATGAAGATAACTCAGGAGCAGTAAATATTGCGAAGTATGGTAATTTTTCAAAGAACTCCAAGTATATTGAAGTACACTATCATTTTGTAAATGAGTGTTATATAAATGGTGTAATAGACATTGTGAAAATAGACTCTAACGAAAACATTGCTGACATATTTACGAAGGCATTGTGTAAAGTTAAGTTCAAAAAGTTTAGAGAGATATTGAATGTAAATTAATAGAAGTACAGATATAAATGTAAGGAGGCGTGTTGAGTATTGTACATTTATATATGTGAGGAATGTTCTGGTGCTTGATGTATCTTGGAGATGTATCTTTGGAATTGTACATGAGTGTGAGGAGTCGTTGTCTGGCTGTTGAACTGTAAACATGTGGATATAAAGTTGTAGTGTGTATGCCCCAATAAACGTATTATTATTACAGCAGACCTTATTGTGTGGTGAACATTATTTAACAAGGTCAGTTAGTAGTACTGTGAATTTACATACAATATTCATTGAAAAAATTTCTATGTGCACTGTGCCTTAAATGTTACCTACACAATTGGTTATTACTTAATCATAAAGTACCTACATAATTACATACATACATTACATGAATAATGATTGACTTAATTATTTACAAAATTCTTTCTAGGATGCTGTGGAAGACACCACTTCCCAACCATCGCACAGTGGTCTGAAATCCCGAAAAGCTGGCCAAAATAGAAATACTTGTTCAATCTTCATGAAAATTTGTGTACATGATCCGTCTAGGTCGCTGATAACGAATATCTACGTCAATTATAAAAAATAAAAAAAATAAACAAAATGTCGGTTCCAAAATGGCAGAAAATATTTAAAATGGCAGATTATCTAAAAAATAGTATAAATATTGGGTGATTTAATATCTGTTATAAAAAATCTGGACATTATATGTTGAAAAACAAAATGGCGGCTTCAAAATGGCCGATGCTAGTACAAAAAATTATGTTGAATGCATTAAATATCCTATAAGTATATGAAACCGGTGATAATGAAAAAATTAAAACAATATGTCATACGATATTGAATATATCACGACTTTTGTTAATACTGATTAAAATTAGCTCTTATAATATAAAAATGGCAAAGCCATTGTGGTGGACATTTTTAAAAACAGAAAAATAGTATCTTTTTCAACAAAAAAAATTATTATTATGAAACGGGACTTATGAGGACGTAAATCTATATTTCATTTTTGAAATAATAAACAAATATTTTATTAAAAATGTCTAAAATTGTATTGTTGAAGAAAAAGAAAAATTGTTTTATGAAATTTTACTTATAAAACATTTTTTTTTATTTGTACAAAAATTCGATTGCTTAGTAAGAAACAACATACATTTTATTCGCTATCGGAATCACAACAATCTGTCGTTGATTCATCCGTCACAGAATCAGTTACATCAGAGCAATGTGTTGCGATATCTGGCGGATTGAGTAGCTCTAATGCCTCTATTGACAGCGATCTCAACTTTTTCTGGGTCAATTTCCTGAGGCTCGTTATAAAGGGGTTTGAGGAAACCAAAAGTCGCAAAAATACATCCTCCATCGTTTTTTGGCGGCTGCATTTTCGCGAGAAATCTTCCCAAAACCATTTTATATATTTATTGCACGATTCTTGCGCACTTTTAAACTAGTCTATGCCCTTCTGCATGAGTCACAAAGCGAAACCGACACGTGATTTACATCAAAGAAATACCGCTCTATGGCACTAGTAAAGTTAACGTTCCTAAATAGTTACTTTTGTTTCATCAGATTTATGAATTTCAATTGATGCAACAATGTCTGCAACATCATTGTTTAGTTTTCCTTTTAGTAGTAAAATAATTTCTTTTCTAGAAATCTCTATACATGTAGTAGATGTACATTCTGAAACATTTAAAATCCATTAAAAATGTATTTAAAAAATACTGTAATTTATTATAATCTTTTAATTTTTTAAACGATTTATTAATGATTCTGTTAAATTTCATTCTGATTAATCAGTCCTCAAATACACTGGAACCTGAAAGTATTACCGAAATACGACGAAAAGTCAAGGCCGTATTCAAACCTTAAATTATTTACCTGATCAACAATTTTGTCGTTATGCATGTTAACACAAAAAATTATATTATTAACAGAATAGCAGCTAGTAGCAGCCAGTTTTTTAAAATAAATATAAAATACAATATAGGCTATAAGGTGGTATAAGAGATACGACAGAACACACAAACTTTTTCAACTTTAAAGTTAAATAATTTGTTTAATGTAGATTATTATTTTTCTTACATTGTGGGGGTGAATCCATTTTGCGAATTCAAATGTTGGCAACACCACGTCGTTCTGTAGGTACACAATCACTTATTACATTTAAAAGAATTGTGAATTTTCGCCGGTAACTTTCCAACTAATCGCTTATTTTCGGTATGAGCTACAACTCGCCAGATGTTCTCGCCACGTCACGTCGGCACTTTCAAACGAGTCTATGCCCTTCTGCATGAGTGACAAAGCGAAATCGACACGTGATTTACATCAAAGAAATACCGCTCCATGGAACTAGTAAAGTCAAAGTTCCTAAATAGTAACTTTTTTTTTTAACTTTTGGCCAGCTTTTCGGGATTTCAGACCACTGTGCATCGCCGGTAGAGTCAATGTTTTCAGCCGGACCTTTAGAAGAAGGGTCATTAATCTCTTCAGATGTTCGGAAAAAGAAAAATCCTCACGTGAAGACGCCAAGACTAGGACACGAAGTTGCTGTTAGAGAAGCCCTTAAAGCACTAAAGGAAGATGATGAGTTTGACGACATTGGATTAAATGTTTCATGTAAACTACGACTCATGGATGATGAAGAAAGAATTTACGCAGAGTTACTAATCAATAAAATTTTAATCCATGGATTAAAGAAGACGTCAAGAAGAAATGGATATCACTAGTGTCTCATTCGTCCAGCCACCTTCCAAACTACCATACTGTTCTCCAATGGCCTCTACATCCCATATAGTCATGACTACCAGCGATGAAAAGCCATCATCATTGCAACCCATACATTATTATTGTGAAAATAATCCTAAAGACCCTGACGCTTCAGACTTGCCACAGTTTTTTATGTTTAAATAATGCAATAACTGTACATGGAACTGAACATATTCTGTCCATATTTTGATTATAAATTACATTTTCTATATATTTGTAGCGTTTCCTTGGTTTATTATAATGTAAAATATTACTGAGCAATAAATAAAATAAAAATTATCCTTTCCTGTATTATCATGCCAAGTGCTTGTGGTTAAATCCTTGAAGGATCTTCAAAACTCTGACCCGTAGCCAAAAATCTCAACGTGACTGTCAGTCTTTCTTCTGCAGTAATTGTTTGGCGCATTCGGGTGTCTGTGATGAATGGACTAATCAAACTTAACGATTCATCGAAATTTTCGTCACTTATTCTTAAGTAATAAATTAAGTCATCCGTATGTGATTGTCGTAGTTCACGCAACAAAATCATGTGGGAACTATTACTTCTTTCTTGTAACCATGTTTCATCCAAAACCTCTTTTTGCGTCCCGGTGTTGCAAGTAATATCATATTATTCAAGATTTATTAATTTATTTAAATGGCTTTCGGCCTTATCAGCCACACAGCGAAGTTCTTTGCATTTTATGATAATTCACATTTCATTACTTTACAGTTCTATTTACATAGTTTAACAAATTTCATTTCGTTTACAGTTTTCAATATATATGATTTATATTACTTTACAGTTCTATACACAACAGTTTACATTGTATAACCATTTACATTTCAATTTCTTTACAGTTCTATATCTACTGTTTACTTCTTGGTGTTACACTATGATGAGTCGACCTATAATCACTTACCGGTACATTATCATATTTCTTACCTGCGCCGTACAGTGTTTATTATACAATTTGTGGGTTCAAGTGGTGTACGATTGTAAATGTACTAACTTTGTTCCCGTCGTTTCCTGTTGGATTTTTTACTTGTCTAAAATTTATAATTGGATGTTTCCCTCCTTAAAGAAGGTCATTATGATTTTGAGTATTTCTTGTTTATTTGAGGCGAGCAGGATGGAAGCATTGGTTGGGAGAGGAATGTTACATTTTGTGAGGTCTTTTAGCATTCTGTCCTTCATGTGGGCGTAATTCTTGCACGAAAAGATGGTTTATATCTCCTACTGCCTGGTCAATGCAGTCGCATAGTGTGTTGTCTCTCAATCCTATCCGCTTTAAGAGGCTGGGAAAGTTGCTATGATGAAATCGGCATCTGATGATGTTGGTTAAGTGGCGTCTGTTTACTTTCCAGTTGTCGGACCACAGTTTGGAAGGGATGACTGGTTGGATGCGGCCGTAAAAGCACCTTTCTGTTTCATCAAGTTGTTCCATCCTGACTGCCATATTTTCTTCGCTCCCTGTTTAATCTCATGCAAGAATGTGAATGGAGGGAGTGTTAGGTCTATTCTTTGTCCGTTTGAGATCGCTATCGCACAACGATTTCTTCGTAATAAAAAGTGACCCATTATGAACGTGAATTATGTTAATGAAACAGTGAATTTAGAACTCACAACTACACTGCATCCGCGCGACTTTGGTCAGACAATTGTTTGAATAAGGTGGTGTAGTTTGGAACCCACATTTTGGATATCAAATACAGGAGTTTGAGGGGGTGCAAAGAAGGGCTGCTAGATTTGTATCTGAAAATCCCATAGAACACAATCAGTAACTGATTTGATAAAAGAGCTGGAATTAAGTCATTCGAAGACAGGAGAAGGGTGAAGAAAGTCATTGAAGTGTGAAAGGCGTATATTGGTGATGAGGCGTGGAAAAATAGTGGTGTTAGAATTAAAAGGAATGCATGAAAGGGACAAGATGACCATGACCACAAGCTGTTACTCTATTTCAGGCACAAGGGTATGAGAATATTTTCTTTAGAATATAAGGGTGTCAGGGATTGGAATAACTTACTAATAGAATTGATGAATAATTTACCAAAAACTTTGAAACAATTTAAAGTTGAAATCTGTAGAGAGCAAAAGTAGGTTGATACAGGAAAGGGGGGAAAAACGGGTGTTTAGGGAAATTGTCACCAGAGCCCTCCTCATTGTGGTTAGTATTTTCCACAGTCTTTATGTCAATGGTTTATCTTTTAATCCCGTTATTTTCTTAAGCGGGAATGTTGTGCTCATTGCGTCTTGGATTGCACGAATTGTTTCTTTCGCAGCCTTGTACGTGTCAAAATCTTTGTCTCTGACTTCAGTCGGATTGAAGCAACTCCTCAACCTCGGCCAGTTTGTTACGTTGATGTCATATCGCCATTGGATGTTGGTACAGTTGTCTTCACGCGTTTTGTCTTTCAATCTTCCCAATTCGAACATTATTAGATTGTGATCGCTGGTGGTTTGGTTCTCAATCACCTTCCAGCATTTATCGGGTTTTCTGCTCTTCGATTTGTTAAAGGTATATCTGCGTTAAATTTTGTACCTCGATATTGCGTTATTGCAGCAGAGAGACAGACTCTTCCAGATAGATATAAAAATAAAAAACAGTGGGTTGGAGGATCTGTTGTTGAGAATGAAACAAAAAAGCTCGGAATCCGTCAGACAAAATATGAGTTTAGGCCCTATGGGCGTCCCTTACAAGGATGCCGCTAGCAAAATTAGGCAACCTATGACCTTGTATACAGTAAGAAGGTTTACTGGTCATTGGCAGCTCTAACGTACGTCGTCTGGAGAAACCGCTACGGTAACTAGGCACGAATAACGGTGCCGACCCTCATACTAACGTTCATTCTGTTTGTCTTCCAGGAGCAACCGTACCATGTGTCATGCAGGCCATTCCAAAAGCGATTAGAGAATCGAACTGCCGTAGTTAAGAGTAGCTGCGCACCTCGATAGCAATGACTCGTGTCGTGTTTCTGTTCCAGATATATTTAAATCCATGGACAGGTTGGGCGAGAAGGCGTATGAAGCCGCGCGGGAAAATTCGGTTTCATTGCAGTTCTCAATTTTTAGTGTCGTGCCGCACATCGATTGTAAAGAGGCTGTATGGTGGAATATCTTTCATTCGAATTGCAATTTGCAGAAGCTGTGTCGCAGAAACAACAGGGGCTTCGTCGGCCTTGCACCGATGATGGTTGCCAGCTGGGACGCATTTGATAGGTCGGGCATCCACTACACACCGAGAATGGAGACCAAGATGGCTGCTAAAATATGGAACCATCTTGATATGAATTATTTTTAGGAACACCGTGAGGCCCGAGGATCTTTCAGTTCATCGAAAAGGATGTGCCGATAATCTAGAAGCTGGTCCTGGTAGTATGGCGCGAATAATTTTAATGTTTACAGCTCCAATTACTTCACCCGTTTCTTGTCAGAATGCGAATATGAAAAATGCGAATTTAGTTTCCGCAAATAACAATACGAAGCAGCTAAGGATAATGGTCCTAAATTGTCGGAGTATTAGAGGGAAAGTAGCAGATTTTCACGCCGCAGTTTTAATTAATGATGTCGATATAATACTAGGAACCGAGAGCTGGATGACGCCAGACGTTGAATCTAGCGAAGTATTTGGCCCTCATTCCAATGTTTTTCGGAAGGACAGAACTGTCTCAATGGGCGGAGGTGTGTTCGTGGCCGTAAACAAACCGTTAATTGCCCTATCGTAACTGAAGCGGAAAATTTTTGCGAGTTAATATGAGTCAAGATAAAAATTGGTAAAAATTTAAAGTTCCTAATCGGGTCATTTTATCGACCTCCGGATTCCGATTTGGCTAACGCGGAATACTTCAGAGAGTCGCTTAATAATATTTACAAAAAATTTCAAGGACATATATTGATCGTGGGTGGTGACTTTATCCTACAGTCGGTTAAGTGGGACCCATACACGTTCAGGTTGTGCCGAAACGTTCCTAGAACCATTTGCAGAAAGATATTTGGCACAGATGGTCGAAGAACCAACGTGGTGCGACAAAGATTCCTCGTCCATTCTCGATCTTTTTCTTATTAGCAATCCTGATATTGTAGATACAGTTTGTATAGAAGGCGGTATAAGTTATCACTTGATGGTTGTGGTATCTTTTAAACCTAGTCTGAATTTGAAGCATGACAAAGAAAAACTTGTATATTGCTTCGATAAGGCAAACAATGCGAGCATGGTTGATCACTTTGCGAAAAATTTTGAAACGTACACGCTAAATACAAATGTTGAGGAACTTTAGTTTAATTTAAAAGAACTAATATGGACCGGTTTGAATCAATTTGTTCCTAAGAAGCGTATTAGGGTTAGTAAGAACTTCCCTTGCTTCAATAGGAAGTGAAACGTTTGCTCAGGAGGCAAAGGCGTTTACATACCATGGTGAAGAAATCAGGGGACTCATCTAATCGAGCTAAATTAGTCCAGTTGCGAGCGGAAGTGAGTAAGGCAATGCGCGATGCTTTAATGAATTCCAAGCCAGGAATTTATCCGGAGATCTGATTAGTAATCCAAAAAAGTTCTGGTCGTATATCAAAGTAATAAGAGGCTCTCGTAAGGTTATGCCGTCGCTGATTAAGGAAAATGTGGATTTATCAGAAACAAGCGTAGAGAAAACAGAAAATTTTGAACAATATTTATAAAAGCTTTCACGATAGAAAACTCAGAAGAGATTCCGATATTTAACAATCGTACCAAAAAAATTATGAATGATCTCGTTCTTGATGTCGTGGGAATAACTAAACTCCTTATGAATGTAAAAACCAATAAGGCTCCCGGACCAGACGGTATTCATACAAGATTTTACTCTAGGTACGCAAAGGAAATTGCGCCGTATTTTATATATATATACCGTCTCCTTGGATCAAGGAAAAATACCAGCCGAATGGAAGACCGCTGTCGTAAGTGCAGTGTTTAAAAATGGGAATGTTAATGATCCTCAAAATTATAGGCCGATCTCGTTAACCTCAATAATTTGCGGTTCTTGGATGAAGGTGAGCTTTTAAACCCAAATCAACATGGATTCATAAATGGCCGATACTGCAAAAAAACAATTGCACTTCTAATTCACGACTTGTGCCGTATTATAGATGAGCAATCCAAGGTTGATTTAGTTCTATTAGGTTTCAAAAAAGCTTTCGACACTGTGACTCACACTAGGTTACTTAGGAAACTTCGTGGTTACGGCATATCTACACAAATACGCAACTGGGTTGCAGACTTTCTGAAGGGCAGAACGTAGTGTGTAGTTCTCGACGGTGAGCGTTCATCACTTACCGAGGTGAGGTCCGGGGTACCCCAGGGAAGCGTGATAGGGCCTCTATTGTTTCTTTTATACATGAATGATTTGTGCGACATAATAAGGGGGATGAAAAGATTATTTGCCGATGATGCTATTATTTATCGTGAAATCAAAACCCAGGACTACTCTTTGTTACAAGACGACATTATGAAAATAATTGCGTGATGTAAAGATTGGCAGTTGGAGTTGAACGCTAAAAAGTGCCAAGTCATGCGTGTAAGTAAAACTAACACCATTTAGCTCTGAATATACAATTAATGGTATTGTCCTTAGAACGGTAGATTCCGCTAAATACCTGGGGTAACAATTCGAAATAATTTGTCGTGGAATGAGCATAACGAGAATGTAATTGGGAAAGCAAATCGTATGCTCCGTTTTCGAGGCCGTAATTTAAATCAATGCACTCCGGAAGTTAAATCGATTGTATACAAGGTCACTACTGCGTCCTCACTTAGAATATTGTTGCTTTGTGTGGGATCCCATCAAAAGGGGTTGATGGAGGCATTAGAGAAGGTCCAAAGAAGAGCCACCCGATTCGTGACAGATGTTGAAGCAGTTTGGTTGGGAAGACCTGGAACACCGAAGGCCTAGCTCTCGATAGAAGCTAACTGAAAAATTCACGACTGACGTATTTCAGAATGACAGCAAAAAAATATTGCTACCAGCAACATTAATATATCTGAATGACCGCGAAAATAAGATAAGGGAAATCAGGGCCAGAACTGATTCATTTCTGTACTCATTTTTTCCTACGATCGATTAGGGAATAGAAAGGATTTACCGGGCGAGTAAACTCAAAATCCGACAGGAGTAGCACTCCAGCCATCCTGATTTGGGTTTTCCATGGTTTTCGCGGATCACTCCAGGCGAATGCTGGGATGGTTCCACACATTAGCCCATGGGCGCCTCCTGCCATATCCTGTATATCCCTTCCAAAATATTACCATTTCGATAGGTGCAATGCACCCTCCGTCACACACTTTTAGTGAATCGCGGAGTAATAATAATAATAAGACTGGATGAATCCATGACCACGAAGTGGATGAATAATGCAGGGAAGAACTTGACATGCTACTTCCATATGACAGTACAGAAACAGGAGACAGATTGGCACAGAAAATTGCATCAAAAAATGTGGGACCACTACGAGAATGAGCGTAATGAGTGTGTCATAACGAATGAGGAGATAGCAGAGGCAACACATTACCTTACAAAAAGAAAAGCACCAGGACCTGATGGGAAATCGGGACATATCCTTCTGGAATTGGTCGTCCAACTGGTACCAACCTTAAATGAACTATTTAACGAATGCTTGGTGCTGGGGAGAATAACAAATGGTTCGGAAACAAGTAAGGTGGTCATTATTGCTAAAGGTGGTGCCAAAGACCACACAATCATATCGCCCAATCTGCGTAATCAGTGTTTTAGGGAAAGTAAAGTTACTCTACAAGAAACTAAAGGAACGCAGATTAAAATCAGTACGGGTTCAGAGCAGGCAAGTCAACAAAGAGCGTCATCAAGCGTTTAATGAAAATTGTGCAATCGTCCAAAAATTATGTCATGGGAATATTTGTAGACACCTCCGGCGCTTTTAACAACCTCTGCCTAAGAAATATCAACTGTTTTAGAGATTACTGTAGAAATTCGTTTGCTAAACTGCGGAGCCATAACACGTACATACAGAAAAGACTGACGAAAGGTTGTCCGCAGGGATCAGTATGTGGACTAATTTTCTGGGACATTGATTTAGAACCGGTCATCAATATATTGCAACCAATGCCAGAACTGTTGGGTTTGGTGGCTTTCGCCGACGATCTCGTCGTCTGACAAACGCGAAAAACAGGCAGGAACTAGAAACAAAACACAAAAACTATATTGGACTGCCTGATTAACTGCTGAGTGGAAGTTAAGCTAAACCTAGCCCAGCAGAAGACGACCTACATGTTTCTATAGGAAACACTGCAATGAAAACCTGCGATCAAGATTCGGAGAAAAACAATAAAAAGAAAAGTAGTATTTCTGCACCCTGATGTAAATCTTGAAGAACAACCCAAATTTATGTCTCATATGGAATATGTATACGGAAGAGCAACACTGGCAATGTACAAATTAATAAGCATTGGTGAGCGGCGATTTAATAAGTCATACGGCCTCCATTATTGAATACGCAACAAGCTCTACAGCTAAGCACCTAAGGAAGGTTAAACCGAAGGAGCATCTTCGGCGTACTCAGCGAGGAATTCTACTGAGCATGGTGAGTGAACGGTTAACGTTCTGGCCTCACATTAGGGAGGACGCTGGCTGGAAACCCCGTCCGGTCATCCAGATTTGGGTTTCCCATTATTTCCCCAAATCACTCCAGGCGAATGCCGGGATGCTTCCTTCAAAAGGCCATGGCCGAATTCCTTCTCGTTCCTTGTCCCAATCCCATTCCGCCTCTAATGACCTCGACGTCTACCAGGCGTAACGCCATTAAAAAAAAGCGAGGAATTCTGCTCAGACTAACTGGGGCTTACAGAAAAACGTTAACAGATGCGATATTAATTATACTCGGCATCTGGCCATTAGATCTGGAAGTAAAAAAGCGTGAAGCCTTATACTGCATAAAAAGAGGAAATGACCAGAGTTTGGAAATAATTAGAAGACCCGTTGCAACCAAAAAAACATGTTTGGACGCGCTGACTGACCAATGGCAACAAATATCAACCAACAGCAACACGGGCGGAAGAATATTTGACGTGTTTCCTTGCGTGAAAGAGAGAATTAACATGATTCTCCTACAATTATTTCCAGAACTCATACACTACATATCTGGCCATGGTGTATACAACAGTTTCTTAGAACGGAGAGGCCTCAAAGAAACAAACAGGTGCGACTGAACTAACGCCTTTCCAAGAAGCTCTTCCTTTTCCGCGTTTACCCG
Organism: Vandiemenella viatica; assembly: GCA_031002005.1. Taxonomy (NCBI): domain Eukaryota; kingdom Metazoa; phylum Arthropoda; class Insecta; order Orthoptera; family Morabidae; genus Vandiemenella; species Vandiemenella viatica. Next base: position 180,991,407 of record JARYHS010009186.1, read on the forward strand.
CCTCACAACGTGATTCACCTTGGCCGATCATGGCAACTTCGGACCTACATGAGTTAAACCCTGGTATGTTGAGTCTCTTTCAACACTTTCATCCGCACTTTCTATACTACAAATCGCGTTTCTATGTCTGCTGTTCCCCGCACTTCCCACTAACACTACTCTATCGTACTTACTGAAACACCTACAAATTGAAACTGTATCCTCTATTACTTGACCTAATGTTGCACTCGGTTTTAAAAAAACTTGTGACAATGTAGTCTGTGCGTAACTGATCCCGCAGGAGAGGGTCTACACTTCTGCCGTGGTTACTACCTAGCAGCAGAACCCTTTTATTACTATTTTGTTTTCTTGAATGCCACTATTTCTAAAGGCCTGCTGCATCTTACCTGCTCCTAAATCTACATGAGGCTCTTGCCTTCCTGACTCTGATAACGGATCAAATCTAATTTTCCCCACATTACCAGGAATCTCAGAATTTCTGCCCCATATTCATGCAATCTACAAATGACTATTCGAACCTTAAATTACAAATACTTTTACTGATATTGTCAGATTGATATGAAGCATCAGAACAGCCAGTTGAGGAAATAATAAAGGATTTAACAAATTTCAGATTGAATGACAAATAGTGACAAATATTAGTCAAATTTTAACATCCTAAAAGTACCTGCATCGACCCCATGGCTTTAAACTTCATCAAGCAAACACACACGGATACAAAATCCAAAGTGAAATTTGTGGGCGAAATATTAGAGCCCTACGAAATTAATCGGCTTTCGACAAGGAGTGGACTGTCGCCACACCCTTCAATTGCTTTACTCCTCGTCGACGGCTAAGGTCATTAGAGGCGGGATGGGGACAAGGAACGGGAGGGAATTCGGCCATGGCCTTTTTATAGGAAGCATCCCGGCAATCGCATGGAGTGATTTGGGGAATCGAACCCGCGTCCTCCCGAATGCGATACCAGAACGTTAACCGTTCACTCACCACGCTCGGTTTGAGTAAAGTCATTAGTGACGGGGGAGAAGAATTGAAAAACCCAAACCACTGGAAGCATACTCAACTCAGAGCGACGAAGGATGGCATCGAGATCCGTTGCTTAGCGTTTTTTCAGGCGACTTAAACGATACTAGCGGACAAGCAGAAAGAAGTCCTCAAGCAATTGCTGAAAAAGTTGGCTTACACATTTCCTTTGAGAAAACTGAGTTCATATGCACTTGATTCAAAACTCAGAAATTAAACAAAAAATACAGGCTAGTCAAACAATCTCCACGCTTAAAGTACCTCGCTGAGATCCGGAAGCCAAAAGAGCTCTAAAAGGAAAAACGGAGATCTAGACTACAGAAACTCTTGCGACATCTATAACATTAAATGCATGTCAATACTTAGAAAGGTCCGACACAACACAATAATAAAACATGAAGCTCTCTGCTCAAATTAACTCTAATACTCAACAGAAAAGGCGACCTCGAAAACATCCTGAAGGAAGAATAAAATATTATGAGGAAAATTCTCGGCCCAAAGAAAATAGAACACGGATACACGCTGCAATCTCGTAAAGCGACAGAGAAACTGTACCGTCTGGCAGCAAACATCATAAAAGAAAGGTTAAAATTTCATGGACACGGTCAGAGTCTACCAACAACAAGGCTTACACACAAGATCATGACATATGTCGGAAAGCCTAATGGTATACCGTGGATCCAACATATCAAAAAGAGAGAAGCTGCAAACAGACACAATTTTAGGCATTAATATATTCAGTCAAAAAGTCAACAAATGTGTAGTGCAGTCAGAGAATGAAGTTCCAACGATTCCAGGAACCAAGTGGCCTGATTAAAGAAAGATAACACAAGGAGATAAAATGATAGCCTTATGGAAGATTATAAATGCAAACCAACTGCTTCCATAAGCACGTAATAATAATAATAAAGATTAGAACACAAAATAATTCTCAAAAGGTTACTGCCATTCTCGATTAGACTGATTAACTCACGTGACATTCATGCGTCAGCGTCAAAGAGATCAGATGATATTTTGTAACAAGTCAGAATTCTTTCTCGGGCAGTTATACTGTTAAATAATATATACCTATACATTTCAGTGCAGTGGAAGCAAAAGATTCTGTGGACCACCAACAGACATTGATTAAGCCCGGTTACACGTACGCGCCAAAATGCCATCTGCCGGTTTGGAACGGCGCTCCGGAATGCCGCGCCAGAGCGTGAGTTTGTAGCGTCGCTCCTGGAGCGTGCGACGAAAAATGCGACGGGTTGGAAACGTATGCGCCAAAAATGACCGTAATCGCGTGGCGCATGGACTTTCCGCCGGGTTGGAAAGTTTTGTAGACGCTCCAGCTTGCAACATTCGGTTTTCAGGTCGTTGTTGTTTTTGTTAGTTGTGCTTGTGTTTATAAGTGTATTTAAAATGTCCTCCAAAAGAAATTCGTATGTGCTGCTTTACATAATTTTTTTCAGTACAAAAGAATAATAATAATCATACATATTATTTCTACAAGGTATTTTTTTGTCACAAGCCTGTATCTTCCTTCACACTTAACCGAAATCAATGAATGAGATATCATTTTAAAGCTTATGGTCTCGACTTTGATCACCACACATTTTAAGAGAGAAAGTTTCGGAATTCGACCTTTAAAGGGCAAAAATGTCAATATGTCTAAAATGGTGTTTTCTGTGTTACGGGTCATTTACCTCCCTAAATACCTATCTGAAATCGTTTAATGAAGTATCGTTTTAAAGATTAATATCTCCGCTTTTGTGACGTCATATGCAAAGACAAGAATTTTTCGGAATTCGACCCTTAAAGGGCAAAAGTATTAATATTTTTGCAATGCGTTTTTATGTCACGAGAAAATTATCTCACTTCATATCTAACCGATATAGATAAATGATGTATCATATTAAAGACTAAGGTCTCCGCCGTGGTAACATTATATTTTAGGAAAGGGATTTTTTTTTAATTCTACCCTTAAAGGGCAAAAATGCCAATTTTTCTAAACTGCGTTTTTTGTGTGTCGAGCCATTTATCTCCATGGATATCTAACCAAAATGTGGCATCATATTTCAAGAATGTTTTCGGAATTCAACCCTTAAAGGAAAAAGTGTAAATTTTCCTTCAACGCATTTTTATGTCACGAGCCATTGATATGTAACAGATATAGATAAATGAGGTATTATATTAAAGACTAAGGTCTCCGCCGTGGTAACATTATATTTTAAGAAAAAACTTTCTTCAAATTCAACCCTTAAGGGGCCAAAATATCATCATTTTATTTTACCTCGCTTGATAATTAACTGAAATCGATAAATGAGGTATCATTTTAAAGACCAAGATGGCTGCTTTGGTCAAACCATATTTTATAAAAGAAATTATTTGGAATTCGACTCTTAAAGGGCAAAAGTGTTAATAATATTTCTACAGCGTGACTTTTTTCTTTTTTTTTTTCTTCTCTTTTTTTTTTCTACATGCCATTTATCTTTATCGATACCTAGCCGTAGTCGATAAATATCATATCCTTTTAGAGATTAAGGTCTCCAGTTAGGTAAAATCATAAATTAAGAAAGAATTTTTAGGAATCTGGTGCTTATAGTGGTAGCGCGTAATAAATAATCAATAAACTTTTTTTATTTAATAAGTAGCTTTTCGGATATTTTTTTTCTGTTATGGAAACACTTTCGTTTTGCTATACAATTCCAATGTATACATTTTATTCGCACAGCAACAAATATCACAGAGATGTTGATATGTTGTGTGCATTTTGTTCAGGTTGGTTGTATCAGTGACAGTGTCGTAAATACAGAGTGTTTTAAATTTTCCTAACTGTTTCGTAATATGTTGTAAGTATTTTGATGTGTACCTATTACACTAAATATATATATATATATATATTTGCTACAAAAGTACGGTTCTACTTTTCATTATACATATTACAAGCATTCAACCTCGCTATTCCTCGCATTTTATTCGCGAAATTTTCGCACGGGTTGTCTAGTAATAATAAAAAAATACCAAAGTGAATATGGGTGTAAATATGGCGGCAAAAGAGAGATCTATATAGGCACATGCCTCTTTTGAGAAAGCTACGGGAATATGATCCAGATTATTTCAAAAATTATCTAAGAATGGACGATTCTACATTTGATTATATTTTAAAGTTAGTATCTCGACAAACGTCAAAACAAGACACAGTCATGAGGAAGCATATAAATGCAGTGGAACGATTGCGCGCTACCCTTCGTTTTTTGGCAACTGGAAGATCCCTTAAAGATTGGAAATTTGCTTGCATATATGTTTCTAAGTTCTTTTCGAAATGGCCCCCGAATTACTTGAATCTCTTTAATGAAGAAATCTTCGTTTGCACTTTTATATACATTTACCCTGCAGAATTCTACCAACTAATCATATGCACGATTTTTTGAATTTTTAGTTTTGTAGTCATTTGATGTAACATTCGACAAACATGGAAAATTCTTATAACGTTCTATAAATTCTTCTAAATTATCTCTTGAGCACATTTTTAAGGATTTAAATTTTTATCTGTTAAAGCAGGCTAAAATTAAATAAAGTCACATAAAAATTCTAACCAACAACGAACAAGTACTGACGCATCAAGAATGCAGACCGACAATACACGTGTAAACACTAGGCCCTGTTGGACCTGCGCGCCAGATGTGTGCATTAGAAGCGCGAGCCAGCCCTCTCTGACCACCGAGTATTTACACGTAAAGGATTGATGGTCACGACTGGAGCGTACGCTCCAAAACCACCGGAAAACCCGTGTGTGTAAACGGGCCTATTGTGACCTGGACCTGGATATGGTAGTATCCTTGGAAATAACTTTGTTTATTCAGCGTTCTGCATTTAATCAACAAGTACAATTTGTTCTAAACATAAATTATTATAAATTTTCCAAAGCATTATTCCAGGTCCTTACCTGTCTCAACTTAGACACCCATATCTTAAATGATGAACTTCCTGATTTTTGCTGTGGAGTCTCGTAAGGTATTTCGTCAATCCAATCGTTTATTATGTTCAACAAGTCCACCAGTCCCTCCACAACTTCAGATTTATGCCATTCTGTTAGAGATTTCCCTTTTATAGCTTCATTTAGCGTCTTTATAAACCAAAGATAGTCCTGAAACAAAAAGCGGCGGTCTTGCTTTGATTCAACATATAAGAAAATGTATGTAATACGTTTTGAAAAAAGGTAATTTTTATTGTGATTGGAACCCTGTGTCGAACCACATACTTAAGGAATTGTATGGGTATAATAGACAAGTACTTTAAAAAGTTTTCGCGTCAGGCGTTCTTTAAAATTTAAACATATTTACTTGAATGTTTGCAATTTAGTTATCATACTCATAGGGGAAAAAAATCTCATTTCAGATCTCAGAACACATTACATGGTTTTAAAAAATTTACTTGATCATAATTCACAATATGGATGATATAAATTTGTACGAAACCTTTTACTATAACAAATTGGCAGAACAAGTGCAAAAAGGAGCAAGGAAAACACCTTGGTGGAATTTTGCATGTGAGGAAGCACATAGTTTTTAAAAATTGTTAAGGGTTAGAAGCGAAGAAGCCGGAAAAAGACACAAAGGTAGTAAAAATCAAATCCGAATTGACGGTACAAGAAGAAAAGTAGCGGTGGATGGTAAACCAAGAATGCCTTGGTGTTTGGGGGTGATCTAACGCTATGGAGAAACTGCAAGGCAGATGTGCAAGAGCAACTGGATGCGTGGCAGGTACTAACAAAATCTTATATACTGCAATTGTCTGCAAAAAGGTGAAGTAGCAATTACAACTCGGAAGAAGGATATGACTAATCGGATATCAAAGATGATGGTGGGAAACTGAATGTTGTAGAAGAGTTCAAGTATTTTGGGAGTGTGAGAAATGCAAATAAATAAATGAAATATCAAGATCACAAAAATACTGAAGTCTTTCAGAAATCTGATTGGGAGCTGGGAGATACCACAAAAATACAAAGGAATTTTTCACAGGATTTACTTTTTGCCACTATTCACATACAATACTGAAGAATGGGCGATGAAAAAGATTGACATAAGTTGAATTTTAGGCCACAGAGATGAAGCTTCAGCTTAGTACTGGTACAGCGAGAATAAACAAATTGCAGTATGAGTGTGTAAGAAAAGCAGTTAAAAAAGAACCTGCGCATAACAGAACTGAAGGATCAAGACTCCAGTAGCATACGCACATGAAGAGGATGAGTAATGAAAGAATGCAAAGGAAATGTATTTAAAATGGGAGGGAAATTTAACAAAGTGTGTAGAGGAATTAAATGGATATTAGTGGTAGAGGAAGTATAGTGGAATGACAGAAGACTAAGGAAAGTAGTGTATTCCCGTCAGATTCAGCCAGAGGCTGCAAAAATGGCCTGAATGATACTGAGTTAAAATACTCAGTATTAGCATTAGCTAGTAATTATTGCAAATGCTGGCACACTCACACAAAAATATTTTACACCATTTAAAATATAGTATCGCATATTAATAAAATAATCTCACATTGTATCAGTAAATAAATTATTCTCCTTATTTGAATACGATGGTTATTAAAGGAGGATTGTCCGCAGAAACAAGGTGATGATTACTTTACACAGAGTATTAATTGTGCAGGAAAAATACCAACTTAGTATATGTTTAGTACAATAAGTAAATTTTCTATGCTTCAGTAGTGCGCTCGCATAATTACTGAAAATGCTATTACCATATTTCTTATGTATTTCTCTCGAGGATTGCAGTCACGTAGAACTAAGAATTTCATGTTTGCATCATGGTACTGTGTTGTCGCTTTTATCTTTTTTGAACTAGACTGGAGAAAACTAACACTCTCATAATTGATAAAAAAAATTGTTAAAAATAATATGAGAATTAATTCTTTCCCAGCGAACTTCTGTTGAAAAACTCTTCTCGGGCGTTCAGACGGATAGTTCTTCTGCCATACACGACGGTTTGACAGCTTCCTCCGCTGTCTTCATCAGATGAAATGAAAGTCGAAGCAGAAGAACTTATCCGGCTGAAATATCCGGAAATAATTTTTATCAGCAGTAGTGATTTAAAAATTCAGATTTATTAAATTTGCATGTGTAGTTCCTTGATTTTTCTAAGTTTTCTTAATTACTGTTACAGGTATAGGTTTTTATTACACTGAAGAGCCAAAGAAACTGGTACACCTGCCTAATATCGTGTAGGGCTCCCATTAGCACTCATAAGTGCCGCAACACGATGTGGCATGGATTCGACTATTTGGAAGTCTGAAGTAGTGCTGGAGGCAATTGACACCATGCATACCGCAGGGCTATCCATAAATCAGTAAGAGTACTAGGGGGTGGAGATATTTCTGAACGGCACGTTGCAAGACATCCCAGATATGCTCAGTAATGTTCATGTCTGGGGAGTTTGGTGGCCAGAGGAGGTGTTTAAACTCAGAAAAGTGTTCCTGGAGCCACTCTGTAGCAATTCTAGACTTGTGGTTGTGGGTATCGTATTGTCCTGCTGGAATTGCCCAAGTCCGTCAGAATGCACAATGGACATGAATGGATGCAGGTGATCAGCCAGTATGCGTACATACGTATCACCTAATCAGAGTCGTATGTAGGCGTATTAGGAGTCCTATGTCACACCAACAGCCCACGCTCCACACTATTACAGAGCCTCCACCAGCTTGAACAGTCCCCTGCTGACATGCAGTGTCCATGAATTCATGAGGTTGTCTCCACATCCGTACACGTCCATCCGCTCGATAGAATTGGAAACGAGACTCGTCCGACAAGGCAACATGTTTCCAATCATCAACAGTCCAATGTCGGTGTTGACGGGCCCAGACGAGGCGTAAAGCTTTGTGTCGTGCACTTATCAAAGGGTACACTAGTGGTCTCCCTCACCAAAAGCCCATATCGATGATGTTTCGTTCAATGGTCCGCACGCTGTCACTTGTTGATGGCCCAGCATTGAAATCCACTTCAATTTACTGAAGAGTTAACCTTCTGTCACGTTGAACGATGATATTCAGTCATCGTTGGTCCCGTCCTTGTGGGATCTTCTTCTGGTTGCAGCGGTGTCGGAGATTTGATGTTTTACCGGATTCCCGATATTCACGGTGCACTCGTGAAATGGTCGTACGGGAAAATCTCCACCTCTACGCTACCTCGGAGATGCTATACCCCATCTCTCGTGCGCCGGCTATAATACCACGTTCAAACTCACTTAAATCGTGATAACCTGCCATTGTAGCAGCAGTAACCGATCTAACGTCTGCGACAGACATCTGTTGTCTTATATTGGCGTTGCCGACCTCAGCGCCGTACTCTGAGTGTTTACATATCCGTGTGTTTGCATACTCATGCTTGTACCAGTTTTGGCTCTTCAGTGTATTTACTAGCCCTAAAGCCCGTCAAAAATTAGGAGTTCAAAGGGCTGTTATGATAATTTGTCTCTCTGAAGTTTCTTAACTAAATAGAATTGTTATAAAATTAAGCTCTTTGTAATTTATCGTCCCTTGTGCTGTAGCAAAAAGTTTCAGTTGTCGACTTTGTCCAGGTTGCATTTCACCCTAACCACAACCTCCGCTATTATTGCCGCTAGAAAAGCAAAGCTTCAATCACGTGCGAATTAATACTTTCCTTGTATAACATAGCAGTGTCATCATGCATCGCGATTTAAGCTTGATCCATCTTCTCAGATTTTTACACATTTCTTTCTTGTTACCTGTGTTGAAGATCAATGTTTTAACGGCTGACACAGCTTACATCGACTGAAATAATGACCCCAGTGGAAACAAAGGATGCTAAAAATAAATCTTAACAACTTAAGCTATGCCACGGAATATTTAACTGTGGATTAGGCCACATATTTCACGATCAATTTGGAACTTCTTTCATTCAAATCATCTAATGTTTTCAGTAAAAAAACGATAATTAATATGCCAATTTAAACGAAATATACACTTTTCTGTGAGTGGAGACTTTCCCGGCGTATCGATGCAACAAAATCTTCTCGGGTGTCCAGCCGGATGGTGGTGTAAAAACACGACTTTTTTTGTCGAAAAAAGCTATTTATTTAAAATTCATGGTAAATACAGACTATTTTGAATACAATATAACAAACGATACCAAATATATACACATACATTAAAACCAAAAACCCGTTCTTGGAAAAATTGTAGAACTAACACCATCACAATACTCAATTACATAACACACTTGTGCACAAAACGTCACATTTTCCATCATAGTCAGAAACAAATCAGCAAAACAACAAATCGTGGAACATTTCAGGTATCTTGTAGTTGTTCTCAGTAGACTGTCTCTGCCTCGACTTGCTTGGCGCGCCATTGCCTAGTCACAGCTCGTTCCTATTGAGCTGGAGTAAGGTGGAGTATATTGCCCTAAGGCATTGCCTCCAAGATATTTGAACGGGACAGATCTTCACTGTCGTTGTGTCTTCTCTTTTGGCTGTAGTGTCTTCTTCACTAGATGGTTGTCGCCGCGGCCATCGTTGTTTTACAGAAATGGCACGCCGCATTATATGTGCCGACGTTAATGCTGCCTCGGGGAGGCAGACAGGTCTTCTTTTGCAGCCAGGTGAGCTGTCAGCTTCGTGAGGAGGATGATGAGCTCGTCCAATCTTCTTTCTCGTTGGTCGGTGTGGTGTCTGGTGCAAGAGCGGTCGCATTCTTCTCTGCTGCCACCGATGGTTGGCTCTCTACTGGTCTTCTGCTGGCGTACCCTGTTCCCTTGCCGTCTTGGTGCGGGCTGCGTATGGAGCCGGTGGCTCCGATGCTGCCGAGTCTTGTGCTGCTGCTGCTGTTCGCAACTCCGCTTCTTCTTGTTCTGGCGGAGGTTAAGGCGGGCCGGGCACCCACTCCAGTTCGCTGCGTGGGTAGTGGCACCGCAGTTGCAGCACTTTGTTGCTTCCCTTGGCTGCGGGCAGTCCACCACCCTGTGATTTTCGCCGCATCTTAGACATCTCTGTTCCCCGGTGCAGTTTCGGGCCAGATGTCCGAAATTATTGCACCTGAAACATTGTGTCAGAGACTGGCTTGGCCACCCATCGAACCTCCATTATACCTTCAGCTTGAAGGCCAGCTCGCTCTGGTTGGTCGAGAGCGTAGGCTTTATACGAGGCCCGCTGCGGCCACCACTGGCGCCAGTTCCTACTTCCCGCCCGGATGTGCTGGCGATCTGAGATGCTGGTGTGTCCACTTCTGATTGGCCGTGACCGCTGGCTTAATCCGCGTTCCGTTGCGGCACCCGACTGGTGTCATTTGCTTGTGAGGATCTGCTAAACTCTCATCGCAGATCGCTAATGATAGGTTTCCAGGCTTCGCTCAGAAAGAGCCCGCCGTCCCTATTTATGTTGTTGTCATTTAGCCGGATTTCCAACGCCTCGCTTATGACCGAGTCCCAGAAGGAAGAGGACCTGGCCAGCACTGCTGTTTTATCGAACTCTATCCTGTGTTCGTCGTCGAAGGCATGCTCGGCTATCGCAGACTTGTCCAGTTGCCTTCCAGCTGAAGGTATAAAGGAGGTTCGCCGCCTTGAATTCAAGAAGTGACCTCCCCTAGCCCTGGCGCAGTGTTTTCGATGCCAGGGCCATGGGCACATTGCCCGTGACTTCACCGCTGAGGAGCTCTGTGTCAGGTGTGCCGGATATCACAGAGTCACCGACTGCAGCTTCCCACTAGATGGGGTGCCCATCTGCTACAACTGTTCCGGCCCCCACCCAACATGCTATAGCGGCTGCCCCATTACGAGGAACCTACGCTCCAACACGAAGGCGACGCGCACCAACGAGTTATCTACCACAGATCCGCCCAGTCAACATCCAGCTGCAACCGGATCTGAGCGATCTCGACGGCGAAAATGCAGTCCGCAACCCACCATCTGCGTCACCAGGTGGATTGCAACCACCATGACAACCTCAACGTCATCATCCAGCTGCTACAACAGCAATCCTTGCTAATGACGCAAGTCTTAGCAAATGCAGCCACCCCTGGAACGACACACCCGAAGATGCCACACAAAAATGACAACCCAAATGATCTGGAAGGAGATGCGACTAAAGTTGTAGGAACATCCCCACGCTCTGGGAGCAATGTTGCCCCTGATGATTTAGTGTCTAGCCAAGCCAGTCGAGGCAGAGACAGTTAGCTGAGAACAACTACAAGATACCTGATGAAAACAGCAGAGTCAGCTGTCGTAACGTCGAGTTTTTACAACACGATCCGGCTGGACACCCGAGAAGATTTTGTTGCATATACTTTTATGTCAGTGACAGTTCATTTTTAGCATTTGCTCAACTAAATAGAATTGTTATAAAATAAAATTCAATGTAATTCCTCGTGCCTTGCACCGTAGCAAAATGTTTCCATCCCCATCAGAGTCCAGGTTTCATTTCAACCCAACAACATACTGCGCTTAACTTGCCGCCAGAAGAATAGTACTTCAATCTGACGCGTATTAATACATGAACTGGGTCGCATTTTAGTGGCAATAATGCATCGCGATATAAATTTTATCAAAAATCTTCAAGGTTTTTCACACCTTTCTTTTTTGTTATCTGTGACCCATATTAAAACGTTTGAATGGCTGACACAGTTACATGTTGCTGAAGTAATAGCCTCAGTAATATTGCTCAGTGAAAGGAAAGGAAACTAAAATAAATTTTATAAACTTAAATTATGCCACGTAATATTTGTTTTAATTGTAGTGTAGGCTGCACAGGTCGCTATCAGTGTCCAACTATTTCCGTTCAAACGATTTAATAATTTCAATAATAGGATACAATGTAAATTATTTTTAAAAAAACTAAATTATTCATGCCCTCTGCTATAATGTCAAATGCCAGTTGTAATTCTGAATTATGCTAAGTAACAATATAATCAAAACGTTCGCTAACATTGTTGATCGAAAATTAAAGATTTTATCTTACATATCTATTGACGAAGAATGTAAGGAATACTTCTATATATCAAAAGAATATTGCGTAAATATAAGCATCTAATGATTGATATGTCAAAATAACGCAATTTCATATTTTTATTTCAGTGTTCTGTCAATTAATTTATTCGCGGATGCTTAGAAATGTTATCAAATAACGTGCATAATCTATAACAATGGTGTAAAGAGTGGCGTCGTAGCGAGTCGTCAGAGAGTGACGTCATGGCGTGACAGATGAGATCATAGATGACCTTATTATAAGTATTTATTTTAATTACTTCAGTCTGAGTAATTAATTTGATTATACTTTAAGGAAATAACATAATTATGTTTGTTTTTGCTGTCTTTCACTTCTTACCTGCCTTTTCCTTAGGTGCCCACAGCTCCATTTACGTTTGCTTTCTGTCAATTTCATTCTTTAGATGCCCACAGGTTGTTTTTTTTTTTTTTTTTTTTTTTTGCCTTTTCACCCCATATGACTACTTTGCTCTCTTACATATTTCATTACTCACCACATTTACTTTTCACACTACAGGTCATTCTATCATGATAATCTTTTGCAACATTTCTTTATTTAATTTTTAAAATAACTTCTCTACAATTTGTGTGTTTCATTATCTATTTATTTCATATTTTACTTAAATTTAATTGTGAAGGAGAAGAGCACTCACCGATGGCTGAGGTATTTCCAAAGTCTCTGTTCCCTTGTGTTATTTCCTACACAGTTGACACCTGGCATTTGACCTGCCATATATGTGTTCAGAGTCCATATTTTACACTTGAGAACTAATTTTCGTAGCCTGTGTTCAGTTACATTGTTACTTTAAGGCATTTTGAACTCTCTTTCATGCAAATTAACTTTAACTGTTGTTGAAATGGATATTTTGAAGCTTCATGTAACATTCTGCCCAGCAACTGCTTAACTAACGTTCTGACCCTCATCTGAATCCCATGCCAGTTATCAAGATTTTGGTTCTCCGCATTACTAAAATATCCTCAAGAACTTTTTCCTCCTTCTCAAAAAAAAAAAAATTAAAAAATTAAAAAAAGAAGACTTTGTTCAATTCACATCGATCTAGGTGCTAACACAACCTATCAATACTGCAACCTTTGCATGAAATTCGTTGCAGACTAGCGACATGTACAAGTTATAACTGTTGTGGAGAATATTTTTTTCTCTTTTGCACTTTTCTCTACAAAATGTTTAATTCTTCTGTGTCTGATGAAATCATGTTAATAAGCGAGCAGATGAGCAGATTCCCAGGGGATCAATAACTTTCGAGCCTTACAATTTGGAAGATGTGAATTCCATTGCCGTTTTATTTCTCATTCCCTGAACACATAAGACCAAGTGCCATGAAACCCAAATGAAAAACAATTGAACTAATTTAATTTAATTACAATGGAGCGAATGATCCAATGGCAATTTCCCTTGTAATCTAATTTCTCCATTCTCACTCATTTTTATTGTTATCTTATATACTGTATGTATTAAATTCCTCTACCCATCTGCTTTTGCCATTTACGAATTTTAATTTTAAATTCCTTCAGCGGTTTTTGTAATTTGTTCATCACTTCGTTTGGTAAATTATTCCAATCCCTGTGACACTCTTACCCACAAAGAAAATTTTCGCCCTCCCTCATGCATGAAATCAGGTACCAGCTAGAGGAAATCTTTAATTTTCGACGTACTACTTCTGATTCTTCTACTAATTTTCCTCCAAGCTCCATCACCAAAATACGACTCGTATATTCGCAGTATTCTCTTTACCCTCCTCCTGTCTTTCAGTGACTCCCAATCCAAGCACCTTTACCACATCACTTACTGACTTGGTCGAGGATCTTCCTACTAACAAATGTAGCTCTTCTCCTTTGTGAGACCTCCAAATTCTGCATTTGATACCCAAAATGTGGCTTCCTTACCACTGTACCACACCACCATTTTCAAACAATGGTATGACCAAAGTCCCTTACTTGTCTGGTTCATCCTCTCACCACCCTCTCCCGTAAATGAAGGTTTTTGTAACCTTTTCCTACCACTTTCCCAATGTGTCCTGCCCAGTTGAGTTTATTATCAAATGTTATACCAAGATATTTACATTTCAAACCTTCAACAAACAACTATGTCCAGACTCTACAATCAAAACCAACCTTTAGTATTTAATATGCGTATCTAATAACCTGATTGTTTTCATTTATATTCATTCCATACCTGCCCATTCAGATATTCTATCCAGGTCACCCTGCAGCTGCCAACATTCTCCAATTTTCATCCCATCTGCAAACAACCTAAATTCTGATTGTAAACCACCAACAAAATAGCAGTGATCCCAATACATTATCCTGTGACACTATCATTTTCGCTTCCACCTATTTTAATATTGCATTTCCTACTGTAACAGTTTGTTTTCCACCTTTTAATAATTCCTCTACTCAGCAAGTCACTTTTCATATACTCTTATTTCATGGCTCACTCTGTTAAACGGTGATTTTAGCAACTGAATGTAATACGTGAAACAATTAAATAATAAAAGGAACAAATGAAAAATACTTGTTTCATCTTCAATCAACCTGGAAGTCTCTCTCTCGTTTTTTGTTAACTACGATGGCTGAATATTTAAATTTAAATTGAGAGGCATTTAAAAATAAATATCTAAATATCTAATAAGTTCCATTCATTGCAATTATATGGCATGTGATTAAAGGAAAAAAAATATAGTGTATTTTATTATCTGTGAGAAAAAAATCTAAAAATGAATAAATAGGGAACTTATCGTTCCAAGCAATCGAAATATGTTAATTTTAATACGTAAAAATACGACATATAAACATTATTTCACTTAAAAGATTCAAAATTTTTGTTCTGTTGCCATAATGGATTTCTACATGACATCATCTTATAATAAACTCTATGGCCCTCCCCACACTGCGCAATTCCGAGGCGACGCGACTCATATTTGAGTATCTTCAATTTGAGTTGCCCGCAAGTATGATACCCTGAAGAGACCTAATATTACACAATGAGAATACTAGGAAACGATACAATTTCTTCAGTCTGCCTATAGTCGTAGTGAGCGTTGTATTAATAACCATCCCTGCTGTGGCTTCTAACCAAGTTTTTCGTCATATTATGATAATGTCACTGTCACCTATTGTTCCTCCAACTATTATAGAAAAGAAAAATGTCATTTTTAAATCATACATATAAGGGGAAAACATAATGTACAGTAGGTTAATAAAAATATATATATGTATTAAAAGATACGATCACTTATGAAATTTTCAAGTTAAAACTAGTTAGTAACAATATAAAGCTAATGAAAAATAAATTTTGTAATTATTGGGTTAAATTTTCTGCCACGCATGCCCAACATGAATTGATATTACAGACGAAAAGCATTCTCTCATAATACATTGACTAATTATAACTTCCCGAATTATTTGATCAAATGACAGGTTGTTACTGCAAAAATGATGGCTCACAAAAAATAAATTTAACTTCTTCTTTTGCTGACCTAGGTATTGTAGGGGCTGGAGTACTGTACTGGCCCCGAATGCCGAAGGTCGCCGATTCGAGTCCGGCCTAGGGCATGGGTGTTTAAGTGTTGTGTGTCTATGTGAATGACCTGTCCGTCCTGTGGTTTCCATACTTAGAAGCTATAATATATATACTGGATGACTGATTCACTGGAAGCTACGATAATCACATTGAGCTGGCTGTATGGCCTCCGTTGCCGAACGTCATTTTAGAAAATAAAATAAAATAAAAAATAACAAAAAAACCTTCTTTTATTAAACTGTTCCTTGAGTATTTCACATATATATCTGATTTATTGCTACAAAAATGCTTGTTGTTGATTAATATTGAATATTAATTATTTTTGCTGCACTGCGACAGGTATTTGATAAGAGCAACATAGAAAATGCAGAAAAAAGATACTTGGGATCCAGATATGGATAAATAGCAGCTTCTAAATGCTGTGAAGTCAACCATTGATGGGACTCCTGTTTCTGTTTTTGGTGCATTTTAAATTACAAAATACTCATATTAGTTCCTTTTCAAAATCAGTCTCATCTCCTCTTTCGAAGTTATTTTCGGTTTACAGTTGTTGTCTATCTAATAACGTCACGAACCAAATCAACATGGTGGCTAGCGTTTTTGGCAGAAGCTTAAAATGTTAGATTTAAATGCCCTTTTAAGGCACTTATTAATTTCGTAAAATTTAAATAAAAATTCTAGTAGCTTATTATTACCAAAGGATTAAATTAAGCCACATTTTAAAAATTTGTTTAAATACCCTGGGAGAACGGCACAAAACGTCGAGGTTTTCGCATTTCGCACGCCAGTCATGCCTAAGTATTCTAAATTGTGCTGTACATAACGTTGCAAGAGCTTCACATTTACCGCGTCCAAAAGCTTAGTAACCTCATAACGATGCTTGAAGAATCGGCGAATATTTGGAGGCGAGAATACTCTCTATAAAGTATCCAAGATGTAGCAATTAAGCGAGTAACATAGTACAACGGGTTTAATTTAAAATAGAATTTCCCACATTGCTTAGGCACATTGAATGGCAAGAAAAGAAGTTCCACCGAACACTTTATTTTTGATGCGCTGAATGGCAACTTACTCTAAATTTTAAAAAGTGCAAGACAATGAGCATAACTAACAAAAAGAATCCAATTGTTCAGAATTACGAGTCAAACAATGCGGTTATTGATATGGTCGATTCTATGAAATATTTGGGAGTAACAGTACAAAGGAACATGAAATGGGACATACACATTAATTCGTTAGTAGGTAGAGCAAATTCTAGGCTGCGATTCATAGGTCGAATCTTGAAAAATTGTAATGAACAAACAAAGGAGATAGCGTACAAATCTCTTGTGCGTCCACATTTGGATTATTGTTGTGCCATTTGGGACCCGTTTCGTAAGGGGTTGATCGAAATTATAGAGAAAGTACAGAGAAGAGCCACTCGATTCGTGACCGCTTGCTACAATCCTTGTGAAAGCGTCACAGAACTGATTAGTAGACTAGGCTGGGAGTCTCTGGTAGATAGACGACACACGGTTCGTTTAAACTTATTGGTAAACATGTATACTCCCACTTTCACTTTCGAGTGTAGTGAAATACTTCTTCCACCAAACTATTTGAGTCGGAAGGACAGGAAAGAAAAAAATTAGAGAAATAAGGTGCCGCACTGATTCTTATATGAATTCTTTTTTCCCTCGTACCATTAGGGACTGGAATACACAACAAAGAGATTAGCTTTGGTGCTGAGCACCCTCAGCCACCCACAATATTGTGAATTTCAGAGTTTATATGTAGTTATGTAGATAGAAAAAAGGAACGTTTTCTTGGTTTTAATAACCCTCGTAGTTGCTGAATACTATTTTGTTATTGTGGTGGTCGGTATATTAGTAAAAACTAAGGTTATATTATATTTAGGCGCAGCAAGTACGGTGAGGCAATAGCTATAGGAAAACCATTCGCAAAATGACAACTTTATCCAGGAAATTGACTTTAAAATGCCGTATGGAATAGTAGGAGATGAAGCTTCTCCCCTTCCCAGGCATCTGATGAGGCCTGTTTCAGGAAATGAGATAAACGGAAATGAGGAGAAAAAAAATCCAATTTAAAGCTCAGTAAAGTTAGGAGGGTGAGCGAGAACGGCTTTGTTGTTTTGGTTATAAGATTTCGCATCAATGAAAGAAGAATGTCGATGTTATCTAATCTAATAAGATAAATAAAATAATACTTGTCACGTGCTACCTTGACAACCTTCTGATTAACGATGTCTGAACTGGTATGCGGAAGATATGGACGATACTGGTAGCAGAGAAATTTCAAGATTTGATTTACACAGCCTGTTATGTTTCAGAAAGCAATTAGGATTTGGAATAATGAAACAAAATATTTTTGGTCAAAAACTGGCTCGGTTAAATAGCAACAAGAAGAATTACAAATGGGGTACAAAAGAAAGTGATGGAAAATTGTAGTAAACAAAATGTGAAGTATGGAATTTTACCTGGTTGTCTTAGCAAGTAAAAAAAAAAAAAATGTGGAAGAAAATACTCCCACATATTTTTTTTTTTTTTTGTTAACATTATATTTTAGCACCTTCTCCATTCCGTTTGAATGCATTAAATTAAAACATAAAGAAAAAAAATGAGCGTGAACGAGAAATTTTATATTTTTCATCTTCATTAAAATTCAATAACTTTTCAGTATGTAATTATTTATATTTTTGTAAAAAACTTTCACTATTTAACGTACAAATTTACTGCAAATTTTATTGAAGTAATGTATTTAATTTAAAAAAAAAAACAATTGGCAGCCATCAAGGACTGCTGAAAGAGGTGAAAACTTAAAATTATAAATATCATACGCGCTCCACGTCATACTTATAGCTACAGATATACTAAATAATAATAATTCCGCGTGGTTGTAATGATCTGGTGACAGGGTTTCTATTTTACCCATCCAGGAATCGCCCAACGCGTTTAAAGAAGTTTTCACTTCAAAAACTAATAATCTAACTTAGTCCACAACCCGAAGGTTGGTCGAATCTTCCAGAAGGAGATGTATCAAGCTATTGTGTCAGAGGTAGGAAGGCCAATTCCTACCCTCGAGGGCCTACAGTTTAACGTGCAATCAGAACCATAGATCATCCCGCCGTAGCTTCCATAATCAATACACCTCCTGAAAATTTCTGCTGGCGAACCTATACGACGCGATTCCCCGCTTGTAATGGGCATTACTCCACAACAATCTGTGTTGCTGAAGCATTTCTGCGATGCTACACGATACGACTCGGCTCGCTCCGCCCTAGTGAACGCTTGTCTTAAAGTATGAGGGTGAGCCAATAAGCCGCAAATATCCGTTTACTGTATAAGATATTGAAATTCCGCATGTGTATTTTGACAGCATATGTATGCTTGTTGTCGCGGATGCGACCTAGTCAGTCGTCAGTGGCGGACAGAAGAAGATGGCAATTGTGTTGTAGGAGTGTACACGAGAATTACAGGCGTGGTTGTGAGTTTTTTGACGGCAAAAGTACTGCTTAGCGATTGGAGTCCCATGTATAGCGAAGGCTGTGTTCAGTCGGATCATTAATTTAACACCGGAAGGAGAAACATCAGGGATCGTAAGTGCCAACTGAAACCAGTTGGAAGAAATCATTCGTAATGACAGGCGCGTGACGAACGGTGAAGTAGAACGTGCTGTAGGTTGTTCGTATGCACCTGCTTATAACAATCCATGAGCAACTGAAGTTTCGCAAAGTTTGTGCATACTGAAGAAGGAGAGGATATCAAAGCACAGGGGATGTGTCTTGGGTTCACCATTTTCAACCGGAAACCAAACGATCCTTCATGGAATGGAAACAACTTACATCCTAAATTCAAGATGATTCCATCAGCCCACAAGACTACATCACCATATTCAAGCAGTGGTGTGCTCAAGATTTTGTAACCATGCTCCTTCAGAGCAGCTCTATCATAAGTGTGGAGCCGCAATTTAATGATTCATGTATTTTGACGAGGCAAATCGAAATTGAAAAATATAACTTTTTGAAATCTCGTTTAGCTCTCGAGATATCGACTCTCAAAAATAGGTATCACTCTTTGTCTATTTGGCGACGCTTTTGTTCTGGTCCAGGCGCATTTCAACCTAACCATAACCGCTTGAAAGAAAATAAAACCACCTTTGCACATTTCCAGCTCATATTTCTTCGTGGCTTTGGTGATTTTTTTGGGTCCAGACCTCATTTCAATCTAACCATCTCAAATTTGAGATGGTACATCTCGAGAACTAAGCGAGTTTTCACTTTCTATCTGCTTCTTTGAGTTAAATAAGAATCTATCATCACACCTGGCTTTGGCAAAATATTTCTTCTGGTGCAGGTTGCATTTCAAGCTAAGCCTTCAATTTTGAGATACGATATTTCGAGAATTAAACGAGATATCAAAAAAAAAAAATATTCCTCATATTCAAGTTGTCTCGTCTGGTTACACAAGAATCCATCATCAAATTGCGGCTTCGCAGTTTTCGTAGAATCCCCCGAAAAGAAAGTTTAGACTTCAACGAATACCAAAGACCTGTTGAAATCGTAGATTTGAACTTCACAGTAATGTAGCTTGTTTACAAGGAAATTATATTCATTTGGACAAGGATATTCTTTCAATGTTTTGTGTAATACATTCACAAATTTCCAGTACCTTTTACAATGGTTTCTCCTAGTCCCCAGTTTAATGACGATACCCAAACTATGATTGAATTTTATGGATGGATTTCACATTCTATCTCTAGCTAAGCAAATCAAATTTCGCTAAGAAAATATCATATGTTTCTGCAATGAGATATATCTTGTCCTACTAAATGACTAACATTTCACTATCCACGTTCTTAACATCTGTTAACGTTTTCATTTACAATAAACAGTATCTTTTCTTATCTTCACTATGCACATGTACATTTTGAAAATATTTTTTACCTGATATGCATTTGATTTATTCCATATTTCCATGTCATCTAACCGCATAATTTTGTTGGTAGGTATAGCATACTCATGTGTCTCTATTTCTGTGAAACAAAAATTGGCAACTTGTACTCCATTTTCGATTAATCTTTGTTTCTAAAAAATAAATTTGTTTACCTGCGATCTTGATCGTTGTTTGTTCTTGATTGGTACTGCTTTTTTCCATCTGGTACCCTTTTATTTTTTCCAAATTGAAGTTATGCCTCAGGTATTTGCAGTTAGCGTTTAGTCCATGGATCCTAATTCTCACTCCTTCATTTGTTTAAGAGAGTATGTTTGCTCCATGGAGGAAGGCTCATCGTATATCTTCGAATTATTAAAATATGAATATGCTCATAAATTGTGTCATAATTCAGTTGTATCCATTCACGTAAAATCAATATGTTTAATGACATATAACAAAAGTTATTAGACTTTAAATTTATTGAAATTATTGTTTTAAAAAAACCTTTTGATTCATTCAATAATTATGAAGATAGAAGCGAATGTTTACTTGAATTACTAATTGTAGCAGGCAAGAACTCAAGGTCATGGCTATCTACAGGCGAATGGTGGCAGTATCCCATCTCAACTTTTGTCTTGGCCTTATTATTAGAGATGCATAAGCATTCTAGGACCAAAAAGGGGGGGGGGAGAACTTAAAGCCGTTAACATGGGAAATCATTGATACAAACATAAATTAGTTATTAAAAGACTCTTAAAATTGAAATAAAAACGATATAGTAGTAATACATAAAAAAAAAATAGTAAAAAAATTCAATCGAAACAAAATCGGCATTAACATTCTCCCAAGGTTGTACAGGAAAATAGAAACATTTTGAGGTAACATTCCCATAGCCTCAAAATTTTAGTAAAGATGGTACTTAGAGCAATTTGGAAATCTATTTGCCATGTGCATATCATGATTCAAGCATGCAGTCACCAGGTAATTGAAAACACTTTAAACAATTGGAAGTCCGGTTAATTCAATGGACAAACTAAATTTAACTATGGAAATACGTTGTCAGCAACTAGGAACACAACCTGACAAAAATTAGAGCCCGTAAATGAACTAGAAGAATCATACATTGTTTTAGAGGGATAAATAAACTAATTTTTTTAAATAAAATAGATAAGAAACCTAAAATATTACTAAAATATAGACAACTTTAAATATTATTAAAATACAATAATGTTTGGAGGTTAAGGTTTGGATTAGAGAGTCAAAATATGGTTTTCCAAACAGAAATTCATACATGAAGTCAGGGATACTCTCGTATTTTATGTATCCTTCTCGTATTTCATTTATATTCAATAACGTATTTTAATATACTCCCTATTGTTATTTTCATAGGTATTCTTCCAAAGTCTTGATGCGAAACTTCAATGAAAACTTAATCTTTAAACACTTGAGTGATTATAAATTTTAATATAATTCATTGTTCTTTATTTTCGTTAAAGTTTATTAGAAGAATCCGAAGATTACAAAGGTTCTCGATATACAGTAACTAGATGTCGTCAGCTCGAAAATGCTCACACTCAACCCAATTGCTCGCCGGTTCTTGTTATGCTATCATCTCCCTAGCAACCAACTCCTTTTTTGTTTTTTTCTTTATATTTTCTGTATGTTATGCCACAATACGTCATCGACAGTGAGTGAAGTCTTGGCGTAAGCGCCAAGATATGATTAAGAAAGATATACTTGCGAAAAGGAAGTTATATATCAGAAAGTAGAACAGACAATTCCAAAAAGAAAAGTGTAGGTCTCATTTAAAGTCATTATATAGTAAGTAAAATATGAACTTCTTAATTTTTTAAAAGCGCGCCTAACGGTCTGAAAAGGAATTAAAAATGCAGCGTGGTAAGAAAAAAATTAAAGATTACACCAGAATAAAAATAACCCTGAAGCTGAGACATTTGTCAGAATAAAGATAAAATTAAAAGTAATCCGAAGATGTAAAAATCTTTGCGAGGAACTAAATACTTTTAAAGTAATAGAAAAATTACTAAAATGAACAACCCTATAACTTTCGAAAATAAATAACAAATAAGTGAAGCAATTTAAGACTAAAATTGACATAAAACAAAATTCTCAGAATAATCTGTTCTATAAAGAG
The DNA here is from genome assembly GCA_031002005.1 of Vandiemenella viatica. Classification (NCBI taxonomy): domain Eukaryota; kingdom Metazoa; phylum Arthropoda; class Insecta; order Orthoptera; family Morabidae; genus Vandiemenella; species Vandiemenella viatica. The sequence goes on from JARYHS010009186.1 coordinate 181,014,035, forward strand.
GAAGGGTTTCAGAAAGATCGGAAGTTAAGTTTCCCTTTAAAAAAAATCTATTTTTCTCAAAAATTCCTAAGTGTCAAACACCTTTATCCTGTTTTTTTTTAATCATACCACATGTTGAATCTCACCAATCATCCGTTTCTTCCCCTCCATTTAACATCCCATCTTCTCTCCATACTCTAAATGCTCTAGCATTATTGATTTTCTGCCTGAAAGTTTCTGTTTGTTCCCTAATCCTTTCTTCCACTATTAAATATTTCTGTCTTTTAAACAAAGCGTAAAAACCGTGGGCGAAACCTGTCAGAATTTCCTTTTTTTCAAACATTCCTACCAGTGGAACCACTTACCATACTTTCTGAAATTAACTCTATTGAACAGGACTCTACAGCATGTGCCACACTTTACAGACATGATTTTTCCCATTTATTTAAATAATTCAAAAGACAACGCTAATTAAAAGTAAATGATGCCTTTCCGAGTCATTTTTTAATGTTTTCCTCCGAGGTATTTGAGAGTCGTGTACATAACTGTGGATAATAATAATAATAAAAACAATTTGGCGGATGAAAAAGTTACCTGTTGGGTGGAGGAATTCTCAAAAGGTACAAAGCATAGAATTATGGTAGGAAACGTATTATGAAACGGTAGAAGTAAAAATGTCAGTGCCACGAGGTAGTATATTGTTTCGTTGCTGTTCATTATTCAAATGAATCATTGTGTTGACGGTTTTCAGTCAGAAGCTAGAAAGTTTGCCGATGACATTATGCTACAATACAACAGGGCTAATATGGGAGAGGATTGAGTACAACTACAGGAGGATCTGGATAGAAGATCTAGCTTGGCGAGTCAAGATAGATAGATGATTTGAAGTAAACTACTGAACAACAACCAATAAAGATAACTAGATGATTCGAGTGAAAATTTCGCGAATAAAATGTTTATATACCAACTATATAGCATAACACGATCCGTGCAAAATTTTGCAAATAAACGATTAACAGCGAGACATCATGCATTAATAAAAGGAAGTTGTATATTGCCTCTAGGAACAGTGAGAATGCTAATGTTAAAACACATTACAAATAGTACTGCAAAATACTGAAAAAGGTTATTAAAGAATCTAAAAGTATGTACTACAAACATAAAATTCATGATTCTGAAAATAAAATTAAAACAATTTGGGACATTGTAAAAAAGGAAACAGGAAAGAGTAATCAAACAAGTAATGATATTTTTGTCAAAGAAAATTCAGTAGAATCTAATTTCTCAATTGCTGATAATTTTAATAAACATTTTTTATCTGTTGCTGATAAGTTGACTGCTAATAGCTCAGTGACACACAGTATGGATTTTGTCAAAAAAGGCTTCCAAGAAAAATTTAACTCTATGTCTATAAAATTAGCTACTCCAGAAGAAATAAGAAAAATTATCAAATCCCTTAAGAGCAAATACTCAAGTGGTTATGATGGGATTTCCAGCAGATTAATTAAATTGTGCTCCACAGAATTAAGTAATATACTAAGTTATCTATTCAATATATCTCTACTTGAGGGGACTTTTCCAGAAAGGCTTAAGTATGCTGTAGTTAAACCACTCTATAAAAAGGGAGATAAGGCAGCCGTATCGAATTACCGACCAATTTCATTACTAACAGCCTTCTCCAAAGTTTTTGAGAAAGCAATGTACAATAGAGTTTATGAACATCTAAAAAATAATAATATTCTAACTAAATCACAATTTGGTTTTCAAAAGGGTCATTCAACAGAACAAGCTATATTTGCATTCACTGACAATATTTTAGAAGGAATAAATGATAAATTAATTCCTGTGGGAATTTTTTGTGACTTATCTAGAGCATCTGACTGTGTAGATCATAAAATTCTGATACAGAAACTTAAGTATTATGGTATAGATGGCATTGTTAATAAATGGCTTAGTTCTTACCTTCTAAATAGAAAACAGAAAGTGTCAATGGAGAATTTTAAGGCTGCCTTAAGAGGTCCACTGTTTTCTGAGTGGAAATTAATCAGATGTGGGGTACCTCAGGGTTCTATATTGGGGCCACTATTGTTTTTAATATATATAAATGATCTACCCTGTGTTTCATCTAAAAACTCAAAATTTGTCCAATTTGCAGATGACACAAACATAGGAATTAAAAACACTCCAGATTTATCTACAGAATATATTTCAAATTATGTCTTTGAACTGATTAATAAATGGTTTACAGCTAATGGCTTGTCTTTAAACTTTGATAAAACTCAGTATATGCAATTCAGTACATCACACAGAGTAACACCTGATATAGACATAAAATTTGCAGGCCAGTCCATTCAAGAGGTAGATAGTGTGAAATTTCTAGGTTTGTGTATTGATCATAATTTAAATTGGAAAGTACATGTTTCTGACTTACTAAAGCGATTGGGAGCAGCCACGTTTGCAATTCGTACAATTTCAGCTTTAGTGATCTCCGTATGAGGCAGCTAGTTTATTTTGCTTATTTTCACTCCTTATTGGCATATGGAATAATATTCTGGGGCAATTCTACCCATAGAGATAAAGTGTTCAGAGCCCAAAAGCGTGTAATAAGAATAATGTGTGGGGTTAGCAATAGAACTTCATGTAGAGAGCTGTTCAAGAAGTTAGGGATTTTAACATTAGCATCTGAATATATATACACATTAATGTCCTTTGTAGTCACAAATTATACTTTGTTTGAAACAAATAGTAAAGTACACAATTACGGCACTAGAAGTAAAAATGATCTTCACAAGACTTACAAGTCATTGTCATTTGTTCAAAAAGGGGTCCGATATTCAGGGATACATATCTTCAATATGCTCCCAACACATATTAAATGTCTAGTAGATGATAAGAATAAATTCAGGAAAAAATTGAAAGAATTTTTAATTGACAACTCCTTCTACTCTGTCGAAGAATTTATTTCTAAGGTCTCTTAAAAATAACTGCCAGTATCTTGTGTAAATATGGTTCAAATAATTAATTTACCATGTATGCTATGACTGTACATCTCCTGGTGTATGTATTTAGTTTGTTATGTAATTGTTTATAGTACCATATATGTTACGACTGTACGTCTTGTGGTGTATGTATTATTTTGTTATTTTTTTTTTAATGTACCATATATCCTATGACTGTACATCTTCTGGTGTATGTATTATTTTGTAATGGAAGTGTTTAATGTACCATGTATACTATGACTGTACATCTAGTGGTGTACTTATTATTTTGTTATGCAACTGTTTATCTGTAAATTGACAACTTTCCACATCCCACAGAGCCAGTCTCTTATATTGGGATCAATGGAAAATGAATGTATTGTATTGTATTGTACAGGTGGTTTGAAGCTAGTTGAAAGAAGAACCGGCTCATTTATGGCAATATCTTTCTGATTTCACCTGATATATGCTATCCTGCAGCTCCCTTCTTTGACGAAAAAAACCTGAAGCTATCACCTCCAGTGGCCGAAGCGTCGCAGACCTCAGGGGAATATAACTAAACTGAACAAAATATACACAGTATAATCATACCTCTCTGATATGTGGTCTTGTGCAATGCGATCAGTTGATATCGACGCCAGCAAAGCCTAGCTGCTTGGTTATGAACTGTCTAATACTTATGATCTTGAAACTTCGAAAATTACCCGTAAAATATTATGTTACTAAAGTGGAAATCATACTTGACTTATCTATTTCCATTAGGTATCAAGGGAGATAAATGGCTCGTGACAAAAAAGGACACATGTGAGAAATAATGATACTTTTGCCCGTGTCGAATTTCAGAAAATGTCTTTGTTAAAAGTGTATACCTTAATCTTTAAAACCTCATTTATTAATTCCGGCTACGTATCATGGGAAATAATCAACTTATCACAAAAAACATGTTTTCCAATTAATTATATTTTTGCCCTTTCTTCCTTAAAATATAATGTTACCAAATCGGTGATCTCAATCTTTAATATAAAACCTTATTTAAGAATTTCGGATGGGTTTAAAGGGATTTGAGTGGCTAGAGACAAAAAAAAAAAAAAAAAAAAAAAAAAAAAAAAAAAAAATCACCTTTTTGAAATAATGTATGTGATGATCATGTGAGGTAAATAAGATGAAAACAGTAAAAATCAGAGTAATGTATAATAATAATAATAAAAGTAGCAGTCTAATAAAATTCATTCTTTTTTTACCAGAACAAACTTTTCAAAACATTATGAAAGCTCGATTTTTCCAAAAACAGACACATTAGGATAGATAAGGACAATATCACTATTTCCGTATTAAATATAGGGGAATCGACATTGTGTCTTGATATTATTACATTATGTCTTTCTACCTTTTCAGAGACTTGGAAAAATATCATATTAGTACCTTTAAATAACATAGGAGAGGCAAATAAGTTTGAAAATTACAAACCTATTAGTTTGACCTCAGTGGTAAGTTGATTAAGAGGTTAGTATTTTACCACGGCAGAAATAGTTTACATGCTCCCAGGAAGGAGTCAGGTCCTACTGGGACTCGGCTCCATCCAGAGAGCATGAAAATTGCAGCCATATCAGTAACATGGAGGAAGGAAATTTCCTTCCTCCATGCCAGTAACTGGCATGCAAATCAACGACATTTGCTTTGGATTTGGTGAAAAGGTTACTTGATTTGCAGAGGAACTCTTAAAATATTGTAACCAATAAGTTGGGTTATGAAATGCAGCAACAATTATATGACCAAGTGAATTGCCACCGGATCGTGTACTCCGTCGCAATTAATTTAATAATAAAAGGGATTAAGAGTGAAAGCACTCATATCAGTAAACAGTGTATTGGAACCGCTTCTTTTAATTTTTCTAATTATTGATTCGACTGGTAATTTGTAGTCAGATGTTAATCTGTTTGCGGATTTGTTTGCTGTTTGTAATACCATTAAAATGGGAGAGAGCTTTCTACAGCAGGATCTAGCTAGGTAAATCAATATAGATTTAAGATTAATTTCGAGAGAAGTCAATTTCTTAAGTATGCAGATAAAAATACTTTTTTATGATTATAGATTGCAAGAGGAATTCTTAGTTGAAGAAATTAGTGTAATTTCCTTGACTTAATATACGGTAGTAAACTAAGTTTGGAAGACACACTGGCAAGTCGAAGGGTCAAAATCCTTCATCTACTCGAGAGAATGATGATTGACTGTACCAGGGAGGGTGAGGAAATTGAGTTTTTAAAACCCTACTGAGGCCATTGATTGAATATGCAGGTGTAGTTTGGGATTCATGTTACGGGTATCTAATACAGGAGTGTGAGGGATGTAAAGAATGGAAGCTAGATTTGGTTGCGAAAATTACAGCAGTTGGAATAAAGAAAGCCGGATTTACAATAACTGGAAGAAATTAGACAAGTTAAGAATTTCCTGAAGTGTAAACGACCTATATCGTCGATAAATGGATCTTGTTACGAGAGTTGGGCGCAGTACGTTTGAAGTGGAGAGTTCACCATAATCACAAACTGGCACTTTATTTCAAGAATTATGAAGTAGGAAAACTTTCTTTTGTACTGAAGGGAGGGGTGTCAGAAACGGGAATAAATTACCAAGAAAAGGTTGACCAAATATCATGAAACACTAAAAGAATTTGAAATTCGAATGCGATAAAAGTCAGTAACTGTGAATATTGCACTCAAAGAATTTAAGGTAAAAAAAAAAAAAAAAATCATTAAATCGGAAATGAAGTTTACAACGGGCATGTGCTCCAGTGCAACCGAAATAATTTTAATTAATCAATACTTTTCCATCTACAATTTATCAACTATTTTTAGTTTTCGGATTGTGACTGAATAAGCATGATGAAAGCCTGATATCAAATTGCTTTTATTATAATTTTTAGGATTACTAATAGCCAAATTCATGATTTTAATTGTACTTCAGTGTAAATTGAAAGACAGTAATCATACTTAATTTTCAGACAAACAACTTTACGTTCCTTTAGATTTTTCTATATCAACTCTGTTTCACGGTGAATAAGAGTAAACACAAAACTATCTCTGGATCGTGTGGTCTATGGTAAGTACTAAATATTCTGTTTAGTTTTCTGGTATTTGTCTGTAAAATGAAAAAAGATCCGTGTAAAGCGATAGCGTGTAAAATTCAGAAATGCTTGAGGGGTGAGATAATTGTATATCTGCTTTGATTCAGTTGTGTCTGTCATTTTCTTTTGACTAACTCTATTCTGTAGGTATTTTGGTCTTTTACACAGTGGTTCCAAAAGTATAAGTTTTTACACATTAAACGTATTGTTAATGGTTGTCAAGATGATAAATTAAAATGGGGGAAGGAATTTAACATTCCAATTATAAAATAAAATTTATATATAATTTATTTATAAATTTATATTTATATATCGTTATCTCCATCGCAATTAAAATTAATAATAGTGATAATAAATCCCTGGTCATACTTGGAAATGCATTACAATTTGAAGAATGCTTCCTATTTTCTAAAACATGATGCATGTGCTTAATTGAGCACCAATAGTTGGTATCATTTTTATGGAATGGTTTAAATTGGGATTCACGTCGCACTGAAATTTCCATCATGGAATTGCTAATCATAAATAAAATCCTCGTGCCTTATTCTGTAGTGTGAAAATTCTGGGGAAAAGTCCCCATAAATTAAAAGTGCTGAAATATGAGTGGGATAACAGCTCTCAGATGTCGAGAGTGCTGCAAAATCAATGACAGTCTCCTAAAACCTTGATTTAATCCTTGGTTGCAATGTTTTCTTGGGATTACTGGAGATCGCGATTCCGCCAGGAGTTGTCATCATAATTCTGCAGTGGTCAAACGCAAGACTCCACTATAAATTCTTCCCTAAGTACATTTAACGGTTTCATACTGGTCCAGGCTGTATTACAACCTAATTTGTGCTTGAAAATAATGGTCCAGGCTGTATTACAACGGAATTACTGCTTGATAATAATACGTCTTGCGACTGACTGCATCAGTATTCCAACGATATTACTATATGTTGTTGTAGCGGAATCGCGATCTCCAGTAGACCCGTTTTCTTACTGTTTCAGCCTTTTTACTTTGGAAAAATCACACAAAACTGAAAAATAGACAATATTCATCTGAATTGTAACACAGTTATGTCCGCCATCATATATCCAAACAAGCAGAGATCATTGTTTGTGTTTGTTGTAAACAAATATGTCATTTGATGCAGCAGAATGAAAATTAAAAAAAAAATCTCTTGGTCCAGATTGCATTTCAACCGTACCACAACATCTATGACAAAACAAAACCGTTTAAGTCAATATGATCCCTGTACTGATAATTTTTGTGTCATTCTGGGAATGCTGGTAGCATTTTGCAGTTACACAGCCTCTCATTTTTTGGCATTTTTAATTTAATTTATGGCATATATTTTTCACGAAACAAGAGTGCAAAATGTGAAGAGCACATTATATCAAAACAATAATTCCAAATTTCAACAGGTTTGTACCAATTTCTGGTAGGTTCCATAAGTCATGCAGTCCCCTAGAGTTCCTTCAGCGTTTTTAGTTAATTATGCAGCACTTCACTTGGTAATTTGTTCCAATCCTAGACACCCTTACCCACAAAAGAAAATTTTCCGACTCCTTTATGCATGAACTTGTGGTCAAGCACTATTCGTAATTCTTTGACCAATGTCCTTCCAATACAATACATTTTCCATATGGGACTAGCCCTGAGAGATGTGGAAAGTTGTCAATTTGCAGATAAACAATTGCATAACAAAATAGATACAGAAGATGTACAGCCACAGCTTACATGATACATTGGTTATGTCACCTACACCAACTAATGGCAACAATTTTGTAGATACCGTAGAAATAAATTCTTCGGTAGAGTAGAAAGAGTTGTCAATTAAAAATTCTTTTAATTTTTTCCTGAACCTTCTAGACATTTAAGATGGGTTGGGAGCTTCTTGAAGATATATGTCCATGAATATCTGACCCCTTTTTAAACAAATATATTCCTTGTGAAGATCATTTTTACTACTGGTGCCATAATTCTCTGTCTTACTATTTGTTTCAAACAAAAAAATATCTAGTTGGATTGGTAAAGATGGGATGAAGATAAATGCAAAGAGGAGACAGCTTATTAGATACACAAATAAAAAACAAAGGGTTAATTATCAATATAAAGTGGGGAAGGAATTGCTTGCTGAAGACTTGAAATCTAAATATCTTGGCATTACATTTGATAACAAGCTTAACTGGGCAGGACACATTGGACAGGTGGTAGGAAAAGGTTTCAAAATTCTGCACTTGTTGTAGAGAGTGATGAGGGGATGTACAAGAGGAGTAAAGGAATTGTGTTACGAAACTTTGGTCAGACCATTGCTCGAATATGGTAGTGTAGTGTAGTATAGGACCCTCATTTTGTGTATCAAATACAGGAATTGGAGAGGGTGCAAAAAAAGGGCTGCTAGATTTGTTTCTGGAAATTATTGCAGAATGCAATCAGTGACGGATATGATAAAGTAGCTGGAATGGGATTCATTGCAAGACGGGATGAGGATGAGGAGGGTCATGGGAGTGTACAGGGCATATACTGGTGATGAGGCATGGAAAGATATTGGAGTAGGTATGAAAAGTACGGAAAAGATGACCATGACCACAAGCTGGCACTCGATTTCAGGCACAAGGGTGTGGGAAGATTCTCTTTTTTTAGGTAAGGGTGTCTGGGATTGGAATGAGTTACCAAGAGAAATGAAGAATGACTTATCGAAAACGTTCAAAGAATTTAAAGATAACATTTGTAGAGGGCAAATGTAGGTGGGTGCAGGGTAGGGCGAAGATGGGGGTGTAGGAAAATTGCCACTGGAGCATGTGCTCCATTGCAGTGAAATTAAATTAAAGAGTAATTTGTGACCAGAAAGGACAATGTGTGTATGTAGGCTACTCAGCCACTAATGTTAAAATCCCTAACTTCTTGAACAGCTCTCTATGTGAAGTTCTACTGCTAACCCCACACATAATTCTTATTACTCACTTTTGGGCTTTGAACACTTTGTCTGTATAAGTATTATTGCCCAAGAACAATATTCCATATGACGTCAAGGAGTGAAAATAAACAAGTTTTCTCATACGTAAATCACACGTAGCTGAAATTGTACGAATTGCAAATGTGGCTGCACCAATCACTTCACTTAGTCAGAGACATGTACATTCTAGTTTAAATTATGATGAATATGCAAACCTAGAAATTTCACACATTCTACCTTTGAATGGACATGCCTGGTATTAATCTGTGTGATGTACTTAATTGCATGTATTGAGTTTTATCAAAGTTTAAAGACAAGCCATTAGCTTTAAACCAATTGTTAATAAGGCCAGCAACATAATTTTTTATATGTTCTGTAGATAAATTTGGTGTATTTTTAATTCCTGTGTTTGTGTAATCTGCAAATGGGACAGATTTTTAAAGTGGCCCCAATATAGAGCCCAGAGCTACTCCACAGCGGATAAATTCTAGTGTTGTAAAAAAAAACGGTTTTTTTTCTGGCTTGAAAAAAAAACATGAAAAAAAAACTTTGAAAAAAAAAACATGTTTTTTTTCAGGAACACGTTTTTTTTCACAACTACTAAATCTCAAATTTGTAAGGCAGTTATCGTTTAAAATGACTGTTTTAGAGTTTATTCTAAGTACTTATCTTAGTTTAAAATCTACTATATTTTTCTGGTTCAGTAGGGAAAAAAAATTGAAATATTGACTAAATTGACTGAAATTTTCTTTAAGAACGGGGATTTCCCGAAGAGACTAGGTTGCGCGAGAAGGAATCCCCATTCCCCATTGTTTGGATTGATACTTGCTATTTGAAATAGTGCTGCCAGCCCTAAAAAATTAACTATAGATCTTTGAAAAAATTAGGAATTTAAAATTTATCCACGGTTTTTTGCCTTATTGGACTTTCCTTATATTCGTATACTTGTTAACTCTCAGAGTATAGTGGTACTGACTCATTAAATTGTCAGTAAGGGAGCGTGCATAAACCACATAGCTTCATTTTGGCCTCCTGTGAACCCCCATGTAGCCCTACGTGGCTTTTGCCTCCCCCCCCCCCCCCCGTTCACGAAGCATATAGCTTTCTTCCGTTTTGATTCCAGAAGACATTTTGTACTATTTTCTCTTGTCAGACTATTGTAAATTACATACGGGTTTAATTAACTGAGGGAAATAAATTCTCACATGCTGTTGTGAGATCAGTTCCTCATTTTAACTGTGAAAAATGTTACGAAAGGAAAGTTACGTGGCCTGTCTCGGAACCCCCCCCCCCTCTCCTTACGTAGCCCAGAGTAGCCTTCCAGCTAACCCCTCCTCCCTCTGGACCGAGCCACGTAATTTGTGCACGGTCCCTAATTATGAATCGTTTCCTTGCAACCGTTGGTGTAAACAAACGATTGAAAGGAAATAAAGCTCCTATTTTGTATGATAATCGATTTTAATTCAAACTTAAAAGACCGTAATACAGAACTATTGGCGCAGTCTTTATGCACAGTGTGTACTTTGCTCACAATTTAAAATTTCAATCTGAAAATCTTTTGCGTACAATATAAGAACAACCAGTAAAAGAAAATTTAACTATTTCTGAAGTTAGAGGAGACAGAAGAAGAGACAGAAAATTCCGACACCGACCGAACTAGTGTTGGTATTACTGATACTAGTGAATGTGGTACTGACATAGAGGATGAATAAAATTATGTTACCTATATAGATACACTTATGAATCATTATGTTAGACATTATATGATTCAGTAAGACTTAAAACACACTTGTAAAATGGAAGTTCCTTAAATAAAACTATAATTTATGAAATATATTATTTTCTGAAAAAAAAACAAAATTTAGAAAAAAAACACGGGTGCTAGGTTTTTTTTCATGTTTTTTTTCAAAAAGTTGAAAAAAAACATTTTGTTTTTTTTTCAGTTTGCAACACTAATAAATTCCCACTGAGAAAATAGAGGATCACATAATTCAGCCTTAAAGTGTTCCAGTGACACTTCCTGTTTTCTATTCAGGAGGTAAGAACTAAGCCATTTATTAACAATGCCATCTATAGCACAATACTTTTATTTCAGTATCACTCTATAATGATAAACACAGTCAAATGCCTTAGACAAGTCACAGAAAATTCCTACAGAACTTAATTTATCATTTATTCGGTCTAAAATATTAGGTCCACTGGAGATCACAATTCCACTACAATAACATTCAGTAATATCGTTGGAATACTGCTGTAGTCAATTGCAAGATGTATTATCTTCAAGCAGTAATTCCGTAGTAATACAGCCTGGACCATTATTTTCAAGCAGAAATTAGGTTGTAATACAGCCTGGACCAGTATGAAACCGTTAAATGTACTTAGGGAAGAATTTATAGTGGAGTCTTTCATTTGACCACTGCAGTATTATGATGACAACTCCTGGTGGAATCGCGATCTTCAGTAATCCCAAAATATTGACACTATAAAATAAAGTATGCACATAAATTTAAATGCATGAAAAACATCATGAACTACATTTCAGATAATAACAATGCCATCTTCAGCAGCATTCCTAGTTTGCATAGCATAAATTATCACAATTTCATCATACACTTTTAGTGTGAACTGCAACTGAAATATCGCACCAGCAATAATACTTTCACTACATCGTAATGTAAACTTCACTCCATTTTCATTCCTCCAAAGAAAGCACAAGTTGACAAATGTGAGAATTATTGCACTATAATTCTAACATCACCTGCTCAAAAATTACAGGACATACATTGATGATGACGTGTTGAAAGATATTGGTGGAAGATGATGGCTGTAGTGCCACAAGTTGATAATGGATTCTTATATAACTAGACTAGCTTCGAGCCCGTCAAAAATGACGGTTTGAACGCATTATTCTGGCAGCTAATTTTTTTTTTTTTTTTTTGCAGTTGGTTAATTAAACGGAATTGATATTACATAATACTAATGACCTTGATTTTGAAAAGTTCTACATATTTCATTTGCCGTTCACATAGTCATGCAGTAGTAACTTCAACTGAATTAATGATGCCGGAAGTAAAGAACCAATTAAATAAAATCAGATTAGGAATTCCAAAAACTTTTGCTATCCATGTAATATCAGTTTTATTCCTGGTCCAGGCACAATTCAGCAGGTTAAATATGAAACTACTTCCACCCGCATTAATTAATACCTTTAACCACAACCTCCAGTAATATTGCGTTCTAAAATCATAGCCTCTATTACCCTCAAATGAATAATGATGGGTATCACCTATGGTGGTAGTAGGAATTCATTCTGAAAAACCTTGTAAGAAAAATAATCTTTTTTAATTATATCTTTCGTTATATGAATACGTTACTCTGGTTAGATTATCAGAGCACTTGGTTAGGATCTCACATAAATAAATGCATTTTACGTTAGATGACGGAGATTACAATTTCTAAAACAAATAACTGTTATTTATTTGACTAATACATGTCGCGATTACGTATGTACGATTCTCTGAGTTTTTAATAAACCTCATTGTTTCTTATCGTGTGCCAAAAAATTCTTAGTTTATGGTTTAAACTTGTGCTTACAACTGAGGCAGGTAAAATAGCGTAAATAATGAAAACCCTTCTCCTTACATTAATTTCTGCATCTGGTTGTCGTAGATAAATAAAAAGCAATATGTAAATTCAATCGAACGTAATAATTGTAACTTTGTGACATATAATTGCCTGGTATTAATTTTTTTTCCCCTACTCTCAGTATTTATAATATCACTGCTCACTGCTATTTTGCGGCAATAATATCGTTGTTGAATTGCGAGTGTCATATCCTTGATGATTTAAATCTGATAAAAAAGTTATCTTAAATCTCATTTAATAGCTAACACATGTATCAAAAACTAAGGGTATCATATATAATGGTAGTAGGAATTTATTATGGAAAAGCTTATAAGGAGAAACGAATAAGTCATCCTTAATGATATCTTTAGTTATACGAATACGTTATTCTCGTTAGATTATCAGAGTATTTTAAAATAAAAAAATGCATTTCACTTTAGATTACGGAGACTATAATTTCGTAAACGGGTAACTGTTATTTATGTGACAAATACATTTAGCATTATGTACATTTCTCCTAGTTTTTAATAAACTTCATTGCTTCTCACCTTCTACCAAAAAAATTCTTAGGTTATGCTCATAACTGATGCAGATAAAGTAGCGTAAATATTGAATCCCCTTCTAAATTTCTGTGTCTAACTGATACGGATAAAATAGCGCAAATATTGAATCTCCTTCTCTTTATATGAATTTCATCGTCTAGCTGTAAATAAACAAAAAGCAAGATGGTTGTACGAACGTAATATGGTGGTTGATGATTGGCCGTTCGTTAGCCAATAGGAGAAGCAGCTATAGACGACGCACGCAGACGCCACGTTAGCTTTTTATATAATAGGATGAGACATTTGAAAGTGAAGAATAGTGTTTTTAGTTATTTTGCTTAGTTCTTAAGATACTTTATCTAAAAATTGAGATGGTTAATTTGAAACAGAAGAAAAAATCTCCAAAGGCACAAGGAACTATACCTATAACTAATATTTAACAGTCAATATGTTGAGAACTAAGTGATGACAAGTAAAAAAATTTTATTCCTTATTTTTTATTGGTCTTGTCAAGTTATGAAGAACCAGTTGCGATGCCGTGGTTGTGATAGTGCTGCCATTGGAAGATTTAAAAGCGGTGCATTTAAGGGAAAATATGACCATGACACTGACATTTGATTTCACACATAAGGAAGTGGGAAAATTTTCTTTCATAGGTAGGGGAATCAGGGATGGGAATAAATTACAAAAGGAAGTGATGAATAATTTACCAAGAACTCTGAAAGAATTTAAAGTTAAAATACATGTAGGGTAAAAGTAGGCAAGTACAAGAAAGTTGAAAAAATGGTTCTACAGGGAAATTACCACCACAGCATGCGCTCCAGTAAAGATGATTTGCAGTTTAGTAAAAACCTTGGTAGAAGACAAGCAAGTTTGGCTTGAAGTGTGGATCAAGAAAAATGAGCAGCATTACCATAACTGTGATGCCACAATTTGATGATTGATTCTTATGTAATTCCATGAATCAAATCTAAAGTAAAGAACAATGTGCATTTGGTGGCTCATTTTCTGATACAATATCTCGAGAACTAAATGATATCAACATTTTTTGGGTTTACGGGAGATCGCAATTCCGTAAGTACTGCAGTAGTCAAATGCAAGACACTGCTAGAAATATTTAGTGGTGTCATGCCAGTTCAGGATGTATTACAGTCTAATTACCACTTGAAAATGATATGTCTTGCTGTTGACTACAAAAGTATTAGGACTTCATTAGTGAGCATGGAGCAATCTTGTAGCAGAATCGCGATCTCCGGGAAACCTAAAATTTTATTCTTTACTTTCGATTTATCTCGTTATATAAGAATCCATTGTTAAATTGCAGTGCCATGGTTATGGTAGAATCCCCAAAACAAGGGTATCTTTATGGCTATTGCTGATTTAGAAAAAGCTTTTGATAATGTGAGTTGGGACAAAAGTTTAAAGAAGTCAGGTCTTAAATATCAAGTTAGAAGAATACTTAATAATCTATATAAAAATCAAATGACCATAATAATAAAGAATCAGGAGAGACTTGTATCAGTTAAAAAGCATATCAAATAAGGTAGTGAACTATCCCCATTAATATTCAACTTCTATATGATTAAGTAATACAAGTAATACAAAAATTTGTACATGGCACAAGTGCTCGGGGAGAAAAAAAAAATCAATGTTGTTGATGGTTCCTATTAGTAGAATAGACTGAAGATATTGAGAAGTTACTGAATTACACAACCAAATAACTGGGGAAAAAATTAGACTGAATAGAAATCAAAGCAAGACAATTCTGATTAAATGTAGCTGAAATGATAACAATAGTGGACAATATAAAAATAGGATCAGATGTAATATTAGAAATTACTTAAGAAGTAAAATTGCAACGGATGTCTGAAGCAGAAATATTAAAACCAGAATAGCACTAGCAAAAAGAACTTTAGATTCAAATATTGAGCTAGGACTCGGGAATAACTTTTTAAAACTATGCATGGAGTACAGCATTTAATGGTAGTGCTGCTTGAATTTTGGGAATACTGAAACAAGGAAAATTGATGCATTTGAAATGTGAAACAACAGAAATGTTCTGGAAATTAAGTGCAAAATGAATGTCTTTTGAAAGTAATGGGTGTGAAAAGAATTATACAAAAATTAAAGTATTATGGTACAGATGGCATTTTTAATACATGGCTTAGCTCTTACATTTGGAACAATAAGCAGAAAGTGTCACCAGAAGATTTTAATGGTACATTATGTGGTTCACATTGTTCTTTGTGGGAGTCCAGTAGATATGAATTACCTCAGGGTTCTATATTGGGTCCACGATATTTTTAATATGTGTAAATGATCTAACTTGTGTTATATCTGAAAACTGCAAATTTGTCCTTTTCACAGATGACACAAACATAGGAATTAATAATTTACTGAATATCTCTGCTTAGCATATTAAAAATTATGCCTATGATAGATTAATAGTTGGGCCACAGCTAATGGCTTCCCTTTAAACTTTGATAAAACTCAGTACATGCAACTCGGTATTTAACACAGAGTAACATCTGACATACAGATACAAATTACAGGGCAGTCTATTCCAGAGGACAGGTTTGCGTATTGATTATGATTTAAATTGGAAGGTACCTCTCTAACTAACTAAAACAATTGTGTGCAGCCACATTTGCAATTCGATAATTTCAGGTATAGGTGTGAAGAAATTAGGTTGTTGCACGATTTTCTCAACCTATCAATATACTCCATAGAATTTCTTTTAAAGACATCTACAAAAGAATTGCAATTATCTGGCATAAATGTAAGTGTTGTAATAATTGTTGTGATTGGAGGAGGGGGGAGATTAAAGAAGAGGTTGTTCGGTGGCAGTTTGGTTCAAGGGTGGAATGTGTGGGTGAATATGGTATGAAATTTAATGTGAAATAAAATTGGCATGTGGAAAGAGCTAGAAGAAAGAACAACAAGATAAACAGGAATTGTGGGTGATTGTAAAATAAGAGTGTGATAAGAAGGAACTGTGCTATTTGTCTGAAACTTGTCACAGATGTTCCTAATGGCATACCTTTGGAGAAAAAGTGTACATGAAAGCAAAATGTACCTTAGATGTAATGCAACACGAAAATTATGATACAGGGCAGTGTCAGCAGGACATAACCGCCAAATCCAATCACACTATTCATGCCAAAGATAGTATTTACGATCTACAGCAACAAATGTAAAATCACCAGCAAGTATCTATGATAACATACCAGTTAAATCAGAATGAAGAAAAAGATGCAAGGATTTTAGTTTTCATTGATAACTTAAGCTCACCTGATATACTGGTGTTGTTAGGTTGTAATGTAGCCAAGATTAGGGGGAAAAAAGTACTTTGGTACAGCTTAAGATGCAAAAGATTGTAGTTAGATTTGTTGCTGTGGAGTACTGATACTATCTTTGGTGTGAAAAATATGATTGGAAATGGCAGTTGTACACTGATGATGCTGCACCAGAGTGTATCGTTCATGTGGCACCACAGGTAAGTTAATTTCATTTTTCTTTAATGTACACTTTTTTTCAAAATGTGTATAATAAATTTCAAACAAATAGCACAATTCCTTCTTATCACACTCTTATTTTACAATCACCCACAATTCCTGTTTATCTTGTTGTTCTTTCTTCTAGCTCTTTCCACACTCTTTAACACTGCCGAATTATGGTGGAAGGAGAACAGTTGAAGAAGATGAATAGTTTCAAATACCTTGTAGAGGAAAGTGGAAAAAATTATGGCAAGATAAATGAAGAAGGGAAGCAAGCAGAAGCTTTATTAAGAAGTATCAGAAGCCTGATATGGAAGTAACTAATAATTCATCGTATGTACTATGTTTCTGTTCTCACATACGGAGCAGATACCTAGACATTAAAGAAGTGTGATATCAACAAGATCCAAGCGAATGAAATAAAATTTCTAAGAATTCGGTCATAAGCGATAGCAAAATAAATAGGGATGGCGGGCTCTTTCTGAGCGAAGCCTGGAAACCTATCATTGGCAATCTCCGGCGAGAACGTAGCAGATCCTCACAAGCAAATGACACCAGTCGGGCACTGCAGCGGACCGCGGATTAAGCCAGCGGTCATGACCAATCAGAAGTGGACACACCAGCATCTCGGACCGCCAGCACATCCGGGCGGGAAGGAGCGAGTGGCACGAGTGGTGGCCGCAGCGGACCACGTATAAAGCTGACGCTCTCGACCAATCGGAGCAAGCGGGCCTTCCAGCTGAAGATATAAAGGAGGTTCGATGGGTGGCCAAGCCAGTCGAGGCAGAGACAATCAGCCGAGAACAACTACAAGATACCTGATGAAGACAGCAGAGTCAGCTGTCGCAATGTCGTGTTTTACACCACCATCCGGCTGGACACCCGAGAAGATTTTGTTGCATCGATACACCGGGAAAGTCTCCACTCACACTCACTCCTCTGATTATATGGTACAGCTATATACAGTTAATTTGGAGATCTTCTCTTAATACAAAGAAGATATCTTAAAAATATTTTACTTCCTGTCATATCCAAAAGAAAATAGTCCTGCCACTATCATGAAGCTAATAAAAAACCAATTTGCCTCTGACTCTATATCTGGATGGATAATTGATTGGCAGACAGACACATTTATGAATTCACATTTTCTGTTCCAAGTAAATTGGTAAATGACAAGCAAAGTTTCCTGCAATTTGGAAGATATTTCCACTGGTGGGATTGATGAAGGTTACTTGGTGCATTTTAGACTGGTCTCTTATTGAATATGGAGATAAGTATTTATGGGCCAGAAGTTGGCAAAGGTTAGGAGATTTACTGAAGTAAGTTACGTGAGAGGTAGAAAGGATTTTGAGAGATGAATCTCACTTCAAGGCAGTGTTCAGGGAATTTGTAATTCTGTTACAGGATGTGTTTGATGGACTAAAAGCCTAACAAGAACTTGGCAGGTATATAGTTGTTGTTGGGACACATTGACTGGCAAGTAGCATTAGGTATACCAAATCAGTTGGGTAATTGTGGGACATTAATGGTTGAACAAAATTGTTTGATATATACAGCTGTTCTGACCATCCATCACATCTTGTTTTCATTTATATAGTGCTGACCTTTTATCATCTTTCTTTTATAGAATTTATAATTCTAAGACTTTCTTCCCATTTTATAATCCTACTTTTTCCATAATTGTGTTCTTAGATTGTTGTAGAATCTGTAAAGTGTCATCAAGAACAAATTACTTTTGAAACCAGCATCTATAATCTCTCTAAACATTTGGAATGTTCAAATTACCAAACAAAAATTTTGTTTCTGCACTATAAAACTTTAAATAATTAAATAAAATGTTTTTCTTTACCTTTAAATTAATTTCTTTTGCAACAGAAAATAATTTTCAAGAATCAGCTTGCCAAGATGTCCTCGAAGAAATGAAAATCTGTTGCAGAAAGTGGGGAGCAGAATCTCTTTGTTGTTCAGGCATTGACGTCAGCGAACAGCCCAAAAAACCTCAGGTAGTAAAAATTTCCTCCCGTGTTATGATTATTTTGTTTAACATTGACCTGTTTGAAATGTTTATTTGTAACTTATTTATTAATGTTAAACATTCCAGAAGTACTCACAGCTATCATCTTTCTCTTTTCTGTATAAACTGCTCTCGGGTGACTAGCCGAGTCAAGAGTGCGTTGTCACACGATATTTCGGCGACTAGATTCATTGCTGCCATCTTCACCAGAAGATGGCGGCAATGAATCTAGTCGCCGAAATATCATGTGACAACGCACTCTTGACTCGGCTAGTCACCCGAGAGCAGTTTATACATTAACAACACCAAGAAAGTCTTCGTTCTTATATTTCTCTTTTCTGTTTACAAATGTAATTATTTATATATATTTTTATTTTTGATTGTGATTTTGTGACAATGTATACTTGTCTCAATATTTTATTAGTATTGGTATCTAACTTGCTAAGGGGTGTTGCATCTAGTATAGGAAATATTAGACAACTGTTTGGCCTCGCTATGTTGGTTCAATTGAAAATTGAATGAAGAGAAATGGATTTCTGAATTTTTCCCCCTACTTTTTCTGCACAACTGTTACGGAGAAGATATAATTATTGTTGAGAAATTAAACAATTAAAATGTTCCTACTGAAATCGGACTCTTCTAGAGTGTGCAGCATCGACTCAATAAACTTAAGTGTTGAAAAATGCTGGTAGCAAATAGTAAATAAGGTAAAAACCATTTGTAGATTACATAATGTTACATAATAGGATCAAAATGGGACAATGATATGAACAGCTGTATGGTGACCTAGACAGAACATCTAGCTGGGTAGGTCAACATGGAATGAAGATAAATGCAAAGAAGAATCAGCATATTAGGTTCACAGGTTAAAAACCGAAGGTTGATTACGATAATAGGTTGGGGAAGCAATTGCTTGTTGAAGACTTGAAGTTCAAATATCTTAGCACAATATAATGGGATTCATTGGAAGACAGGAGAATTGTGAAGAGATTGCTGGGGTTGTACAACATGTATATCGGTGATGAGGTGTGGATAGATATTGGTGGAAGAATTAAGTGTGGTGCATTGAGAGGAGAAGATGACCCTGACAACTAGCTGGTTCTTGATGTCAGGTGTAATGGCCTGAGAAATTTTTCTTTTGTGGATAACACAGTCAGGGGGTTTGAATAAATCACCTAGGAATATGATGAATAACTTAGAAATACGCTAATAGAATTTTAATTAGAAAAGACATTTCTTTCTACACCATTGTTACTTAAACAGAAATTTTGTAAGATTAACTAGCAGTTTGATCGATAGGTTAACATTTTTAATATTAGGCTTAATTTCACATTCTTTAAAATTTGTTAAATTATTTGCTTCAAATTGCTTGTGCTGTTTGTTTGTCATTTGTGGTTGTTAAATAATTACCATGTAAAAAAAATCAAGTATGTTTAGTCTGAGCCTGCTTTTACATTTCACAGGTAATTGATACATAAGTAGTTGGTTTAAAAATAAACAATTTAAGATTCATTTTTAATCTCTAAGCTGTTTCGGAAGGATCAGAATGTATGCTAACATGGATAGATCTTCTGCGTGGAAATCGCTATTGAAAATTGAGCAAGTCTGATACAGTGCAGTACCTCAAGTTTCTCAGCAGTCTATGTATGAGGAAATAGGGGTTAAAAATTATATATGCATGTATTTATAGCATCTGTTTATTCACGATTAAGGTGTAGTATTATGCTAGGGGTTGCTCACTCCCCAGAGGATTGTTTTTGTATTTATTCTTTCTTCAACTTAATAGCATCTTCACATGCAGATATTTTGCAATTATCTTGCAACAGTTCAGGCACTCTTTGAAGCCATTTTATTAGTATTGTTACCTTACGATAGACATACATATTACATGGCTGACATAATTTTTTCCAGTTCCACTTGTGAAGGCTTCATCATATAGCATAATATTAACTAGGCTACTATGAATTGACCAATAACAAAAGTTGCTCATTTGCAATGTGTGGTTTAGTTACCAACTCCAACTGTATTTTATGTAATTCTTTCACCTGCATTCCTGATTTTGAACAGGCCACATGAGCAGTGGAAGTTCTCTAGATAGTATTAAATCGTAGTGCGCTGTGAAGGAATGAGTCATTTTTGTAAAGTTATTTTTTTATATCTACATCTACATTCATACTCTGCAAATCACAAACATTGTGGGTGGCAGAGGGTGCTAAGCACCAATCCTAAACCCGCCCATTCCAATCCCGAATAGTGCGAGGAAAGAAGGAATACATATAAGCATCAGTATGGCATCTTATTTCTCTAATCTTATCCCTCCGGTCATTGCGACCTAAATAGGTTGGTGGAAGAAGTATTTCATTGCACTCGAAATTTAATTTTTTTCGCATATTCTCCAATAAATTCGAACGCAAGCTACGTCGTCTGTCTTCCAAACTATCCCAGCCTAATCTATGTATCAATTCTGTGACGCTTTCATAAGGGCCGTAACAACAAGTCACGAATCTAACGGCTCTCCTCTGCACCCTCTCAACTGAGTCAATCAGAACCTTGCGATACGGATCCCAAACCCCACAACAGTAATCCAGATGCGGACGCACTAGTGTTTTGTACGCTATCTCCTTTGTATGAGCATTACAATTCCTCAAAATACGACCTATGAATCGTAATTTAGAATTAGCCTTGCCTACGACGGAAGTTATACTGCATGTCCCATTTCATGTTGCTTTGCACTATCACCCCCAGATACTTCACGGAATCAACCATGTAAACAGCTGAATTGTTTATTTTGTACTCGTGAACAACCTGATTCTTCTTGTTACTTATCCGCATTGCCTTGCACTTTTTGCAATTAAGTGTAAGCTGCCATTTACGGCACCAATCGAAAATAGCATCCAAATCGCGCTGAATTTCTAAGCAATAGTCGGAGCACCTTATTTCCCAATACATAACCGCATCGTCGGCAAACAATCGCAAACAGCATTTGACATTGTCACCTAGATCGTTTGTAAATATTAAGAAAAGAAGTGGACCTATTACACTTCCTTGAGGAACGCCCGAAGTAACATTTATCTTAGAAGAGGCTTCCCCGTCAACAACGACAATACTGTGATCGACCAGTTAGAAAATCACGTATCCACTCGCAAATCTGAGCCGAAATACCATAAGCTCGAATCTTCGCTAAAAGTCAGTTGTGTGGCACAGGATCAAATGCTTTCTGAAAATCCAAAAAAACTGTATCAACTTGCGAACCTGCATCGATAACTTTCATTATGTCATGGGAAAATAGGGCCAACTGTGTTTCACACGATCTCTTCTTCCGAAATCCGTGTTGGCACGGTGTAAGTAACTCGTTCTCATCTAGAAACTTCATAATGTTCCAGCATATGACATGTTCCAGAATTCTGCTGCAGACCGATGTTAGAGATATGGGTCGATAATTCCTAGGATCACTCCGATCTCCTTTCTTAAAAATGGGAATTATTTTCCAGCTAGAAGGTACTTTTCTCTCTTCTAGTGATTTACAGAATATATCTGACAGAAATGGTTCAATATCCTCCGCGTATTCAAAAAATACTCTTACCGGTATACCATCGGGACCTGGCGCTTTACCCCACTTCAGGAGTTTTAATTGCTTTACAATACCTATGCTATCAATTTATCGGATCCATCTCTAATTCCACACGATTTGGTAAAGTGGGGATGTTTTCTCGCGTGAATGAATTTTTGAATTCGGTGTTAAATATGGTAGCCTTGTCGCGGCTGTCTTCAACTTCCCATCCGTCTTTTATTAGAACTGGCTTATTGTTCCCACTACAACCAACTTTTTTTACATATGACCAAAATTTCTTAGGGTTTTCAGTGAGGCTCTTAGAGAGAGAATTGTCACGAAAGCTATTAAAGGCCTCACGCATCGCATTCTTAACACGTCCCCTTATATCCTCTAACTTATCTAAATCAGTCCGATGCATCGTCCTTTTTGATCGTGCATGTATCTATCTTCCTTTGCTTCTTGAGTAACCTTTTAACCTCCCGTGTGTACCATGGGGGATCGTTCTCTTCCCTGATTGTCCGTTTCGGTATATGCAAGTTCATACCTTCCCCAACTATATGTAGGAATCGATGCCACCTCTCTTCAACGGTGCCTCCTACTACTAAGAAGGTGTGGTAATTATGCCTCAAATAAGCTCTAAAACACTCTTTTGAAGTCTTTTCGAATCTGTAAACGATCCTCTCTTTTCTCTTTCTGCGCGTGGTTGTTAGTTTTCCAGTAGCAATTACAGCTTTGTGATCACTTATTCCTGCGGTAGTAGAAATATCCGTGAATAATTCAGGCCTATTTGTAACCACTAAATCTAAAATATTTTCGTTACCATTGAGCCATCGCGTTGGTTCAGTTACGAGCTGTTCAAGATTGTGATCTGAGAAGAGGTTAGACCCGAACATGGGATCGTAGTGACGCGTGCTCAGTAGAGCTGTGATACAGAAGACAGACTGCACAGTGATATTCAACCAACAGTGCCATTTTTTTGGATATTTTCACCGAACTTCCTGACCACGCAGCCACCCATCCGCCATCGAGTCTACATCACGTCAGAGTGTGGGGTACATACTTTGTACCCAGGATGTGACCTCGCAGCTGACGCTGCATACACCGACCTAGGACTTCTGCCAAATTCTCCCTTCATCCTCGAGATGCTGACGTGTTCGTCCGGGAGATCAACTGTGTGAGCATCGCCACCGCTGCACAGTACTTCGACAGCGCCAACGGCTGTCGCCTACAAGCCATCTGGCTACAACAAAGATAAGTGTTTTTTAATGTACTAACGAACTAGGGCGCCTCTAACTTGGACCTTGGTGGCATCCGAGATTGCCAGAGGCATCTTTCCTGTCTGTGCAGTGGGTCTCTTCACGGGTATTTTGACCACTGCACCTCAAAAAAATAGTTGCCCAAAACATTTTCAATGTTGTTCAATGCTGCAACCACAGTAGCGACATTTTTTCTCTCTTATTAGCTATTATGGTAGCACCTAGTGGCGTAATACCACTTACCCGACTATACAGGGTTTACTTTTTTTTCTGCCATTGGAGCATCACTGTTTTTTATACTTTTTGTATACTTTTGAAAAGTGACATTGTGTTTTCATATTTGAATTGCGAACCTCATAGTCAGCTGTTCATCTCAACATCAAAGATTCTAGTCGCCTGAGATACCACTACCTAACTTCAGAGAGTGCGATGTAGATATTGCTACTTTACCAGTTTTGTGCACTACTATCGCTGCTTTGTTTACTTTCTGTCTCCAAGATTACATTGTGTGTGAAGATTTTTTTTCTTTCATTCATTTTCATTGTTTTTGTATGTTTTTTTCACAGGGTTAGTTTAAGATATTATGTAAAGGGGAGGCTTCCTATTGGTGTGTGAGCGTGTGTGTGTTTCCCAATTAACGTAACGTGGAATACTGAATACAGACCAAACATAACCTTATAATCACATTCTGAATACCAACATCTACACTAATCACTGCAAAGCCAACTAAATCCCTTATTTTCAGGATGGAAAACCGAATGGGCGGGTCAAACACACACTTTTAGCATGGGCGTTATCACTGATATTATGAAATAGTGCTTACCTTTGACAAGTAGAAATGTAGAGCTTTTCTTGTGTGCGGATGCGGGAAGATCTTAACATGTAATCTGACACCAGGGCAGTCGATATTTAACATAGAGAGTTCGAGCTACGCTTTAGATAATATTCCGAAAGTTATAAGTGGGAAAAATAACCACAGAAAACTACTACCTTCAACATAGCACATTCTGACACTGAAAACCAATTTATATAACTCATTAGTAAGGCAACGTGAGTTCTTTAACCAAGAGTGTTATGAGGTTAGTGAAACAAGATGCACAATTACAATTTAACAACATTTATTGATAAAAACCTAACTATTACACATCGTCCGATAACCATCTACCTTATGACGGATTGAGGAAATAACACGTTACGAAGCTCACCAAAATCATAATGAACACTTAGAAACGTAATGAAACTGTTAACACTCATCAAATAACTTCCGTTAGATAACACGTTAGACACAACTGTTCCCATAATTAATACTTTATAACTTTACGAAACCTAACCAATCAACAGACATTGCTACTACGAGGCAAGCCAGGACAGTGAACCATTATTCTTCTTACCTGCTACTCAGATGTTCTAGTAGCGACTACATCTTCTCCTCGCGAATGCTTCCAACAGAATGAAGAAGGAACAATATGGCGATATCACCTTTATTCGCCAAGGAGCGTACCACGCCATGTGTCTTGACAGCCGCAATTGCTCAACCAGCCAATCATAGACAAGAATACTTGTGATGTTGACTTCTCAACTTGGTGGTGGGAGCTTTGTTCCACACCAGAACACGCTAGAATATTCTATGCCAACTGCACGGACAACGCATGCCGTTCACGTGTTCATCGCATGTGTCGCTACGCAGGGCGTAATTCAGCCCGCAACGTTGGCATTTCCGCAGCGACCCACAGCTGCTCGAAGACCATTGGCGGATCCAAGGGGGGGGGGGGGTCATGACCCCCCCCTGGGCTCGGCCTCTGATAATATTTTTAATCTCACTGATTTTAATTAAATAAGATTACTTTGAATAATGGATGGCCAGATCTCACAAAAACATACACGACAGTCACAATGCGACTGTATGCTGTTCATAATATTATGTTGTATCCGATCGGTCATTGTGAACTGAATATTGTGCTCGCAATTGCAACATTTGATTTTGCCGCGTCGCGCAGCGCGTCGTACTATTCGTTCGGGACTGCGCGTCCGATGTTCGGTGACGTCACAGCCGCGTAGCTCCGAGCGCTTCTCGCCACTAAACCGTTTGATGTAATTACATAAATATTGCCATTTTAGTTATGCACGGGTGTTTTTTACTACAGGATGCATCGAAAAATGTGATTGTGCTGGTGTGTCGAAACGTAATGCATGTAGTTGTTTATTTAGAAAGATAGATTCATTCTTTTATGAAGAAACATAGGTTTGAGATTGATTAACACCCAAAACATTTACCTATACTGAGCACTAATGCATATCATAACATGTCTGCCGATGCTTCAACAACTACCTTAACTTTAGATGAAGAAGAAAATATTACTCCTGCTGAAGCTGTTCTATGCTTGCCGGTTTCGTGTACGTCGACTTCCAGTTCTAATCAGATAAAAAGTTGTTTTCTCAATCGAAATTTTCCTCAGATATTGGATGGTTTGTAAGAAAACACCAAGACGTTTCAACAAGAGCTATATTGATCGACAAACATTAGTTGCCTTCTCAAATTTATATTTTCCCACACTGTATATATATATATATATTAGAAGTCACACATTGACAAGACCTTTACAGAAAATATTATGTTTTATTTACAGTATCGCCCTTGAGTTGCCACACAGTCAAAAACTCCTCTAAAACGATTCATAAAAGAATCATTAATAGCTTTCGATGATTTTCTTGGTAAAAATGGTGTGTTGCTAACTCACCAGCGAAAATTTTTTAAGGGGATGGTGTAGATAATATTACAATAGATATCTTAAAGATAGCCAGATGTGACATTGTACCTTATCTAGAAATATTTAAATTGAGTCTGGATCCTTTACGCATACCAGAGGACTGAAACAGTGTGATAGTAGCGCCGGTACATAAAGGAGGAGTAAGTAATAGAGTCGAAAATTATAGGTTAATCAGTTTCAGATCAGTGGTAGGTAAATTAATGGAGAAATATGTGTGAGGAGTGTAAGTGGTTTTCAAGTACCCTTTAGGCAAGATTATTCATGCGAAACTTGGTTGGATGATATTTCGGATGAAATGGACAAGGGAGGCCAAATTGACAGTGTAGCACTAGATCTTTCAAAGGCTTTTGACAGAGTGAGCCACAAAATGATAGTAAATAAGGTGAAAACTATTGGAATGGATGAGAAAGTGTATGGTGGGTAGAAGAATTTTTAAAAGGTATAAAACAAAAAGTTAGCTTAGGAAATGCAGCATCAAAAGAAGTGGAAGTAAAAATGAAAGTGCCACAGGGTAATGTATTGGAACCATTACTATTCATTATTCTGATTAATAATTGTGTTGGTTTACTACAGAATTTGTATTTTCTGCGAATGACATAATGCTATATAAAAGGATAAAAACGGAAGAGGACTGCGAACAGCTGCAGGGTGATCTGGACAGGATATCTAGTTGGGTTGGAAAACATGAGATGAAGATAAATGCAATGAAGATATAGCTTATTAGATACGCAGATAAAAAACTAAAGGATGATTATGATTATAAGGTGGGGAAAGAATTGCTTGTTAAGACTTGAAATGTAAATATCTTAGTATTATATTTGATAACAAGGTTAACTGGGCAGGACACATTGGACGGGCAGTAGGAAAAGGTTTCAAAATTCTGCACTTGTCGGTAAGAGTGATGAGGTGATGTACGAGAGAAGTAAAGGAAGTGATTTACAAAACTTTGGTCAGACCATTGCTTGAATATGGTAGTGTAGTATGGGACCCACATTTTGAGTATCAAATATAGGAGTTGGAGAGGGTGCAAAAAAGGGCTGCTAGATTTGTTTCTGGAAATTATTGCCGAATGCAGTCAGTAACAGATATGATAAAAGAGCTGGAATGGGATTCATTGCAAGACAGGAGGAGGGTGGAGAGGGTCATAGGAGTCTACAAGGCGTATACTGGTGATGAGGCATTGAAAGATATTGGCATAAGAATTAAAAGTAATGCATGTATGGGAAAAGATAACCATGACTACAAGCTGACACTCGATTTCAGGCACAAAGGTGTAGGAAGATTCTGTTTTTAGGTAAGGGTGTCAGGGATTGGAATAAGTTACAAAGAGAAATAATGAATAATTAACCAAAAAAGTTGAAATAATTTAAAGTTGAAATTTGGAGAGGGCAAATGTAGGTGGGTGCATGAAAAGACTAAGCTGTATTCGCAGATTTTAATCTGGAACATAGGCTCTTAATATTTGGAAGTACCATCTTAATTGCTGAAGAACTTTTTGCGAGATGCCATTTCAAAACATCAGGCACATGCAGGTTTCTCACAGATTTATAATAGTATACATAGATTTTATTAATTACTCAGTTAGTTAGAAATATACCTTATTTTATTTTTCAGGTACTTGTACAACTATATCCTTAAGCAAAGTATTGAAGACGAACTCAATTGTTTTTTAAAAAAAGTTCTACTGACGCAATAAATGATACAATGAGTGTTCTGAGATAAAAAAAATCGAGCAAATGTTTTGAAGAGTCAAAAGAATTTGCCGAGAAATTTGCGATGGAACTTTAAATGCCCCAGAACAGTGCCCATATAAATGCATAGTGCCAATAACCTACCTGTTCAATCAGTTGAAGAGTATTTCGGTAGGGCTGTATCCATCATACTTCTAGTTCAATAATAAATTATCCCCAAGACCATTTGTCTCCTGAAATACTTTATTTCAACTAGTCGTTTTTATACCGAAAGTCAATTATACCTATACTAATGAAGACGTTGAAACACTCAAGCAACTCGCATTCGATTATAAGCAGGTAATAGACGACAATGCATTATAAGTCATTATAAGCAAATATTGGCTGTGGATAGTAAAATGGCAACGGAATCAGAACATTCCACAAGTTGATTTCCAATCTAATATAAAAATTTCATGCTAAAATATATCCCATCGTAAACACATATTTGTGTAATCTTGCCACACTACCAGATAGTGTCCCATTGGCAGAGAGATCATTTTCTGCTCTCAGGAGGCTCAAAACTTGATTTCGAGCATCACTGGCAGTAGACCACCTAACTGGACCGGCACTTCTGCACGTTCACAAAACCATACTCTTTCATGTGGAGGAAGTCATAACAAGATTCGCGAGAGTTCAGAAGAGAATAATTGTTTTTGTTATTTGATTAAAATTATTTTGACATATTGCAATTAAATTAATTTATCTTTTATTTATATATAGGTACTATTATACAGGGTTTGGCAATAAAACCTCCCACAATTCACGTAGCCGGCGTACGGGTTGTAGTGAGGATACTGATGTGGAATGTGTTTTGTTTTAAAGAGGTGTACCTGCCATTTTCAGTGTGCGCCATGTCATGGCTTGGTGAGCATCGTGCGTTTGTTGTGGACGAATTTATTCGTAACAGTTGTTCTCAGATTTTCGGAGACGATTCGAACTAGGCCTACATGATCGTGTCTCGGATAGAAAAACTATTCAACTGTGGGTGTCAAACTTTAGAAAGATAGGTTCAGCACTAAAAAAAAAACCTACAGTCCGTCCTCGGACTGCAACAACGCCTGAAAATTTTGCGCGTGTGAGTGTGTCTATGCAACATTCACCAATCTTTGGGGACACTTAAAGCCTATAGTGTACAAACATCGTCCCACAACACTGCAAGCACTTAAAGAGGCCATTACCCAAGAATTGGCAGCCATTCCAAGAGAAATGACGCGAAAATGTATGTAGAACTTTCTGGATAGACTTTGTCAATGTGTCAACAATGGAGGGCATATATAATTTTTAAAACCAAATAATTAAAAATGGCAAAGTATGTATTTTTCATAAATAAAAGTAATTATTCTCTATCATATTTAGTTTTTATGTGACAACACATTAAAATGAGGGAAGTTTTATTGCCGGACGCTGTAATGTTGAAGCTTGTCCTAGTTAGACCTCGACTATGTGACCCCCCCCTGACCCAAAGGCTGGATCCGCCCTTGTCGAAGACAAGAGCCTCAACTCGTATTAGCAATGAATACATTAAATACATTTTTATTCCAAAATTACTACGGTCCATTACAATTATGTGAATGTATTTTGGTTTTGGGGGTTACCATATTTTTATGTGTTTTGTGATTGAATTTCGCCGAATTTGAAAACAGCTGTTTGTTATTACATTGTGACCAATAACCTTACTGGGTACTTTTTGATTGTTAATTTTTAAGCATTATTCCCTTTTATTTGAACTGGGTTTCCCCTTTCATACTTTTCAGTTTTCACATTTAGTACTTTGTTATTTCAACTATTTTCATCAGTCATGGAGCACCCTGACTTTGTCACTATACATATAGATGCTTTATGTAAAGATTTGCAGGTGATTGAAGAGGGTCTGAAGATCCCACCACTATTAGGTTCATATACAGAGGAAGTTAAGAAATGTATACTAAGGTTCCAAGAGCAATACAATGAGAAATGTCAAGGGGTTTGGAACTTCGTTATGCGCAGGTGTGAATGTAACAAAAATAAGACTATGTCTGCGCAACGTCGCATACAACAATACATTCAGTCAAGGTTCGATATAAATTTTGTTTTACTTGCGATTAAGTTAAATAAGTGGGAATTCTCTACAGAGATTGAAAGGCAGAACCAACTTTCCAAAGATGTACACTTAACTCCATTATCAGTCAAATCTGAATTTGATAAGAAATTACTCCACTGTAGAGGAATGTTAGAGTCTTGGGCTGATGCTGATCAACTACAACAGTTGACAGTTCAATTTGAGTACATTCTAACGATAATAGATCCACTATTTCAGGAGATGCTCGCCCTCTTCACAGACATGAAAACCCTTGAGATTAAAACTATGAAAGACCTTCTGTCAAACTTTACATCCTTTTGTGATAATTTACTGCAACAGGGAGAAGTTACTAACAGTAATGTGCCTCCACTTCCCATTATGAATACTGTACTTAAGGCAGAAACTACCCCACCGACAGTCAATATACCACCAGAATTCCAGTGGATGGCAACATTCTTGAGCAACCACTTTGACCATAAATTTGACCAACAGAGACAAGAACTTAAAGATATTACTAACCAACAGGCACAAGACTTAATTGCCCATGTCAATAACAAATTTGACCAACAGGAGTCACATTCTTTTGAACAGGGTTCAGTTGAGACACCAGAGCCTAGGGCTACAGGGGTACAACTTGTTCCAACCACTGAACAGCTGGTAGATGACTCAACTGAGCTTGTAACATCCACCCCACCACAGCCCCCAGCTGAGCAAAACATAATACCTTCTACAATGATATTTGCTCTGATTCAGTACCTGACCTTCCAGACCAGCTGATTTCTGATATTCAGTCAGTAGACTCTATATTTCATATTGTTAGTTCACATATCTCAACCACCACTGTTTTCAAGAAACCAAGGCTGAGGAAGCCCTCTTTTGTGGATAATCTAAAATTGGTAATCCATAAACAGATGTTCCCTACCTCTTCTACCTGTAGTTGGCCATTGTTTTCGAACCAACCAGAAGATATTTTGAACATTCTTTTACAAAAGGGTTCAAGTCAGCAAGAGACTTATCTTATTTGACCGATAGTGATTGAGGATTTTGTATAGTGCCCTATTATGGTTCCTAGAATGACCTTATTTAAGAAGAATAGTTTTTTTTGATGCCCTTGATACTTATATCATGATATTTACAGCCATGCGCTGTCCATCCGATGAAGGATTCCCTATATTAATGACACATTACCCTATTTTCACTACAGTGTACTGGTCCCTCACAACTCTGTTGCCTTAACTAATCCTATTGTAGCAGCAGTATACTGCTGAAGGAAACTTCGTTTCCCTTAGATTTTAAGAGACGTTTTTCTATGTATATTGGTATTCTATGTACTCCATTAGTATTAAGTTATGTTACACCTATTATCTCACCACCCTGTGTAATATACTCGGGTGCACTTGTTTAGTTTTTAATGATACCATTCTTTATTTTATAATATTTATCTACATTGTAAGGCTCCTAAGTGAATATTTTCATTTACCACTACTATTTTTTTTTAGATTATATCTGTTTGTGATTTTATGTATTTTTCCATGTTTAATATTCTTTTGTTTAGGTTATAATCTTTATGTATACATATATGTAACTTAGCTATTTCTGTCACTATAGTGTCTCACACAAGTGTTTTTGGTTTGGTTTACTGTTCGCAGACTGTCTGACTGACCGAGGTCCCAGAGGTTCTACTGCTGTGTCAGGAGCCTGGGACATGAACATTTCTCGGCAGTACAGCTGTTAGGGATTTTTTGTTTTATATAATTCTAGCACTACGATCTGCGACCGAACAGGACTTGGGGATCTTACCCATTGTGTAAGGAGTGTTTGAGAAACAGTGATGTTAAGGATAGTAATAACAAAAATAACAAATAAGATAAAAAAGTTGTTTATTAAAAGAAAGACAGAAACAAGCAAAGACTCATTTTCTGTGAAATACTTCTATTTTTTGTGAAACACCACCATTTTGGTGAAACATTGTCTATTACCACATTATGAGAATTTTTAGAGTTAAGACATTTTTCTTTTATATTATGATGTTTTTCTTTTGTGTTTAGAAAATTTTGGTATGTACATGTAATAATTTCTTGAATGTTTAGGTTTAAGATTTCTCATTTTTCTTTGTAATATTTTGTTCTCTAATATTTATCATTTCTATGTGATATCTATAATTTCTGTTTCATATGTGGAACTTTTGATACATATTTTGAAGTTTTATAACACTTACATTAATAACTTTTCAGTGTTATTTTCAGTATTTGAAACTTATAATAATTTAAAGAGTGAATGAGTGAAGAATGTCATATTTTTGTAGTAACTTTTGGTGTGAATGAGGAAACAGAACGACCGTTCAGATTTAGGGATAGGTTAGTTTTTAGGATTTTTCTAAATTTTGGGGATTTTTCTATAATTTTTGGGGATTTTAACTTTCTTTTTGGGTTTTTCTTTCTTTTCTTTAAGATTTCAGCCAGTTTTTTGCGTTTCAAAAAATGACTTCAATCTTCAGGGGCATGTAAGCTACCTTACTCTCTATTTTCAATATTCAGTTAAGATCCGATGAAGTTTGAGGTTAACATTCAGTACTTGATACCATAGTTTGAAATCGTGATAACAACACTTTAGGTTCAGAAAAGTAAATAAACAACACATAACAACCTTAAATAAGAAGTTTCTAATAAAATATAAACCATAAACTTACCTAAATGAGCGTAATCCATAATAATTCTGAAGTAAAGTAAACAGATTTGTTTAAACAAACACGTCACTAATATTCCACTAAATTGACCACTGTAAAGCACTTTCATAATAATAATTTCACCATTTGATATTAAATTCACCAATAACTTGCAGTTTCCGTCAGATTTAAAGCAGTAAATATGATTTTTAAAGCATAACCACATGGGTAATTTCAATAATAAATTCCAACACATCTAAGTAGTTTCTGAGTTTGAAAAGCAGATTTAAACAAGCTAAATAACCGGCCAGTCAATATTCTTTAAGTTTCCAATAGCCATCAACTAATAAACAGAAGATATAAATAAATGAAAATCCGTAATCCGGTGACGTCGTAGAAACCAACTTGCAATTTGAATTTCAATCTGACTAACATATTTCATGAACTAAAAACTTTTCTAAATAAAATAAAGGCACGTTTTAAAAATAGTTTCAGGCCACAACCGACTTTAAATAAAAAGTGAAGAAAATCTTGCACCACCAAGAAATCACCAAATTTTAGAAGTTCAATAACTTTTGACATCCTTCACCGATTTAAAAGATTTTTACACCACTGAACTCAGCAGAGGCTGGGGAACACTTTGAAAATAGTATAAACTGGATATTTTAAACTTTAGCAGATTCATATTCCGGACGTGACGTTCGGCAATACTATAAACATGTGAGCTTTCCGATTAACCAACTTTCAAAATTCATTTACACCGGTCTGGGAGCTCTAAAAACAAAACCAACCACATCACTACACTTGTCTCGTTACGCTCTACATCTTGTGATTTTCTGGAAGCTCTCGGTTAACAAAATTTTTTTTCTAGATAGACTGTTGTCCTAGGTCAGTAGGCCATTTTTGATAAAAGTAGGCCCGGACGTGGTTTCGTCCGCAGTTTGTTGAAGCACTTGGTCGCAGTAACATGTAGCTCGTTGTTTAGCGGATTTGAGTGAGACCGGCTCGCGGTGGCTGATGGGAAACCGGAACTTGGACAACATGGCTGACAGGAATTGCCAACCTTAGAATCTTGAACTTTTCCGACATGTGTTCATCGATGTGAACTTTTACTTTCCTTTCGGGGTGTAGCGGTCTGTTCTGTTTCATGACTTGTGATCTTCGGCAAATGATTTTCTCCGATTGCCATTGCTAACTGTGACTTTATGTAAACTCTGTGAAAATTTTAAGAATATATACTTCAGTGATTTGGACTTCGACTTTCATTTCTATTCTAGTACCTTACTTACAGGGGGTTAATTCTGTAAGTGGCGGCCGTCTTCATCATTACAGTTAGCATTCTCCAAGGTTTTTCACGGTTATAGAACTTTTCCCGAACTTTTGGTAACATTTTGGAAGACTTCAAGTTTAGGTGTACAAGCCGATACCCGACCCCAGCGTCGGCTTTCCCCTAACATCGTGCTATATTATTTACATTATTTCTTAAGGCCTCGGCAATATTTACGCTTGCATCGGGTGGACGATAGAAGGAGCCTATCACAAGTTTTGTCCTAGCTACGTTGAGCTTGATCCATATGATTTCGCAGACAGTATGGACATCTATTTCGCTACATGGGAGGTACTTACTAACAGCTATAAATACACCACCTCCTTGGGAATGCAACCTATCCTTACGGAAAATGTTCATGTTACTATTAAAAATTTCGGTGGAACTTATATCCGGTTTTAACCAACTTTCTGTGCCTATTATGATATCAGCATCTGTACTACAAATAACGTTTTCAAGTTCAGGTTGTTTATTACAAACACTTCTGCAGTTAACTACTAGAACTTTTAATGTTCGTGATTCTTTTAAGCTACCCCTAACACGCGGTGCTAAATTTATCTTGGCTGCCCGCAACTGAATTTCCTCCTCAGGGTCATCCTCCCTCAGCCTAAAAAACCCCCTAATGCACGCCACACGGACCCTGCCACCCGTGTAGCCTATTCCCGTGTGTAGTGCACCCCTGATCTATCCAAGGTATTCCTACAAGACTCAACCCCAGGGCGAAGATCAAGGAATCTGCAGCCATGACTATCACAGAAGCGCCGTAATCTCTGGTTTAGCCCCTCAACACGGCTCTTAACCAGAGTTCCACAGTCAGTCCTATCGACAATGCTGCAGATGGATAGCTCAGCAGAAATCTTGCGGCCAATGGCCACAGAGTTCATCCTTTCTGCAAGTCGCTCAAAGGACGAGAGAATAACCTCCGACCTTAGGCGGCAAGCACCATTGGTGCCGACATGAGCCACAATCCGCAGCTGGCTGCACCCTGTCCATTCAATGGCATCTGGGATGGCCTGTTCCACATCTCGGATCAGACCCCCCAGAATACACAATGAATGGATACCGGAATTCATCCCAGACCTATTCGCCATTTCCCTAAGAGGTTCGATAAAGCGCCTAACGTTGGAGCTACCGACCACTAAAACCCCCTTCTGCAGTTGTCCAGACTTAGCGGGCTGTGGGGCTGCCAACTCACAGGCCGACGATTGCAGAACTGAATCAGTTCCAGACAATGCGTCAAACCGGTTGGACAGTGGTACAAGCTCGCCTTCTTGGGAATCAGGCTTGCACGACTGCCCCCACATGCGCCAACGACGTCCAGACACCACACGCCAGCCACCACTAGGCGATGGCCGCATAGATTCTGACGTCTCGGCCTGGACTGCAGGTACAATGACAGGTATGAGAGAACCTGCGAGCCGCTTTGCTCCTACAGGGTCACCAATACTGCATCTACTGCACTCACTTGCGGCAGCTTCCAACTGTGTAACTCTTGTTACCAAAGCTGCAAGCTGGGTGTGCAGTCCAGTCACCTCAGCCTGGTCTGCACACAACAACCACAGTCCCTACACATACTACCTTACAGAAAGAAAAACTAAGGAGTACACGAAAAAATGGACTCACTATGCGTTCTCAGTACGAGGCCTTTTGTCAATAACCAAATATACAAAGACGAAGCTTAGGCTAACTACGCACTTTAAATTAAATTTGCACTGAAGGTACTACTTCACATAACGATTCCGACCAATGACTGCTGTTGCTGCTACTGACAAGCAAATATCCAAAGATGAAGCTACAACTACACACTTTGAATTAAAATTATCACTGGAGGTACTACTTCACGTAATGGTTCCGACGAACGACTGCAGCTGCTGCTACTGACAAAATAATATGGAAAGATGAAGCTACAACTAACTACACACTTTTAATTAAATTATCACTAGAGGTACTATGTCACGTAACGGTTCCGACGATGGCTGCTGCTGCTACTGACGAACAAATATAGAGAGACGAAGCTAACTACACACTTTGAATTAAAACTATAACAGAAGGCACTGCTCCCCGTAATGGCTGCCGAAAAATGTCTGACTTTAGGGGCTGCTAAACAAATATTCAAAGATGAAACAAAAGAAACTAAACACTTTAAATTATATCACCACAGAAGGCACTGCTTCACGTAACGGCTGCCGAAGAACGACTAACTACTGGGCTGCTAAACAAATATTCAAAGATGAAACAAAAGAAAACTAAACACTTTAAATTATATCACCACAGAAGGCACTGCTTCACGTACGGCTGCCAAAGAACAACCGCTTTTGAATCTTTGAAGATCAGAGAGCATTTATAAGAAACTTCATAGGCAAATCACATTTGACCATTCTTAATAATTAATTTTGAGGTGAAATTTGGAAATGCGAATATTATTTGCATTCTGAATTACTCTGTTGCTTGAACAGCTTATTATTGTATCACAACATCATTTTTTCTGATAAATTTGGTGAGTTTCTCCTACTCCTTTTTTAAGTTCATCCATGTACTATAGTCCGCTTCAAAAAATTAGTCCATTCAAGGTCACACAGTCTTGCCTCCACCCCCTACCCGCACTACCCCCTTTACCATCAGTTGAGCCGGCAGTTTTGTCAAATGTTCTTCCACTGCCAGTCAGTTCGTAGTTTTTGCTGCAGTCGGTTTGTTTCGCTACTTTAAAGGTTATTATTTTGTCTTTATAATGAATGACGTTGTGGAACAGAATTCTACATTCAGTGCGTTACCGAAAAGGTCGTGCAGGTCGTCCAAATATTAGAAAGCAAAGTAAAGTTGTCGTGGCAAATGTTTTCAAGTATTTTAGCAACCTTTCCCACAACGAAGAAGCCAGGAGAAACATTAACTTTGCTCAAGTACAAGCATTGACAGTGGAGGCTTGTGGTATTTCGAAGAATTTGAATATTTTGAGAAGGTACGGTAACTACTAGTATCTCGCTCGTTTTAATTGACGAAAACCATCGGCCAGTGTTGGATGCAAGCGCAGCGCGATAAAATTCGTGCAGATAAATTATTAAACAAACCAGAAGGATTCGTTTAAAGATGCTGTTGTGTTTTCTAAAATTAATTTTAATATTTTCTCACAAACTTTCCCGCTGGATACTAGGTGAACAAACAGAACGGAAGGTAGTTAGCCACAACTTTTTACATTACACAAAAGGGACAAACAAGAGTTTCATATAACTTTTAAATTTTTTTATAACATTCTTCGCTATATAATGAATATAAAATATTCTGTGCTAATCTGTTAACTTTCGGGAAGTCGCATAATTTTTATGAGCTATTTTTTTATCATTGGTTTAGCTTTTTCGGTTGGTTAAAGTGAAGAAAGTAATTTCATTCGTAAAGTTCATGGGAACAATTTTTAATTTTTTTTTTTTTTTTTTTTTTTTTTTTTTTTTTTTTTTTTTTTTTTTTTTTTGAATAGTCGTGTAAATATTTCTAGTTAAAAAAACACATCACCTTGTTCCATAAATTCAGTATTATTTTTTAGAATTTTTCAGCACATATTACTGAAAGTTGATTTTTCTGAGGATTTGCAACATTGTATGGAGACACACTGACCTTCGCAGGTCTATTTTCGTGCCAGCTGCTATAGTAGCAAGAAAGTTGAAGTTGCCAGATAAATTCAGGAAGATGATTGTCATAGTTCCTGCTGCCAAGCATCTTTAACTTTCTCAAAATTTTATGAATCTATAAGGTATATTTTGTTGTCTTTAGTTCCACAGGTCTTGACATCATCTTTCAAAATCGCCTGCTTAACTGAAGAGTGTTCAAAATATAGTTTAAAAGCTGCACTGAAGGCAAAATAAGTTACTGAAAAATGTTCTTACAGTTTAAATCACATGCTTACCCTCAATAGTAATAAATCTAAAAATGATTTATTTATTTATTTTTGTCCATTTTCGATGGAAATTTGTGCACATAAACAGAAAAATACTTTCCACATTTGGTTTTCTAAAGCCCAATCTCTCACACCCTTTAGCTCCTCCCTTGTTACAACATGTAGATTATTGTTGCTGCAATGTAAATAAACTATTGTTTCTTGGTTTCGGGTATATTTCTCTTTTGCTATAGACTTCCAACAAAGATTGTCGCCACTGTAATACTTACAGATTCTATACAGGAATAAGCTTTGTCGTGAAGTATAATTACTATTATTTTTACTCTCACAGCAGTTCTCATGAATACCAACAACAAATGCTGACCGTGTTGAAATATATTTGAACAACATTCTGATCCGAAAGATTTCAAGGTCCACTTTCCATGCTGGATAGATCAGTTCACTTTTATCTCAGCAGCTATTATTCCAAACATCTAATTCCCAATGTTCAGTTACGTCAGTTTCACTCCCCACGTTTCTCTGCTTTAGACTTAAATCCAATTGTAAAATTATTCCAAATAAAATTGCCTTATTTCTTCAACTCTATTCATAACATTTCTACACCATCGCCAGCAACAATAACTCTCTTCGAAAGATACTATATTTCTAAACATATGAAACTCAGCTAATAATCACTATCTCAACTGCTACTCCATTCTCTGTTAATTCTATTTTTAGGGCTTGCTATGCTACATCCTCTTAATTTGCAATGGTATTTATAGTAGCCCACAGTTTTTATCATATTTCGGCCGAACTTAGCACATGCATAATTTAAAACGAGGAGAAAAATACTGTCAGTGTTTGGTTTGCAAAAACTCAACCCCTCTCGTCCTTTCTATTCCCTTAATTTTTGTCAATGTTATTTTATACAGAGTTACAATCAACACTGTTTGACTGATCACCATGAAAGTTGCCACATATATGTATTTTTTTTATGGAGGTTTCTGACCAAAAAAGTAAAAAAAACCACACCCTCTCCCCCTTTACACCCCGTAATTTTTTATGCAAACCTGCAGTTTTTATCCAATTTCGATTGAGCTTTGCACATGTATACTTTAAAACAAATAGAAAAAAATAGTCTACATTTAATTTGCCAAACCCCAATCCCTCTGCCCTTTTACCCCTCTTAATTTCCAAGGATCTTTATAGAAACCCACAGTTTTTATCTGATTTCTATGGATCTTTACAAGCATGTACATTAAAACAAGGATAAATATATTATGTACATTTGGTTTACAAAACCCAACTGCTCTTCCCCTTTACCCCACCCTCCTAAATTTTTGCCAATTTTTCTATGAGGTCTTTCTGTGAGGCAATCTCCAGCTGCACCCACCTCCCTTAATGTTCTCTTGTTGATGAAGGGTTTTTTTCCCGAAAATTTCTTTATTATTTGTGTTTGTGTCTTTTCTGTGTGTTCGCGCCCCACATCCATCATCTAAAGGTAAGTGGTGGCTCATTTCCCTATCCTAATTTGATTACTTTCCACTACTTAGCGTCTTATTTCATTGTTATTATATATATATATATATATATATATATATATTGAACATTGGATAGGATAAAAAACCACTGCTTACCAAAGAAGGGGATTCCAGCGGCGTTGGTACACGAAAAAAACATGAACACACAAAGAATAAAATTTTCGAGCATGGCTCTTCCTCAGTAGAAGTGAGATGGCTGCACGCAAGCGCTGCCGGCAGCCAACTGCGTGAGCCACAATTTCGGTGGCTCATGGTGGGGGAAATACATCATGGCAGGAAGTGAGGGAGGGGGTAGAAGAGTACAGGCTGGAAAACGGAGATGAATGGCAAGTATAAAGCAAAACTGTACAAGGTCCTGACGCGAAAGGGTAGTATACCTCAGTTAATCAAGCAATGGACACAAGTGGGAAACAAATGGCTATATACACACAGCTGTCCATATCAAACCCACCAACCTACAACAGTACCTTCATTATGACAGCTGCCACCCTCATCACATCAAATGTTCCCTCCCCTACAGCCTAGGCATTCGAGGCACTCACATTTGTTCCAATCAACAAGCCCTTCAACAATATGCCAGCAATATCTCTGAAGCCCTGATTTCCCGCAATTACCCGCCAATTTTAGTTCACAAACAGGTTTCTCGTGCCACATCACAACCCA
The DNA here is from genome assembly GCA_031002005.1 of Vandiemenella viatica. NCBI lineage: Eukaryota > Metazoa > Arthropoda > Insecta > Orthoptera > Morabidae > Vandiemenella > Vandiemenella viatica. The sequence continues at coordinate 181,054,162 of JARYHS010009186.1, forward strand.
TCAACAATCCACAATCCTCTAAAACCCACCATAGCCCTGTTTTGATTACCCGTTACTTCCCAGGCTTGGAATCCGTTAACCGAGTCTTGAGACAAGGTTACGACTTCCTTCGAGCCTGCCCTGAGATGAGAAACCTCCTTCCTAAAATCCTCCCTCACCCATCCAGAGCCTGCTTCAGCACACCTCCTAACCTCAACCAACTCTTGGTCCATAAGCACGGGGTCCCCCAGCCTGCAAGACAGCCTCAAGGTTCATTTCCTTGCAACAGATCCCGTTGCAAATTATGCAGTATGCACCCGCCTTCCACCACCTTTACCAACCCCGTAACTGGGGAAAGCTTTCCTATCACAGGATTTGCCACTTGTACATCCTCCCACCTCATATACCAACTCACTTGTAACCATTGCCCAGCCTCCTACATCGGACTCACAACCAATCCACTAGCCATCAGAATGAATGGACACCGACAATCGGTACATACCAAGAACCCTGACCACCCTGTATCTCATCATGCCACTATACATGGCACCAACGATTTTAATACCTGTTTCTCGGTCCGCGCCATCAGAGTCCTCCCAGATAAAAGCAGTATTTCAGAACTTAGAAGGTGGGAACTGGCCTATCAGTACCAACTGGGGACCAGACAATCTCCAGGTCTAAATTTAAGATAGCACCAATTTTCCTCCCACCCATCCCCCTCACTTCCACCTTCCCTCACAGAACCACCGCTCACCAGAGCCTATCTTTATAGATTGTGATTTCGAATTTTATTTTTAGTTTCAACTAAAAATTTATTTTTTTCCCACTTGTGTCCATTGCTTGATTAACTGAGGTATACTACCCTTCCGCATCAGGACCTTGTACAGTTTTGCTTTATACTTGCCATTCATCTCCGTTTTCCAGCCTGTACTCTTCTACCCCCTCCCTCACTTCCTGCCATGATGTATTTCCCCCACCATGAGCCACCGAAATTGTGGCTCACGCAGTTGGCTGCCGGCAGCGCTTGCGTGCAGCCATCTCACTTCTACTGAGGAAGAGCCATGCTCGAAAATTTTATTCTTTGTGTGTTCGTGTTTTTTTCGTGTACCAACGCCGCTGGAATCCCCTTCTTTGGTAAGCGGTGGTTTTTTATCCTATCCAATGTTCAATATATCCGCTTTTAGCGCCTTTGTTTCCTAACAATCTATCTATCTATACCTGTTTCTTTTCATGCCACCACTCATAACACCAACAATTTCAACACCTGCTTCACAGTCCGCGCCATCAAAGTACTCCCAGACAAAAGCAGCATCTCAGAACTGAGAAGGTGGGAACTGGCCTTTCAGTACCAACTGGGGACCAGACAACCACCTGGACTAAATTTAAGATAGCTCCAATTTTCCTCTCTCCTCTTACCTTTGCCCCTTACCTGCCATCATTTCCCACAAAACCATCGCTCACCAGAGCTTTCTCTTTTTGTACTTAGATCTATTGCAATAAAAAAATTTTCTCTCATGTGTTTTATATTATCACATTTTTTTCCGTGTGTAGTATTTTTTCGTGTGTAATATTTTCAATAATTTTGCGTGGGGTATAAATTTTCTATGGGGGCACTTATAGATCGTTTTCAGTAAATTCCACCCCCCCCCCCCCCCCCGTGTTTTCCTTGGTTTGTTTTATGCCAGTGACCTTATGACCGCAACCGCGTTTCCACTGTGCAGTCTAATTATCATTTTCGGGCTTAGGTCCTTCCACCCCCACCCCCGCCTCCCGCCATGTTGTTTCTCCCCCCTCCCTCTCCTCCCCGACCAGCCGACCATGTGCACCCCGTGTGGTCTCCTCAGTTGGTTGCTAGCTTCCGCGGGGCAGCCACCTCATCCTACAACCGGATGAAGAGCTAAGCTCGAAAATTTGTATTGTGTGTTTTTTCGTGTTTTGACGCCGCTGGAGCCCTCATCTTTGGTAAGCGGTGGTTTTTCTCCTTTCCCAATGTCTAATATATATACCAGTATAAACTTGGCACAAGGCAACCACCTGGTCTCAACTTAAGATAATGCCCGGCCATTATTATTAGTAGCACATATGTTTAACTTTTTTTTTTTTTTTCCTCTCCTTTCCATTACCTATACTGAACCACCACTAACCTGAGGTGATGTTTACTTCATAAATATTATTATTATTTTATATATATATATATATTTTCCAATATATATTTAGTTCTAATTATATTTTGATCTTCCCACCAACCAGAAATTAGTTTGGATATTTATTATTATTTTTGTTCGGGTATTAGCTCTTTTTCACCACCCCTCTACTTTTCCAATGTTTGAATTTACCCCCACCATTTTCTCAACCGGCGGTCTTTCTGTGAGGCAATCTCCGGCTACACCCACCTCTCATAATGTTCTCTCGTTGACGAAGGGTTTTTTTCCCGAAAATTTCTTTATTGTTTGTGTTTGTGTCTTTTATGTGTGTTCGCGCCCCACATCCATCATCTAAAGGTAAGTGGTGGCTCATTTCCCTATCCTAATTTGATTCCTTTCCGCTACTTGGCGTCTTTTTTTCATTGTTATATATATATATGTACATACCCAATGTTTTGTATGATATTGATGGAACTTTGCACATGCATACTTTAAAACAACAGAAAAATGCTATCTACATTTGGTTTGCCAAAGCCAAACCCCTCTCCCTCTTTACCACCTACCCTCTTAATTTCTAGTGTTCTTTACACAAGCTCACAGTTTTTATTCAATTTGGATAAACCTTTACACTTGTATAAGGTACATTAAAACAAAAAGAAAAACACTGTTTACATTTCTTTTACAAAAAACCCACCTGCTTTCTCCCATCACCCTACTTAAGCAAAATTTATACTTGAAACCATTCAGTTTTTTGTAAACATCTCGAAAACGGGGAAATTGGGCAAAGTAGATAGCGATGATATTATTGGAGTAGATAACATTTCCTGTCAAACAGCGTTGGACCCATTCTGATTAAGACATTTTCTGACTAAGAAGTTCAAACTTGAATTTTAAAAATTATTTTGATTTCTTTGTGACGTCACACAAATCTACTGCTTTTATTAGATATCGAAGGAAATTTGCATACATATGTTTGAAAATAAGTGAAAAATGATGTGTACATATCGTTTCCAAAACTGCAACTGCTCTCCACCTCCCTAGACAAATTTACAAGTTCAACTTTTCTCTGTTTTGCATGTATATCCAAAATGGTAGGGAAATCTGCCAAAGTGGATGGTCTCGGAGAAAGTTTATTACAATCTGATTAAAAAAATCAGAGTTTTCATATCTAACCTTAGTGCAATGCTGGGTACTTTATTTTTGCAGAAGATGGAAAAATGAAAATATTGCATATTCCATAGCACTAGAATAAACTTTTTTCCATTTTAATTTATGCCTAAAAAAACCATTAACATTAATTTATTATGCACACATGTAAATGTCTCAGCTTTATGTATATATACCCACTTAGAAAGAAAAATAGGCATTGCAGCACATGCCGGGCAAAGCTAGGTGCCAATGAAAAATGTTTTCTCTTATAGCAGATCTGCTATTTGTGAAGTGAGTTTACTCCTGTTATCATCATTCAGTTATGTCATGTAGCAGTAGCCTGATATCACATTTGTAAAAAAACATGTCTTATGTATGTGTGTCTTGGTGTGTTTAAGATTGCATATCTTAAGTCCTAGACTAAAGGAATTATCAAGCATGGTGGATGAGCAGTAATGCCCTATCCTCGCATTCAGGAAGACGTGGTTTCTACAGTTTCCACAAATCACTCCAGATGAATGCCAGGATGGTTTCTTTAAAAGACCGTGATTGAATTCCTTCCCCCAGTCCTTTCCCACCTCTAATGACCTCAACATAGATGAGGCATAAGACCATAATTAAAAGAAAGAGGGAGGGGGAGAAATTGTCTGTTCTATCTCCTGGCATATTCGCTTAGGATGCCTCCTTCATATGGGTCAACCTAACCTTAAGATAATTGCACAGAAAAAAACCTATTGGGGTGTTGTGCAGGATGGCACCCAGAACCGCTTGTGAAAACTTTTTTGAATTATCATCTTAAGTCTAATCTTTCATATGCTTTGTTGCAGAAAATTTTAATTTGTTTAAATACAATTTGCCATGAATAAAATTTCAGCATTAGGAACAGAAATAACTTGCATCATCATTGTCAGTACAAAAATATTGAATTATTCTGAGACATGCCTGTTTAACAAATTTGGTAATAGTGTAAAATAGTTGCTAGGTAATATACATACTTATGAAGGATAACCCAAAGGTTATTTTATTAGCAGCTGCTTGTACACCATCCAAGGTTTGGTGTAACATTTGAAGAATGCAGTTTTAAATTTGTGTGTTTGAAAATGTATAATAGTACAGAAAAAAGATAAAATCACCCATCTTTGACGAAAGTTGAAGGGAAAGAGTAACGGCCACAAAAAAACTCCACAAATGCAAAACACAATATTTCAGGCTGTGCCCTTCTTCATGAAATTAGAAACATGCGACTCATGTCGTGCAGACACCCACGGCCAACACAATCAGATTAATGATGGTTTTGACAGATACAGTCAGAGTGGAGATGATGGGGTAGCAAATAAAATATCAGTTAAAATGTTAAAGGTGGTTACTCAAAAGGGCTGGAAATTGAGGTTATGTAGGATCGGCTGTGGCGATGTAACAGACGTAAAAAAGTAGTTTTCAATATAATCATTGTGTATCATATATGAATATATTATGTGTGTTCCGCACCTGAGAAGACTATCATCAGGTTGGTTCTATATAAAGAGAATAATAGAAAATGAAATGGAAAAAAAAGTGTTTTTCATGTTGCCTTTTTGTTTGTTGGCTTAGTCTTCCCCCACCCCCTCTCGAACCATAGCAGGCAACAAACGAGCTATTGAGAATTTGAACATTACATTCATTGTAAGGGAAACTGTAAAAAGACAAGAAAGAACTGCAACTTTCGTGTTATGTTAATTTCTTTTCATAAGTAATGTTTAACAGTAGATAACATTTTAATTGTTTAACTTTATTTTCATGTCTTTGAATATTTCTTTTTTCCTATTTAATAATATATCAGAGAAACTAATTAATTAAACTTTTTTTAAATGTTGTCATCAAATAGTGATTCCTTGATCTGGCTATAGCATTTATCTCGATCCACACTTCTGTTTTCTTAATTATACTTAAAATTTGAGACTTGTCACTAACAGCTGCACACTTGTTTTATGTTAAATCTTTTTGTTTTTTACCATTTGATGAGTCAGGTATTCAGACGACCTGTTAAAATCTAGTTGAAATATTTAATCATTTAATGAACGAGATGTGAGATTGAATCTCTCCAACTTGTTATATTTGTGGCATAGTAGCAAGCTATAACTTGCTTTATACAGTGTGGGACAGAGTAGAGTGCGGGTTTGAAACTGCTATAAAAAAGTTTATTTCTGAATTGTATTTTGCCACCATAAATTACATGAAAAATCATTCAAGAAAATTAGGTTAAATGTCTAAAAGTCTAAATGTAACTAATTTTTAAAAGTAACACCTGTAAGATGATGTCCATTCTGGTGTAGACATTGTTCCAGGTGAGCCTTGAAGTTTTTCATCATATTCTGCAGCTTTGCTAGTGGGTTTTAAGGATTGGAGAGGTTGTTGATGCATTTATCTATGATTCACATCACTCCAATACCTAAAGTACTATTTGTTGACATAACCGGACAAATGGAAATGAGCCTTGTCACTCATCCATAAATTGTTTACAATGTCTTTGTCTTCACTAATTATATCCAACACTTCTTCACAGAACTATCTGCAACTCTTGTAATCTGTATCTTTAAGAGCCTGAACAATTTGGATCTTGTAAAGATAGTGGTGTAAATCGTTGTGTAAAATCCGTGTAACCTTTGTTGTTTTGCAAGCGAGCAGAGTGACATGGATTTCTTTCTATTGCAGTTCTTATTCGCTCAATTTTTTCAGGAGTATGCACTGTATTTGGTTTCCCAGACTTCTTTTTCATTGTTGACAAAGTATCTTCAAAGTTCGTAACCCTCTCTTTAATCACATTGGCAGACAGCACCAGTTGATTGCAATTAACTTGAAAATGGATGCGAAAAGTACGACGTGCCTTTATGTGAGGACTACAGTTCTGATAAAATGCTTTGACGGCATACACATAACTCCATTGTTACTAAGTGCTAACATGTTAGGAACATGACTGACTGCTTCTCCACCACCTTCCATCAGCTAAGCACGATTCCTACACTTTTCAAAGTCACACTTTACTCTGCCCCACCCTGTAGTTTTGTGGCCAAATACTTTCCCTTCACTAGGGTATTAAAATTAGAAAGTGTTATCCCATTTTCCCATTCAGTTTTTTTTTTTTTTTTTCTGCGGCATAATTTATTTGGATAAACTTGTCCCCTCTGTTAGTAGCCACTTGGTTTTTAATTACTGATCCTTATTTACCATGAATTCTTCAGTTAATTTAAAGTTAAATACTATTAGATTCAGTATGCTTTATGCCATGTTATGCTCTATATATGACTAATAATTTTGCATTGAGCTAAATTAAGTAAAAAAATATAAATTAGTGAAAAATGTACATGAGATTCTGTTGCTATTTAAAGTAGCATGGGGTATGAAATAAATTTTCTCTACATAATTATATTCTAACATGGATAGAAATTAGACAATATATTCATAGAAAATTTATTTTGGTATGCATCTAGGTGTGTAATGGTGCTTAGTTGTAATTTTTTGTGTTTTACCTTTAACATTATAGTAATGGGAATGTTGTATTTTAAATTTAAATTTTTAGTTATTTGCTTTTCGGTAATTTTTCTTATTCTCTAAAATTCCTTTATTTGGATATTGGTGGGGGGGGGGGGGACTGAAAAATAAAGTGAAATTCATATTGGGTTCAACTCCCATGTTTTATTTTCTTGTTTTAGGCATCCAAATCATCATGAATAAACACCCAGTCCGACCAGTTACAAGAAAAGTACTGAAAGACGAGCCTTGGATAAGACGAAATCCTCGATTGTTTGTTGGAACAGTAACAGGAGTTTGTGTGCTTATTTTCTTTAGTCGACCACTGTATGATATATTTTTAAGAGAACCTGTGCCCCCTCCTGAAAAAAAGCAACGAGTAAACTGATACTGGTGAGTGCTAAATAATGTCAATTTTCGTAAAAGTTTACTGAACAATTCTTTGAAATATTGTACAATAGCTTTAAACTTTGTTAAATGCCACTAAAATTAAATGTTTTCATGAATGAAATGAGTCAGATAAACAAGAGAAAACTTATTTCATTCATATCCATTGATTATTCTGGTTAGGAAAAATGAAAACAAATTTTCTCTATCTATGTGCAAATATTGTACATTTTTAATTTTTTACCTTTTTCAGGAATTTTAAATTTTTTAACATTATAAGAAATAAAAAAATATTTGATTTCTTGCCTTTTTGACCTTTTTAATAATAAAACTAGCCCGAACCCGCGACTTCGTATACGTGGCTTAAGAAATTTTTGGCCAGAATTAAATATAGAAAGTTGTTGCTAACGAAGGATTGGTCCCAAACAATATCGAGTCGGAATAATATGACAGGAAAGCTATCACTATATCATTGTACTGTCAAACCTGTCTCTTGAAGAGAATCAATTTCCAACATATTTCTTTCACCATTCGATAAGGTCTCAAAATTTCTTGACTACAACTGTTAATCATACTGGAAAATATATCCTGTGCCCTTCATACAGATTTCCTTATAAAATTCCATCACAACGATATAGTCATTTAGTCGTCAAAATGTAACAAAAAGACAGAGACTTACTTCTGTATTTATATTAATATTACTGTGGTTCACACTCACACACTGACTGCGAACAACACATGAGGGATCATTATAACATAAAAAAGTGTACACCTACAACATTGCAAGACTACCTACGATTTTCCTCGCATTGCACCCCTAACTTTCTAATATCTACAGTTTAACATTCAATCCGAATAACCTACTGCCCAGGCCTGACTCTTACGATGAAAAACAATTTTTTAAAAATCTTAGCCTCCACGGAGATTTGAACCGGAGACCACGACGTTCGTAAGCAAGTGCTTTAACCACTCAGCTGGCAGTCTTCTACACGGAAACACGGTACGTTGATGTCCACATACAACGTATCTGTCTATCGCCGTATTTCGAAGTTATGAGACATGTGTTATTTATACAGATAATTTTTCAACCAAATGTAGACAGTATTTTTCTCCTTGTTTCAAAGGATAAGTGTGCAAAGTTTCATCGAGATCGGATGAAAACTGTGGATTTGTATGAAGAACAAACAAACAAACAAACAAAACAAACATTCATTCATCTTTATATATAAAGATTGTCATGGAGGTGGAAGGCATGGGAACTTCTCTTTATGGAAGGGTGGCATGTTAAAAAAAACAACTTTGGGAAGCTTTAGGATAGATAATAGACACTCGGATTGATTTCAATCGGAAATGGGAGTAAAGTGAGGAATCTCGTCTTCTGTTTGGAATTAATAAGAATTGGATTCATATAGTTAAGACAGTCGGATTGGCTTCAGACAGATGGAGTACAGCAAGGAGGCGTATTGTCACCTGTTTCGTGCATTTTGGTTTCATATGAAGTAATTGTGAAGATGCAGGGATACAGAAATCTGACAGATGATATAATGATATGAAGGAGACAATAGAATCCAGAAAATGGGAGATACTGTGACTTGGAGATGGTGTGAAAAAAAATTAAAAGAATCAAGAAACACTGGTCTGTCATATAAGGGTCACTCAACTGCAGCAATTTGGAAATAGTGGAATGGTTCATTTCCTCGTACAGAAAATTAACTACTGATGGACGTATAAAGGAGGAAATAGTACAGAGAATAAGGAAGATGATCAGATTTTATCATCTGATCAAACATAAAATGGGGGTGTGGAACATGGGGAAGGAGACTAAAATCTTGTTCATCAAAGTGTAATACTAAGCAATATTGCCCTATGACTCTGAATCCTGGGAGTGGACATGAGACAGCGATCTAAACATCAAAAATAAAAAAAAAAAAATAAAAAAATAGTAGATTATACAGAGACATAAAACAAAACAGAAAATTATTCTTATTACCCAACAATCCGAAGATGGGCAGGTTACCATAAAAATAATAACTATACAGATATTATACCAGTCCTCTGAATGGCTTTACAAATGGGACTGTATTTAACACTAAAGAAAAACACTCAAACAACAACAAGGTGTAAACTGGCAAACTGAATGCCAGATATTTTCTAAAAATACCCATCTTAAAACTAGCATAACCTACAAATATAATCTTAGGAACTAGTGGAAACGCAGTTTCCTTTCAGCAGTACACTGCTGTGACAAAATCGGGTTAGTGAAAGGCAACAAAGTTGCGAGGAACCAGTATACTGGTTCGTAGTGTAAGTAGGGTAATGTGTCATGAATGTAGGGTATCCTTCTTAGGATGGTCAGCCCATGTCTGTAAGTCTCATGATATAAGGTAATACATAGAAAATAACTATTCCTATTGAAAAAGGTCATCTAGGGATCATACTGGGGTATTCTACAAATTCTAAACACAAGGGAAAATACTTAAACGTAAACTGTCTCTTAGATCAATCCTTTACAATTTGAAATGAAAACTAACATCAGCTTAGATGTCATGTCGCAGAAAGTACATTAAATGTAACAAAATCAATTGTGTCCGCACTCATCTCCTAAAAGTGTATCGATGCATCATGTGTTCTGTGTTTGTATGAGTATCCTAATGGTAGTGGGAATATGTAAACAATAACAGTGGCGCCATGGGGGAAAAAATTAGGTCAACCCATCTCTGTGGTGGCGAAGCCTATCTTATACATATACGGGTGTGGGAGGGTGTGTCATGCCGGTCTCTGCCAGTCAAGCACTAAGTGTGGGTGTGGTCGCCCTGTGTGTTACATATGGGGTAAATAATGGAGGTCATCCCCTCTCTGGGGTGATGCCTAAGGGGTAATAGTGGTAATAATAATAAGGGTCATCCTCTCTTTGGAGGGAATAAATAATAATTATAATAAGGGTCATCCTCTCTTTGGAGGGAATAATAATGGGATAATTCTAAGTGGGATTCTCTTTTTTTCATAACTGCCCTCCCCCCCCCTTTCAACACAGAAACACAAGTAAATCTTCACCCCCTTATTCAAAAAGAGCTTTCACTTTCTCAATCTCACAAATAAATTCCTTCCCTCAACAGTCTCTCTCAGCTCCATCTCCAATGTATCAGACATCTCGTCAAACCCAGTCTGGCAAATAACTTCCCTAGGTAGCTGGTTACTAAATAACATTTGAATGTACACAAAAGAAAAACCAAGGTCAAGCAAAAGGTCAGGCTCCATTACAACCTTAAAAATTACTATCAGCTTCATGAAGAGGTTAGCAAAGCGTATATGAAATATAGCAAAAGGGAGAAAATAAACAAAATCTCTGGCAATATTAACTGTCTTATTACAATGAATGTGGTTGCCTATTTGTGCAAAATCCGAAAGAACATCAACGGACATATACACCATAACATGGATTAATGTTTGTGGACCTCCCTGTATATCAAGGGCAAACATTTTGAGTTTGAGGACATTCCTTCTGTCATCAAATAAGGTGTTCTCATTTGGTGGGAAAGGGTTGAAGTTGCTTTTCATCTTAGCTCCCCTCCCAAAACAAACCGTCTTCAGAATAAATCTTTTCCTCCCAACCTTCCTGTGTTGAGAGGCAAAGGAAGAAGTGGAGTGTGAAATCATTTCAATAACAACTGTTGTTTGGGAACACTGTATGAAATGATCAGCCTTATGGTTACTGGGTGGCTTGCCCCTGGAAAATCTGGCATCCCAGCAGTGAATACTTTCCAAAATATGAGAGGATACCAAAATGTCAGTCTCCTGCTGACTTGAGTACTTTTGAAAAAGAATAGTGGCCATTGCATGTTTTTGAATGTTCACAATATCTACTGGTTGTTTGGAAACCAATGGCCAATTACGGGTAGTAGAGGTAGGGAACATTTGGTTATGGATTCCCAATTTTAGTTTGTCCGCAAAAGAGGGCTTCCTCAATCTTGGTTTCTTGAAAACAGTGGTGGTTGGGGTATGTGAACAAATAGTATGAAATGTAGAATATACTGACTGGATATTAGAAATCAGCTGTTCTGGAGGATCAGGTACTAAATCAGTGCAAATATCAATCAGTGGAGTTGCTGGAGGTATTATGTGTTGTTCATCTGAGGGCTGTGGTGGGGTGGATGTTACAAGCTTAGTTCAGTCATCTACCAGCTGTTCAGTGGTTGGAACTAGTTGTGCCCCTGTAGTTGGAGGCTCTGAGGGAATGGCAACAAGGTCAGCTATAACCATCTGCTGTGATGGCCAAGTCTGCACATTCTTGTGAATAGCTGGAGGCTCTGGTTCATATGGACATTGTTTACAAATATGGGATTCCTGTTGTGAAGTATGCCAAGTATAAGTTTCTTGGTACTGAATTTCCACATTAATAGCAACTGAATGAGTTTGAAAGTGTTCTACAATAGTGTCTTTAATAACATCAGTTTGTTGTTGCACTTCCTGAACCACTAAATCCATTGAAGCATTCTTTTGAACTAAAGTATGATTGAGTTGTTTCAACTCCCCCATATAGTGGGCAAATTGTGTATTAAGTTGGTGGGTGGTGTTTCTCAGTTCTACAAGGTCCTGAGTTTGTTTACTTAATTCCAGATTATGTTGGTTAGTAGTATTTTTAAGTTCTTTAAATTCTTGAGACTGTTGGTCAAACTTGGGATCAAAGTGGTTAGTTAAATGTTGTGTAAGTTCTTGTTTCTGTTGATCCATTTTTCGGTCAAACTTTGTACTTAACTGCTGGTTCTGTTGGTTAAAGAATGTTGCCATCCACTAGAATTGTGGTGGTATATCGACTGTTGGAGGGGTAGTTTCAGATGTGGTTGTTTGCGCCTCATTTCCCAAAAAGCCTAGGAGTTCGCTTTCCGAACTAGTATGTGAGAGGGCATTTGAAACATTGGTATTGATATTATTCCCTGGCTGTGAAATATTTTCTATATCAGAACTGTCAGTCAGGTGTTAGGTTTTGAATATTTTCTGCGAAATGCACAATTTGAAGTGGGTGTGGTTGCTGACTAGTATGTACTACTTCCTCAGAAACAGGAATAGTGTCAGTACTATCATTTGTGGAAGTATCAGGTGTTACACCCGATTCCAAATCACTTGAGATTTCAACAGTTGGAGTTGAATGAGTAAAGGTTTCCTCAGCCTGTGAAGCAGGTTGGGGAATTTGAGTATCATTTGGTAGTAAAACAAATGATACTCAAGGAAGAACTCCTGGACCTAGTCATCATGGATTGGTTTCGCTCTCCAGTATCACTAGTACAGGCATTACCGCCTCTGACAGCGTTATCCAAATGTGAATCCATAATGAAAATATAACTTGAGAAATATCAAAAGGGAAAGGCAAGTAAAAATGAAAGGGAGGAATCCTTAAAAATTAATAATCACAAAAGCAGCCAGTGAGGCTATTGGTCACAATGTAACGACAAACAGCTGTTTCCCAAATTCGGCGAAATTCAATCCCAAACACATAAAAATATGACAACCCCAAAACCAAAATACACTCACAAAATATCTTAAACTAAACCTGTGGAAAAAAGATACAAAAACAATGAAAATGAATGCAAGAGAAAAAAAAACTTTCACACGCAATGTATCTTGTAGACCGAAGTAAACAAAGTAATGATATTAGTGCACAAAGTAGCCAGTATGTATAGCGCACTCTCTGAAGTTATGTTGTTGTATCTCAGGCGACTAAGAATCTTTGATGGCAAAATGAACAGCTGACTATGAGATTCGCAACTCAAATATGAAAACACAATGTCACTTTTCAAAAGTACACAAAAAGGTAGAAAAAAACTCATAGTGCTTCAATAATAGAAAAAAATAGTAAACCCTGTAAAATCGGGCAAGTGGTATTACGCCACTAGGTGCTACCGTAATAGCTAATAAGATAGAAAAAATATTCCGCTACTGTGGTTGTAGCGTTGAACAACATTGAAAATGTTTCGGGCAACTATTGATTTCAAGAAATGTTGAGGTGCAGTGGTCAAAATACCCTCGAAGAGACCCACTGCACAGACAGGAAAGATTCCTCTGGCAAAACTCGGATGCCACCAGTCCGAGGTAGAGGCGCCCTACTCGGTAAATAATACGAAAAAGACTTATCTTTGTTGATAGCCGGATGGCTAGCAGTCGACAGCAGCTGGCGCTGGCGAGGTTGCTGTGTAGCGGTGGCAGCTCACACAGCTGATCTCCCGGACAGAAGTGTCAGCATCCCAAGGATGAAGGGAGAAGTGGTACGAAGTCGTTGGTCGATGGCTGCAACATCAGCTGCGAGGTGACATCCTGGGTACAAAGTGTGTACCCCACACTCTGATGTGCTGTACTCTCGATGGTGGCTGGGCGGCTGAGTAGTCAGGAACTTCGACGAAAATATAAAAAAAGTGGCACTGTTGGTTGAATATCACTGTGCGGTCTGTCTTCTGAATCACAGCTCTACTGAGCACGCGTCACTACGATCCCATGTTAGGGTCGAGGCCTTCGAAGTATGCATACTACGAAGGAAAAACTTGCAGAAATTAAAGTTCAGTCATCTCGGCGAAAATAAAAATCACTTGGAGGCGTTCGGCGAAAACATATTGTCTCACTAAAATAATTGACAAGAAATGGAACAGAACCGAGGGCGAAACCCCCAAATGAAATCGAAAGTTAAGATGAACTCGTGTCGGAAAGTTTAGAATGTTACGTTGGCAATGCCGGTTTTAGAAATGGCGTCGGTCAGCCATACTGTTCTTGACCTGTCTACCCATAAGCCACCGCGACCGCGGGTCTGCTCAAACTTAAGCACACACGACTACATGTAAACTCGACCGATCATTCCAACAAAATGTGATAAAAATGGCGGCTGGCTCTCTTTTATCAAACTGACCTACTGACCTAGACAATAGTCTATCTGGAAAAAGAACCTGTTAACCTAGTGCTACTCGAAAATTACGAGATGAAGAGCGTAATGAGGCAAGTGTAGTGATGTGTTGGGTTTTGTTTTTAGAGCTTCCAGACCGGTGAAAATGAATTTTGAAAGTTAGTTAATTTAAAAGCACATTTGTTTCGCGTATTGTGATACGTCATCCTACGTCACATGAAAATTGTGACCGCGCAAAGCTTCAAAATTTCAATTTAATATTATTTTCAAAGTGTTCCCCAGCCTTTGCTGAGTCCAGTGGTGTAAAAATCTTTTAAATCGGTTAAGGCTATCCGAAGTTATAGAATTTCTAAAATTTACTGTTTTCGTAGCTTGTGCAACCGAAACTTCACTTTTTATTTAAAGACAGTTGTGGCCTGAAACTAAATTTAAATCGAACCTTTATTTAATTTAAGTAATTTAGAAAAGTTTTTAGTTCGTGAAATGTGTTAGTTAGGCAATGATCCAATTTTTAAAGTCCGTTGCTACGACGCCATCACCAAGTTGACTGTTATTTACTTATATCTTCTATTTATTAGTTGATGGTTATCGAAAACTTAAAGGATATTAACTGGCCGGTTATTTTACTTGATTAAATTTACTTTTAAAACTCTGAAACTGTTTAGATGTGCTGAAATTAAATGTTGAACTAAATCCCATGTGGAGATGTTTTAAAATTCATATTTACTGCTTTAAATTGGTCTGTAACTGCAAGTTATTAGTGAATTTAATATCAGATGGTGAAATTCTAATTATTAAAGTTCTTTACAGTGTTTAATTTAGTGGAATATTAGTGTTGTGCTCGGGTAAACAACCTGTGTATTTCACTTCAGAATTATTACGGATTACTCTCATTTAGGTAAGTTTATGGTTTATATTTTGCTTGAAACTTCTTATTTATGGTTGCTATGTGTGGTTTATTTACTTTTCTGAACTTAAAGTGTTGTTATCTCGGTTTCAACTATGGTATCGTGTACTGATGTTAACCTCAAACTTTGCCGGATTTTAACTGAATCTCGAAAATAGAGAGAAAGGTAGCTTACATTGTCTATAAAGGATATTTTTTTTTTAGTTTTTATGTTTACATGGTACATTACCTCTATGCTATTAGTTCATGCTGCAAATATTAAGTGAATAGATAAATTCAACACTGAACGTATAAAGCTTTGGTTAAAGGTTTTATCATCTTTTGGATAGAAGTGAGAAGCATTAAGAAATGTTTGAAACAGATAGACTTTTAGAAACTTTCCTGTCTTTGCATTTCTTTTTCTGGTTTAATATCGTACAACATTTGGAAACTGTTAACACGGTTTTTGTTTTCAGAAGTCATTGACTTGTAACAATTTTGTTAGCTGTGTGCCACATACGGCGGCGAGCGATAACAGATAGCTCGCACACAGGCTTGCGATAATAGGTATGGTGGGTAATTTGCTTGATTGTTTAGGTTTGCAGTTTCGATTTTTCTACTAAGTCAATTCACAGGTCGCTTTTAAGTTCACATCTGAAATATTTACCAAGCACATACATCTATCCCAACTACCACCACTAATTATACTTGTTCATCTTGACCGTGGTTAAGGCTGAACAGTACTTCATTTCCTCTAATTGCAAGTTCTGACCATGCAGTCTATTGAGTCTACACACTGTGTCACCACTTCTCACCACTACTAGCTCATCGTTTGTCACGAAGCACTTCCCTAATGTGATCAGCGGACAACGTTTTATTACTTTAAGGTCCACTATACAATTATACAGGGGAAGCCTGGCCTGCTACACAATAATACCTGCCGCACTGTAACTTGCGCCCGACACCTGCGGCGGCCAGCTTCGAACTGACTTAATTACTTTTTTACACCACGCATCTGCGCTTGACAATGCTTCATGGCAACTTCAGCATTACAAATAATTTCCATTCACTTCTCCCACTTACAGTTATCACTGTTTCTATACCTGGCTTAATACTGTCTTACCACACACACACACACACTTTACATTTTAATTAGTTATTACTAATCTTCTTCTACCGTAGTCAATCCTGGGATTGGTCTGCGGCAGTTTTCCATTCAGCTCTACTCTCTTAGTAAAATATTCTGGAATAGTCCCCCATTCGGATCTCTGGGAGGGGACTGCTGAAGAGAATAAACACAGGGAGTGGAATGAAGGAGAAAGAAGAAACTACTAATACTTTTTAATAATCTAAGGGATTTCACAATTTGTTTTGTGTTATTAACCCCCAGTCTGCAAATAATCACTCACCACAAATTAATGCGGAATTGCCACCATGAAGACACTTCACAAAATTCCTGTATAAAACCATATTTATTTATATGGATGAGACATATGATAAGGAGATCAGATGTGTTGTCATGATAAACTTTTGTCGCCAGATCGCGATAATGCATGCTGTGGCATGGGCTAGCGATGCTAGTATGCAGTTATGTGCTACTTATTGTTAGACTTGCATGTTCTAATATGACCAGAAATTATAACACAGTTCGCTTTAAAGTTCACTCTGGTTTTATTCACAGAATGCATACAAATTTTCAATCACCACCATGGATAAGGCACATCATACTTCTTCTCTTACAATTGCAGATTCTGACCACACTTCGGTTCAACAACGTTACACGCTCTGTTTTGACCACTAAACCCTAATGGCTCTCAGTTCTCCACTAAACATTTGTCTATAATACTGAAAGGACAGCATCTATGTCCACTTTATCTATATATATATATATATATATATATATATAAAGATGAATGTATGTTTGTTTGTTTGTTTGTTCATCATACAAATCCAGTTTTCATCCAATCTCAATGAAACTTTGCACACTTATCCTTTGAAACCAGGAGAAAAATACTACCTACATTTGGTTGAAAAATTATCTGTATAAACAATACATGTTGTCTTATAATTTTGAAAAATTACTGAACGGCGATAGTCAGACGCGTTGAATGTCTAGGTCTCTGTATTGCCTTTCTACACAGCGGTTGGGTAGCTCAGTGGTTAAAGCGCTTGCTTACTGATGTTTAGATCATGGTCTCTGGTTCAAATCTCCATGGAGACAAAAAATTTTAAAAATTGTTTTTGATCGTAAGTTTCATGCCTGGACCATTGGTTATTCGGATTGAATGTAAATCTGTACATATCACAAATTTAGGGGTGCAATGCGAGGCAAATCGTAGGTAGTCTTGCAATGCTGCAGGTGTACACTTTTTATATTATATTGATCCCTCAGGGGTGATTTGCAGTCAGTGTGTGTGTGATGTGCAGTAATCATATATTATTCTATAAGATAATTTTTTGTCACAAGCCTGTAGCTTCCTTCATACTTAACCGAAATCAATGAATTTTAAACCTTATGGTCTCCACTTTGGTCACATCATATTTTAAGAAAGGAAGTTTTCGGAATTTGATCCTAAAAGGGCAAAAATGTCAATTTTTCTAAAATGCTGTTTTCTGTGTTATAAGTCATTTACCTTCCTGGATATCTATCTGAAATCATTTAATGAAGTATCATTTTAAAGATTAAGATCTCCGCTTTAGTGACGTTATATACTGAGACATAAATTTTTCGGAATTCAGCCCTTCAAGGGCAAAAGTATCAATATTTTGTAATGTGTTTTTGTGTCATGAGCTATTTATCTCCCCTGATATCTAATAGATATAGATAAATGAAATATCATATTAAAGACTAAGGTCTACGCCGTGGTAACATAATATTTTAAGAAAGGTATTTTTCGTAATTCGACCCTTAAAGAGTAAAAATGTCAATTTTTCTAAAATGTGTTTTTTGTGTCTCGAGCCATTTATCTCCCTGGATGTCTAACCAAAATCGATAAATGAAGTAGAATTTTGAGGAGTAATGTCTCAGCTTTGTGACATCATATTTTAAGAATGAATGTTTTTGGTTATTCAACCCTTAAAGGGAAAGAGTATAAATTTTTCTACAACGGATTTTTGTGTCACAAGCTATTTATCTCCCTTGATATCTAAGCGATAGAGATAAATGAGATATCATATTAAAGACTAAGGTCTCCACCGTGGTAACATTATATTTTAAGAAATGAATTTTTTGGAATTCGACCCTTAAAGGGCATAAATATCAGTATTTCTAAATTGCTTTAATTGTGTCTCGTGTCATTTATCTCCTTTGATAATTAAACATTGATAAACGAGGTATCATTTTAAAGATGGTGGTCTTTGTATGGTCTTCAGTTAAATCACATTTTAAGAAAGAAATTTTTCAAAATTTTACCCTTAGAGGGCAAAAGTATTAATATTTCTACAACACATTTTTCTGTCGCGAGCTATTTATTTCCCTTGATACCTAACTGAAATTAATAAATGAGGTATCATTTTAAATATTAAATTATCCGCTTTGGCCACATCATATTTTAAGAAAAAACTTTCTCAAAATTCAACCCTTAAGGGGCAAAAATATCATCATTTCTAAAACTTTTTTTTTACCTCACTTGATAGATAAATGAAATCTGTAAATGAGGGGGCTGCTTTGGTCACACCATATTTTATAAAAGGATTTTATTGGAATTCGACCCTTAAAGGACAAAAGTATCAGTGTTATTTCTACAGCGTGTTTTTACAAGCCATTACCTAGCCGAAATCGATAAATGTCATATGATTTTAAAGACTAAGGTCTCCAGTTAGGTAAAATCATAAATTAAGAAAGAATTTTTTGGAATTTGGTTCTTAAAGTGGTAGCGCGAGTGAGACAGTTCAGAACCAAGTCCCTAGATTGCAGCAGCAGATCTCACAGAGATGTCAATAATAGCTTTTCGGATATTTTTTTGCTTTTGCGGAAACACTTTTGTTTTGCCAGGCAATTCCAATTTAAACATTTTATTCGCACAGCAATAAATATCACAGAGATGTTGCGTGCATTTTGTTCAAGTTGGTTGTATTCTGTTAAAGTCGGTGACAATTTGTCGTAAATAAAGAGTGTTTTAAATTTTTCTGTTTCGCAATATGTTGCACGTATTTTGACACGTACCTATTACGCTATATATATATTTGCTACAAAAGTACGGAAAAAGATACAAATAAGATTTAAAATGACAGACCAATTTGTTTGACCTAAGTTGGTGGAGTAACTAATTTGCAACTACATCAGAAAATTCTGTGAGCAAATTGGTTTTTTAATCAGCAACATAGTTTTAAGAGATGAAGTGGACTAAAGTAGGAAATCAAGTGTTACGGTATAAAATTCAGTAACTAAAGAGGTGGAGGTGGAAGTGAAAGCAGGTGCTGCTATAGATCTGTTATCTTACCTAAACTGTTTAGCAGGAGGCCTATTACACATAATGCATATAGAAAATAGTAAAGCACTTTTCAGCTCAAAACAGAACCTTGTCATACATCCATTATCTTGCCAAAATCATTTAGAAGGTAGCCAATATCATATAGTTGTATAGTAAAGAGCTTTTATAACCATTTTCTTAACAGTAAAACACTTTTTAAATTGATTCTAAACTATATTCATAAAACACAAGAATCAAATAAGGTTGTTTTTCAGACATAATAAATTTTGTTGCATTCATTTCCACTGAGAAAGCATAGAATGATGGTCATTTTAAGGTGTATTTTGTATGCTCGTAAAGTTGTATTTAAGGAGATAATTTTAAATTTTTTAAAAACTTTTTAAATAAAAGAGTTAGGAAGGTAAAAGTAGACTTATATGAGAGAGAACAATTCATTTAATAATAATATAACAGTTTGCAAAAACTTGAAATTTAAAGGAAGAAAATCAAAATTTTAGTGTTGAAATGTGATGATATCACTATGTGTGACTTTTAGAAATTAATAGCTCTTAAACAAGGATAATTCTGAGAGAATTTGCAATAACTTAAAAGATTGGGAATATATCAAACTATACGATAGAAAAGTTTCGGGAAAATCCGAGACAAAATGGGTATCATGAGAAAATTGGATTTTAGCAATTCACAAGAGAAGAGTACTTACCCTCAGGAAAACTCCTTTATTTTGGAACTTGTTGGCATAAGATTAGACGAGACTATAAATAGTGAACTGGTGTTCCCTTGGAAAGGCAGTTTCCAGCAGTATTTAGTCGGTATAGGACATGCTTACCATGTCTCTGTAAGAACATCACTATAGTCACCTGTGGGTGATAGAATTGGGATGGTGTGGGTTTGGGGCATAAAATTTCCATACTAGGCAACGACGTCTTCTATCATTTGGCGGTCGAGAATGAACTACTGCAAATATTATTGTGAACTGAAGGGATGTTCTTAAATTTTCACCAAGTATGGAGGAGTTGTGGACTTAGTGAATGAGTTGACTATCTGCTGTCTTTGATAACAAATGTATAGATCAGAGGCCTTTCCTTAGGCTTACAAGGATACCAGTTATGCTACCAATTTTTTCAGAATATATAGTTTTCAATGAAGTGACCTTTTTATATGACTGTACAACCTCTCACCTGTTAACTGTTACAGGTTAAATTAACAGCTTGGTGGCTGATTTAAAGAAACCTAGCAACAAACGAATCCAATTCAAGTAGTATAAATGGTATCAGTAGCGGTCACAGCTTACACAGATACTCCCCCCCCCCCCCCTCTGGGGTCATGAGAGTGTAACAATGTAGCACAAAATACTACAATATCATTCCTACTTATTATTCTAATGAATGCTTGTAGTTGTTAATTATTCGCAGATGACATAATGCTATATAATAGGATTAATGCTAGAAAGAATTGTGAACTTCTGTGGGGTTATCTGGACAAGGTATCTAGTTGGTTAGGTCAACATGAGAAGAAATTAAATGCACAAAAAGTCAGCTGATTAAATACACAGATGAAACAATTAATGTTTTGTATGATAATATTAAGGTGGAGGAGGAATTGTTGATTTGAGGTGTATTGGAAGTGAAACACTTAACAATAAAGTTAATCGGGTGTAACACATCGGCAGAGGCGGCCTTTGGGGTTGGCGAACAGGGCAATCGCCCAGGGCCTCACTCTTGGAGGGGCCTCGCGCATCTACCCGAGTTGATTAAAATTTATGTTTACAAAAATTATTTTATCTTCAGCTATTAGTGGTAACAATAAAGTAAAGTTGGTTAATAGATGGTAAAGTATATATTAATTACTAACTAACCATCAATTGAATTCCTATAATAGCAGGAGAAATATCTGATATTGATGGACAAGAACTGTATGAATAAAATGAATGCAGTATATTGGTGATGAGATAAATAACAGGAAAAAACTGAGTTACTGAAGTTGTCTTCAGAATTGCCACCACACGTAATACAGTTGCGTCCGCAGAAAGAAGTTTTCCATAGTTAAAAAATATTAAAACATATTTGAAGAATTCGATGACACAACATTGGTTTTCAGCCCTTTATATTCTTTGAATTGAAGATGAAATAGCTCATTCGTTAGATTCTTGTGCTTTTATTAAATATTTTAGTCTCAGGAAAAGGCATAAACATCATTTATAAATCCCCGCATATCTTCCAACACCTTAATGTACTTCAGTTTATCCTTAATAATTTGTCATTTTTATGTTTGTTAACTTTTAATAGCTCTTCTAACATAATATTTTAAACTCAAAGTATATTTTTAAGATGTTTGCATTTTTCGTTGATACCTACGATTTATATATTTTGTACGAAGGACAAGGGCCACGCAAAGATCTGCCGCCCGGGGCCTCACAATGGCTAAGGCCAACACTGCACATCGAATAAGTGATTGGGGGAGATTTCAAAACTGCATTTATTTGAGTGGGTGATGGGGTATATCAGGGATGTTAGAGAATTTAGTTAAAATACTTTGGTCAGACTATTGCTTGATTTTGGTGAAGTAGTATGGGATCCAAATTATGAGTATCTCTTATAGGAGATGAAGCATGTGCAAAGGATAGCTGAAAGTACCATAGGACAGAGTTAGTAGTGGAATGATAAAGCAGCATGATTCAGAAACCTGAAGCGAGTTAAGTGTGCTCTGTTGATTTCATAAGACTTAGTAGTTGTGCATGGAAGGGAAGAGATGATCACGGCCACAAGCTGGCACTCAATTATGGTAAAATTTTCTTTTGTAGGTAAAGGTGTCGGGGATTGGAATAAATTACCATGTAAAGTGGTGATTAGCTTACCAAACATGCTGAAGGAATTTAAAATTTGTAAATTGCATATGAAAATGGGGAGTGGAATTGATTACTCAAAGTATGTCAGATAATTTAAAAATAAAATAAAAGGGGGTAATTAAATTACTAGGGGAATTGCCACCAGAGCATGTGACCCATTGCAATCAATAATAATAAGGTATATTGGTGACCAGGCATGGGTAGATACTAGCGAGTGAATTAGTTGTACTACACTGAAGGAAAGGATGGCCATGATTATAAACTGGGTCTTGTTAAGGCTTAAAGGATGAGAATAATTTTCTTTTGTAGATAAGGAAGGCTGATGCTGAAATAAATTATGAGGTAATATGCTGAACATTTTACCGAAAACATTGAGAATGTTTAAGTTAAAATTCATGAAAGTAAGTGTGTAGATAGTCACCATAGTCGAAACCTGGTTATTATTTGTTTGTGACATTTTAATTGCTATTTCCTAATAACTCTGTTGATAATTCAGTTCTCCATGTTACGTTTGTGTAAGCTACAACATTACACCAAAATATTTACAGAATTGAAGGTGAGACTGAATAGATAATGGCAGCACAACACAGGTTTACAAACACTGATAGCTTAAGGTTAATGTACCTTATGATATACAGCCTTCATAGACAATACACTGGCAGTCAGTTTCCATTGAGGTTGCTATTTGTTTTTGTTAATCTGCATGATCATTTCCTTTCTCAACTTACTGAATCGTTAACAATGCTGTGTTATTCTGCATGATCATTTCATTTCCTTCACATTACTATCATTATTATATATATATATATATATATATGTATATATATATATATATATATATATATATATTTTAAAATGCCTGTTCTGAACAGATGGAGTTTGTGATTTTCATTTTTGCCTCTTCTGTGTTGCAGTGGACATAATGAAATCTGTTCAAGCAGCACATATCCGCTTACGTCAGTATCCACTCCTGTTATCTGCCTGCAGTGCTGATGCTAGTATTTACGCTGCTTGTGTCTTGAATAAGGACAACATAAAGCACCACGAATGTGAAGAAGAATTTAAAAAGTTGAGGAGTTGTATGCAGAAAGCGGCACAGAAAGCTGGAACACGTTTATAGACTAATTACTCTGTAACTACTGCCACTTTGCCTTGTGATAAATAACTGAGTTATTGGCTGAAATTGTAACTAGCATAGCAAGTTTTAAAGAGTAAGTTTGTTGTTAAAAGCATAAAAATGTTTCCCATTCATTTGCATTGCATTCTTGGTTTATGTATACGTTTGCTGTTAATAGCATTTGGTGAGGTACAGGATAAGCTGTCTCATGTGCAATATACTGATATCGATTATCATGTTTTTACAGATGCATCCAGGCTTGTTCTTCTGGGTAGATCTCCTTTTGAAAGGCGCACTTACCGTTATTCACCTTTAATAGCATTCCTTCTAACCCCAAATATTACCCTGCACCCAGCGTTTGGAAAAATTCTGTTTTCGGTAATAGATGTCTGTGTTGGTTACATCATTTATAGATTGGTGCATGCTAAAATCCATAGTGAAAGCACTGCTACTAATTGCTCTTTTGCCTGGTTGTACAATCCCTTTCCAATTGTTATTGCAACTCGAGGTAATGCAGATGCAATTTCTGCTGCATTGGTTTTGGCCACTCTGTTGTCAGTTCAGAAAGGCTGGAATCCTTTAGTGACTGGATTTTTCCATGCAATAGCATTTCATGTTCGACTGTATCCACTAGTTTTCACTTTGCCTTTGTATTTGGCCGTAAAGGATGGTCCACCTTTGCATTTTGAAAAAAACCTTGGTTTGTTAAAAAAAATGTATTTTATGCTGTTCCCTGACAAGAACCAAATGTATTTTGTTGTTTCTTTCTGTGGTGTACTAATTTCATGTACTGCATTATGCTACTGGATGTATGGTTACCAGTTTCTTTTTGAAAGCATCCTGTACCACATAATTCGGCGTGATACACGCCACAACTTCTCTGTTTATTTCTATATGCTCTACCTAACATCAGATATGCCACACACATTGTGGTACAAGCTAGCATTGGTTTTTCCTCAGGCTTTGCTTCTGTTAGTGATTTCATTTGTTTATAGCTCAAAGAAAACCCTTGACTTCTGTTTTCTAATCCAAGCAATTGTTATGGTTACATATAATTCAGTTATTACATCTCAGTATTTTATTTGGGTACTGTCAATCTTACCAGTTTCAGTTACCAATCTAGCGTTGTCTAGCCTACAGGCAACAGCTTTCTTTATATTGTGGTTGGCTGCTCAGGTAGCTTGGCTTCTTCCAGCGTATCTATTAGAATTTCGAGGAAGTGATACATTTATTTACATTTGGCTTCAAGGGCTGGTATTTTTCACCATAAATATAACTATTTTGGTTAAATTGATTCAGGCATACCACTTCAATTTTAATAGAAAAATAAAACTAAAATTTAACTGAATTGAATCTTTTTCCCTGAAAGTTGCTAGTGATATGGATTAGATTGAGGGAAGATGGTAATCTATATAGGAAATAGTGAAGATAGAATACTGTAGTTGAAGTGTAATATGTTTTTATATGCACTTATTGACCACGGGATAGATTTTCTTTTTGTCTAGATGTAGAATTGATTATGTTAAAAAGTACTATAAAATTAAAATGTAACTTTTACTCAAATTACATTTTAATCTTGTGAGTAAAAAAATTTAAAAAATGAAACTACAATATTACTATTTTTATGTGATGTATGAAAATATATTTGTTATTCAATGTTTCTTGTTGCTGCATTAACCATTGATTAATGATTATTCAGCAAATCTATGATCCTATTTTTGAATTAGTTCATATGATTATATCAAAATTGTATATATCTGAACTGTTAGTACAACTCATGGTATGATGTGGGAAATAAAAAGTGTTGGAAATTAATAAAGTAATTATTTATGTATTAATAATTTCCATTTCATTTATTAATATGCCTTGTTTAAAGTCTAGTAGGGTATAAGAATTGTTAAAAGCAAACAAATAAAGTCTAATGTAATAATGTCTTATCTCATTGTCATGACGTGAACATAAATTTTTCATCAGCCCTAAACTTACAGTTTTTTTACCTTATAATTAAACGAGCAATTCTTGTATATATTTGCAATCTTCGAAATGGCTCTAATGATTTTGATGAAATTTCATATTTAGATAACAATATGTTTTTTAAGATTGCCTAAATAGCTGTCTTCCCTGCAAAAAAGCAATTTTACAAAATACGAACATTTTTGCACTTGTTATCTTGAAAATGACTCTTAATGCCATCTCGTAGACGGTTCAGGTACTAGAAATCCTACTAATAGTCTCTCTTTGGTTTCAACAAGGAACTCTTATATATTTAAATGAACAGTTCTTGTATACCAGCTAATCCATGGGAATACTAGCTCTACATATTTAATTGTAAAACATTTAAAAAGAATATATTTTATAAATAGATATTGGCTTCGTCAGAAATGATACTTTACTTTACAATACTTCTTTGAAAATAATATTAGAGCTATAATATAATCATGATTTACTTTTTGACCGTATGTGTCTTGAAAACAAACATCAATATTACTGAATTGTAAAAAGTGGTTATCATTAAATACTACCAGTTTAATAATTGTAAAACATTTTAAAAGTTGTGATTTTTTCAAACTTCTTTGAAAACAATATTAACATAATAGCAGCATTTTTATATCGGAAACGGCTTTCGTAGAAGTCTCAGGTAATGCCTACTGATGTTGTTTAAGTTGAGTTTCTCTTTGATTTAATCTATTAATCGGATTCTATGTTAAATTATAGGTCCCAGAGGAAAGGAATTGGCCATCCTACCTCTGATACAAGGGCTTAGTATGCCTCCTTCTGGATGATGCAACCTTAGGTTTTTATACTGTCTATATATTTAATCTATCCAATTTAATCTAATACTATTATAAATAATTTACCTACTTGAAAATGGTTAATTGTTAAAAATAGTGTGAGTTCTGATAAACAACATTAATAAAATGTTAATTTTACATTACTTTATTAACAGATTCTACAGGGCTGCATTTAGGCATAGGCTACCTAGGCTGTAGCCTAGGGGCCCGCATCACATATAAAAAAAGACAAAAATATTCAAACATGCAAAGAAGGTAATCTTTTTCTGCAAGGGGTTTAGCACTGAAAGTCCTGAAATGCTCGCAAAAGCCAAAAACAATGCTTGCACATGCACAGTTAATCAGGCATACTGTAAAATAACATTTCAGTGCACCTATACCGAAAATTAACAACTTTGCGGTTCAACTATGAGGACTTATAACCCCCTTGTAACATAAGGTTGCAGTATACTGTGGTTGGGGTGTATGACTTTAGTTTGATAACACTGTCGTACACCTGCAATACAAACTAAAATTCGCTAGCGTTCATGTCTGGAAGGTTAGGTAAGATAAATTCATTTTTTAT
The DNA here is from genome assembly GCA_031002005.1 of Vandiemenella viatica. Lineage (NCBI taxonomy): Eukaryota > Metazoa > Arthropoda > Insecta > Orthoptera > Morabidae > Vandiemenella > Vandiemenella viatica. The sequence goes on from JARYHS010009186.1 coordinate 181,080,852, forward strand.
ACGATGTAAACAGTGAGTAATGGTGGAATGTCCAATTATGTATTTATAAAAAATCACATTCGTTTACAAATAAAATAGGTGTATTTAGAATTCAATATTAATTATACTTTTTAATTTGTTGTTTTGATTCATTGTTTATTTAAAAAAAAAACTATTTCAGCATTCAAAAATCTCGTTCTAGAAAGCAGATACTCCAAAGACTTAAACGCAATTGATTTCTGCCAAGAACTTGCCGTGCTTAAACAACAAGCTCCATTTTTAATTGGAAACCATGAAACAACTAGTCCATTCCAATTGTTGCAACACATGTGTAAAAATGACTTGCAGGAAGCCTTTCCTAATATTTGTATAGCTCTGATAATATACTGCACGTTAACAACGAAGTCCGCCAGCTGCGAGCGGAGTTTTAGTAAACTAAAAATTATAAAAACCTACCTGTGATCAACAACAAGCCAGGTATGTCTTTCTAGCCTCACGATCTTATCAATCGAAAATAGAACAGCTTATGAGATGAATTTTGATGAAGCTATAGACTCTTTCGCGGAAATGAAAGCTCGACGGCTGAAGTTGTAGGAACATTTAGTGCAATTTTGCTAGGACCTAAGGCAGGGTTACCAGAATTTTTTCGCCAAATCCGGGGACACTTTTGGCGTTACGCGTTATACTTTTTTTTTTTACTTTCCTTTTGAGCCGTCTATGGACTATGACTACACAACTTCATTTCCTCTTCTGAGCTTCCTTCCTCCGTCGCCAGTACTCTTTCATTCTCTCGCTCACACTTGCTTTTTCTTCCTCTGAAAATTCTCTCCTTTTCCTGGTTGGTTTCTCTTCAGTCAGATCCTTTACCTCCGCAATTTTTCCTCTGAATAATTCCCTGTCTTGGATGTCTTCTATGCTGATCCCACATCTTTTCAGATCCTGATGGACCTCCTTCACCCATGGAACTTGAGTCTTCCTGTTCTCTTGAAAGTTGAGTATTTTCTTTGCCATTCTTTCTGATTCTATTCTCTTAATATGTCCATAGAAAGCTAATCTCCTTTTCATAATTGTGTTTGATACCTTTTCAAACTTGTCATATAATTCTTGGTTCTATCTCAAACGGAAATTAAATTCTCTCCCCGTCACTTTTTTTGGTCCCAAGATTTTCCTTAGAAACTTTGTACATTTATAAGTTATATGATTAAAGGTTGGGTTAACTTAAAAGCCACATATTTTTCATATTTTTATTTTAAATGAGGATCACAGACAGCCATGTTGCACACATCAAGGAGACTTGATTTTCCAAAGCTGTTGTGTCCAACTCCAAAATGCAGTATCCTTGTAATTTTATTTTATTCCTAGGCACGTACAAGGAAAGAAGTGCGCTTCATTTCTCTTGCTTTAAATGAATGCATTAGCAAATCAATGCTTTTAAAGAACTCTCGCTTGATTAAAAAATATTCTGAGGACAACAGTAAAAATCCGGGGATATTGCTGGGATTAAATCTGTCCGGGGACAGAGAACTAAATATGGGGACAGTCCCCGGCAAACGGGGACGTCTGGTAACCCTAGCCTAAGGCTGTGGTCACAGTGGATGCTTACACTGACGAGTAATTGGACGTGCGCGCTCGAGCGTGTTCGCCGGAGTGAAACAAACACTGCAAATCAGGTCAGTGTGGTCACAGTGGAAGCGAGTTGGCCGTCAGTTGACACGCACGGCCAGAATCTGGAAGCAAGTCTGTTTGGTTTTTGCTGTGTGCACATACGACCAAAATGAATACAGAAGTTGATTTCTTTAGTTTGTGAGAGAAAAGCTTTGTGGGATCAGACCTCAAAAGAGTACCATAACCGTGATGTGCCGAAGAAGTTGTGGCAGGGAATCGCACCAAAATTAAATGAGTCATGTGGATGTCCAACATTAACTTAAATAAAATAGGATTAAAAACAAAAATCATGAAAATTTGAATAATATTCTTGTATATTATTATCATTTCGTATATATAACCTTTTTTTTATTTTTTAGATATAGCAATCTTTGCATTGTGTTGTTAAAATACTGAGTTACCATTTTATCGAAATTATTTTTATCATTGAAGTAACATACTAAGTGCTTCATCAAAAATTAAAAGCTAATTTAGCTATCATTTACAATCTATCATTTATAATTAGTAATTTATAATTGTTACAAGAACTAACTGTTAACGATTACTATAAAGGCTGCAATGCATTTTATTTCAATCGACGTTTGTTTGGACTTCACAAAATTACTTTTTAAATCCTCACGGATTTCATAAGCTCTGATGTTGGCCGTGTTAGTTACTCGTGATGGTTTTGGTGATTGTAAGGAATAACTATCAATATTTGCAGAGATCTGGTGTTGCATGTTTTGCGACAAGCCTTCTTTATCGATGATTATGTTGTGCAACAGGCAAACACATTTGACAATTGTATCAATGTTTTCAGGGCGTACCTCTATTTCCTTCATCAGTACCCTCCATTTGGACTTAGTATGCCAAAAGCACACTCAACTACTCTCCTTGCTCTCGAAAGTCTAAAATTAAATGTTTTTCATCTCCTCGTAAATCTCTTCGAGAATAGGGCTTCAATAAATATGGCTACAGTGGATAAGCTTCATCTGCTAGTAAAACGTGAGGCAAGATAATATAAGAACCTGGTAGAGGTCTTGGTTCAGGAACATGTAGTGAATTATTTTCAAGGTGATGAAATATCAAGCTTTTGGTTAAAACTCCACCATCACTCTGCTTCCATAGCTTCCAACATCTATGTACATAAATTTATAATTTCCATCAGCAACTGCTTGAAGCACGATGGAGTAGTACTGCTTGTAGTTGAAAAACAATGAACCAGAATGGGGAGAGCATTTGATTCTTACATGCTTTCCATCAATACAGCCGATACAGTTAGGAAAATTACTTTGGTAAAAAAATCTTCCGAAATAGTTAAAATCATTTCATCAGTAGGGGAAGACTTGAACTTCTATTGAAATTTTTACACAATGTCCTTCTTGCTATACTTGATTTGAATAAATGTGATCAATATTAAATAACTTGGAACAAGTATTTTGTATTATTAAACCAATAAATTCCAATAACGGTAACTTAATATAAGAAAAATTCTTATTTTATACTGAATAAACGATCAGCCTGATGGTTCAGTGATTAAAGCGTCTGATTTGAGACAAAGTTTCCCAGTTCAAATGCCTTTCGAAGGTCCTTAACCTGCCCTTCATCTCTTGCACAGTTTGCTGTAAAATGTGAAATATGTCCTAACGGCGGTTCAGATTCGACGTTAAACCGTAGGTCCCCTCAGGGGCTCACAACTCTAGTTATACACACCAAACAAATTCAATCCAAAACGAAGGATTAACGTGGTCCTGATTGGCCCATGTGAACAAATATTTTGAATAAGCTTTTGTGACAATACAATGTTGTGTTTGCCCATGCCAGATATCACTCAAGCCTTAATGTTGTTGCTAGTTTCTCCATAGATGCAATGCAATTCCAGAAATTATTCTGTTTCTCAAGTTTCGAACTTATTCTTTGTAAAATATAGTTGAATGTTTCTGGCCGCATTCTAAAGTAGCCGGAGAATTTTTCATCATCTCTGATTAGATCAGGGAAAAGTAAAGCAAATTCTCCTTGAATTTCCCTGTTAATATCACTAATCCAACATTCTTTTTCATTTTCCAACAAGAAGAGTCTTAGTACAGAATTTTTTTAAAACATCCATCCAACTTACGTTTTTAATGAAATGAACAAGTAATTCGGATTTTCACTGTGACAACAACTACACTGACGAGCGTGCACAACAAACTCCGATACACTGTGACCACAACCACACCTACGAGCGCACACGACATTTTTGCATGCGTTATAGGTCGTCAGAGTACGCATCCACTGTGACCATAGCCTAAGGACTACAATTATGAGTACAGTCTGGCTCGTGCATTATGTATTCTGATTGTGTTTATTATATATAATGCAAGCAATAAAAGAACTCATTTCCTATTATGTCTTTTTTATCACGTTAGTTTAATAGTACCCAACTGAGTGTGGATTTTACTTTGGGAGGGGGGGGGGGGGGCGCCAGCGTAAAGTTTTTGCCCCAGTTCAGAAAAATCCTAGATCTGCCAATGCCCTTATCCAGTCCTCTCTTTTCTCAGCCACTGAACCTTTAATCCTTCTTTGCATCGGGTACCTTGAATTTGCATTTCATGAATTTTCGTAGAATTCTTTTCTCCTTTAGTCTCTTAATATGTCTGTACCATCTTAGTCTGGCCTTCTCTATTATTTTCTGTAAGGGTTTCCTTTTTTAATGTGTGTTAATTGTTTCTTTTATTACCCTAACCATTCTTGAACCACCTTTTCTGCCTCTTAGAAATTTAGGGTGCAAATGACCTTGCTGTCGATGCTCCCTAAAGCCACAACAACATCTTAGAAATTTCATATTTCATTTGCTTGCATCCTGCTAATATTTCACTTCTTCAGTGTTCAGCACCATACGTTAGAACAGGAGCATAATACATCAGTTTGACATCAGTGGTAGGTAAATTAATGGAAAGATTGATATGCAACCACATCAGCAAAATGTGTGAGGAACGTAAGTGGTTTTCAAGTAGGCAACATGGCTTTAGGCTAGGATATTCATGTGAATCTCAGTTGGTGGAATATATGTAAGAGATTTCAGATGAAATGGACAAGGGAGGCCAAATTGATAGTGTAGCACTAGATCTGGCTTTTGACAGTGTGAGATATAGAATGGTAGTAAATAAGGTAAAAACTATTGGAGTGGATGAGAAAGTGATTTGCTGGGTAGAAGAATTTTTAAAAGGAAGAAAACAGAGAGTTAAGGTAGGAAATGCAGTATCAAAAGTGGAAGTAAAAAAGGGAGTGCCACAGAGTAGCATATTGGGACCATTGCTGTTCATTGTTCTAATGAATTGTGTTGATTGTTTACTATTTGAAATTAGATTGTTTGCAGATGACATAATGCTATATAAAAGGATCAAAATGGTAGAGGACTGTAAACAGTTGCAGAGTGATCTGGACAGGATATCTAGTTGGGTTGATAAACACGGGTTTAAGATAAATGCAAAGAAGCTTATTAGATAGACAAATAAAAAACCAGAGGTTGATTATGATTATAAGGTGAGGAAAGAATTGCTTGCTGAAGACTTGAAATGTAAATATCTTGGCATTACATTTGATAACAAGCTTAACCGGGCAGGACACATTGGACAGGTGGTAGGAAAAGGTTTCAAAATTCTGCACTTTTTGGGGATAGTGATGGGCGGATGAATGAGAGAAGTAAAGGAATTAGTTTACAAAACGTTGGTCAGACCATTGCTCGAATATGGGACTGTAGTACGGGAGCCATATTTTGAGTATCAAATACAGGAGTTGGAGAGGGTGCAAAGAAGAGCTGCTAGATTTGTATCTGGAAATTATTGCAGAATGCAATCAGTAAAAGATATGATATAAGAGCTGGAATGGGATTCATTTCAAGACAGGAGGAGGGTGAATAGGGTCATGGGAATGTACAAGGCATATACTGGCAATGAGGCATGGAAAGATATTGGTGTAGGTATGAAAAGTAGTGCAAGGAAGGGAAAATATGACCATACCACAAGCTAACACTAAATTTCGGGAACAACAGTGTGGGAAGATTCTATTTTTTATGTGGTAGGGATTGGAATAAGTTACCAATGGAAATGATGAATAATTTACCAAAAATGTTGAAAGAATTTAAACTTAAAATTTGTTGAGGGGAAATGCAGTTGAGTCAGGAAAAGGGGAAGATGGGTGTGTAGGGAAATTGCCACCGTAGTGTGTGCTCCAATGCAATTTAATTAAATTTATTTATTATTTATTTATTACACCTTTACTTCTTGACAGATCCCTCTTCAATATCGGGCTTCTGACACTTCTGAAAAATGTCTGCCTGTTTGCCTTTCTCACTTCTCACTATTATTCTTTCCACATTTTTCTACATTTCCCTATAATTGAAACTGTTGTCTTTCTTCAGCTGTCTCCTGCCATCACATATCATTCATCAAGTTTGCATAAAGCTTTATTACATGAATAATATTTTATACCAGTTTGAAATTCATTCCAGTCAAGGATTTTAGACTGAGCGTGGTGGTGTAATGGTTAGCGTTCTGACCTCGCATTCTGGAGGACGGTGGTTTGAATCCCCATCCGGGCATCCAGATTTGGTTTTTACATGTTTTCCCCAAATCACTCCAGGTGAATGCCGGGATGCTTCCTTCAAAAGGCCATGGCCGAATTCCTTCCCATTCCTTGCCCCCCCCCCCATCCTTTCCCGTCTCAAAAGACCTCAGATCTCACTGTTAAGAGACGTTAAGCAATTAAAAAAAACAAAAAAAATAGTGTTACTCTCTTTTCATAGGCACGCACTATTATCAGTTGCGTTGGATATTTAAAGTAGACTAGATATGAGTGTCATTAAAGAATTTCACTATTTGTATTATTAAACATTAGATTAAATTAATAATATTCTCTCTCTGTCTTGTATTGGATAGGAGAATAACCACCACTTACTATAGTTGAGGACTGAAACTTTGTCAAAACACAGATAGACTAGATACTTGCACAAATTGAGTAGTTTATGTCCCTTTATCAACAGTAGAATGACAGCTGATTGCTAACTTAATGTGTGTGTTTTCCAACAGATGAACTGTTTGGAATTGTAGTTTACTTGGAGAATAAAGAAGTTCTTTCTGATTTATTAAAGCAAATTCTCAACATAACATGAAAGATGTTTATTATTTTATTGGTAAAATCTTATTAGACTGCAGATTTTAAAAACTTCTGATGGATACCAAAGATAAGAAATAAATACAAATTGTATTATTGTTTGATTATATTCATGTTATTAGCCTAATAATTGAAAATTCTATTGTACACATCAATGGAAACTTTTGTAATGTCTGACTATATGGCCATATGAACACACAAATTCTGTTCGTCTGGCCCTTTGTAAGACCCAAGGCTGATACCGGGGCTGTAGTATAGCCTTAGTGCCTCAACTATCAGTTTGTGCTGATTCAAAGTTCTGTGAAAAGTTCATGAAATAATTTAGATTTGACCATGTAGCCGGATAACTCAAGTTAAATGCTTGAGGTCGCCACAATATTTGTTAACCCACAAATGGAGAAAAGGTTGTAAGCTATCTACTAAAGCACACAAGTTCACTTCTAGAAAATTCAAAGTTTTATTTTCAAAGTCACAATTTTAAATATGCATTTTACAGTTGAGTTGGCAAATCGAACACTCTTTACCAAAAGTTTGCAAGTTGTGGAGAGAAATTTGAACCGACCGAACCCCTTTAGTAAATTTAAAAGTTCATATTAAAAGTTAAATTTGCTATGTAACACGATAACATCCAACATGGTCGAACTAGCCAGCGTGGCGAGTTACAACCAACCGACGCAAACAAGGAAGACTAAGCGAGACGAAAGACAGACCGGAACAGATGACAGACAGGAACAGACAAACCATAATGGCGGCGGGGTCCTTTTATAGGAACCACTAGAATCAGTGACGTAAGCAACTGTATCACATCTTTTTGCTTCCGCGAGATCAAAAGTGTGTGTAATTTATTTGGCGATCTAGATTATTAAAAATGTTCAAACTTTGACAGTATCTGGACTTATCTACTAGAAGTCCAACGGCAGTCTCGTGAGAAATTTAGAGTGATTAATTAATTTTTTAGCTGTTTAAAACTTCGCGTAGTGACCCATTCTAATTCGGGGAAAATCCCTAAGTGTTCTGGAATTTTACGCACGTCAACAACAATCCGCGGCAATCTATTTTTCAAAAACTTGATTACTAGACAAATGCTACAACTTTTTATGGAAACCAATATATGTTCAGAATCGTCTTAATTAGGGCTATCTACTGATGTAATTTTTAAATTAATATATTTTAATAAAAAAAAGCTTATTATTTTCTCTTAATTAAAACTACTAATTAACATTTACCAAATTACTTAATTTTACTGCCAAAATATCGGGGACAGTGCTGACTACAGCTGGTGATAAAAGATCAGTTGTAGCTTTACGCGATTTAAAGATATTACAAATCTTAGTTTTCTACTTTTCCGATCGCGTGTTTCAAAACTTGAACAAAGCGGAATATTTCTTAAGCTAAACGTTATGATAAATACACTTCAAAATGATTTTTATAGCAAATTGTTACTGTGAGCAAGATTACGGGGAAATTCTTTAAAGTTGAAAACTACACTTCTCGAAATTTCTAAGTCCCGCCTAAGCAAAACTAGAATTTGCCAAAATTCTAAGGTGCTTACACCTTCATCTGCATTAGTGATCTGTTATCTTCCCTATCATATTTAGTATTTCTCAAAGGTGTTTGTCTGTTAATATCTCCCTTAATACTATTGAAGATTAAGCTCTCCACTAATGATGCAAAATAAACTAACAGTTTAAAATTTATGCTTTTATTGAAATATTTTATTTTAAAAACTTTTTATAAAAACATATTTGCATAAAGAATGTAGAAGGCACCAGCTTTAGATAATCTGTTTAACTAACATTCACATCAGTCAGCTGGAGTTGATAGTTTTATTACCATCATTTTCAGTGCCACAGAAACTGATGAACAAAAAATTTCAGCAATTTTATGTCCAAAAAATGATGATTGCACAACAATTAATGAATATGACATTTCCAGTTTGTTACCTGAAGAGGAAAAAAGTTTAAATCAGTTTTCACTCTGTCCAACATACAGAAGTAAAAAACGTTCATTTGTAGCCCATGGATTTCTTGAACTCTTTAAATCTGTCAGATTTACCACCTCCTAAATTGCTTTTAAAGAAAAATGCTAATATTATGTTAGTAATCTTAACACTAATCAGGGATTAATTAGTGGTAACTCACTTATGTGAGTACATCATCACTGTTAAATTCATTCACTCCAATAAAACTATGCTCATACCCCACATCTTCTGATCCATCCGTAGTAGCTTCTCATTTGAAATGAAAACAATCCCCAATAAAAGTATTCTTTGCTATGACCATTAATAAAACACAAAGTTAGACATTTCACAGGGCAGGATTGTATTTACTAGAACCTATTCCTTCACATTGACACTTAAATGTAGTTTTTCATGAGTTCATATATTTAATGATACTTATGTTTGTGTTAAAGACAAGATCAGAAAGTAAACAATGATCACATTATACCTGCTAACATTGTTTTCAAAGAAGTTTTATAAAGAAGTATGAAAAAAATCACATCTGACAAAGCATATATCTGTTTTTTTAAACCTCTACTTTTTAAAAGCAATGAAGTCTTTATGAGTGTACCGCCAGATTGTGAAAATGTCATTGCAGTTATAAGCTGGGAAAGGTTCTGTTCTTACTTTTCAAAGGTTTTACAGTTAAACATATTGTGTATAACAATAACTTTTTACAAAAAAAGCTGATGTTTATTACCACTCTTCAAAATGCCTTTCATTAATAAATACTTGCATTTACTTATTTCCACATTAGTATATTACAATTCGGTGACTGATCACAATACTGTGCAAAATATTTGCACGAGTCAGCTCGTTCGTTCTATCTTATTTACATTCCAAATAAAACTAAATATGAAACAAGAAAAAATGCACCTGATGTATACTTTCATATGCATTGTTGTGCTTCATCCTTTGTTACTTTGTTCACTTTTCTTTTGTTATTCTCTCACTATAATCTGGGTGTCAAAACACGTAATTAAGCATTAAAATTTTTGAATTAATGGCCCTTCATCAACACTAGAATGAGGTAGCTACCTACATAGTGGAGGTTGGTATCTAACTGAGGGCTTAAAGAAGTGGGGCAAAGCCATGGTGTAGGGGAAAATCGAAATAGAGAGGAATATGGAGTGGGGGTTTGAATATCATAAACTCTAGTATTACGAAATTGGAAATTATGTTTTGGAAATGTAATGAGCAGGGAGAAGAAGTCGTCGGAAAATATTGTACACTAATTGTTTGTGTGTAAATATATATAAAAAAACTTAAAAATAAATAAACAGAAACTTAAAGATATTAAATACTAATTTAAATATCTCTCATGAGTAGGGAAGAGGTACTGGGGATAAGGGACAAGAGTGGAAAAAGAGGGAAAATTGATAAAAATTATCTTAAGTTGAAATCTTGAGGCTGCCTGGTTCTCAGTTTCTTCTGGTAGACCAGTTCCCACCTGAGTTCAGAGGAGCTGCTGCTGTTTTGGAGGACTCTCATAGTGCGGACGGTGACAAAACAATTGTCTATAAGAATGAATGGCCACATATGGTATTCACCCACATTTCCAATCACTCAGCAGCTGCTCATGCAATCTCACATGATACCAACAATTTTAATTCTTGCTGCATCATTCACACTATAGAGTCATCCCAAATGGCATCAGCCCCTATGAATTCACAAGGTGGGAACCGACCTATCAGTACAAACTGTTACCAGTCAGCCATCAGTGGTCTACATAATATAACACCCAGAGATCTTCCTTCTTTTCCACCCAGTCCACTAACCTCACTACCACTTCCCAATATAAAACACTCCTCCCTAGAGCTGATGTTTATTTAACAGCTCTGAGTTTCAAGTTTTTTTTTTATGTATTTAGATTTTCAGCCCTCACTCCATAATCCTCTCCATTTGGTTTTCCCCCACTCCACTCCACTGTGCTGGCCAATAGTCTTTAAGTTCTCAGTTAGATGCCAACCTCTACCATGTATATACCTCATTCTACTGTTGACAAAAGGCTGTAAACTAAAAATATTACAGGCTTGGTATGTGTTCATGTTTTGATGCAGCATTAACCTGTTATAGGTTGTGATTATTCTCCTATCAAAAGAGGAGAGTGCTGTGTGTCAGTGTATACATTTCTGATCCCCTTGCTGTGTGTCTCACCTCTTTATGTGATTAAATAATAAAATATGATAACAATGAGCAAGAAAATTCCTAAGGCAATAAAACTAAGCAAGGATAGGGAAATAAGACCCAACACTTACCACAGGTGACAGCGGCTGAGAATGACGAACACAAAAAGACAAACACGATAGATGCAATATTTTGTCAGAAGTGAGACACCAGACATACACACGCTATCGGCCGTCTGGTGAAGAAGGTTGCACGGTGTGGCCAGCATAGATAGTGGTATAGGAGAGGGGGGAAATGCAAATATTAAATCAATAATGCCGAAGGTATATTATCGTTGGAAGTGGGAGAACAACATCTACATAATTACTGAGTGAGGATATAAATATTAATTTATAAAACATTTTTTGAAAAACTTTAAGTAGGAAAAATAAAATATAAGCAATGTAAATAGTAGTAATAATAAGTGCTGGATCTAGAGGTAGGGAATTATTGGAGATTGAGGCCTGGAGGATGTCTGGTGTCAAGGATATTCTGGTAGGCCACTTCCCATCTACACAGTTCAGAGGAGGTTGTGGTGTCAGGAAAAACTCTGATCGCCCTAACTGAGAAAAAGTTGTTGAGATTATGGGAACTGGCATGTTTTTCCACCGGAAGGGTTTCACTGCTAGTATACACTGTCTACCTGTGGCCATTCATTCTGATGACAAGTGGGCTAGTAGTGAGATCTATTTACGAGCTGGTGCAATAGAGGCATGTGAGTTGATATAGAGGTGTGCTGTGGTGCAAGTAGCATGTCCAATGATGGGGAATGTTTCACCTGTAATCAGATGGGAGTAGATGGTATATATATAAAAGAATCATTACTTACCAAAGTTAAAGCAAGGAGGTTTGCAATGACAAAAAATCCTGCACAATTAAAAAAAAAAAAAACAATCTTTCAAGCTGTCTCCTTACTTATGGACTAAACTCGCATGAGTACCCACACTCAAGCCAGCTTCATGGGAAGATTGTTTTTAACCATTACCACTGAGGTATGAGCCTACTTAACTCGGTATATAAACTATATGTTAAAAACCTTACTTAATACCATATCAGATTATATGTTAGCATATGAGCAATGTGGTTTTTGAAAAGGTTGGATGAAATTAAATGTATAACATGACAAGCAAGATGAGTAAACAAATCAAAACGATAGATGTGGAATGCAAAAAAAAATTATGAGTATAGAACAGTTGGAAAATAGCTAAAGGGACAACAACATAAAAAATGGAATGACCAATTCTCTTTAAAAACTTGAAGTTCATCTTCATATAAAAACTAATCCTTGCAGATGATGATGAACAAAAAAATAATTATACTAATATATAAATAAACTATACTTGCAAGTGATGGGTTTACCAGGTTGTAGAAGATGAATATTTTTTGAGACTGATGCCTGGAAATGTGTTTGGTATTCAGAATGTTTAGATTTGCCAATCCCTACCAAAGAAGTTTGGATTGGAATGTTGTTTGCAGGGAGTACTGTGTTGGGTCTAACTGAAACATTTATTGAGGCCATGGTGTTAGCAGTAGTAGAATGTACTACATTTCAAGAGAAAACTGTTTGTCTATGGCCATTCTGATGGATAACTGGTTCACTGTGAGGCTAATGTCAGAGGTAGATGAACTAATGTGTGAGGTAGGGCGTGGTGCAGATAGCATGATCTATGTTGGGGTAGATTGGCTAATGGTATAGTTATAATTAATTGTGATTGATGAATGCATGTTTCACAATGAAATCTATTATAATGGAAGGAACTGCAGGGTTTAAAAGCATTGGAGGGTTGGTATTTGTGCAAAAGTTTATTTTTCAAATTACGTGGTCTGTTGAAACTGATGCAGGGTACTAAGGGAAGGACAGTGAGAAGAATGTGTGATGCATTTCTGTTAAAAAAAAAATTACAAGAAATTCATTGCAAGAATCTGGTACATTGATTCAAGGCTGGGAAACAGGGTTAGCTGGTTTTGAGTTGTGTGTTAATGACTTCAGGATGGTTTTTTGCTTGGTATATCTGTTTACATAACAAAATCAGTTATGTACTCATAAAATCTAGACCTCCTTGTTACAACCCAGGCCATCACCAACAACATTCATGACTTCAGTAACAGTACAACAAATTGAGCTGTCAGAGTACACTCTTAAAGCAATCCCCATCTTAACTTTGCAGGTCAGAATGGACCTACGAACACATTCTGGACCTCAGTCTCTGATAATACTTAAGCTCCTTAACCTGGTAAAAAGCCAGCTACTAGAAGACATAGTTTAATTTTTTAATTAGTATTAATATACAGGTTTGTGGCTGGATGGCATTAAAAACTTCAAAAACTTGTTCAGTCATCATCGTAAGATATGTATTTCCTGTTCAAGAAGGCCAAAGATATATACAGTTAGTCTGTTAACATATCACATAGTTTTAAGTGTAGGGGATGCTCCAACTAGTTAGGCAATTCGAGAAATTATAAGACTTCTAAGCTTTTACACATCCCTATGCAGATGCTAGAATTCTGGAATTAATTACCACTTCCTCACAGTATCTCACCACATCAAAAACATCATTCCACCTTAGCACTTTTTCAGGAACATGTCCGATGCTCCGCTGAACAACAACGCACACAATCTGTGGCATTATTATTTGCAACTGACAGCCATCTTGTTTCTGGATTACTGGTATAGGATGGTCATAGTTACAATGGAACAGGATATTTGGAACATGAAAAAACAATAGCCATACAAATTTCCAAATTCAGCCACCTGTCCAAACTGGAGCACACTAAGCATATTCTGGATACCAGCTGTATAGTGTTTAACCTTCCAAAGTTCAACTTCACTAAACTATATTTGATTTTTCAAAGGATCTTAATTTGCTCCAATACACTGAGTGCGTTCCCTACAATGAACATCATTTGCCTGGTTGAGCCAGTCACTTCGAAGCTTTCCATAGAAATGGCAGCGAAGTCTGTTGCTTTCTGTAGAAAACTAAGTATCCAAAGGCTAACAATGAAATCCTTGAACACCTAATTGGAATCACCAAAACATACGTTTCATGAAAAAATTAGAGGAAAATGGTTGCCTTCCTTTCCTAGATATCCTTATCAGGCAAAGCAAGATGGAACATTAATAAGTAACATGTATTGCAAGTTAACTGCTACTTGGATGTTAGTAGCTACCATCCTGCTCAGAGGAGTACTGTGTTGTCTAGTTTGGTGCATAGAGCAAGAAAAGTCTGCAAGTGCACCTCCAACATCTTCGCCAAACATTCAGACAGAATGACTACTCCGAAAATCAAATATTGAGGACACTTCAGAAGAGTGGAAGAAAATAATCAAAGAAGCAGGGAGATTTGTCAAAGTATTTGGCTGCTATATTGTATGTAGGAAATTGTTCTGCTTACCATGGGATCAAGAGTATCTTCTTCCCACTGGAAAAAAATCAGGGTTGGAACACCAGGGATTTATAGTATATATCCTGTGAATGTGGAAAATTCTACATTGGGCATACCATGCATGTCTTCATCATGCTGCATTGATTGGGGTTAATTTGTATATACAGAAATGGAAGGAAAATCGTTGCCTATGATGGTGGGTGAAAAATCTTTACCAGCAGCATCGTGAATACTGAAACAAACTTTTGAAGGCTATAACTTATAAAGAAAATACAAACATCGAGCATATGGCCACAGAAGATTTTGAACATCTATTGATTCTAATTGAGCCCATAGTAAAAAAGAAAGACACATATATACTAGACACTGTACCCATCAAAGAAAGATTACTTCTTACATTAATGTTGATAGCAAGTGGTGATTCATACACAGGTTTACAGTATTTGTTCTGCATGTTTAAACAGACAATATCTGTAATTATTTCAAAAAAGTGTGTTGCACTAACAGAAGTATTAAAAGATTGTATACAGGTATGTATAAAAGCATATTCTTGATCATTACATACCTATTCTTACACTAACTTGGGAACCATCAGACCTGTTCAGAACGGATTTTGATCCCCGAGTATATGTTGAAGGGTATTTACTCCATATGTCTGTGTTACAATTATTTCTTCAAAATGAGCCCTGGGTATCGAGAAATTAACGCGGAAACATATGTGAATAAATTTTAAATACTATAATTTTAGTGGATTGTTTTAAAGCGTTAGTGTGGTGTATGTAGTAAGGCGCTAATTTCCCATTTTGCGAACCCGGGTTCAAATCCCCATATTGCCAAATATTTTTATTTCTTTTTTTATATGCAGTAATCATTGAGCATTGATTTTATTTCATTTAAAATTCATTTACGAATTTTTATCATGTGAAATAACAGACATTATGTTAGTTTCAAACATTTACATGCTACCACCACTGAACGGAAATAAGTATAACTGTGGTAGGGGGAAAAAAACCCGACCTTATGGCTGTAATATATTTACTTTACAATATTAATTGTAGAGATACAAGTATAGAAATGATGAACATGAAATATACCTGTTTCATTAAAAAAAAACCACACATAAACAATGAAATAATGATTTTCTAAAAAAAAAAAAGTTGGGACTGTAATATTTTGTTTCAAAAGTTATTTTGCATGATAAAAATTCGTAAATGAATTTTAAATGAAATAAAATCAATGCTCAATGATTACTGCATATAAAAAAAGAAATAAAAATATTTGGCAGTATGGGGATTTGAACCCGGGTTCGCAAAATGGGAAATTATTACCTTACCGCATACACCACACTAAAGCTTTTGAGAAATTTACTAAAATTATAATATTTAAAAGGTATTGACATATGTTTCCGCGTTAATTTCTCGATACCTAGGGTTCATTTTGAAGAAATAATTGTAACACAGACATATGGAGTAATTACCCTTCAACATATACTCGGGGGATCGAAATCCTTTCTGAACAGGTCTGATGGTCTCCAAGTAAGATAAAAATAAGGTGTAGTTCACAACTTCTTTCTAGGCTTAACAAAAAATTCTCATCCATGACATTTATACCACCAATTAGAAAATAAATAATATTCTTAAAAACTATACAAATGTGTAAAAAGATAAATAAAATTGTAGTTTAAAAAACTAAAAACACGCTTTCGTAGTAATGTGAACTAAAAGGTTAAAAATAATCTTTAAATATAAAGATTTTGTTTAACAGTGATGGGACGTCCCACAATACAGGATAAATTAATTTTTTTTAATAAGCTTAAACAATAAAGTCACTGATTACAAAATTAACATTAATGTAAAAAAGCATGGGGTGCTATATAAGTTGTCTTATATTTTTTTGTCGTTCGCTGTTTGTAAAGGTAGATTCATTGTCAAAAGTTGTGTAGAGAGCACCCCACGCTTTTTTTACATTAAAGTTAATTTTGTAATCAGTGACTTTATTCTTTAAGCTTATTCAAAATTAATTTATCCTGTATTGTGGGACGTCCCATCACTGTTAAACAAAATCTTTATATTTAAAGATTATTTTTAACCTTTTAGTTCACATTACTACGAAAGCGTGTTTTTAGTTTTTTAAACTACAATTTTATTTTTAACTTTTTAGTTCAGATAGTTTCAAAAGTATGTTTCCTACTGTTGGCTTTTCTTCGCCAATCTCTCTTTATCTTTGTGTTGTAGTTTCATTTTTAATTATTACTTCCACTTAAATACAATTAAATGGCAGCTCAGCCAAAGGTCCAATAGCAGGGTAAATGTGGAAGACTACTCTTCTATAATAGTACGAAGTAATGTTTCGAATACTCACTATTCAATATCACGTTAAGTGAGTGCAGATAGAGAAACCTTTCTGGATAGGAGACAGTGGAAGACGATCGTCGTCAGCAACCAAGGCTCGTAAATCACAGCCCGGGAAACTGGAGATGGTCAAAGTAACGAGAATAGCAGGACGTTGCTAAGAGACTGCTGTATTGTTAACGGTTCTTAAAACGTGTGCAAATTTTTTCTGTTTTTACTGTCAAAGTAATGATAATATCAGTACGTAGCTATGAAATTATTGTATTGTAATCAGTTATCAATACATCAGCAAAATTTCAAACAATTCGGACATCTGGAATTGGGTTAAATTAAATTGCAAAAATTTCACGACATTCAACCATTTTTGTTTTGTTACTGTCAAAGTTATAAGAATAGCAGGATATAGCTATGAAATTCTTGTATTGTCACCGGTTCTTAATATGTGTGCCAAATTTCAACCAGCTCGGACATCTAGAAGTGGGTCAAAATGGAGTTGTAAAATTCCGTTACATTCATTCATACATACATACATACATACATACAAGCAGGGGGCGCCGACTCTGTGGGTGCTCGGGGCTCCGGCACCCATGAGAGGTAAATAGTGGGTGCGGAGCACCCATGAGCATAGTCGTCAACAGTAATCAATAATGGACTTCAAGCACACCTATATTACCTACGTCACGCGCCGCCTTGCGAGGCAAGACATCTCGACAGGGTTGCACTTGCTGACGATGTGAGTGTGCACATCATGCCCAAGGAGAATATAACACTGCGTAAGGTCATACTACTGTGTGGTAAGTGTAGGTTTGATTCGCAGAGCCGCACACAAGCAAATCGAGCAACTCGACCCCGCGCTACAACGCACAAATTTACCCCGGCATCCATCCCCTGCGCAGCCAACGCTTTCGCAAGCCGCGGCTCGCAGGCTGTCTCATGTGTCTCACTCGTTCTTAGTCGAGCTAATAAACAAAACATGTGCTTAAGAGTACGCTGCGCTTGATGTTACCTTGTTTATTTCTGAAAATTATTAGTTGCCATATATAAATTCGTCCTTCGAATTCGTAACCTGAAGAATCCTCCACTAGTAGCTCTTCTCAGCTTAGTACAACTCAGCAAATCCAACCAGACAGTTGTTATTTCTGCAAATTTAGTTGAACAGAAGAAAAGGCAAAATTTTCAAAGGGCAAACAATTATTTCATGGAAAACGGGTTTGCCAAACCTGTAAAGAAACCATTTTTTTAGTGGCGTTTCTGCGCCGGAAAACATTATCAAGAGGAGATGATTTCATTAAGGCACCCACTCAAGGTGGTTTTTCATCCATGAAATAAAGCTTTAAAAAGCACGAAAGCCTGAGAAGTTCACTGTTGTGTACTGCATAAAAGCCAATTTAGAACGCTGCGTCAATGTACACTGAATGCTATCAAAAAGTAAACTACACGATATAAAAACAAATCGTTTTAGTG
>JARYHS010009186.1:181099991-181146987 GCA_031002005.1 Vandiemenella viatica
GCTGTCGGGCTGGTCGATATGGAGAACTCCGAAGTTTGGAAATTTCCGGTCCTTTACGACTAAATATTGTTTAAACGTTACTGATTGCTTTAGAAGTGTGTCTTTCTTTCTTTTTTTTTTTTTTTTTTTTTTCAGCCTCACTTCAGGTTCATCAGATATTCGTAAAATGTAGTTAGAGCCCTTGCATGTTCGCATTAACAAATCAAATCTTTGCCAGTGGTGAAAGTCGTTTTTAAGGACTGTAAAAATTGCATCCGAGACCCGGATTTTGAAGCGGGGACCTTCCGTACCCAAATCACTCGCCGCAAGAATCTGAATCTAGAAGTAATGGAAAATATGTATTCAATCATATAATAAAGTACATTTGTGTTTTGGCATTGCAAAAATAAATTATAAGTATGTTTATTTTATTATGTTTGAATAATAATTTTTGATTATAACCAGATTTTTCTCTCAGAAGGTTACGGCGTACAATTGTGGAAATGAAAGTCCCTGGTTCAAATCCCTGTCTCAGTTGTAATTTTTATGGATCGTAAAATTGACATTCACCTCTGGAAAAGCTTTGAATTGTTAATAAAATGCTAGGACGCTCCGTGTTACGAATTTCACGTTAATCTGTAGTTTTCCTTTTCAAATTAGGTGACAACGATAGAGGTGTACTGCGTAGCCGATAAGTAACTCTATGACTGGAATTTTTAGATCACATGAAATTATTATTATTTTACGGAATCTTTGCGGTCTGCATTAAAATAAAAATGTATAATAATCTTATTCTTTTTTTGTTAAGCAAAATATTGAGTGACTCGAAAAGGAACTTCAACCAAAACAAACACGTTAAATGTGAAGCGAGTGACGCTTGACATTTAATCGTGACTATATAGAATTACACGAAAATCTTTCAATACAGAGTGACGACCATTTGTTAAAACAATTTTGGAATACTATTTTTGTACATAAGAGATCAAACAATTAGCAAATAACAGGAGTCACACAAAAAAAGTTTTTTAACGTACTTTATTACGTTCGTAGATTATAATAAAGTACGGGTGGTAGCCGCAGCTACGATACCAAAATCACTTTTAAGGTAATTTTTTAACATTAATTCCGTGAAACAGTCAAGTGTATACGTTAAAGGAGACCGAGCAGGAACCCGTCCGTCACACGGCCGTGCTACGGACCAGTGTGGACGCGAGGGGGGCGAGCCGACACACGGCCGAGTGACGGTGCGTTGCGGGCCAGGTGCGGTGCGGTCTAGTGTGGCCCGACCTTAAGTCAGTCATTTTATTATCCTACCGGCCTACAACCACCAGCCATTCCTGACTAACGGCTAGTAGCAAAAACAAGTCGTTACATTAGCGCAAATAAAATCAAATTCGATTACTTGTTTAAAATTTACACTTCCTTTTATCAATATAAGCGGAAATAAAAACAAATTCAGTTATTTATTTAAAATTTCCGGTTAGCCAAATACTGTCGTGGCAGTCAGTGTAATTAACACTTCGGTCATTATAGAGACTCACCGAAGATTGCAGACCTATTGAGATGAGTGCAGTCTGCAGACAACGCATTTTGATAAAGATGTTAAAGATTTTGTTTTAATTAACTCCATAATTTTGTTATTTGAAACTCTCTAACTCAATGATGTCAAAGATACGGTCCGCGGGCCACATCCGCCCCCGGGTCCTATCAATACGGCCCGCGATCGCAATGTGACCAGAAAGATGAATCATGTTTTTTAGATCTTTGAGACTTCACTCGATTCCTCTACGGAAGTTTTAAAATGCGCACACTACATTTATAAGTAATTTCAAGGGCAGCGCGTGCCTAGACAAGCGAGAGAGATAGACAGTAACGCAATCTCTTAGCAACAAGTGGAATCTTCCACGCGCTTCGAGTCTAGACTAGAACCTTCCTTATCGATATAAAAGGAGTGCGTCGGCACGACGTGAGTCAGTTGAGTCGATTGTGAAGGTATTGTGCATTTGTTTGTGTCGTGCACGTGCGATATCCATAATTGTTCTGTCGAGTTCCATAATTGTTACGATTTTGGCATAATGTCACAAAAAGTTGATAGTGAGTGCAGCGTTTTTCAGTCTAAATGGGAATTGCAGCTTTTGATAATGTTAGGTGGGACAAGATGTTCAAAATTTTAAAGAAGTCAGGTCTAAAGTATCGAGATAGAAGAATACTCCATAAACTATATAAGAATCAAGTGGCTGTAATAAAAGTAGAGAATCACGAGAGACATGCATCGGTTAAAAAGGGTGTGAGACAAGGTTGTAGTCTATCCCCGTTAATATTCAACTTGTATGTAGAAGAAGCAATGAAGAAAGTCAAAGAAAAATTTCCATGCGGCATAAGTTTTCAGGGAGAAAAAATCAGTATGCTACGATTTGCTGATGTCATTGTCTTGTTAGCAGAGAGCGCTGAGGATATTGAAAAGTTACTGAATGGCATGAACAAAATACTGAAGGAAGATTTTGGACTGAATATAAATCAAAGTAAGACAAAAGTGATGAAATGTAGCAGAAATGATACCAATAGTAGCAGATTAAATATAAAAATAGGATCGGATGCAATAGGAGAAG
Organism: Vandiemenella viatica; assembly: GCA_031002005.1. Lineage (NCBI taxonomy): Eukaryota > Metazoa > Arthropoda > Insecta > Orthoptera > Morabidae > Vandiemenella > Vandiemenella viatica. The sequence goes on from JARYHS010009186.1 coordinate 181,102,580, forward strand.
TAAGCGAATTCTGTTACTTGGGAAGCAAAATTACAACCGATGGCCGAAGCAGGAAGGATGTTAAAAGCAGAATAGCACTAGCTAAAAGAGCCTTCATGAAAAAGAGAAACCTTTTAGTTTCAAATATTGATCTAGGAATTAGAAAGAACTTTTTAAAACTCTATGTGTGGAGCACAGCACTTTACGGTAGCGAAACATGGACTTTAGGAATACCGGAAAGAAAGAAACTTGAAGCATTTGAAATGTGGTGCTACAGAAGAATGCTAAAAATTAGGTGGACAGACAAAGTAAGAAATGAACGAGTTTTGGAAATGATGGGTGAGAAAAGAAGTTTATGGAAGAAGCTTACAGGAAGAAGAGACAGGCTTTTAGGTCATATTTTGAGACATGCTGGATTGGTTAATTTGTTAGTGGAGGGAAAAATCGAAGGTAAGAACTGTAGAGGTAGACAGAGATTAGAATATATGAAACAGATATATGAGGACGTGTGTTGTAAGGGGTATGTAGAAACGAAAAGGTTAGCACAGGATAGAAAGGGATGGAGGATTACATCAAACCAGTCTGAAGACTGACGACAGCAAAAAAAAATATTTTTTCATAGAATGGAAAGGTAAACCACTGTGTTTGATTTGCAATCAAATAGTTCCTGTTTGTAAGGAGTTTAAGGAGACACTATGATACGAATAATAAATCAAAATTCGATTGTTACACTGAAAAAATAAGAATGGAAACATTGTCATCTTTAAAATTTAAGCTTCAAGGTCAACAATCGATGTTTACTAAAGCTAATACTGAGAACGAAAATGCCCTGAAATCAAGTTTTATTATTTCATTAGAAATCGCGAAGAGATCAAAACCTTTCACTGATGGTGATTTTATTAAAGACTGTATGTTGAAAGTTGCCGATGTTTCATTTCCATCTGTAAAGTCAATACCAGTAATTCAAAATATTTCGCTGTCGAGAAACACTGTTGCTTCAAGAATAAATGATTTATCTAAAAATTTGGTTCTTCAATTGAAGGAGAAAATTAAGGAATTTACAAACTTTTCATTGGCTGTTGACGAGAGCACTAATGCTGTTGATACAGCTCAACTTGCTGTTTTTATACGAGGTATTAACAGTAACTTTGAATTAACTGAAGAACTATTAAAGTGTGTTCCATTGACAGGTACTACAACAGCAAATGATATTTATTCTGAAATTGAGCATTTGATAGCAGAATATGAACTCGACTGGAATAAACTTAGCAGCACAACTACGGATGGCACTCCTGCCATGGCTGGCAAACATTCGGGCGTTGTAACTAAATTAAAACAGAAAACATCAAGGAATTTTGTGGGATTTCACTGTATAATTCATCAGGAATCAGTGGCATCTAAACATTTAAAAATGGACCATGTCATGCAACCTATAATTAAAACAGTAAATTTTATAAGGAGCAGAGGACTAAATCACCGACAGTTCAGGCAGTTTTTACAAGATTTGGACGAAAAGTTTTCTGATGTCCCTTATTTCACCGAAGTTCGTTGGCTCAATCGAGGAGTAGTTTTAGAAAGATTTTTTGCATTACGTGACCCTATTCAAGTTTCATGTTAGAAAAAAGCAACCCAATTGATTATGACAATGACTGGTGGGTTGATTGTGCCTTTTTGGTAGATATGAATAAACACTTGACTGATCAGAATATGAAGTTACAGGGTAAAAATCTGATTGTCACTCAAATGTATTCAAGCATTTGAAACAAAGTTGAAGCTGTGGAAAAATCAGGTAAAAAATCAAACTTTGTATCATTTCTCTCATTTAAAATCATTTGGCACAGTAAACCAAAAAAAAAAAAAAAAATTGGATCAATATTCTCAACTTCTGCAAAATCTGATCACGGAATTCAACAATCGTTTTGAAGACTTCCACAAAATGAATGAAATGGAATTCCCAATTTGCAACAATCCATTCAATTTTGAAGCTTCACAGGTTCCAGTTCATTTGCAAATGGAGTTGATAGATTTTCAATCGGACAGTATTTTGAAAGAAAAATTTAAAGAGGTTAACGCTCTTACATTTTATGCACTATATTTCAAGAGTTTGGATAACTACCCGGAATTAAAAAAGCATGCAGCACGCATTCTGAGCATGTTTGGTAGCACCTATTTATGTGAGCAAATGTTTTCCGTCATGAAAATAAATAAGAACAAATATCGCACAAGACTTACGAATGAACATCTCCAATCAATTCATAAAATAATTACAACAAATATGATACCTGACATCAATGAGCTTGTCAAAAACAAGGTATCAGGTATCTGGATCCTCGAGCTCAAAATAATTACCCTCTTTTATAACTTTGATATGATTTTTAACAACCATATAATATATACTATACAATTAAATAAATCAAATGTTACAATAATTCAGTACATTTTTTTAATTTTAATCTTGCCCGCCTACACATTCTAAATTTAGTATATGGCCCTCTGCAAAATAGAGTTTGACACCTATGCTCTAACTCTATAATTGATAAGTGAATATCATACCTTAGTTTCTTTTCAGATTGTGTTTACTGTTATATTATTTAGTATCTGATACTATATTACCTTTGTTGCAGAACACTTTTCACTCCAGAAATGTGATATCACATTCTGCACTTGTGGAACATAATAACAAATTGTGAAATTTATCTTACAGAGCACTGGCTGTATCAGCTCGAAAGAAAATTGATGTGAACGGAACCGAGAGACATCTATTTTTCAGAAGTTGAGTACATTAAATTCTATTTAAAAAATAATTTATCTACTTTTAGTATTTAATAAATCTTTTAATCAATAGTTGGCAACCTGCATTGCTTGAATATGGTGGTGTAGTACAGGGACGTATTTCTAAATTTTGGGCGAATATGATTGGCCGCCCCACTAACTAAACCCTTAGTAAAAGTGAAGGAAACTACAAGTTTACAACACCTATTTGCTGCTTTTAGAATAAGTTATTGCTAACTATCAACAGTAACATTAATATATGTTTAACTTTCAAAAAATCTGTTTAAATATATACAAAGAAATTTGTTAAAAATTCATATTAAATGTTATTTTGAGTTTTCAACTCTCTAAAAACATAACGATATACTTATAGCATCCATACATATTGCCTACTTTATCGCACGATTGGCTTCTGCGATTATCAGTGTTGATGTTACGAGTCTCAATGGTGTCCTGGACTGGTTCCAAAATGTCTTCTGACTAGTGACCCTACTTAGAAAGGAGGCCGAAAAATCGTTTTCTTCGACGAATCTGATAATTATTGAAAGTTGGTCAACGTTCTGAATGTTTCTTATAATAGACTGGGTAACTTCAGCTACCATAATTATGACAATCCCATAAGTTGGAAATGACATATTACCCATTTTTTTTACATTTTTTAACAAATAAAGGACCGAATTCGTCAATTGCTTCTAATATCATACAGTTTGCGTCGTAAGTTGATCCAGATTTGTATCACCTGTAATAATCCACGGGTAGTCAGTGACTTTACGACCAAAATACCTCTCTTTAAGCCATCTTGAATATTGTTTTTGTCTTCCAACTGTTCTACTAATGTTAAGAAAATTCGTGCCTCAGTCACACCATACTGTTTCATCATAAACAAACAGTTTTTATGTGCTAGACCATTTCTGTGTGTAGTTACTCTATTACAAACATGTTTCCAATCACTGAATCCTTCACGGGAAACTAGTGGACCATATCTGCTTTCAAACTGCGGAGTTCACAAGAAACTGGTACAAGAGACTGAGTATATCAAATAATTACGATGCCGTCGATCATTTTTTTTAATCAAATCTGCGATTTGTGTATTCTGATATCAACCGAGCCGTGTCAGTATAAAAAGAAAAAAAAAAGACAAAAAAAATTGAAGAGTGCTGTCACGAGATGGCGGGTGACGCATTGAGTATCTATACTATATAATAGAATATTAGAAAAGGTGTATACTACATTAAATTTATTTCAAAAGAATCATTAAAATGTACATTACTGATTTTAGAGATGCCAAAAACGTAAAATTTGGAATTTTTGCCCATCTGTATGTCTGTCTGGTAGTATTGTCACGCATCATGTAAAAACCAATGGTCAGAGTTAAAATAGATTGCACACAGCGGTAGCTTGTGTTGTCAATCAGAATATATGAATGTTTTATGATGCTTTTTACCTCCATAAGTTACAAAATTTCTTATGATATATGGTCCAAAAAGTAATTTTTTTTATTTGCTCTTACTGTAAACGCATCACGCAAAAACTAATGAACGCATTTTAATAAAACTGAACATAGTGATAGCTAATACCATCGGGAATCATACAAGAGACCGATTACTGATAAGTATACTAATGATACAGAGACCACCACCTTAAATTTTGAATAGAAGCATCTGTCTGTCCACGCATCTCCTAAAAAATAATCAATGTATCTCAACGAAACTTCGCTTCAGTTAATATACAGAATACTTTTTATTTCCATCAGTTACACTGTTCTCGATAATACGGAAGACAAAACCTTAAATTCTGGAATTTTTGTCTGCTTGTGTTACGCAAGAAGTAATAAATGGATTTCAGTGAAATTGAAGATAATCGTAGATTATGTCATCAACTGACATGATAAGATAAGATGTTTATTAATCCAGTTCGTCAATTTATAGTAGAGGTGCATATTTGACATCAGATAAGTCATTTTAATGATTTGATGTTTACATATTAATATAAGATGATGACAAATGACTAGTAATACAATGTTCAATACTTTTTATACTACCTATTTCGTCCATAATGCTGAAGCTAACTTTTGGAATTTTTGTATGAGCATGCACACTTCAAGCAAAAATCAACTATTCCAAGGAAACTGTATATGGCGATAGATTATGTCTCGATGGTTTTGTTCCTGTTTTTGGTGAAAAACATTAATAAACAGTTGTTAATAGATGGTGCTTAGTTTAAAAAGAATTATGAACAACTGTTGAACATGGCCAACAACAAAGCTATTAGTCTAAATTATGTTTAGACGTGACATCGATACACTGATAAACAAAAACGATTGGTCGCTAATTTAATTGTAGTTTTCAGGATTCTCAGGTATCGGTGCGACCTCGTGGTTGAATGCCTGAGAAACATGAAAACCATTTTTTTCGGGCGCAGAAACCTCCAATTGCACACATTTAATATTGAATGGAGCAAACTTTCTCGCAGTTGAAATGTTAGCGATATATACTGTACGCGGTGATGTGTGTTTAAATAAACAATCTATAACAAATGACTTTGAAATTCAGTTAAGGATTTAACATCATGGTTTATTTACATACATAAAAATAAAGCAATCTGTTCGTACATATGCCAGGCAGTGACTCTTCAAATATTTACTTGCAGAGAAGCTATGCAAACCATGCTAAAGTGTTCCTGTGGGTCATCGACAACTATATGATGGGAAGATTCAAATGGTGATAGAAACAAATGACGCGTGTTTAAAACATTTGCATACATGCTAAGTTTAGAAGAAAAGCAGAAGATTCAAAAAACAGAGAAAAAACCTGGCTGTTCCTCGGATTTTTCCAACCCATCCAACATTTCTTTGATACTCTGAATTAATAGCACAAATCTCAGAATACACGAGGATGATGTCGTGGGCACACCTAGTGCACAATAAATTAATTGTAATAAATAATGGATGTTTGTCTAATTTCCTATATAAAGTTTTAAAAAATCACAATTATTTTTTTATTATTTCTTGTACACTAACGTGATTACGACTGCTGTAAGTAATTACTTATTTGAAACTAATGGTATGGACTGGGACCTCTGGAGAAACAGAAGTGGCCATTGATTGTAAACGTTTATGTTCAGCTGCTTGGAGAACATTTGCAGCAGTTAATAGCCTTCATGTTCCCAAACAACGATGGAATTTTCCAGAATGTCAATGTGTCATGTCACGGGGCCAAAGTGTTTCATGATTGGTTTGAGGAACACTATGGACAATTCCAGCGAATGGTTTGGCCAAGTAAATCGCCAGACACGAATCCAATCGAACATGGGACTTTATCGATGGGACAGTTAGTGCACAATATCCTGCACTGGCAACATTTTTACAATTATGGACGTTGTAAAGGAAGTGTGGCTAAATATTTCTTCTAGGGGCTTTCGTAGATTTTTGATTCAATGACTTGTCGGGTTGCTGTGCTTCGCTGGGTAAAAAGGGAATCCACATGATATTAGGAGGTATCTTATGACTTTTTGCACTTCAGGATATTTGTATATATAATACATCTAAACAAGCTGTTAATAGGAAAACACCGAGCGTGGTGGTGTAACATATAGCGTTCTGGCCTCGCATTCGGGAGGACGGCGGTTCGAATCCCCTTCCGGGCATCCAGATTTGGGTTTTCCATGGTTTCCCCAAATCACTCCAGGTGAATGCCGGGATGCTTCCTTCAGAAGGCCATGGCCGAATTCCTTCCCATTCCTTGCCCCCATCCTTTCCCGTCTCTAAAGACCACGTTGTTAAAAAGGGACGTTAAACTGTTAAAAAAAAAAATAGGAAAACACCTAAAAAATTTTTTATCCCCTTCTGTCTCATTGGGGAGTGAAATTTTTGTAAAAGAATCGTCATTTTTAATGAAAAATTTATCTATTGTATGGGTTTATTCTATAACCTCATTCAGTATGTTCAGCATTTATTTGATTTTAATTTAATTTAATTTAATTGGAATGGAGCACAGGCTCCGGTGGCAATTTCCCTACACACCCATCTTCCCCCTATCCTGCATCTATATACATTTGCCCTCTACAAATTTTATCTTTAAATTCCTTCAAAGTTTTCGGTAAATTATTCATCATTTCTCTTGGTAACTCATTCCAGTCCCTGACACCCTTACCTAAAAAAGAGAATCTTCCCACACCCTTGTGCCTGAAATCGAGTGCCAGCTTGTGGTCATGGTCATCTTTTCCCTTCCATGCACTACTTTTCATACCTATTGCAATATATTTCCATGCCTCATTGCCAGTATATGCCCTGTACACTCCCATGACCCTCCTCATCCTCCTCCTGTCTTGCAATGAATCCCATTCCAGCTCCTTTATCATATTTGTCACTGATTGCATTCTGCGATAATTTCCAGAAACAAATCTAGCAGCCCTTCTTTGCACCCTCTCCAACTCCTGTATTTGATACGTAAAATGAGGGTCCTATACTACACTACCATATTCGAGCAATGGTCTGACCAAAGTTTTGTAATCCAATTCCTTTACTTCTCCCATACATCTCCTCATCACTCTCTCCAACAACTGCAGAACTTTGAAACCTTTCCCTACCACCTTTCCAATGGGACCTGCCCAGTTAAGCTTGTTATCAAAAGTAATGCCAAGATATTTACATTTCAATTCTTTCCCCATCTTATATTCATAATTAACGTTTTGTTTTTTATTTGTGAATCTAATAAGCTGACTCTTCTTTGCATTTATCTTCATTCCATGTTAACCAACCCAACTAGATATCCTGTCCAGATCACCCTGCAACTGTTTACAATCCTCTATCATTTTGATTCTTTTATACAGCATTATGTCATCTGCAAACAATCTAATTTCAGATAGTAAACAATCAACACAATTATTCATTAGAATAATGAATAGCAATGGTCCCAATACGCTACCCTGTGGCACACCGATTTTTACTTCCACTTCTTTTGATACTACATTTCCTACCCTAACTTTCTGTTTTCTACCTTTTAAAAATTCTTCTACCCAGCAAATGACTTTCTTATCCACTCCAATGGTTTTTACCTTATTTACTACCATTTTATGGCTTACTCTGTCAAACGCCTTAGACAGATCTAGTGCTTGGCCTCCCTTGTCCATTTCATCTGAAATATCTTGCATATATCCCACCAACTGAGATTCGCATGAATATCCTTGCCTGAAACCATGTTGCCTGCTTGAAAACCACTTACGTTCCTCACATAAATTTCTGATGTGGTTGCATATCAATCTTTCCATTAATTTACCTACCACTGATGTCAAACTGATTGGTCTGTAATTCTCAACTCTATTTCTCACCCCTCCCTTAAGTACCGGTACTACTGTTGCACTTTTCCAGTCCTATGGTAAGCAACAAGTGTCTAGACTCAATTTAAATAATATTTCAAGATAAGGTACAATGTCACTGATGAGCATGACCACTAAAACGTTTTCTCTTGGCAGCAATACTAATGTAAATGTTAAAGTAAACCCAGTCAAAGCAATAAATCTATTTGAGGGTGCGTACTTGAGATGATTGTCATGCTTCAAGGACGTTTTCTGTAAATAAAAATTTGAAAAGTTCAAAGGTTCAGCCAGGTCTTCGATTTTGTACTTAGAAATTACAGACGAAATGTTATACAAATTTTTACGGTGCCTCAAATATCTACCCTAAATTTTTAACAGCTCTCGGACAGTAGAAGTTGGAAGGCTGCTAGATTTGTCTCTAGAAATTATTGCAAACACAATCAGAAACTGATATGATAAAAGAGTCGGAATGGAATTAATTGGAATACATGAAGAAGGTGAAGAGAATCACGGGAGTGTACAAGGCGTATATTTAATTTCATTTCGAAGCGTTTGCTCCAGTTGCTATTTCCCATTTACTTTTGTTCTCTACTAATTTCCCGTTTTAATTCTTTTGTCGAAGGAACCAGGAAAGTAGAAAATCATTGAATTTTAAAAAATTAAATTAATCATGATTTTTTCATATTTTTTTTTATTTAAAAAAAGCGGCAATTTAACTGATGTTTGTGCAAAGACGAAATGAATCTGCAGGCGGCGGAGAAAAGGGGATTCCCATCGCTTTGTTTTGACAGCTGACGCCGTAAAATTGTGTTTATACGAGTTATCTAGATTATTGTGCTATAAATTTAAATACCTAGTAGAGGACATAAAGATCCCATATGGCAATTTTAGTTATATATAGAATAGTTTATGAAAAACTGGATGCAGAGGAATTTGTAAGAAGTGTAAAAAAGAAATGCAGAATCTTATTGCATTAATGAAAAGGTAAAATGCATTATGTAAAAATCGGATGTTATGAAGTTTGTAAGTATTTATGGTGATATTTATAATGGTGCCTATGGGAAACTAGACCCAGCAGTCTATTTGTTAGCGGTAACAGTTCTGGTGTGGTGTAGTTACAAAAACAACGATGAAGAGAAACAACTAAATTTATAACCAATTTTCAGACAACTATTTGGAGACGTATCATCATCAGCATCAGTGGGAAGAGTGTTTTTCACATTCAGGCTTATCCTGTGTAATACATACATAGTGTGCACTCCATACAATTAAACTGAATTAATCAACATTATACAAAAATTAATCATATTAGTTGTCAGAGTTAGAGAAGTACCACTTCCATAAAAAGAGAAAAGGAAAATGATTTAACACAATATGAAAACAAAGGGAAAGCAAATCCAACCCTTACCAAATTGAATCTGTAATGAGCTGGTACTGAATGCCTATAGACTGCTGTGTAGGTTACCGGTAATTCATATGTGCAGTTAATTTTAGCAGCACCTTTTTATAATAATTTTTTAATAACCAGTATTAATTATGATGTAGCACATACCCTGGTAGCAATTTCCCTACATCCTTACATGCAATCCATATGCATGTTTTCCTTAAAATCCTTCATAGTTTGAGGCATATTGTTCATTACCTCTATATGTAGGTAATTCATTCCATCTCCAGTGTTTGAAACGTAATGTGGGTCCCATATCATCTCACAATACTGTAGCAAGGGCCTGACAAAAGTTGCGAAATCCATTTATCTTACTTCCTTGGTACATCCTTTTGCTACTTTCTCAAACAGATACAATACTGCAAACCTTTAGGCTACAACCATCTCATTGTGTCTCCTTCCTTCAATTTCAGTTACTGTCAACAGATATCCCCAGGTAATTATGTTTTCCTTCTTCAACAAACTACCACTTTCCACTGAATAATCACACAAATCTTTTATTTTTTACATGGAAAGGATAGATTAGTTACGCCCAACACTCACCAAAGTTGAAGGGAAGAGGGCAGCAGAAACATGAAATAATACACAAACACAAAAAACACTATATTTTGATGTTAACCCTTTACCAAGTAGAAAGAAACAAGTGGCTGAGCTCACACTAGCCTTGCACCCGACACAGCCACATACAAAATTAAATTGACTGTTGGAGGTGGTGTGGGAAGCAACGATAATATAATCACAAGTATTAATCACAAGAAAGATTAAATGGGAAAATAGTAACTATGGTAAAAATGATCAAAATTTTTAAACAAGGTAGCCTATATATATATATTTATAAATCTGTTGTACCTGCCAGTGATGGGTACAAGAAGGTAAGGATAGAACTAGTTATCTGAAATTAAGGCCAGGGGGATGTCTAATCTGCAGGATGTGTTGATATGCCAATTCCCACCTGTAGAGTTCAGATTGGCAGGTGGTATCTGGAAGTTCTCTAATGGCTCTGACTATGAAGCAGTTATTGAGGTCATAGGTGTTGTGAATGCTGGCATGGCAAGCAACAGGGAGGTCTAGGTTTTGGGAGTAAACTGTTTGTCTGTGATCATTCATTCTGATTGATATTGAGTTTGAGGTAAGGCCAATGTAGGAAATATGGCAGTGGAGGCAGGTATATCAGATGGGCTATGGTGCAAGTGGCATGGCAGTTGTAGGGTTGCAATAGGTTGTGATAGGTGGATGCATACTGCACATTTTGCACTGGAGTCTGTTGCATGGGAAGGAACCGGATGGTGGTTTAGGAGCACCAGAGGGTTGATATTATTGTACAATTATATTTTTTAGCTTAGGTGGTCTGCTGAAGGTTACTCGTGGTGTGGTGGGAAGGATAGTGGGAGAATGTGGCACATTTCAGGAAAGAATCTGAGGAAGTCTTAGCTAAAACGAAGAATTTGGTTCAGCGATTCCAGGCCAGGGAAAAACTGGGTGAGAAAAACAGGGTTTTTGTTGGTTTTGAGTTGTGTGTGTCATTGTCATGGACAGTTCTTGAATCTTGATATCTATTTTTTAACTAATTCTGGAGGATAAACTTTTATTTTGCTATTTATGTACCAAATAAGGTGACTCTTCATAACATTTATCTTCATTCTACATTTATCTACCCAACTAATAGCTTGTCTTGGTCCCTTTGCATTTATACACAATTCTCTCTCGATTATACACTATTATGCCATCTGCAAACAGCTTAGCCTCTGACTGCAGTTCAACAACAGTATCATTCATTAGAGTTACGAACAGTAATGCTTATGATACACTCAGGCCTGACGCTAGCTGTTTGAACGCCCGCGTGCACCCTGAGTGTCGCCGGCCGCCTCAAGCAGCAGTTGAGCTAAAAAAAAAAAGTGGCGACAACAATCACTCGATTTGCCACCCTCCTCGACGTGCCACCCATGTGCGGTGCATGCCCTGCATGCCTGCTTATGGCGGTTCTGGATACACTCCCCTGTGGTACATCTTTTATCACTTCCATCTCACGTGATATTTCATTACTTACTTTTACTCTTTGCTTTATACCTCTTATAATTCCAACACCTAACAAGATACTTCTTCGTTTGTCCCAATGGAGCTAACCTTGTTTATAACCATTCTTTGGCTAATTCTGTTAAAATTCTTCAAAAAATGCAGTAACACATTATACATTTAACCTCTTTTGTACATTTCATCTGAAATATCTTACACATAACCTATTAACTACTGTAAGATTCACATGGATAACCTTAAATCAATGCTGCTGACTTGAAAATCACTTCTTTCTGTCACTGTTCTTCCTGATATAGCTGCCTGTACGAAGTCAAACTAATAGGTGTGTAGTTCTCAACCCTATTTCTCTTCCATTGTGAAGTATTGGTTGGGTAAATATTCTTTTCTCAGTCTTAGATAGAGTATTATAGGTTTGCTTGAATAAAATCTTTAAAATCAACATGTTTAGAGTAATTTCTGATAGTTTTGGAGAGATTTGAGGGTCATTCCATGTCAAGTCACCCAGGCCTTGACACCAACCATGTCAGATTTTGATGAAACTTGATACAATTACTTCTTTTATCATCCTGAAACCACTTGTAAAATTTTTTTGCTCTATCTCTTATAGGTTTTTTTATATAAATTTTTATCGGAAATCGTAACTTAAAAACGTGTCCTCACAACTAAAAAAATTTGTATATTAAAGAATACTCAAGATATCAGTATGAAATTTTGGAATAAGTTTGTGTGTTATATCTAAATGTTAAAAAAAAATACCATAAAGATATATTAAAATATTCCAAATGAAAAAATTTACAAGTTTTTTTTTTTTAGCTAACGGATGTTTAGTTTTACAAAAACTGCAATATCTAGAGTCTCAGACCTGATAGAAAGCTCAAATTTGTTTTAAAATACTCTTAATTGTACAGGCTATTAGATAAAAGAAAAATTATGTTGGCTTTTTAACCTGTTTAATAGTTATCTAATTTTTAAAATAATATTAATTATATTTTTAAAATAAAAAGAACCAAGTGACTTAGACACCAAAAATAAGTTTTTATCTTCTTAATAAATAATATTAATGTTGATAGATATCAATTTTTCACTCCAGTTAAGTTTAAATTTAAACTTGGTATGTTAAGTTAAAAATTCAATCAGCTGTGTGTGTTTTTACAGTACTAATAGTTAAAAAAGCTCAGTTGTCATAAGAGTACAACTCAAGTCAGGTTTACCTTGATTTAGCTAATGACAGTGCCTGATTAGCTGTGCTCATTAAAATTTGCATGGTTCTGCAAGTCTGATCAGATACATTTCCTGTGGCGACATGCTCCTCCGTACAGCTCACTCTGCAAGTATGTCTCAACAGGCTCTTGTCCTGTAGTGTCATGCTGTTCTTCCACAGTTGGTAATTGTTAGATTCAGTTGCTCACTGTCTTTCATTGAGTCAGGTTGTGCTTACATACAGTGACGTAATTTATTTATTATTTTTTTCATTCAGAGTTTTAAGTCTTTTAGTTTTAATTTGGTCAACAGTTATAGTTGTTATCAATTTAATGAAGTAACAATGTAGGCTTGGATTTTGTTTTGTTACTCCTGTGTTTTGAAGTAAAAAATTATTGCAGTGTTAAATAGTGCTTGGATAGTATTTTATTAAGTTTATTCGAACTTTCAGTAAGTACTGTTACTTAGTTTACAGAGATTCTTTTCCAATATCCTATAAAAGTAACCAGAACAGTAATCAGACCAAAAGTGAAATCAGTATGTCAGATATTCAAACCTGTAGCGTAGGGTTATTTAAAAAATCTGACTGTTTCCAAACAACCTACACACCTTTAAAAAAGTTACAACCGTTATCTGAATTGAGTGAGGAAGAAAAAGATTTGATCCACTTACGATCTGGAATTAATCTGTGTGAATTTAAGAATATATGTTCACACCACAGCTACTACTTTTTAAATGTTTTTGAAAAGTATCAAACAATATGTGTAGACCCACTAAAAAAAACACAAAAAGCCCATCAAAAAATCATTGAGAAGTGTAGGCTTGGATCTTTCTAAACAATTACTGACAAAAAATATTAGCATAAAACCTGGACAAAAGCTTTGCTCAACATGCCGTAACTTTTGTGAGGAAAAATTAAGAGTTGAAGTCAATGAAAGTGAAACAGATGATGAAGTCATGGTTGAATTAGAATCATTGGAATCCAGAAATGAATCCCTCGTACAAACAAACATTGCTCTTGATAATTTAGGTTTAACGCCGATAAAGCTTCATGGCTTGTCAGAACATAGTAAAGGGTCTTATTTTAAAAGGAAGGTTAGCAGTATTGAAAAGACTGCAAAAAAGGCGGTTTCAAAAGCATTAAAATATGATGCACCAAGTTCTGATGATGACGAAGAAGATACAAGTGTGGTTGAGAAAGCAAAGGATTTTGATGTAATGATTTCTCTTATGAAAGAGAAGATTTCATCTGTTGGGAGGTCTAGAAAAATCCAGATTCTGACCTTGGCTCCGGATTCTTGGAGTCGAAATAAAGTGATGAAAGAATTTAATGTAAGTGAGTACATGGTGCGACAAGCTAGAAAGCTAAAATCTGAAAACGGTATTTTGGAAACTCCTGGTCCAAAAAAAAGGTAAAACTCTTTCTGAAAATACAGTAAAACTTGTAACAGATTTTTATGAAAAGGATGAAAGTTCGAAAGTGCTACCTGGAACAAAAGACAAAGTAAGTGTTCAAAAAAATGTGTACATGCAAAAAAGACTCATTTTGTGTAACTTGAGAGAACTCTATTCTTGTTTCAAATGGGAGAATCCCGAGGTAGAAGTAGGATTTTCAAAATTTTGTTTGTTGAGACCTAAATGGTGTATCCTTGCTGGTGCTGCAGGCACACACACTGAATGTGTATGCAGTATCCACCAGAATGTTAAACTATTACTGGATGCTGTGAAAATTGAAGAATCTTATAAAGACCTAATTAAGATGCTTGTGTGCAACACGGAAAACCAAAACTGCATGCTATGTCATTGCGACAGCTGTCCTGCAAATTCTGCACTAATTGAGTACTTAACTGAAAAACTAAGTGAAGATTATGATTTGGAAGAAGAAATTGTAATCAGTCAGTGGGTTAACACAGACAGGGCAGAAATGATCAAACAGTCTATCAGTGTTGAAGACTACATTTTGTTATTGGTTACGTCATTGGAAAAGCTCACCCCGCACTCGTTTATAGCAAAATCCCAATCAGCAGCCTTTAAAAGATTGAAAGAAGACCCACCACCCAAAACAGCAATTATTGTGATGGATTTCAGTGAAAATTATTCCTTTGTTATACAAAATGAGATCCAAAGTTACCATTGGAATAGAGGTGGTTGTACTCTACACCCAGTTGGAGTTTTTCTAAGAAATGAGGAAAACAATGTTTTTGTTTCCAACCACTGTTTTATTAGTGATGACCAAGAACATGACACTGGTTTTGTTAACTTTGTACAAAAATAAATTACAAAGTGACTGTCATTACATCATACTGACATTGACTCAGTTCACTACTTTACAGATGGTTGTGCTGGGCAGTACAAAAATAGAAACAGTTTTAAAAATTTGACTGAACACGTGAGGGACTTTAATTTGAAGGCCCAACACTCTTTTTTTGCAACAAGTCATGGGAAGTCAATTTGTGTTTTTTTTTTGGTAACAGTTTAACGTCCCTTTTTAACAACGTGGTCTTTAGAGACGGGAAAGGATGGGGGCAAGGAATGGGAAGGAATTCGGCCATGGCCTTTTGAAGGAAGCATCCCGGCATTCACCTGGAGTGATTTGGGGAAACCATGGAAAACCCAAATCTGGATGCCCGGACGGGGATTCGAACCGCCATCCTCCCGAATGCGAGGCCAGAACGCTATCCGTTACACCACCACACTCGGTGTCAATTTGTGATGGTCTAGGAGGAACTATTAAAAGAATTTTAAGGAAAGCCAGTCTACAGCTTTCAGACGAAGAACAAATATTGACAGCAATCGAAGTGTACAAGTTTTGTGAAAAAAATATTGAAAACAGTCATTCTCACTTTAGTGACAAAAAGGAAGCTGATTTGCTACGGTTAAAAACTAGAAAAACGTTTTTCAGCAACCCGAACCATTCCTGGAACAAGAAGTTTTCATAACTTCAAACCACTACCAACAAACAACCTTGAAATTAGAAGGATTACAGATAGTGTAAAACCCTCCTTTGTCTTTTCTTTCCATTCTTCTTCTGACTGGGTTGGTGTTAAACCATCCATAAATAGCTATGTGGCTGCAAATTATGATGGTAACTGGTACTTTGGACTGGTAAAAACAATATTCAATGATGAAGAAGATGCAGAAATTCTATTTCTACATCCTTCAGGACCAGCTGAATCATTTTATTGGCCTGAAAGAGAAGATTCTTGCATAGTGCCTTTGGAGCACATAGTCTGTGTAGTAGACGCACCTCAATCAAGCGGCACTGGAAGAATGTATTACTTCAAAATAGACTGTATCAAAAGAACTGAAAGCTCTTGGATGAAGTGGAAAAACAGTTTGAATCAGGATTAATGTTTATTAAAAAGACAAAATTACTAAAAAAATTCAATGTTTCAAGCAATCAGTTGGGTTATACATAAGTGTTGTAATTACACTATCTTTGTTCATAATTCTAATGTAATCTACTATAATTAATAAACATGTTACAAAGCCATCATTATTTTTGTTTTATCAAGTAGCCTATATGTTTAAGAGTACATTGAAACAAATTTGAGCATTCTATCAGGTCTGAGACTCTAGATATTGCAATTCTTATAAAACAAAACACCCGTTAAAAAAAAAAAAAAAGAAGAAGAAAAATACGTATAATCTTTTTTCATAGAAAATATTAATATATTTTAATAGTATCATTTTTATCTTCAAATATGTATAATAAATAAACTTGCTGCAAAAATTCATGATGTTATCTAAAAGTGTTTTTAAGATAAGCAATTTTGAAGTTTTCAATACAAATTAAATTTACCATTTCTGAAGGTTCGGAAAACGCAAAACATAAAAACTTTAAAAATTTATAAAAAAAAAAAACTACAAGTGATACAGCAAAAAAAATTTGCAGGTGTTGTCATGATGGTATTAGAACCATTTGAGCCAAATTTCATGAAAATCTAAGGAGGTGGGTGTAAAATTTATTTTTTATTGGGTGATTTGATTTGGAACGACCCTTGAGTAATTCAGGACAGAAATAGTTCTGAAAGTGTAGAAGCTAAGAAATAGGAGTGCACAGTGATTGATTGATTCAGATGAAGGAGAGAGCCATAAAAGAGTAAGTATTGAATTATAAGGCATATAATTTTATGTAAGGGAATAGTAAGTGTGAGAAAGTTAAGTGATTTGTTCTACATCATTCTAACAATTTCAGATACCTAGTTGAAGAAGGCAATTTGGGCATATTTTATTGTTTAATAGAGTTAGATGAAGGTCAGTGTTCACCATGTATGTATGGCCATTAGAGCTATGTGTGTACTATGAAGAATGTAAAAAAAAACCATTTTTGGAAGTGGGGTAGTTAATTGCAGGATATGTTTTGTATTAGGAATTGGATAACATCTGTTACACTCCTATTATTTGCTGACCAATCACGAGTATAAAATCTCTGCAATGTTCAGAGCATTGTAACAAAAATAAAACTAATAATGTTCACTGGTTTAACTTTATCATTTAATGAAACTTGAATTTATAACTAACACTAAAAATTGTGGGTTGATGCAGTCTGTTCTATGCCAAGAAGGTAAATTCAGTTCAAGGTTGTTACATTTATTTTTTGCAGAGGCTACAGGGATTCTGAAAACTGATTATCATTGAATGGCTTAAAAAAACGTAATAGGAAGAAACCATTCAAATCTTGAAAGAAGAAATTCAGGAGAAAAGACTTTAATCACAGAAAGAAAAATTTGTTTTTCATAATTATAATTCACGCACTCATTAAAGTATTGCAGCGTAGGAAAAATTAGGGAATTCCAACTACAAATTGTGGGAACATCAACCAAATTGTGCATCTGCTTCCCCCACCTTCTTTTTCTTTCCGGAACACTATTTCTCCAATGCTGATTAACATTTTTTATTATTGCATTAAGAGGTTATTACATTTGTACAGGAGATTTTTTTATCCTTATAAAATAACTATTTCAAGAATGAACATACATAGTAACCAAAAGATTAATAAATTTGTTCTATCAAACCACTACTTATATTAAAAATTACTTGGAGAGATAAGACTGAAGGAAGTAAGCCATTACTTTTATTAATGTTACTGCTTTCTGAACTTTTGTCTACAACTAACAAAATCATCTTGTATGTCAGGTTAGTAATGACTGCAATTTTAATATTTATGATTAATCTTACTATTTCACTTAACAAAAAATGTTTATTTATTTAATGTTTTTGAATTTTACAGGGCCCTAGTGTATAAACCTTGTTATAAAACTACTGCAGTTTATGATGAAAATGCTGAGGAACATGATACATCATCAAGTGAAAAGTGCACACGCGGAGTGCAGACAGTTTACAGAGACTCTGAAACACAGACAACACCATGGGCCCCTCCTTACTTCACAAAATGTGAAGATCCAGTGCCAGAAATATTGTCACTTGCTATGTTATCTTGGGGTATGCAGTGTACATCAATTTGTTATTCTAAAAATGAGGAAAAAATTGTCTCATCTGTTATAATAGTTACTTAAAATATACTAGCATTCATTTACTGTAACAGGTAATGTAATAATGTTAAATTTTGGTTTTGATATATCACAGGAACATGAAGCAATTTTTTCACTTTTTAAAAATATTAATGCTACTTTTTTCATGTTTTTACAAATGTCATGACTTCTGTAAGTATTACCAGAAACTCACATTTTTTTGCCCTATTGATTCATTTCTAAGTTATTAATGGCAAATTCTCTGTAAAACTGTGCCAGCATTACATGAATTTCTACCTTCAACTTTTCCTCCATTTGAGGTAATTTTTTCAGCATCTCGCTTGATATATTCCAATCCCTGCCACCGTTATCCACAAATTAAAAATTGCTGACCCTCTCATGTGTGAATAAAGTGCTGATTGATATGACTACAGTTATTTGATCCCTCCCACGTAGTACTCATAAGAGTTTCCATAATGTAACATACAAATTCATGGGGAAAGGAAAGATAAATTACACCCAACATTCACCAAAGTTGAAGGGAGGAGGGCAGCAGTAATACGAAATAATATACAAACACAAAAAACACAATATTTCAGGTTTAATTGTCAATTAGAAAGAAACATGTGGTTGAGCTCGCACTAGCCTTGCTATCAACACAGCCATATGCAGAGTGAACTTGACCGTCGACGGTGGTGGGGGGAACAATGATAATATTGTCGCAAGTATTACTCACAAAAGAGAAAAATGTGACTTCAAAAGGAGAAACAGGGTAGGTAGGTTTCACCAGTAGCAGGGTTGCAATAGGCTGTGGTAGGTTTATTAGCATCTGAGGTTTGATATTTGTGTACAAGTTTTTTTTTAAATTTATTTTTTAAAATTCTTTTTTAGGTTACATGGTCTTTTGACACTTGGTGTGGTAGGAAGGATAGTGGGAAGAATGCATCCCATTTTAGGAAAGGATCTGAGGAAGTCATAACCAAAATGAAGAATTTGGTTTAGCTATTCCAAGCCAGGGAACTTTTTTTTAATTCTTGCAGATCTGTGTCAAATTCTTTAAGTTGCTTGTTGGTTAAAAAAATAGTGTACTATTGTACTAGTGCTATTTTTGGTCCTGGAACACATTCACCATGTTGCAAGAGGATTGTTTGTTGTTGGTTTTGATTCTGCATTGCACCCCTTTTCTATTTTGCAGTTTGTGACCAAAATAAATCTGGTAATTCAGTCACAAACATATGCAGAACATAAAATTCCACATTGTCTTGTTGTGGGGTTTGTATGGATGACTTATATGTGGTTTCTATGAGGTTTCCCCTATATTGCCCTATGACTTGTGCCGACTATCTTCATGTATCTTCTGCTTTTGAGTTCTTGTTCTTCTGACCTATCCTCTTCTTTTCTTGTACTGCTGTCTAACTACTAAATAAACATGGGTGTCGAGGGTTGAGCTTGCACATAGGTTACTTGAATCAAACAATCTATTCAGGAAACCTTGTTTAATTCATATTAAACTGTATATCAATGGCAGCTGATGATGTACAGGATAGAGAGGTATTCCATAATCCGTGCTACTGAACATAGCCTTAGAGTATACAACTTACAGAGAATGGTTTGGCTGGTGCAGCGACTAACTATTCTGAGGCCTAGCTGATAACTTGTTGCCCGACTACTCCTCTGAAATTTCATTCCTGTGGCTTGTACTCTCCTGTTTTTCCTCTCCTTCACCCCTCTCCCAACCCCATGTTTTCAAACCATGTCAAAATTGATTGCTTTTGTGGAATGTCCCTGCCTCATACTAAATGTCTAATATTCTTCAAAAAATCTATCTCAACATCTTCTTTCATTTATTTCTATCATGTTTCCTTAATTTTCTTCAATCCAGCTTCCAAAATACTTGAAACATTCAATTTTATTAAATTGTTCTTCTCCAAGTGTTATACCTGTGTCTGACCTGTGCTTTTTTCTTGTTGTAATTACAACTTTATTTTTTCTTGAAGAGAATTTAATGCCACTACCAACCCCCAGACATCCAGCTGATCCTGCACTTCTCTTTAAATTTCTCCCCAGCCTAGTAGATCATCAGCTAATAACATTGCTTTCGTTCTTCTTTCCTCAATGCTCTGTACAACCTTCTTCAGTGTTTCATTCATAACGACTATAAATAATAGGGAAGAGAGCGCACTTTGTTATTTTAATCCATTATTCAACTTAAAATATTTAGTCTTATTCATTCTTACTTTGACACTGCTTTTACGATCCTCATTCATATCCTTCACTCTTTCCACTATCTCCTTCTTTACTGGTTTTTCTGTTATTGCTTCCCACATTCTGATTCAGCTGAGACTGTTGTACACCTTTTCAATGTCCTTGCCATACTCAGTGGCGCTCTTGTAGTTGCCTTACTGCAAATATGAGGCCAATAGTTGACCTTCCATGTCTAAATCCATATTGCTCTTCACTTAGCTGCCTTTCCACTGCTCTTCTTATTCTGCTCTCCAAAACTGTCTCATAAATCTTGGCACAGTGTCACGTGGGGGTAAAACTATGGTAGTTTTGGCAGTTAGTCCTGTACCCTTTCTTGAATATTGGTATTATAACCACTTTCTTCCAGAGATTTGTGATTCTTCACTCATTCCACACAACTCACATCATCCACTAGAGCCACTGTAGCCCCACTCCTACAGCAGCTCATATCATCTCCATGTTCACTTCATCCATTCCAAGTGCTTTACCTCCTTTCATTCTCTTTAAAGCATTCTGCAATTTCTTCCATCTAATATCTTCCTTTTTCTCTTGGCACTGCTTCTTTTCTTCCTCTTTACCATATTTTTCATCACTGGGTCATTTTGAATACAGTAACTCTTCAAAATACTCTCTCCAGATTTCTTTTATCTCTTCCCTCCCCTCCACTAAGTTGTCATCCTTACCCTTTGTCCCATTAGTTTCAGTTCTATTCTTCCTCCTATTTTATCATGGTATACAGCAATTTGTTACTTCCATCACTATCCTCTTCCAGCATTTTTGTCAATTTTCTTTCCATTTCCTCATTTCTTTCAGTATTTGCTTCCTTCTTTTTACAACTGTACACACTTTTGCTTTTCTCCTTCAGTACCATTCCCTGAAGGCTTTGTTCTTCAGTAGCACAGCATCTTTTACCCCATCATACCACCATGGGGTTTCCTTTTCTTTACTCTTACTAGCTGTAATAGAACACACTGCTTCAGAAGTGTCCTCCACAGCCTATAAGTTGTCCCTAGGTATTTTCTGTGTACTGTTTCCTGCTCTTGTTGTCTTTCAGTTTCCACACCTTATTCATCTCTCCTGGTTGTCTGATATCCTTGATTCTTTTTTCCCTTTGAGGCTGGCTATCAGGAGTCAGTCTAAGGATTTTGATGGAATGACCGCAAAACTCTTTTCCATCAGTGTTTTGGTTGAAAAGATCCACAACTGACTTCTGAGACCAGTCTGCAATATATCATGTTATCTTGTGACTTTCCCTTTTCTTAAACTAGTAATTAACCACAGTCAAACCATTGCATTTGTAGAACTCCAGTAACTTTGCTCCTTCTGCATTTCTACTACTCCATCCTTCTTTTAACAGTACCTCCTCATAGCCCTTCTGTGTATGACGAGCATAAGAATTGAGGTCACCCATTATCATTTCATTGTTCGTGCCTAATAGTTGCTGCAGATCATCATCAAAAATTTCCTTTTCCTTCTCAGTGCAGCCTATTTGAGCAAAATAAACTTGCATAAACTTGATATATTTGTTTCTTAGTTTCGCTTTAACCTTTATCATCCTGTCATTTATTCATACTACTTTTTTCCCTTAAACCATCGCTTATAAAAAGTGCTATTGAAGGATTTTAATTAAGAATTAACCCTTAAAGTAATTGGCACAGCTTGATTATTTAGGCTTCAACATACGTTCCAGCAGACAAGACACTGGAAATAAAATCAATAAATTCCAATAAATATGTTGAATAATACAAACTAGATAGGATAGGAAAAATATACCCATCATTTATCATGGATGAAGGCAGGAGGGCGAGAAGAACATATAAAAAATAAACAAATTGCACAATATTTCGGCATGAGCCTTAATCATGTGAGAGGCGAGACGTATGGCAGGGGGAAAGATGTGATCACATCCCGAACTGCCACATGAACGAAACAAAGGCAGAAACATGGGGTGGGGGTGGCATTGCAAGGGGTTGGGGGATAAGGTTGACCAGCGATAAAAGTGGAACAAAATAATCTTTGTGTAGCATAATTCAAAAATTTATTTTTATGCTTTTATTTAGATCGGTTATAAGTGAAAATTAATGGAGGTAGAAATATCTCCCCAAGATACACGAGGCTGGCAATCCGGGACAACCTATAGTTGTGGCCCCACCGAACGGATTTCAGCTTTGGTGAATCAACATCTCCAACCTTTTGTGCAGAACGTTCCTTCCTACATCATAGAAACCCCACATTCTTTGGAGCGTCTGTCTAAAGTCCCCAGTCCCCTACCCCCAGACTCCCTCCTTGTCTCCATTGACATCACTTTCTTGTATACCAATATCCCTCACCTTGAAGGCCTCACTTCCCTTCAACACTTCCTGGATATAGGCCCTCCGAATTTTCTTCTCAGAACATTCTTTCTCATATCCCTCACCAACTTTATCCTCTCCAAAAACTACTTCTCCTTCAACTCCCAGACTTATCACCAGATACATGGCACTGCCATGGGGACCCGCATGGCCCCATCCTATGCCAAGCTCTTCCTGGGCCGGCTGGAGGAAAACTTTCTGAAGAACTGCCCCCTCAGTCCACTCATGTGATTCTGATATATAGATGAAATATTCATGATCTGGGCACATGGGGAAGACCACCTCCTGGATTTCCTTAACTCACTCAACAACAGTCATTCCATCAATTTCACGTGGTCATACTCCCACACCGGTGTCACCTTCCTTGACATGAATATCACCCTATGACAGGGTACACATCAAACCTACTAACTTACAATAATACCTACACTTTGACAGTTGTCACCCTTTCCACACCAAACGTTCCCTCCCATTCAGCCTTGCAATCCATGGCAGACGCACCTGTTCCAATCAGGAATCAATTCTCAGTAACTCCCAAAAACTATCCCAAGCCCTCGTTTCCCGCTGATACCCCCACGATCTTGTGGAAAAACAAATCTCCCGAGCCATCTCCCACAACCCTCGTTCTGCATCTCTTAAAACTGACCTTGGACTAACACTCATCAGCCAGTTCTTTCCTGGCTTGGAATCCGTCAACCAGATTCTCCGCTGTGGGCATGACTTCCTATGGTCCTTCCCTGAAATGTGTCTCCTTACTAAAATCCTACCAACTGCTCCCCACACTTGCTTCAGCAGACCACCCAATCTGAAAAACATCCTGGTCCACAAGTATTTACCCTCTGTCTCTCCTAGACCTCCACAGCGATTTTTCCCTTGGAACAGACCCCACTGTAAAACATGCAGCATGCACCCTGCCACCACCACTTAACTCTAATCCTGTCACAGGTTAATTCTTTCCTATAATTGGACATGCAACATGTGCTACCGCTCACCTTATTTACCAACTCATCTGCCTCCTACATTGGTCTCACCACTCAACAACTATCCAACAGGATGAATAAAAAATATATACTTCCAACCCAGACCATCCAGTGGCAATTCATGCCAACTCACGTGATTCGAATAACCTCAACACCTGTTTCACAGTTAGAGTTTTTCCGAACACAACCACCCCTTCAGAACGCCACAGATGGGAACTAGCCTACCAACATATCCTTGACACCAGACAAATGCCTGGCCTAAGCCTATGCTAAACCTGTTACTTACTATCTTTGGTTTCATTTTACAGTCAGTTACTTATATGTGTATATTTCATTTATTCAAATTACATGTTGTTATATATACATATTTTCTACCTCGATTTATTTTTGCCTATAACTGATCTAAATAAAATTGTAATAATAAATGCTACACAAAGATTACTTTGTTCCAGTTTTTTGGTTTCCATTATCCAAATAATAAGAACTTTTATGGTGGAACCTTTCATTGCCATGTAACTATTGTATGTGGGTGTGTCAGTTCTATTGTAACATACTTGCTATAGGTGCTTATTGCCGTAATAATCCAAAACTAGAACTAGCTATTGCAACATGGTGGATGAAATTTTGGTTGTCACTCAAAATTATCCAAGAAATATTTATCGTGTCCTAACTATCGAATTACAAGATCATGAAACAAAAAAATTTACTTATTAAATTCCCATCACTTAATGTCTAAATTCAAACACTTCTAATTCACCTGTATCTAAAATAGCAATTTATTGTAACAGTAATAACTGACTGCAGATTTTCTTCAAAAATGTTAGCTCAGTTTCAATCCAACAATCATTCTGCAATGTATTTGAGATATTCACACAAATTTTATAATTCATTTTCTATCCCCTTAAAATTCATTGTTTCTGTTCAAAATTACTTTCCAAATTTCAAAGTCCAAAAAATGTGGCTTCTGTCGTACCAAAAGTGTCCATCTACCAACATGTTGCCTGCTCTGTTATCACCAATGATTACACTTTGTTTCATTACTGTAACGCAGAAACTTTTCATGACCAATGCTTATCTCTATTTATAAGATACTTTGATATCATGATTCAATGTGTGATTATAATGTATTCCCATCATAAGAAACCCTGGACTTTATTTCAAAAATTCTTAAAAGTCTTCCATACTTTTCCAGATTTCTACACCAGATAGCACCAATATTCTAAGGCGTTGTTGTTATTTATTTGAACGGGACCCACGCAGAAACTACTGCAGCAATTTGTATGGTGTTTTCAAATTTTTACAGCTAATGCTCCAAATCAAAATCTGGGGAAATAGCTAATGACTTATATTTACCGAATGAAGGAGGAAATATTTAAATTCATTTCTAGATCGGTAATTATTATACAAGGATCACACTGTGGTTGAGATGTTCACTCCTTAAAGAAAAACTGACAGTAAAATCACAATCTCTCTTTTTTTAGGATCATGTTTCGTTTCTTGACTTCGGCTATTAATCTAATCTGTTATCTGAAATTTAAAACATTAATATTAACGTAATATGAGGCTCATATGTATCAAGTGTCATTATATAATTTACTGTAATTATTAATACATAATTTACTGTAAGCACAGTTGCCATGATTATTAACATCTTTGACAGTTAACAAACTTTGTCTCTGGTATGACATGTTTTTAAATTTTCATTGAACAATATTAATGAAAACTGCTAATGTGTGATATGGATGCATAAATCAGTTTTTTCTCGAAGAAAGTTGCTTACAGTAAACATTAACAGGTAAAGGTGCATATTTCTTATGTGCAAATATTCCGTAATAATATCGCGCAAGGAAAGTGTTTACAAATTTTGGCTGCTATTCAAACCACATCCGGTAGAATAAACTGTTCTTTTTATTAAATAACCATCATACCCCTAATTTTGTAAACTTGTTGCTTTTATCGTCTTATAGTTGGAACCTATGATGTGCTATTGAGTTTTTGACGGCAGCAATATGGAACCAATAAAACTAAAAAGTAACTATGAATTTTTACATCTCATGCTACACTGCATAAATTATAAAACTAAATCCCCCATGCCTTATGCTTTAACAAGACGTATCAGGTTTCTTTCTGATGCAGGCTGCATTTAAACCTAACCACAAACTTTGTTAATATTTTCTATTCCAAAATTAAAAGTTTCTGTTACATGCACATTAATACATCCATGGCATCACTTATGAATAATGACCAGTTGGGACTACTTACATGGGGAGTAGGTTACCTCGTGATACGTGATACATACATCCACTCAATCCAAGACCCTCCAAACCAAAGTACGCTCAAGCCCCTCCCAAACAAAAATCCTGGATCTGCCGCTGGTAGGAGAGATGTCGTATATTATAGGAAGACATGATACTAAACAAAAATGTAAAGATAGAATAGTCATAATCCCTATATTAAAAGTATAAATTATTCTTTAACCATTCCTTTCTAATTCATATTGGTTCCAGAAGGAAATACAGGTCTACAGAAACAGCAATCACAATGTTTGTAGATTCCATAAAGAAATCCCTGGATGATGGAGAGTATACAACAGCAGTACTTATAGATCTATCAAAAGCCTTTGACACAGTCAATCATCAGAGGTTACTCAACAAACTAGGAAAATGGGGAATAAGGGGTAAGGCATATAAATGGATAGAATCATATCTGTCAAATAGAAAACAATTTACGATCATAAGAAGCAACACAGACTTTAAAAATGTAACATCAAACACCCTCACTATAAAAGCAGGAGTACCACAGGGCTCGGTGCTGGGGCCTCTGTTGTTCATCCTATACATAAATGATATCCCAAGGCCAATAGGGGAGAATGATTCAATCAGGGCCAGTGTTTCGTGTTAGGCCCGGGTAGGTAGTCAGGTAATTAGTGATGAAGGAGGGGGGGGGGAGGGAGGTTCCCCTTGAAAATGTGATTTAAAAAATTTATCGAATAATTTATTCAATATATTTTATTGCTTCTGCCTTCTTTTACGATTCAATCAAGACATAGATTATTGTACATTTCTGTAGATTTATAGTTAAAATTTCGAAGCGATCAAAAATTTCTATCATCATTGTTAAACAGAAAATAAACTTAAACGTTTCCATGTAGAAGCAAAATCCAGAAGCGCTATCTACCTCTGGACGCAGAATGATCTATAAAAATTGCATTAGCTTCTGATAATTTTCTCTTACTGTTTTAAGAGATTTGATTCTCACTAACCATCTGTAAAGAATTAATGAATATGTTTTTAAATACAATACCATTAATTAAAAAGTGGATTAAACATTTTTTATAAGCACCTTGTCAGACAAAAGGCTGCAAGAGAATGTCGTTTACTAAACTGTGCAAGTCGTTTCAGCTAGTCTCGCGCGAAGTTTATCAAATCCTTAACAGTTCCAATGAATTTTCTTGCTGTTATAACTCTCTCAATTCCACTTCGTATTTTCGTATTACAAGATTGGGATTATGAGCACTACAGTGCACAAATAGAACTCGAGGCTCTTCTTTGCGTATTCGTGACTAGCTTGGCGAAAATGATAATGATCAGAACCAATAAGCTAAAAAAAAATCCAATAAAATTTTCACTTGCAATGAAATCTTCTGAAACGAATCTCAGACAAGATTTTCCTATTTCTTCCATGATTCTAGACAACAGTGCAGTAGCGACCAAATCAAGAATTTCATTCAAACAGTCATGATGAAGCCATTTGCGGCCATCTCTTTGTAGCAATGATTTTAGTTCAGTCACATCTTCAGCTTTAAAAATGCCATGAAATTTGAATTTTCATCTTTGTTGGCTCCTCTCACAAAAAGACCTTGTCTTTCCAACGCCTCCAAAGTACTGAATATTTTTGACAAATCTGTACCGTAATCGAACATTTGTTTTGAACGAGCTGTTGATATCGATTGTTCCACATTTATATTATCAACGTTTTTTAACGCTTCAGTATGAAGAGAACTAATGCTAAGTATATATTTTGTTGATTAACCGTTATTGTGTCTCAAAATGAATCCAAAAAAGTCCAATCCGTAGATTTTTTTTTTTTATAAAAAAATTGAATCTTTGGCAAAGTGTTCATTATGTGAAACAGAATTTCCACTACACTACAATTGCTTTTAAAAGTCATTTGAACTCTATGCATCCAGTGTGAAAAACTAAATGCAGGTCGTTAATTGCAAGAACAAGAAACAATAATATCAATGTCAGTCTAGTCCAGTAGTTGAAGCAAATAAACTTCCATTAGAAGAAGAACTTCCTAAGGGATGTCATGTGAACGCTCTCAAATATTTCATGTTATTATTATTACCCCGTAGATTTTTGTCAGCGAAGCAGCCTTAATTTATGAAGAAATAAGAAGCAATTTAAAACAAGAAATGCTGCTAAGCTTTTGCTTTTAAAATTTAACTTGCTATTTTTAACTTTCGAATACTAGCTACAGTAATCTGAAAACTAATATTATATTTATTTAAAAACCAGTTACTGACTGATTGATTTGACCATTGAAATAAACATTTTTTTCACTTTTATTAAATTTACTAAACAGAAGTATTTTGAAACTAAATGAAGATCTGTGACACCAAATGACATTTTTATTCAACATTTTCATATAATTTCTGCTTCTGTTTCCGCTTCTGTAATGTAAATTCCGTTTCATCTGTAGTAAATACGCATGAATATTCATTGCCTATGTACTTGTTTATATGGTGAAGAACAAAAATAAGAGTTTACTTTCGCTTACTCTCCCGATTTTGATTGTCAGCAGACTGAACAAGGTCATCTTTTAAATTTCTAGTGGTCCTACGTCTAAGGACGATGCAAAATACCCTCCACATTTCCCTTTCTAGAGTTATCCACACTCACTTAATTTCTCCTTTACAGCATGACTACGAGTTTATCCAATTGATTTTTTTTACTATAATACACACGGATTCAGCCAAAGCTGCTTCGTATTACACTAAAATGGCTTTCACGCATGACTGTTTCGGATGTACGTTATTCTACCGTAGCACTCTTGCTTTCACACATGATTGTTTGCCGTCTATCGAGCTCAGTAGGCGATAGCTGTGGTGGCGATCTCTGCTGAAACATCAAAGGAATTTTGCGCCTTACTAATGGCGATGTTGTGGGTACACAGTCTATTTTACACACATTTTGAATGATGAAACTAATATGCTTAGCTGGTCTGCTCTCTTCCTCTCATTTCTTTCCTATATACACGCCCAGTTGCTCACAAATTCCGGGTGGGTATTTTACCCACCCGGAATTTCCCGGGTGGGTACCTCTACCCACCATACCCACATTATCCACCGGCCCTGGATTCAATGGTCCTTTATGTAGATGATGCAACTGTGAAGATGCTAAACATCAAACTATGTAATCTAGAAACAAACCTTAATCTTTACTTCCAGAGACTAATCAAATGGTTAGAAGATAATTATCTTGTAATCAACTTAAACAAAACCCGAATGATATCATTTCAGTCAAAAAGAACAAGGTACTCTGTAAATTTAAACATAAGCAGTGAGCAAATAAAGGAGACAGAATCAGCTAACTTGCTAGGGAGTCAAATAGACAAATTAATGAATTGGGAAAAACAGGTGGTTCAATGCTGTAAGAAACTAACCCCTATTGTATTTATGGTCAGCTACCTCTTAGAATTCTTCAGCAGGGATACTCTGATGACTATCTATTACTCCCTTTTTGAAAGCCAACTGAGATATGGTATATCAGCATGGGGAAGGCCCACAGAAAATAACGTAATGAGAATATTAAAAATACAAAAACATATGATTAGAACAATACTAAAAGAAAAAAGAATGGTTTCATGTAGAAAATATTTTGTAGATTTGAAGATTCTAACATTTCCCTGTATATACATATATAAGACTATACTGCTCTCACTCACAAAGAAGGTTGTTAAAAAGAATGAGCAAGTGCACGAATATGAAACACGTAATAAAATTAATTTCAATTTACACGCACACAACACAAAAAAATTTGAAAAATGTCCTTCATATTCGGGAGCCCAACTGTTCAATAAACTTCCGACAGATATAAGATTAATTAGTAACAAGGGAGAACAGTTCAAACATAAGCTTAAAGAGTATTTATGTGATAAAGCCTTCTACTCAATCAAAGAGTATTTAACTGATGAATGAGGGAAGGAAAGGCAGAATAAAAAATTGTTTGTAGTAGTAGGTTGTACTTATATAGGATATTACAGCACATATTTGTCAATAACATGTAAAAAAAAAAAAAAAAAAAAAAAAAAAAAAAAAAAACCTGTATTAAACGATTTATAGTTAACTTAAGGCATAAAATTGTTAAGTAAGATAAGAATAATATTGAATATACTGTACCTTGATTTGTCCTAATTCATTATACAAGTTATATGTAAAAGATGTATAGGACCAAATAAAATGAATGAATGAATGAAAAGATAGGTCTGATGTTACAAAAAATTTTTAGGATGTGGATTGCCAGCTGGAGTTCATGAAGTGGAAATAATTGAGAGACTTCGTATTAAAAGGGCATGGGAACGGTGCTTACCTCCACTGGACACAGCTGCGAATATTGACAAGAGGAGGGATATTGTAGAAGCCCTTGAAAGGGATGAGTGGTCTTTCAGGGAAGAGGTATGTAGATGCCTTGTCTTTATAATAATTACACAATACATTATCATATCACCTTTTGTTGTGAGAAAACTAATTCTGTTTTAAGTTATCTGCCTGACTCATTTGTTCATGACATGCTATATTACTTGGTAAATTATTGGTTCTCTGTTAATCCCTCATGTTTTTCACAATTTAGATAGAACTAACTGTTCCATATAAACATTGACGTACATAATCCAAGCTAGAAGTATGTTATTTTCCAGTTGGATTTTTCAAGTTCATATAGTTCTAACAACCACAACACCTGTTTTAGGGTTGGAGCTGTCAGAATTTTTCCTGATACTATTCCCCTTCAGAACTCCATAGATGGGAACCATGCATCCTCCTGGCCTTAGCCTCTGATAAGACCTATCATTGTGTTATTAGAATTATACTATTTAGCTTATTATTGGAGGGGACTGAAATTTACCAGGTGTCAACTGGGTGGGAAATAAGATAAATAACACAAGGGAACAGAGATTTGCAAATACCCTAATCAGGGAAGGAGGTTTACACAAGTGGTAGAGCAAAATATAAGGGGACCAAACATGTTGAATATCTTTCTAATAAGTCAAATAATTCAAAGTCATTGCGTCAAAGTGTTCAGACCAGTATTTTCCACCAAAATATAAGAGGAATATTTAGTAAAACTGATGACATTACCTTAAGCCTAGAAGAGATTCAAAATTCCAGAAATTTTAATGTAGACGTTTTGTGTATATCTGAGCATCATTTGTCTGATACAGGAATATCTCAGCTGTCCATCCCAAATTTTAAATTAAGCTCTCATTTCTGCAGATGTAAAATGGAGAAAGGGGGAGTTGCCATTTTTGTTAAAAATAATATTGAATGCAGTAGTGTAGTTGTAAGTAAGTATTGTATAGAACAACACTTTGAATGTTGTGTTACTAAACTAGAATATGATAAGGAAGAGCTGATAGTGATAGCAATTTACAGGGCCCCCTCAGGTAATTTCAGACTGTTTTTATCTCATTTAGAGTCTTTGCTACTAAGTTTTACAAATAGCAAACAAATAGTATTATGTGGAGATTTCAATGTTGACTTTCTGAATCACAGCAATGATAGATTAGATATGGAAGCCTTGATGTTGTCTTTTAACTTAACAGCACTTGTAAATTTTCCTACGAGAATACAAAATAATAGCAGGACTGCAATTGATAATTTTTTTATGGATATTTCTCAGTGCAGTAATTACAGCATACATCCAGTAATAAATGGTATCTCAGATCATGATGCCCAGCTATTATGTATCGAGTCCAGGAACACTGTTAAACAGATAAAGAAAAGCTGGGTTTATAGAAGAAATATTAGTGAAAATAATATAAAACACTTCATAGATACCTTAAACAATGAAAACTGGTTAGAAGTATATAATGCGCAGGGTGTTAATGCGAAATTTGATTCCTTTCTGAATATATTTCTAACACTTTTTGAAGGTAGTTTCAAAAAAAGGAAAATTCTCAACACTCCAAACAATGAACTGGGCATGGGATGGATAACAAAGGGTATTAGAATCTCTAGTAAAACAAAGAGGGACCTTTATTTAAAAATGAGAGAATCAGATAACTATGCGCTGAAAGTTCACTATAAAACTTATTCTAAAATACTAAGAAATGTAATAAGGAAGGCCAAGAACAGGTACATATTGGCGAAAATAGAAAATTCAGACAATAAAATGAGAACAATATGGAATATAATAAAGACTGAAACAGGAAAAACTGTAAATCACTCTAAGGACATAAAAATAGAACAAAATGGATATGTGTATAGCGAAGTAGGGGAAGTTTGTGAAATATTTAACAAACATTTTACGTCAGTAGTAGATAAATTAGGCATAGAAAAAGCAATCCCCACATAGTGCTCTAAGGCTTCTTGAGACTGCTTTCCCAAATAGCTTTGTGGAGATGAAATTGCCACCAGTAACAGTCTCAGAAATAAATAAACTCATTAAACAATTAAAACCTAAAAATTCTTCCAGCTATGACAATATTTCAAGTAAATTACTGAAAAGATGTTGAGACTGTATCAGTCATGTACTTGCTCACATTTGTAATGAATCCTTAATACAAGGTGTTTTTCCCGATAGACTAAAATATGCTGTTGTAAAACCATTATTTAAAAAAGGAGAAGTAACATGTGTAGACAACTATCGTCCCATTTCATTACTTTCAACATTCTCAAAGGTATTTGAAAAAGTCATGTATAGAAGAGTAATAAAACATGTTACACACTATAATATCCTAACTAATTCACAATTTGGGTTCAAAAAAGGATCATCCATAGAAATGGCTATATATTCATTTTTAAATAACACATTTGAGGAACTGAATAATAAAATGAATCCTGTAGGAATATTTTGTGATCTTGCAAAAGCATTTGACTGTGTAAATCATGAATTACTTTTGAAAAAAATGGAATACTATGGTATTTTTGGGACCGCAGGTAAATGGTTTAAATCATACATTGAAAGCCGAATGCAAAAAGTTTCAATTTTTGATTCTAAAATAAGTAAAGATGCTTCATCAGACTGGGAGAAAATAAAACATGGAATTCCACAAGGCTCTGTCTTAGGTCCCCTCCTCTTTCTGTTATACATCAATGACCTTCCTGGAAATTTATCCGACGAAGTTAAGAGTGTTTTATTTGCAGATGACACTAACCTTACTGTGCGTAAAACACCAAACAGTACTATAGAATTTAATGTAAATGAAGTACTTAGAGTAGTAGCAAATTGGTTTAAGGCAAATTCATTAAAATTAAATTTTGAAAAAACACATTATATTAGGTTTAAAACAAAAAACTATGCACAGCCAGATATATGTATAAACTATAAAAACAACACAATCTTAGAAACAGAGAGTATAAAATTTCTTGGTATTAAAATAGATCAGAAACTCTGTTGGCATGATCATATCACTACACTACTGGCAAAGTTAAGTAGTGCCACCTTTGCAATACGAACACTTTCTCTAACAGCAGATCTAGAATTAATGAAACAGGTGTACTACTCATATTTTCATTCAGTAATGTCATATGGCATAATTTTTTGGGGAAACTCTTCACAAAGTAAAAAAGTTTTCATAGCACAGAAAAGAGCTATTAGGTTTCTGTGTAGGGTAAAACCAAGAACTTCTTGCAGACAACTCTTTAAGAAACTGAATATTCTTACAATGTATTCTCAGTATATATATTCTCTCATGAGCTTTGTCATAGAAAATTTTAACCTGTTTACACCTAATTCACAGGTACACAGTTTCAATACAAGAAACAGAAATAACTTGCATAAAACACAAACATCTCTGTCATTAGTACAAAGAGGAGTTAATTATTCTGGGATACATCTGTTTAATAAACTACCTAATCGTATAAAACAGCTTTCAGATAATAAAGATGTATTCAAACAAAAACTTAGAGATTATCTTATTGGCAACTCCTTCTACTCCATTCAAGAATTTGAAGAAAATAATTAATTGTACTCATTATGACGTTTGCAAAACTCAGTTGCAAAAATGTATGTTTATTATTATTTCTTGTATTTGTAAAATATGTATATATTTACTATGATATGACTCATATTATGTGTATATGTATCAACAATGACATGTTTCACATCCCAGAGGTATTTCCTCAGCAGGGATCCATGGAACAAGATTGATAAATAAATAAATAAAAGCCTGATGAAAATCTTATAGGGTTTCAAGTAACTGAAGGAATAAGTGATCACTGTGCGGTACCGATGGATATTAGGAGATTCAGTAAACCTGTGGCCAAAACAGAAGGGGGAAAAGGCATAATTATAAAAGGCACAGACTTTAAAATTGAAGAGATATTTCAGGGAAAGGTTCATCAAATGGAAGGATGGTACAAGTACAGTGGAGGCAAAATGGGAAGAGTTTAAGGAGATAATAAAAAAGGTTGAGGAAATGTTTATTCCAAAACAGAAAATAAAGAGAAGTACAGAACCTACATATCACAATAGGGAGGTGAGAAGGTTAAAGAGGCTAGTGAGACAGAAATACAACAGAGTAAAGAGACAGGAAAGCAGTAGGGAATACTTAAAACAAACTAAACAAGCAATTACTAAGAGCAAAGAGAGAAGCAAAGAATGAGTTTCTGAAGGAGATTATTGGTGCAGGAGGATCACTAATGATACATCTAGAAATTTCGATGGCCATATTAGAAAACTGAGGGAAAAGGAAGGTATTCAGACCATTGTAGATAAGAACAGAGTTGAAGTCACTGAGGATTTTAAAATTGCAGTGACATTAAGTGACTGGTTTAGTGACACAACTAGGGACAATCATCCTGTGATGGAAGGTAATGAATCAGAGGAGACTCTCCTAAATGTATAAATGAGGAAACCACAAAATTTGAAATAAATTCTCAGGAAATTATGAAGGAACTCAGAAAGCTAAAAAAATCGTAAAGGTGCTGGTGTAGATAATAATACTACAGATGTATTAAGGATTGTGGGATATGATGTACCTTACCTTGAAATTTTATTTATAATGAGTTTGGTGTCTTGTTGCTTACCAGAGGATTGTAAAAGAGCGATAGTAGTACTGGTTCATAAAGGAGGGGTTACAAATAGGGTTGACAATAACAGGCCAATTAGTTTTATATCAGTGATAGACAAAATGATCAAGAGATTGATATGCAACCATATTAGAATGTCCATGAGGAAAGAAACTGGTTTTCAGATCGACAACATGACTTTAGGCAAGTATATTCATGTGTATCTCAGATGGTGGGGTAAATAAAAGATATTTTAGATGAATTGGACAAGGAAGGCCAAGCTGATAGTGTGGCACTGGATCTTTCTAAGGTGTTTGACAGAGTGAACCATAAAATGGTTTTAAATAAACTCAAATCTATTGGATTGGATGAAAAAGTTACTTGTTGGGTAGAGGAATTCTTAAAAGCCAGAAAGCAGAGTGTTAGAGTAGGAAATATATTATCAAAAGAGGTGGAAGTAAATATGGGAGTGCCACAGGGTAGTGTATTGGGACTGTTGTTGTTCATAATTTCATAATTCTAATGAATGACTGTGTTGCTGTGTTACAGTCAGAGTCTAGGTATTTTGGAGATGATGTAATGGTACACAATTGGATCAAAACAGGTGAAGGCTGTGAACAGCTTATTAGTTGTGTCGTGGTTTATAATATATTAAATAAGCAGTTCCAGACACACTTGTAAATTAAACTTGTTTTTATTTTTCATAAAACATTGGACTTCAAAAATACTGGTCACATGTAAACACAAACTCCAGTGATTACTCTCAATACTCCTTCCATCTACATCTACATATATACTCTGCAATTCACAAAAATGTGGGTGGCGGAGGGTGCTTGTGCATTCCAATCCCTAATGGTATGAGGGAAAAAAGAATTTATATAAGAATCAGTGCGGCACCTTATTTCTCTAATTTTATCTTTCCTGTCATTCCGACTCAAATAGGTTGCTGGACGAAGTATTTCACTACACTTGTAAGTGAAAGTGGGAGTACGCATGTTTACCAATAAGTTTATATGAAACGTGCGTCATCTATCTACCAGAGACTCTCAGCCTAGTCTACTAATCAGTTCTGTACCACTTTCATAAGAACTGTAGCAAGTGGTCACGATTCGAGTGGCTCTTCTCTGTACTTTCTCTTCTCTGTACTTCCAAAGACAATATTACCACACTCTCTCACAGTACATACAAAACTGTTCCAACTGAGTGTCCTTTGCTGATGTAAACTGTTTTCTATGACGAAGTAAAACTGTTCTAACCGAGTCTCTGCTGCTCACTTTATATAAGTTTCATAGAAAGTTCCAGAACATTACAAAGGCTTCCGACAGACATTTCTTGAACCTTAACAATACTTAAAAATTTTAAAAATATATTGAACACAATCAAAATCAATACATAATCATTTAAAATCATTACAAAATGCTCAGAAATGAAAATTAAAGATATTTAAACACAAAATTATCCACATAAATCATTTTATACTGTAGTAAATCATCTTTTAAACATCATATCCCACCTTGATACTTGGAATACAAACATTTAATCAATTTCTCTTGCATAGTTGTGTCCTTAAACATATTAAATAGTATTTACACAGTCTCTTTTCATAAAACAAAGTCAATTTACACTGACTTACAGTAAATTGCAAGACAAACATACAAAATCATATTCACTCAACCCCTAGCTTGCTACTAATAATTCACAAAATACAATTCCATTAAAGTCTAGGTTTGAGGGCTGTTAAAAGCTGCAGGGTGACCTGTGTAGGATTTAAATATGTAAATTGATGAAATAAGAATATTGGAGCTGATCAGTGGTTTGTTTTATAGTCTTTCCTTGGCGTGATACTAACATTAAAATCAATAGTAGTCCTTCAGTCACTGTTCAAGGGCCATAAAATTATAAACACACTAATCATCATTACAGTTTTGCAAGTTATGCCGACCTGCTCGGCTGATTATGTGAAAAGGTTGCCGGCTCACACACAAAGCAACAACAACGTGCAGATATGAACACATTACATTCTTTTAATTACATGAAAACTGATACAACCCACCAAAGTGAACCACCAGTGATTAATAACCTAATTTGACCATATTATGAAGATGAAACAGTTTGTAATTAGAAAAATGTTCAGGCCAACATATACCCGCCATATTACACTTGTTGAAAACACAGTTATCATCATGTCACAGTCATTACACACGTTTTGGAGTACTGCTGATATTCGGTAAGCAGTTAGGTAGTTTTACTCTTGTGTAATCACTGCCACACACA
The DNA here is from genome assembly GCA_031002005.1 of Vandiemenella viatica. NCBI lineage: Eukaryota > Metazoa > Arthropoda > Insecta > Orthoptera > Morabidae > Vandiemenella > Vandiemenella viatica. Next base: position 181,139,881 of record JARYHS010009186.1, read on the forward strand.
CCGTATTCATGGCATTCTTACATTAGACACCGACCTGTGCGCACAAAGAGTCCATGTTCTTCCGCGGCTAGCAACAGACTGGCTCCATCTTTTCCTGCAATGATCTTCTCACATGTACCAATGTCGATATACCAGCAATACTATTGTATCGTCACACATAGGTAGAATACCTAAATGGGTAGGTCAACATGGAATGAAGATAAATGTCAAGAAATGTCAGCATATTAGTTACACAGATATAAAAGGTTAATTACGATTATAGGGTGGGGTCAGAATAGCTTGTTGAAAGCTTGAAGTGTAAATATCTTGGCACAACGTTTGATAAAAAAACTCAACTGGGCAGAGCTCATTGCACAGGTGGTAGAAAAAGATTACAAAGTCCTTCATTTTCTGGAGAGGGTGATGAGAGGATGTACCAGAGAAGTTAGGGAGTTGAGTTACAAAACTTTGGTCAGACCATTGGTTGAATACGGTGGTGTAGTTTGGGACCCAAATTTTGTTTATCAAATACAGGAGTTGGAAGGTGTACAGAGAAGAGCAGCTAGATTTGTGTGTAGTATTTATCACATTACCCAGTCAGTTACTGATATGATAAAGGAGCTGGATTGGGACTCATTGGAGGAAAGGAAGAGGGTGAAGAGAGTGCGTGGAATGTATAGGGCATATGTTGGTGATGATGTTTGGAGGGATATTGGCCAAAGAATTATGAATAGTGCATGGAAGCGGAAAGGTGACCATAATCACAAGCTTGTGTTCAATTTCATGCCTAAGGGAGTGGGAAAATTTTCTTTTGTTGGCATGGGTGTCATGTATTGGAACAAATTACCAAGTGTAGTGATGAATAAGTTTTCAAAAACACTTATGTAAAGGGATAATTAGATGACTAGGGAAATTGCCACCAGAGTGTTGGCTCCATCACAATTACATTAATAATAATAATAATTACATTACATTTTGTTTTTATTATTATTTATTGTTCAGTTATGTTTTTCTTATATTTTAGCCAATCCAAAATATTTTTTGTCTTTTATTGTATTTTACTTTGACTGGTCATTACAGAGATTATACTTTCACTGGTCAACTCCCTCATTGCCAATCTTGTTTATATTTGGCTAAATTATGTGGTAGTCTTAATCCGTACATATCTGATCCCATTGCCATATGTTTCATGTCTTAGATGACTAAAATTTTTACAAAAATATTGTAAAGTGAGTTCGTGTTTTTGTGATCATCTGCAACCTCCTGCATTTATCCTTGGTGAGTGATGGGATTACTTTCCCTATACTTCCTTATTATTACTGCTGAGCAGAATTCTTATTGTCACTATATATATAGTGCCCACAGAAATTCTGTTAGGACTGGAGGACACGGAAAATAAACTAGTCACCCGCCACAACTTAAAGTAGGAGGGCCATGATAAACACTTTACATTATTTTGGTATAAACCTTATTCATGTTAGAGAAGGGAGGGAATCAGATATGTACACATCGAGACCTATCACATGTTTGTTACCAAGTTGTATCAGGTGCATTGGGGGTGGTTATTAGAATATTAAGATGAATATTAGTTTTGATAATCTGGATAGCAAGAATGTTTGATTGTTGTAGGATTACAGGTAAATAAACATTTAGTTTTATTCGGTCTTCTGGCATTTAAATTGCTGGGTATATTTAACGTTACCTCTAACACAAGATAATGCACCGCTATAAGCAAGCAATACCCAGACCTTACAATTTGCCGAATCAGAGCAAACAATAATTAAACTTTTAAGTATTTTAGGTATCAAAGTGGTTAATGAAACATCATGATGACACAGTTCTTAGTTGTTATGCATATACACATATGAATTTTCCCAGGGCGCCATTAAAAACAAAATGAACATTATCTGAATCATTTTAAAAACAAGGAACTTTCAGAATTTAATGTTCGGTGAAAATGATGCCAGCTAGCTCAGGGGTTATGCACATTTAGAGTTTGTCAGGTGACAAGGCTGCAATATACAACATCTTCACCTGAACTATGAACAATTAAGTTCATGACCATGCATAGCCCTATGATACCTGTAATATTAAATAGATCGGCTGCCATGCATTCATATTAGTAAACCCAAAATGCGAAGGGTAAACAAGATAAAGTCATTTAACACAGTTTGAGAATAACACAGTACATTGTCAGTACCAGATATCTTTGAAGATTGCAGATTAAGTACAATTCTACGAGAAGACAAAAACTCACAAAGTCCCCCTAACATTAGTGAGTACTAATGCCTAAACTGCTACCGCAGGGAAGAAATTTGTCCCGCTAACTAGCGCGGAGTTGCGCGATCACTTTACGGCGTAAGAATGAGACAACGTGAGCTTACTGCAAGGTCTTTTATAGACTTCCCAGAGCCTATGGCCTTGGCGAATCTTTCTTTAATTAATATCTCCAAAAGTAGATAATAGTTTAACTTGAAATTTTTACAGGGACTTTCTATTGTCATGTTCTATCAGTTTTAATTTAATTTAACATTCAAAAGGGTTTCTATAATCTTAAAAGTCATCACAAGACCAACTTGGTGGAATTTTTATGCGCTTCAACAACAATCAGCGACAATCTATTTTCAAAAACTTAATTACCAGACAAATGCTTAAACTTTTTACCAAAACCGTTATATATTTGTAATTGTCTTAATTTGGGCTATCTACTGATTTAAATTTCAAATTTGTATTTCTTTTAGTTAAAAAGTTCATTTTTTCTCTTAATTAAAATTGCTAATTAAACTTTGCCAAATTACTTAATTTATTACCAAAATATCAGGAACAATGCTGACTATAGCTGGTGATAAAAGTTCAGCTGTAGCTTTACTCAATTTAAAGATATTTCAAATCTTAGATTTTTACTTTTCTGATCGCGTGTTTCAAAACGTGAACAAACCAAAATATCTCTTAAAATAAATATTTACCGATATGATAAATACTCTTTAAAATGATTTTTATGGTGAATTGTCCCTGTGGGAAAGATTACAGGAAAATTCCTTAAAGTTGACAACTACTCTTCTCGAAATTTCTAAGTCCAACATTACAATTGATCTATAGAATATTTTACTGCTGGGGGTAGCTAGTGGTAATGCTCTTGGTGAACAAAAAGGTACTTTACAAGTTGAAATTCCAGTCTCATGTGGTGTTTACAGGTCACTAAAGCCTCTGGTGAACATTGGCCTGGCATAAGAGCGCATTACCATATGAATACAGCACCGTGATGGACGCAACTCAGCATGTTACTGTGAGATGTTGACCTCAAAGTCGCGGCCAGTACAGAAGTGCTCGTCCTGTCCATGACTGCTCTCAGGTCACTCTTAGAAAGCTATGGCTCTACCCCTTGCATTCCAGTGACCAGGTCACATTCAAAAAAGAAGCCGTGGAGTAACTTTTGTAACCCCTGACACTATACAGCTGTGGTGGGATAGTGTACACCAAAACCACATGATGTCCAAAGCGCTTGCTATTAGCTTTTTGTTTTGCGCTCACTTGAGGCAGTGCGACCTTCAACAACCCCCACATTTTGGCGGAGAGGACAATGCCCTGGCCATGGGCTAACAGGACTCGCTAGTCGCATCCGGCATCCCTATTGTGCTCAAGGTGACTCCTTGACGCCAACCACCTGCTTTCTTCGGCCATGCAGACATTCAGAATTTTGCCCTGACCATTGTCACATTTCATTATTTCACCAATCTTTTGCTCCTTTACATAAGCAACCTTGCATTACCAAAAGTTATTTTTAAATCTTTGGCGCCCGCGTTTAGTATCAATAAATTAACCCAGGATTTGAATAACAAAATAATTTTGCACTGAATAAATGATATAAATATAATAAGTTGAAGACTATAAATATATTCATGGCATGAATGTAACACTACAAAAATAGACTAAATAAACTCAAGAAGAATGCATGTCACCAACATACTTATATTCTTTCCACAATGAATTATATGTTAAAAAACCTTTACAATTTCAAAATCAAACTGGAAGATCTTTATCTTATAATTCAAATTATTGTGAATATTCTTACATGTTTTATGCAGAAAGAAGGAGTTATACAGTTAGTAATGGCTATTTGTAAGTGTTATAGGATTTTAAAAATTATACTAACATTGTAGAATTGATAAAAGTAGTATTGTGTATCATTGTACTAACTATGTTGTCATAAACTATTACCAAAATTAATTTTCCAGGAAATACTATATACCTGTACTTTTTCCATACTCCTGAGATTGCTCATAAGTGATATCACAGGAGTCATATCAGTTGTAGTCCACAACACAAAATTACTATAGATTATTCTCCTAAGGCAATTTTTTATTATTTCATGTAGGAAATACAGACAATACATGAAATGCGTCTTGAACTAGCCAACCACTTACTAGAAGACAACCAAAACATAATGTCAAGTAGACTATGTGAAAGGCTGGAGAGGCTGAGAAAAGTTAAAGAGGCTGAAAAGGAGATTAAGCTTAATAAAATCAGACTAAAAACAAACAGAGGTGAGCTAAAAAAGTATTTAGTTGAATGCAATGGAAACCTGTTAAGGTCAGTACTATTCAATGTGATTTCTAATTTTGCTACATACCAAAATTTAAAATTAATTATAAAAAATCAGATATTTGTAATTGGACATTTCATTACTTATTTATGTAGGTAAGCTGGATTTGAAGTATTAGTAGCTTAGTTGTAGTTCTGATTTTCATAAAGTCATGGAATCAGGAAGTGGTTACTATGATAATAACACTAGAGAATGAGTTAATATATGAGGGTGGATCAAATATAAATGAGGCTTATTATTTTTTTAAAAAAATATTTACCTTAACAAATGAAACCAGTACATACTATTTCTCAACATAACCCCGGCTTTAGAAAAACACTTTTTCCAGCATATTGGAAGCTTATTGATGCCATCATCATAAAAGAAAGAGGGTTGGATCAGTAGCTAACTGTGCATGAACCCCTTATAAAGAAATAAGAAAAAGGGCTTTGTCACTATTCATCCATGTCAAGAAATAAATGGCTTTACTGGTTCTTCTTGGTGTTTTTTTTTTTGGTCACATGTCATTATCTCCCTTCATACTTAACCGAACTCAATAATGAGGTGTCATTGTAAAGCTCATGGTCTCCCCTTTGGTCATATCATATTGTAAGAAAGGACTTTTTTGGAATTCGACCCTGAAAGGGCAAAAATGTCAATATTTCTAAAATGCAGTTTTTTGTGTTACGAGTTGTTCTCTGGATACCTATCTGAAATCGTTTAATAAAGTATCATTTTAAAGTTTAAGATCTCCACTTTGGTGACATCATATATTAAGAAAGGAATTTTTCAGAATTTGACCCTTAAATGGCAAAAGTGTCAAAATTTCTGCAACGCGTTTTTGTGTGCTGAGCCATTTATCTCCCTTTATATCTAACTGATATAGATAAATGAGGTATCTGCCATGGTCACATTATATTTTAAGAAAGGAATTTTTCATAATTCGACCCTTAAAGGCCAAATTACCATTATTTCCACAACATATTTTTTTTTGTCACCAGCTATTTATCACCCTTGATATCTAACCGAAATCGAGAAATGAGGTATTATTTAGAAATTAAGGTCTCTGCTTTAGTCTAATCATATTTTAAAAAAGGATTTTTCAGAATTTGACACTTAAAGGGAAAAAGTATTAATATTTATACAATGCATTTTTGTGTCACGAGCCATTTATCTTGGGCCCCATGGTATTTGTAAAATGGAACTGTAGAACATTGCAGCTGTTTTAATCCTATTGATTGTGACTGAGAATAGCATGTAATCAGTTGACATTATACAATGTTTTTGAAGATCTAAAAAACATAATTGTCATGCTGTCTTAATTTCAGTTTAACTAATTTAATTTTCCTGCTCACATTCAAGCGTACAGTTTTCATCTCACTTATTTTAAACCCAGACATGTAAACTCTTTTTTTCTCCAGTCTTGCATTTTGCATTCCTTTTTCACTCTCCCTCAAATCATATCATCTGCAAACACCATAATGTTAGTGTTATTACCATCTTGGTAATATTATCTATGATGCTTTTAAAAAATCTTCTATTCTCAAACCATCCTTATCTGCTACCTTGTGTTTGAATGAAGCTACCCATATTTTGTTACATTTGTTTAATTCCTGCCACAATGACTTCTGGTACACCCTGCTTAATTGAAATACAAATTACAAGGAAAGAGAAAAGGACTCATCACTCACAAAAGTTGTGTATATTTGTGTGTTTGTGATATATGATCTTCTCCCGTCGCTGCCTTCAACTTTGGTGAGTGATGAGTCATTTTCCCTTTCCTTGTAATTTATATTGCCTAAAGCTGTTTCCTTTTTCCTTTGTGTAATTATTGTTACCCAAATGTGGTGACAAGGAATGTGATCATAATAGAATTTTCACATAGCGAATGATTACTGTGACTGGTTTATTTCTCTCTCAGCATTTCTTCAAAAAACACCCTTGTTCAAAGATAAGAGCTAAAGTAGATAAGTAAGATCTAAATACGTATTTCTCTTCTTCTAGATTTGCTTATATGCACATGTCATTTGAATAGTGTAGTAATTATGTGATGGTAAGCAGGCTTAGATCATGTACCCTCAAACCAGTAACTTAAGGAAGAATTATGCCTGCTTCACAAAGCTGAGAGGAAGGTTTCATGTTTTCCATGCTTTTAATTTAAAAAGTTTAACAACGTTTCTATTGTCATGTGGCAATAGGAAAACTAGAAAAGAATTACTTACTTTTAGCAGCTTGATGTAGAAGTTAACAAGCATCTTATTCTGTAATAAGATATAAAGATATTTGATAAAAATTTAAATTCTGTGAGCCATTATTATTATTTTATTTTTGATGTCTGTAGGAGAAACAACCTTTCTTAGATAAAAAATAATCTTTGTTTGACTCACAAATAATACCAGCTTACATGTGTGTTAATTCAACTTTCCACTGTTTTAAGTAACACTCATCTTTACACTGGGTAATCAGATAGTTGGATTCCTATGAATTTTTGCATATTGTTACAGTTGTGGTTTAGTTTATCTTGAAGTAGAAAAACAGAACACAAA
>JARYHS010009186.1:181147987-181214994 GCA_031002005.1 Vandiemenella viatica
TTCTTAAAAATATTATGTGACCATGGCAGATACCCTCATTTATCTATATCAGTTAGATATAAATGGAGATAAATGGCTCAGCACACAAAAACGCGTTGCAGAAATTTTGACACTTTGCCATTTAAGGGTCAAATTCTGAAAAATTCCTTTCTTAATATATGATGTCACCAAAGTGGAGATCTTAAACTTTAAAATGATACTTTATTAAACGATTTCAGATAGGTATCCAGAGAACAACTCGTAACACAAAAAAACTGCATTTTAGAAATATTGACATTTTTGCCCTTTCAGGGTCGAATTCCAAAAAAATCCTTTCTTAAAATATGATATGACCAAAGGGGACACCATGAGCTTTACAATGACACCTCATTATTGAGTTCGGTTAAGTATGAAGGGAGATAATGACATGTGACAAAAAAAAAAAAAAAAAAAACACCAAGAAGAACCAGTAAAGCCATTTATTTCTTGGCATGGATGAATAGTGTGTGGCGAGACAGTATAAAAAACCATGTGGGTGTTCGTGTTGAGCGGTGGAATCAGGACGATCCGATTGTTGAAAGTGTGACGCGAGATGCAAGTTGGATTGTCGAGGGCAGTCTGTGACTCACTGTCTTGGAGGTCGGTCATGGTTGGTTGCGCGCGGCAGTGATTGTTTGGCGGTGCGTTCTGGCACTATCATGTGGACCTAATGAAACATTATAAGTACGCCGCCGTCATGCAGATAAACTGCAGTGTTTTGTAAATAGCAGTGAGCTTGTGGGTCGTCGAACTAAAGCATCCAAACCAAGTGATAGAAGTGTAGCTCAGAACTTGCAGTTTGTAGGAGAAGAAGTCCTGAATAGCCTTTACATACGGTCAAATTATAATCGTTGGTGGTGGTGGCTTAGTAATTGTACGTTCGGTGAATAAATTGAATGATTATCTATATGGCGACTTTGTGAATTATTAGTAGAAGAACCTGCAATCCAGTGATACCTAACGAACAACAATTACCCCACCCCAAGCTGCTAGTGCATTATCACCGCCAGCAGACGCCACTTTATCGTTACATGGGACTTGTGGAGTGACCAGTGAAAGCGGTTCATATACCTTGCTTTCGAGAGAATACTACGCTTCAAACTTGGTCGGAAGCTTTTGTCAACTGCCGGCAACGTGTGTGGAAGACGACGCGAGCTACGACAATTATCACTACGCGGAGGTCGCAGATACCTTTTCCGAGACGCTGTGGTACCCGACGTAGACTTTCACACTGCAGGGAGCAGTTTACGAGTCTTGCAGCTTCGTCACGCAGCTTTACGGGTCGACACAATCCAGCAAAGCAGACGTTTTGCCGATAGCAGCTTCACAACGTCCAGCGCAGTACGGAAGGCCACACATTCGATCAACATACAGATAAGTTCGCAGCGAAGCCAGAATAAGTGCCGTTTTTTCAAAAAAGTGTCTTCATTCCACGAGGTGTGTGCGGCAACACACAAGTTACAAGTATTGCAGCTTGCACAGTGTTGAATGTAATTTTCAGAGATTTTGTCAGTTCATTAGTGCGTGTAACGCTTTATAGCAATTTTGGAAAAGGAATTACTGTTTCCGTTGGCTACATTGTCCTTATTGCCAACCACGCGCTTGCTAAGTGTCTGCTAGCAGTATTTCCAAATACAATATTTGTGTTATCACATGCTGAATTGTTGTGTAAATATTTTAATCAGTAATTTTTGTATGTCTATGTGGCTTGTCGCGATGATTTAGTCATAAATACTCGTGATTTTGTCTCTCTCCGTCAAAACAAAACAAAAAATTATTTTAAATGTGTCTTTTTTGAATTTCGAATTTCTAATATTTGGTTCAGGGCGGTCGCGCCATATTGTCTTTGAGCAAGCGAGAAGGCCAAAGATAGTAACCACAAAGAAAAATAACTTGTGAGCAAAGATTTAGTAACGTCTTCCATTTCCAAATAGAAATCTTTGATGTTCAGATGTCGCTGGTGCAAAGATATTGCTTTTCTGTTGATGTAAAATATTTTTGTCTTTGATTTTCAGCACAGATATTATTCACGTATTACATTGCAACGCGTAATCTTTGAGTTGTGATTGTATTTGGCGTAAATAATTTGTAGGTTAGGTGTGTTTGGTTGCTCAGTTTGCTTTCGACAGTCATTAGTGACACAGTTCCTTTTGCTTTGTAGATATTTTTCCACCTTTTTATGTTTTGTGTGTTTGTTGTTTTGGGAATATTGTAAGAACAGATAGTGGGAGACATAAGTTTATTAGATTTGAAGGTGTGTTCTGCTCTGGTTTTCAGTGTCAACAAATCGGATTACGGAATTATTTCTACGTAAATTCCATTTTGGTTATTTTAGCAAGCTTTTTGATTATTTTTGTGATACCATTTATCTTTCAATTCACTGTATAGAACATTTGTTTAACCATGGAGGGTACAAATACTCAACTTCAGGAGGATGATAACACAGGCATAACTGAATTTCAGGACGTACAAAGCAATGTTGTACAGGGGGAAAACACACAATTGGAATCAAATCCTGTGAATGCACATAATATTTCTCAGCTATCAATCGATAGTACCCCAATACAGTCGGTGTCTTATGACCAATTGGAGTTTTCAACTAGATCATCTTCTGATGATGAAGTCGTGTCTTTTAACCCACATACAACACATCTTGTACAAACAGCACCAGAGGAAGCCTCTCTAATATCCCAACTCATGCAATATCTTGACCACAAGTTTGAGTCAAACAAGCAAACACTTGAAGCACAGGCTAAACAAACACGTGATGAACAGACTAAGATTCGCGAAACACTTGACCAGAAATTCGAATCTGTGGATACTAAACTTGAAGCACAGACAAAACAATTTGAAGGTTTTGAAACAAAATTACAGTCACTTGAAGGTGCTTTTGACAAAAAACTTAAAGAAACATTTGAACAGTATTCCTTGACAGTAAAAACACAGGTCAGTCAACTCTCACATGCATTGAATACACACAAGGAGAAAGTTGATAACACGGTTTCAGCACTTAGTGAACAAGTAACACAAAATAGTAATGATGTTAGTAAGTTAAAGGAGGACATGCATGAATCCCATAAGGGAATTGCCTTATTGCAACAGTCCCAACAGCATGCGCAGACACAGATAGCAGACATTAGGTCAAAGGTAGAAAATAATATAGATGTCATTGATGCCTTACATACAGTATGTACCGAGAATAGCCAGAAAATACAACACTGGGATGAACAAGTGGGTTCAGTGAAGACCAAGATGTTAGAGACAGACAGTAGAATACAGCATTGTGAACAGCAAGTAGTTTCCTTGAAAACACAAGTAACAGAAGCACTTAACACACAGACCCAAGTAGCTTCTTCTTCACAGTGCATAGTCACTATTCCAGAAAAAGTTGAATATAGCAGGTTTAGTGGACAGGGAAATTTACACCCCGTCAAATTCCTGAAAAGTTTTGAAGATTCGAGGCCTTTTATAAATTATTCAGACAGAGAAAAAATAAATTGTTTTGGTCAGCATCTAACAGGATCGGCCAGGCTGTGGAGTGATACCCACCTACAACATTTCACAACATTTGCGGAGCTAAAAGAAGCATTTCTCAACAGGTTTTGGTCACAAGAAACACAGTATTCGGTTCGCAGGTCAATAGGGTTGGGGCCTAAATGGGACGGAACCCCTCCCACGTTATATGACTTTTTTCTACAGGAAGCTGATAAGGCAACTTACTTAGACCATCCCATGCCTGAAATAATTCTAATACAAGACATTGTCCATCGGATGCCAACACCCATAATAGAAAAATTTGCAACACAAGGGGTTACTACGCGAGAAGCAGCAGAAAAACTCTTGAGGGTATTAGATGTATATCAGTGGTCTTGGAGTCCAGCAGAAAGTGATTTAGTAAACCATAAGGGTCAGATGCAACATATAGAGGATCAACACAACCACAGTAGGTCATATAATAACAAACAGCACACTTATGATCATAGTCAAGGCAGGAGTAAGTTTTATAACAACAATGCCCAACAACATTCAAAAAGGGGACACAGTATACAATATATAAGCAGAGGAAGAGGAGCTAGAGGTGGTAGAGATAATGGCAGAAGAGGTAATGAGAAAGACAAACAAACCATAACAGAAATAGCTCAACATCCGAACAGGTTTCTGGAGGTGAACTGACTCAGCAACAGGAGGAAGGAGAATTCATACATTTTAGTAGTGCGGTCAACACAAATGCTTAAGGGAGTATACAATGTAGTGGCCTTGAAACCCTACAAACATATTGAAATTTGATAGTAGATTTTGCAGGTAGTTACAGTGATCAGCAGCACATCAAAATCACACAGAGCATCAGCAGCTGTCAGGACTCAGTCTCCTGTGGGAGGAGGCCCGATCCAGGAGTTACCTTTAAAGGAACCTACCAAGTTCCAGATCCGGTTACCCACAGTTGATACTGAGATCCAGGTGGAAACACCTTTCATTGATGCTGTTGAGAAGTGTTTTGGGGGGGAATATCAAAATTTAGGTCAGAAAATCACATCAGTACTCAGGAATCGGTTTCCTTGGGTCAGGGCTTTGTCTAGGTTTACCTTCAAAGGGACTGCCATAGTTCCAGATTTGGTTATCTCATAGGAATAAAACCGGTATCCGGCACTCGTGCCTTAAATTGATGCTGTTGATGATGTAAATTTTCATTTTAAACTAAAGTATGATTTATTTTTTGTTTTGGTCCCACTATCCTCTAGTAGTAGGGGGGGTGAGCATGCATATGCATGAGATTTTTTTTTTTCTCTCTCTCTTCTGTCTCTCTTTTTCAATGTACCATTTTGTAGAACTAAAGATAAAAGAAGGGTAGGCACAAAGTTTAAAAGATGATATACCATCCCTAACTGCCTACCATGGGCAGAGAAAATTTTTCGTTACGAATCTTTTGCTCAAATTCTAATAGTTAATATACGACAAGCCAAGCCACATGGAGCTTTGAATTTGTTGTGATATATGTGATTTTTATAAATACTGGATTATAAAAGGAGAAGGAATGAGGTAATATACTGTAACAGCTTCCAGTGATAGTGTATTTGGATTGTAACATGTTGTAAACAGGAAGCTGTATACCTTACCTCCCACACCTGTTTTTTTGAAGGGGGGTTATACCTCACAGTATGAAACCATTCAATTATAAGTGTTTGTGTTGTACATATTTTTGACCATTCATTTGGATTTTTTTTTTTTTTTCTTTTCTCTATTGCTTGTTTTTGTCCTGTTGCATTATAAATATGTTTGTTCTCATTAGAATGGAAAGAGTGCAGGTGGTTCAATTGTGTGAACACAAAGTTTTGTAAAAAGCTGCACCTACCTTTAATCATCATGTATTATTTCTGTGTATTATATCAGCATGTTGATATATTCAGTACATTGTTCATTATGTCAGTGTATTCATGTTTTGTATGTGTTGTGCCACCGTGACAGGACAAAGATTTTTGGTGGATTTTGGACATTATTTTAAATGGGTCATTTCTGTTGTAAACTAACATTGTTCTAACACTGAAATGTAATAGAAGATATGTATTTAGTTTACCACCACCACCTTTAGAAGTAAGAATTTGGTACAGATATCGAGACACATTCAAGACAATACTGTCTCTATGAGTTGTTGGGTTTAAATTTTGCCATTGTAAACCAGTATTTCCAAATAGGAAAAATTAAACCCAAGGGGGGTTGTGGCGAGACAGTATAAAAAACCATGTGGGTGTTCGTGTTGAGCGGTGGAATCAGGACGATCCGATTGTTGAAAGTGTGACGCGAGATGCAAGTTGGATTGTCGAGGGCAGTCTGTGACTCACTGTCTTGGAGGTCGGTCATGGTTGGTTGCGCGCGGCAGTGATTGTTTGGCGGTGCGTTCTGGCACTATCATGTGGACCTAATGAAACATTATAAGTACGCCGCCGTCATGCAGATAAACTGCAGTGTTTTGTAAATAGCAGTGAGCTTGTGGTCGTCGAACTAAAGCATCCAAACCAAGTGATAGAAGTGTAGCTCAGAACTTGCAGTTTGTAGGAGAAGAAGTCCACTGAATAGCCTTTACATACGGTCAAATTATAATCGTTGGTGGTGGTGGCTTAGTAATTGTACGTTCGGTGAATAAATTGAATGATTATCTATATGGCGACTTTGTGAATTATTAGTAGAAGAACCTGCAATCCAGTGATACCTAAACGAACAACAATTACCCCACCCCAAGCTGCTAGTGCATTATCGCCGCCAGCAGACGCCACTTTATCGTTACAAGTGACAAAGCCCTTTTTCTTATTTCTTTATAAGGGGTTCATGCACAGTTAGCTACTGATCCAACCCTCTTTCTTTTATGATGATGGCATCAATAAGCTTCCAATATGCTGAGAAATAGTATGTACTGGTTTCATTTGTTAAGGTAAATATTTAAAAAAAAATAATAAGCCTCATTTATATATGATCCACTCTCATATATTAACTCATTCTCTAGTGTTATTATCATAGTAACCACTTCCTGATTCCATGACTTTATGAAAATCAGAACTACAACTAAGCTACTAATACTTCAAATCCAGCTTACCTACATAAATAAGTAATGAAATGTCCAATTACAAATATCTGATTTTTTATAATACAGTAATTTTAAATTTTGGTATGTAGCAAAATTAGAAATCACATTGAATAGTACTGACCTTAACAGGTTTCCATTGCATTCAACTAAATACTTTTTTAGCTCACCTCTGTTTGTTTTTAGTCTGATTTTATTAAGCTTAATCTCCTTTTCAGCCTCTTTAACTTTTCTCAGCCTCTCCAGCCTTTCACATAGTCTACTTGACATTATGTTTTGGTTGTCTTCTAGTAAGTGGTTGGCTAGTTCAAGACGCATTTCATGTATTGTCTGTATTTCCTACATGAAATAATAAAAAATTGCCTAGGAGAATAATCTATAGTAATTTTGTGTTGTGGACTACAACTGATATGACTCCTGTGATATCACTTATGAGCAATCTCAGGAGTATGGAAAAAGTACAGGTATATAGTATTTCCTGGAAAATTAATTTTGGTAATAGTTTATGACAACATAGTTAGTACAATGATACACAATACTACTTTTATCAATTCTACAATGTCAGTATAATTTTTAAAATCCTATAACACTTACAAATAGCCATTACTAACTGTATAACTCCTTCTTTCTGCATAAAACATGTAAGAATATTCACAATAATTTGAATTATAAGATAAAGATCTTCCAGTTTGATTTTGAAATTGTAAAGGTTTTTTAACATATAATTCATTGTGGAAAGAATGTTGGTTTCATGCATTCTTCTTGAGTTTATTTATTCTATTTTTGTAGTGTGACATTCATGCCATGAATATATTTATAGTCTTCAACTTATTATATTTATATTATTTATTCAGTGCAAAATTATTTTTTTTATTCAAATCCTGGGTTAATTTATTGATACTAAACCCGGGCGGCCAAAGATTTAAAAATAACTTTTGGTAATGCAAGGTTGCTTATGTAAAGGAGCAAAAGATTGGTGAAATAATGAAATGTGCCAATGGTCAGGGCAAAATTCTGAATGTCTGCATGGCCGGAGAAAGCAGGTGGTTGGCGTCAAGGAGTCGCCTTGAGCACAATAGGGATGCCGGATGCGACTAGCGAGTCCTGTTAGCCCATGGCCAGGGCATTGTCCTCTCCGCCAAAATGTGGGGGTTGTTGAAGGTCGTCACTGCCTCAAGTGAGCGCAAAACAAAAAGCTAATAGCAAGCGCTTTGGACATCATGTGGTTTTGGTGTACACTATCCCACCACAGCTGTATAGTGTCAGGGGTTACAAAAGTTACTCCACGGCTTCTTTTTTGAATGTGACCTGGTCACTGGAATGCAAGGGGTAGAGCCATAGCTTTCTAAGAGTGACCTGATGCAGTCATGGACAGGACGAGCACTTCTGTACTGGCCGCGACTTTGAGGTCAACATCTCACAGTAACATGCTGAGTTGCGTCCATCACGGTGCTGTATTCATATGGTAATGCGCTCTTATGCCAGGCCAATGTTCACCAGAGGCTTTAGTGACCTGTAAACACCACATGAGACTGGAATTTCAACTTGTAAAGTACCTTTTTGTTTACCAAGAGCATTACCACTAGCTACCCCCAGCAGTAAAATATTCTATAGATCAATTGTAAAGTTGCCGATGTTGGACTTAGAAATTTCGAGAAGAGTAGTTGTCAACTTTAAGGAATTTTCCTGTAATCTTTCCCACAGGGACAATTCACCATAAAAATCATTTTAAAGAGTATTTATCATATCGGTAAATGTTTATTTTAAGAGATATTTTGGTTTGTTCACGTTTTGAAACACGCGATCAGAAAAGTAAAAATCTAAGATTTGAAATATCTTTAAATTGAGTAAAGCTACAGCTGAACTTTTATCACCAGCTATAGTCAGCATTGTTCCAGATATTTTGGTAGTAAATTAAGTAATTTGGCAAAGTTTAATTAGCAATTTTAATTAAGAGAAAAAATGAACTTTTTAACTAAAAGAAATACAAATTTGAAATTTAAATCAGTAGATAGCCCAAATTATGACAATTACAAATATATAACGGTTTTGGTAAAAAGTTTAAGCATTTGTATGGTAATTAAGTTTTTGAAAATAGATTGTCGCTGATTGTTGTTGAAGCACGTGAAAATTCCACCAAGTTGGTCTTGTGATGACTTTAATTTTAAGATTATAGAAACCCTTTTGAATGTTAAATTAAATTAAAACTGATAGAACATGACAATAGAAAGTCCCTGTAAAAATTTCAAGTTAAACTATTATCTACTTTTGGAGATATTAATTAAAGAAAGATTCACCAAGGTCATAGGCTCTGGGAAGTCTATAAAAGACCTTGCAGTAAGCTCACGTTTTCTCATTCTTACGCCGGAAAGTGATCGCGCAACTCCGCGCTAGTTAGCGGGACAAATTTCTTCCCTGCAGTAGCAGTTTAGGCATTAGTACTCACTAATGTTAGGGGGCTTTGTGAGTTTTTGTCTTCTCGTAGAATTGTACTTAATCTGCAATCTTCAAAGAAATTGTTGTTAGATGCTTTATTCAGAAATCTGGTACTGACAATGTACGAGTGAACTTTTGCAAGAATATAAGTACTGTGTTATTCTCAAACTGTGTTAAATGACTTTATCTTGTTTACCCTTCACATTTTGGGTTTACTAATATGAATGCGTGGCAGCCGATCTATTTAATATTACAGGTACCATAGGGCTATGCATGGTCACGAACTTAATTGTTCATAGTTCAGGTGAAGATGTTGTATATTGCAGCCTTGTCGCCTGACAAACTCTAAATGTGCGTAACCCCTGAGCTAGGTGGCAACATTTTCACCGAACATTAAATTCTGAAAGTTCCTTGTTTGCTGTAAAATGATTCAGATAATGTTCATTTTGTTTTTAATGGCGCCCTGGGAAAATTCATATGTGTATATGCATAACAACTAAGACCTGTGTCATCATGATGTTTCATTAACCACTTTGATACCTAAAATACTTAAAGTTTAATTATTGTTTGCTCTGATTCGGCAAATTGTAAGGTCTGGGTATTGCTTGCTTATAGCGGTGCATTATCTTGTGTTAGAGGTAACGTTAAATATACCCAGCAATTTAAATGCCAGAAGACCGAATAAAACTTCAATATTTATTTACCTGTAATCCTACAACAATCAAAATTCTTGCTATCCAGATTATCAAAACTAATATTCATCTTAATATTCTAAATCATAACAGCCCCCAATGCACCTGATACAACTTGGTAACAAACATGTGATAGGTCTCGATGTGTACATATCTGATTCCCTCCCTCCTCTAACATGAATAAGGTTTATACCAAAATAATGTAAAGTGTTTATCATGGCCCTCCTACTTTAAGTTGTGGCGGGTGACTAGTTTATTTTCCCTGTCCTCCATTCCTAACAGAATTTCTGCGGGCACTATATATGTAGTGACAATAAGAATTCTGCTCAGCAGTAATAATAAGGAAGTATAGGGAAAGTAATCCCATCACTCACCAAGGATAAATGCAGGAGGTTGCAGACGATCACAAAAACACGAACTCACTTTACAATATTTTTGTAAAAAGTTTAGTCACCTAAGACATGAGACATATGGCAATGGGATCAGATATGTACGGATTAAGACTACCACATAATTTAGCCAAATATAAACAAGATTGGCAATGAGGGAGTTGACCAGTGAAAGTATAATCTCTGTAATGACCAGTCAAAGTAAAATATAATAAAAGACAAAAATATTTTGGATTGGCTAAAATATAAGAAAAACATAACTAAACAAAAAATAATAATAAAAACAAAGTGTAATGTTATTATTATTAATGTAATTGGGATTGAGCCAACACGCTGGTGGCAATTTCCCTAGTCAGCTAATTATCCCTTTACATAAGTGTTTTTGAAAACTTATTCATCACTACACTTGGTAATTTGTTCCAATACATGACACCCATGCCAACAAAAGAAAATTTTCGCACTCCCTTAGGCATGAAATTGAACACAAGCTTGTGATTATGGTCACCTTTCCCCTTCCACGCCCTATTCCTAATTCTTTGGCCAATATCCCTCCAAACATCATCACCAACATATGCCCTATACATTCCATGCACTCTATTCACCCTCTTCCTTTCCTCCAATGAGTCCCAATCCAGCTCCTTTATCATATCAGTAACTGACTGGGTAATGTGATAAATACTACACACAAATCTAGCTGCTCTTCTCTGTACACCTTCCAACTCCTGTATTTGATAACCAAAATTTGGGTCCCAAACTACACCACCGTATTCAACCAATGGTCTGACCAAAGTTTTGTAACTCAACTCCCTAACTTCTCTGGTACATCCTCTCATCACCCTCTCCAGAAAATGAAGGACTTTGTAATCTGTTTCTACCACCTGTGCAATGAGCTCTGCCCAGTTGAGTTTTTTATCAAACGTTGTGCCAAGATATTTACACTTCAAGCTTTCAACAAGCTATTCTGACCCCACCCTATAATCGTAATTAACCTTTTGTATCTGTATAACTAATATGCTGACATTTCTTGACATTTATCTTCATTCCATGTGGACCTACCCATTTAGGTATTCTACCTATGTGTGACGATACAATAGTATTGCTGGTATATCGACATTGGTAAATGTGAGAAGATCATTGGAGGATAAAGATGGAGCCAGTCTGTTGCTAGCCGCGGAAGAACATGGACTCTTTGTGCGCACAGGTTGGTGTCTAATGTAAGAATGCCATGAATATGGTACTTGTGTGTGTGGCAGTGATTACACAAGAGTAAAACTACCTAACTGCTTACCGAATATCAGCAGTACTCCAAAACGTGTGTAATGACTGTGACATGATGATAACTGTGTTTTCAACAAGTGTAATATGGCGGGTATATGTTGGCCTGAACATTTTTCTAATTACAAACTGTTTCATCTTCATAATATGGTCAAATTAGGTTATTAATCACTGGTGGTTCACTTTGGTGGGTTGTATCAGTTTTCATGTAATTAAAAGAATGTAATGTGTTCATATCTACATGTTGTTGTTGCTTTGTGTGTGAGCCGACAACCTTTTCACATAGTCAGCCGAGCAGGTCGGCATAACTTGCAAAACTGTAATGATGATTAGTGTGTTTATAATTTTATGGCCCTTGAACAGTGACTGAAGGACTACAATTGATTTTAATGTTAGTATCAAGCCAAGGAATGACTATAAAACAAACCACTGATCAGCTCCAATATTCTTATTTCATCAATTTACATATTTAAATCCTACACAGGTCACCCTGCAGCTTTTAACAGCCCTCAAACCTAGACTTTAATGGAATTGTATTTTGTGAATTATTAGTAGCAAGCTAGGGGTTGAGTGAATATGATTTTGTATGTTTGTCTTGCAATTTACTGTAAGTCAGTGTAAATTGACTTTGTTTTATGAAAAGAGACTATGTAAATACTATTTAATATGTTTAAGGACACAACTATGCAAGAGAAATTGATTAAATGTTTGTATTCCAAGTATCAAGGTGGGATATGATGTTTAAAAGATGATTTACTACAGTATAAAATGATTTATGTGGATAATTTTGTGTTTAAATATCTTTAATTTTCATTTCTGAGCATTTTTTAATGATTTTAAATGATTATGTATTGATTTTGATTGTGTTTAATATATTTTTAATTTTTTAAGTATTGTTAAGGTTCAAGAAATGTCTGTCGGAAGCCTTTGTAATGTTTTGGAACTTTCTATGAAACTTATATAAAGTGAGCAGCAGAGACTCGGTTAGAACAGTTTTACTTCGGCAAAGAAAACAGTTTACATCAGCAAAGGACACTCAGTTGGAACAGTTTTGTATGTACTGTGAGAGAGTGTGGTAGTATTGTCTTTGGAAGTACAGAGAAGAGCCGCTCGAATCGTGACCGCTTGCTACAGTTCTTATGAAAGTGGTACAGAACTGATTAGTAGACTAGGCTGAGAGTCTCTGGTAGATAGATGACGCACGTTTCGTATAAACTTATTGGTAAACATGCGTACTCCCACTTTCACTTACGAGTGTAGTGAAATACTTCGTCCAGCAACCTATTTGGGTCGGAATGACAGGAAAGATAAAATTAGAGAAATAAGGTGCCGCACTGATTCTTATATGAATTCTTTTTTTCCTCGTACCATTAGGGATTGGAATGCACAAGCACCCTCTGCCACCCACATTTTTGTGAATTGCAGAGTATATATGTAGATGTAGATGGAAGGAGTATTGAGAGTAATCACTGGAGTTTGTGTTACATGTGACCAGTATTTTTGAAGTCCAATATTTTATGAGAAATAAAAACAAGTTTAATTTACAAGTGTGTCTGGAACTGCTTATTTAATATATTATAAACCACAACACAACTAATAAGCTGTTCACAGCCTTCATCTGTTTTGATCCTATTGTGTACCATTACATCATCTCCAAAATACCTAGACTCTGACTGTAACACAGCAACACAGTCATTCATTAGAATTATGAAATTATGAACAACAACAGTCCCAATACACTACCCTGTGGCACTCCCATATTTACTTCCACCTCTTTTGATAATATATTTCCTACTCTAACACTCTGCTTTCTGGCTTTTAAGAATTCCTCTACCCAACAAGTAACTTTTTCATCCAATCCAATAGATTTGAGTTTATTTAAAACCATTTTATGGTTCACTTTGTCAAACACTTTAGAAAGATCCAGTGCCACACTATCAGCTTGGCCTTCCTTGTCCAATTCATCTGAAATATCTTGTATTTACCCCACCATCTGAGATACACATGAATATACTTGCCTAAAGCCATGTTGTCGATCTGAAAACCAGTTTCTTTCCTCACGGACATTCTAATATGATTTCATATCAATCTCTTGATCATTTTGTCTATCACTGATATAAAACTAATTGGCCTGTTATTGTCAACCCTATTTGTAACCCCTCCTTTATGAACCAGTACTACTATCGCTCTTTTCCAATCCTCTGGTAAGCAACAAGACACCAAACTCATTATAAATAAAATTTCAAGGTAAGGTACAACATCATATCCCACAATCCTTAATACATCTGTAGTATTATTATCTACACCAGCACCTTTACGATTTTTTTAGCTTTCTGAGTTCCTTCATAATTTCCTGAGAATTTATTTCAAATTTTGTGGTTTCCTCATTTATACATTTAGGAGAGTCTCCTCTGATTCATTACCTCCCATCACAGGATGATTGTCCCTAGTTGTGTCACTAAACCAGTCACTTAATGTCACTGCAATTTTAAAATCCTCAGTGACTTCAACTCTATTCTTATCTACAATGGTCTGAATACCTTCCTTTTCCCTCAGTTTTCTAATATGGCCATCGAAATTTCTAGATGTATCATTAGTGATTCTCCTGCACCAATAGTCTCCTTCAGAAACTCATTCTTTGCTTCTCTCTTTGCTCTTAGTAATTGCTTGTTTAGTTGTTTTAAGTATTCCCTACTGCTTTCCTGTCTCTTTACTCTGTTGTATTTCTGTCTCACTAGCCTCTTTAACCTTCTCACCTCCCTATTGTGATATGTAGGTTCTGTACTTCTCTTTATTTTCTGTTTTGGAATAAACATTTCCTCAACCTTTTTTATTATCTCCTTAAACTCTTCCCATTTTGCCTCCACTGTACTTGTACCATCCTTCCATTTGATGAACCTTTCCCTGAAATATCTCTTCAATTTTAAAGTCTGTGCCTTTTTATAATTATGCCTTTTCCCCCTTCTGTTTTGGCCACTGAATCTCCTAATATCCATCGGTACCGCACAGTGATCACTTATTCCTTCAGTTACTTGAAACCCTATAAGATTTTCATCAGGCTTTATTAGAAAGATATTCAACATGTTTGGTCCCCTTATATTTTGCTCTACCGCTTGTGTAAACCTCCTTCCCTGATTAGGGTATTTGCTAATCTCTGTTACCTTGTGTTATTTATCTTATTTCCCACCCACCTGGTAAATTTCAGTCCCCTCCAATAATAAGTTAAATAGTCTAATTCTAATAACACAATGATAGGTCTTATCAGAGGCTAAGGCCAGGAGGAAGCATGGTTCCCATCTATGGAGTTCTGAAGGGGAATAGTATCAGGAAAAATTCTGACAGCTCCAACCCTACAACAGGTGTTGTGGTTGTTAGAACTATATGAACTTGAAAAATCCAACTGGAAAATAACATACTTCTAGCTTGGATTATGTACGTCAATGTTTATATGGAACAGTTAGTTCTATCTAAATTGTGAAAAACATGAGGGATTAACAGAGAACCAATAATTTACCAAGTAATATAGCATGTCATGAACAAATGAGTCAGGCAGATAACTTAAAACAGAATTAGTTTTCCCACAACAAAAGGTGATATGATAATGTATTGTGTAATTATTATAAAGACAAGGCATCTACATACCTCTTCCCTGAAAGACCACTCATCCCTTTCAAGGGCTTCTACAATATCCCTCCTCTTGTCAATATTCGCAGCTGTGTCCAGTGGAGGTAAGCACCGTTCCCATGCCCTTTTAATACGAAGTCTCTCAATTATTTCCACTTCATGAACTCCAGCTGGCAATCCGCATCCTAAAATTTTTTTGTAACATCAGACCTATCTTTTCATTCATTCATTCATTTTATTTGGTCCTATACATCTTTTACATATAACTTGTATAATGAATTAGGACAAATCAAGGTACAGTATATTCAATATTATTGTTATCTTACTTAACAATTTTATGCCTTAAGTTAACTATAAATCGTTTAATACAGTTTTTTTTTTTTTTTTTTTTTTTTTTTTTTTTTTTTTTTTTTTTATACATGTTATTGACAAATATGTGCTGTAATATCCTATATAAGTACAACCTACTACTACAAACAATTTTTTATTCTGCCTTTCCTTCCCTCATTCATCAGTTAAATACTCTTTGATTGAGTAGAAGGCTTTATCACATAAATACTCTTTAAGCTTATGTTTGAACTGTTCTCCCTAGTTACTAATTAATCTTATATCTGTCGGAAGTTTATTGAACAGTTGGGCTCCCGAATATGAAGGACATTTTTCAAATTTTTTTGTGTTGTGTGCGTGTAAATTGAAATTAATTTTATTACGTGTTTCATATTCGTGCACTTGCTCATTCTTTTTAACAACCTTCTTTGTGAGTGAGAGCAGTATAGTCTTATATATGTATATACAGGGAAATGTTAGAATCTTCAAATCTACAAAATATTTTCTACATGAAACCATTCTTTTTTCTTTTAGTATTGTGCTAATCATATGTTTTTGTATTTTTAATATTCTCATTACGCTATTTTCTGTGGGCCTTCCCCATGCTGATATACCATATCTCAGTTGGCTTTCAAAAAGGGAGTAATAGATAGTGATCAGAGTATCCCTGCTGCAGAATTCTCGGAGGTAGCTGACCATAAATACAATAGGGGTTAGTTTCTTACAGCATTGAACCACCTGTTTTTCCCAATTCATAAATTTGTCTATTTGAATCACTAGCAAGTTAGCTGATTCTGTCTCCTTTATTTGCTCACTGCTTATGTTTAAATTTACAGAGTACCTTGTTCTTTTCGACTGAAATGATATCATTTGGGTTTTGTTTAAGTTGATTACAAGATAATTATCTTCTAACCATTTTATTAGTCTCTGGAAGTAAAGATTAAGGTTTGTTTCTAGATTACATAGTTTGATGTTTGGCATCTTCACAGTTGCATCATCTACATAAAGGACCATTGAATCATTCTCCCCTATTGGTCTTGGGATATCATTTATGTATAGGATGAATAACAGAGGCCCCAGCACCGAGCCCTGTGGTACTCCTGCTTTTATAGTAAGGGTGTTTGATGTTACATTTTTAAAGTCTGTGTTGCTTCTTATGATCGTAAATTGTTTTCTATTTGACAGATATGATTCTATCCATTTATAGGTCTTACCCCTTATTCCCCATTTTTCTAGTTTGTTGAGTAACCTCTGATGATTGACTGTGTCAAAGGCTTTTGATAGATCTATAAGTACTGCTGTTGTATACTCTCCATCATCCAGGGATTTCTTTACCGAATCTACAAACATTGTGACTGCTGTTTCTGTAGACCTGTATTTCCTATAACCATCTTCTGGAACCAATATGAATTAGAAAGGAATGGTTAAAGAATAATTTATACTTTTAATATGGGGATTATGACTATTCTATCTTTACATTTTTGTTTAGTATCATGTCTTCCTATAATATACGACATCTCTCCTACCAGCGGCAGATCCAGGATTTTTTTTTGGGAGGGACTTGAGCGGACTTTGGTTTGGAGGGTCTTGGATTGAGTCGATTTTGGTAATGTCAGTGGTGGACCTAGATACTTTTGGGTGGCCTGAGCCACCTAGACCCCCCTGACAAAAAAAGGTTAGTGTTACTGCACTTAAATACAGAGCAAAAAGTTTACAAAAATGTTTAAGGACATAATATTAAATACAAAATTTCAAGTCACATTCTGAAGGAGAAGTATTTATAGATGAATTTTGAAAGTAGAAACAAGTATTTTGCTTATGCAGTATAAGAGGGTTTTCAAGGAAAAAGAATTGAGAAAAGGAAAGTTGAACTTTGGACAATTATTACAGGAAAATAAGGGCACACACACACACATATATATATATATATATATATACCAGAGGCCCTGTCTGGTGTCTCACTCCTGGTAAGAAGAAGGCTAGCTCCCAAAATATTGCATTTCTTGTGTTTGTCTTTTTTATGTTCATCGTTCCCAGCCGCCTTCATCTGTGGTAAGTGCTGGTTCTTATTTCCCTATCTTTCCTTAGTTTTATTGCCTTAAAGCATTTTCCTGCTCGTTGCTGTTTTTATATATAAGCAACTAGCATTTGCCTGTTACTTTGCGTGAGTGTCCTTTGGTATAATTTAGAAATTGGTAGTCCTATCAAAACCTTGGCGCCACAATATGATGATGGATTCTTATAGAACTCGATGAAACAAATTGAAAGTAAAGAATAAAAATTTTTGATATCTAGCTTGGTTCTCAAGATGTGTTGGCTCAAATATTACGTAGTTAGGCTGATATGCTACCTGTACCAGAACGATAACTGGAAGTGCCATAGCTTTATAACTTGCAATACCCGTTTTTGAATACATACTGCTCGAGAAAAAGTGTATATAAAAGTAAAAAGAAACATACTCTAGACCTGACGCAACAGATATTTTACGATGCGGCACAGAATTAATAGAACAGAACAACCATCTCCAATGATGTTATTCATGCCAAATATAATATCGAAATAAAGAACAAAATCTTTTGATATGTAACCTAGGTTTCTAAACATCTTAATTCAAAATATGCCTAAATTCATGGTTCAGAGGGAAATATTACTTCTTGTCCAGGTCGCACATCATTCTAATCACATCGCCTTTGATATAACGTATCTATAAAACCAAATTCCTCGTATTCTTGCATAAGAATGCTCCTGGCGCATTTTAACAAATTAACAAAACTTTTGACACACGATATGGCTGGAACTAAGTGAAATGTCTCACCTTAAGAAGACATCATAAAATTGTGGTGCTATATAATTTTTTCTTCTGTTACAGGCCACATTTCCACCTAACCACACAACCTATGTGATACCTACTATATCTCCAGAACTAAGCGAAGTCTGGAAACGTCTCAACGAATTATATAAAAATGAATCATCAAATTGAAGGAAATTTTTCTTCTAATACAACCAGTGTATTACAGCCAAAAAATCATGTGAACTTAAACTATCAAAGAAACATTAAAACCACAAAATATGTACGAATCATGTAAAATAAGTCAAAATTATTAAATACATCCGAGGAATTTAGTCGCATGCTTGCATCTTGAAAACTTACAGCGTTCTTAAATTCGTTGTTACAGATTGCAGATGCTATCTGTGGTGTGAATAATGTCATTAGAGATTGTTAAATTTCTGAACTATTAATTCTGTTCCGTACTGCGACTTTTCTGCCTCATCACGTCTCAGGTGTGTTTGTTTTTGTATACTTTTTTTATACAAAAACATTTCCTCAAAAACAGATGTGGCAAACTTGTAAGCTATGGCACTGCCAATTTCCCTTCTGGTCCGGGCTGCATATCAGCTTAACCGCATCATCTTCCAGTCAAGATATCTCAGAACTAAGACAGACATCAAAAAACATTTATTCTTTATTTTCGATTAGTTTTGTCTAGTTCTACAAGAATCCTTCATCAAATTGTGGCGCCACTGTTATGATAGAATCCTCTAGAAATTCTTTATGAATTTTATTCTATTATCAAATATTCAACTTGAAGATTCATGAATGTCACGGTAATGTTTCAATTTGCTTTCGTATATACTTTTTCTCGAAATGTACGACCTGAGGCATGTGTGTGATAAATTTAAAATGAATAGTACAATTCCTTCTTATGATGTTCTTATTTTCCCACTGCAACTGTCATTATTTCAGTTGCATATAAGTAGTTACACAAGTTTTGATTGCGGAACAGTTTTAATGGACATGTGATTTTTGAACTAAAACATTGGCGAACTTTGTGGTTCGTTTTAAATCTAGCCAAGAATTATTTTCAAATTCCTTTCCTTTCAATGATGCCATATTACTACTGTCACAGTTTCATCCAGATGTAAGGGTTCAAGTTTACGTCATGATACACCACATTGCTAACTAAGGATAAAATGATTGTATCGCGTGTGTGATTGAGGCTTTGAATTTGTAGCACCAATATTAGCGGAGATTGTGGTTAGGTTGAAATTCAGCCTGGACCATTAAGAAAACTGAATCTTTTTGACACAGCCAATGGCACGAGAAATTTATTTATCAGTTATATAAGCAACTTTGTGACGTCATGTATCACGAGGTAAACTACTCCCCATGTAAGTAGTCCCAACTGGTCGTGATTCATAAGTGATGCCATGGATGTATTAATGTGCATGTAACAGAAACTTTTAATTTTGGAATAGAAAATATTAACAAAGTTTGTGGTTAGGTTTAAACGTAGCCTGCATCAGAAAGAAACCTGATACGTCTTGTTAAAGCATAAGGCATAGGGGATTTAGTTTTATAATTTATGCAGTGTAGCATGAGATGTAAAAATTCATAGTTACTTTTTAGTTTTATTGGTTCCATGTTGCTGCGGTCAAAAACTCAATAGCACATCATAGGTTCCAACTCCAAGACGATAAAGCTACAAGTTTACAAAATTAGGGGTATGATGGTTATTTAATAAAAAGAACAGTTTATTCCACCAGAAGTGGTTTGAATAGCAGCCAAAATTTGTAAACACTTTCCTTGCACGATATTATTACGGAATATTTGCACATAAGAAATATATACCTTTACCTGTTAATGTTCACTGTAAGCAAGTTTCTTCGAGAAAAAACTGATTTATGCATCCATATCACACATTAGCAGTTTTCATTAATATTGTTCAGTGAAAATTTAAAAACATGTCAGTCCAGAGACAAAGTTTGTTAACTGTCGAAGATGTTAATAATCATGGCAACTGTGCTTACAGTAAATTATGTATTAATAATTACAGTAAATTATATAATGACACTTGATACATATGAGCCTCATATTACGTTAATATTAATGTTTTAAATTTCAGATAACAGATTAGATTAATAGCCGAAGTCAAGAAACGAAACATGATCCTAAAAAAAGAGAGATTGTGATTTTATTGTCAGTTTTTCTGCAAGGAGTGAACATCTCAACCACAGTGTGATCCTTGTATTATAATTACCAATCTAGAAATGAATTTAAATATTTCCTCTTTCATTCGGTAAATATAAGTCATTAGCTATTTCCCCAGATTTTGATTTGGACCATTAGCTGTAAAAATTTGAAAACACCATACAAATTGCCGCAGTAGTTTCTGCGTGATACCCGTTCAAACCTAAAGAGAGATGCAGCTTGCTTACAGACTTATAATAGTATAGATAACAACAACGCCTTAGAATATTGGTGCTATCTGATGTAGAAATCTGGAAAAGTATGGAAGACTTTTAAGAATTTTGGAAATAAAGTCCAGGGTTTCTTATGATGGGAATACATTATAATCACACATTGGTCATGAAAAATTTCTGTGTTACAGTAATGAAACAAAGTGTAATCATTGGCGATAATAGAGCAGGCAACATGTTGGTAGATGGACACTTCTGGTACGACAGAAGCCACATTTTTTGGACTTTGAAATTTGGAAAGTAATTTTGAACAGAAACAATGAATTTTAAGGGGATAGAAAATGAATTATAAAATTTGTGTGAATATTTCAAATACATTGCAGAATGATTGTTGGATTGAAAGTGAGCTAACATTTTTGAAGAAAATCTGCAGTCAGTTATCACTGATACAATAAATTGCTATTTTAGATACAGGTGAATTAGAAGTGTTTGAATTTAGACATTAAGTGATGTGAATTTAATAAATAAATTTTTTTGTTTCATGATCTTGTAATTCGATAGTTAGGAGGCGATAAATATTTCTTAGATAATTTTGAGTGACAACCAAAATTTCATCCACCATGTTGCAATAGCTAGTTCTAGTTTTGGATTATTACGGCAATAAGCACCTATAGCAGGTGTGTTACAATAGAACTGACACACCCACATACAATAGTTACATGGCAATGAAAGGTTCCACCATAAAAGTTCTTATTATTTGGATAATGGAAACAAAAAAACTGGAACAAAGTAATCTTTGTGTAGCATTAATTATTACAATTTTATTTAGATCAGTTATAGGCGAAAATAAATTGAGGTAGAAATATGTATATATAACAACATGTAATTTGAATAAATGAAATATACACATGTAAGTAACTGACTGTAAAATGAAATCAAAGACAGTAAGTAACAGGTTTAGCGCAGGCTTAGGCCAGGCATTTGTCTGGTGTCAAGGATATGTTGGTAGGCTAATTCCCATCTGTGGCGTTCTGAAGGGGTGGTTGTGTTCGGAAAAACTCTAACTGTGAAACAGGTGTTGAGGTTATTCGAATCACGTGAGTTGGCATGAATTGCCACTGGATGATCTGGGTTGGAAGTATCATATATATTATTTCTATAAGGTATTTTTTGTCACAAGCCTGTATCTTCCTCCATACTAAATCGAAATCAATGATTGAGGTGTCATTTTAAAGCATATTGTCTCCACTTTGGTCACATCATATTTTAAGAAATGAAGTTTTCGGAATTCGGCCCTTAAAGGGCAAAAATGTCAATATTTCTAAATGCAGTTTTCTGTGTTACGAATCATTTATCTCCCTGGATACCTATCTGAAATCATTTAATGAAGTATCATTTTAAAGATTGAGATCTCCGCTTTAGTGAAGTCATATATTAAGACAGAAATTTTTCGGAATTCGACCATTAAAGGGCAAAAGTATCAATATTATTGTAATGCGTTTTTGTGTCACGAGCGATTTATCTCCCTTAACATCTAACACATATAGATAAATTAGGTATCACATTAAAGACTGAGGTCTCCGCCGTGGTAACATCATATTTTAAGAAAGTATTTTTTCGTAATTTGACCCTTAAAGGGCAAAAATGTCAATTTTTCTAAATGTGTTTTTTGTATCTCCAGCCATTTATCTCCCTGTATATCTAACCAAAATCGAAAAATAAAGTAGGATTATGAGTAGTAATGTCTCAGCTTTGCGACATCATATTTTAAGAAAGAATATTTTGGAATTCAACCCTTAAAGGGAAAAAAGTATAAATTTTTCTACTGCATATTTTTGTGTCAGGAGCTATTTATCTCCCTTGAAATCTAACCGATATAGGTAAATGAGATATCATATTAAAGACTAAGGTCTCCACTGTGGTAACATTATATTTCAAGAAATGAATTTTTCGTATTTCGAACCTTAAAAGGCAATAATGTCAATTTTTCTAAACTGCGTTTTTTTGTATCTCTAGCCATTTATCTCCCTTGACAATTAAACAAAATTGATTAACGAGGTATCATTTAGAAGATTGAGGTTTCTGTAATGTCTTCAGTTCCTTTAACACATTTTAAGAAAGAAATTTTTAAAATTTCTAACCCCTAGAGGGCAAAAGTATTAATATTTTTACAACTCATTTTTCTGTCACCAGCTATTTATTTCCCTTGATACCTAATCGAAATCAATAAATGAAGTATCGATTTAAATATTAAATTATCCGCTATGGTCATATCATACTTTAAGAAAAAAATTTTTTTTTCTATTACAAGCCATTTATCTTCTTCGATACCTAGCTGAAATCGATAAATGACAGATCATTTTAATAATTTTGTTCTGCAGCTATGTAAAATCATAAATTAAGAAAGAATTTTTCGAAATTTGGTGCTTAAAGTTGTAGCGTGCATGAGACTGTTCAGAACCAAGTCACTAGATTGCAGCAGCAGATATCACAGAGATGTCAATAAACTTTTTTTTATGTAATAAGTAGCTATTCGGATATTTTTTTTTCTTCTGTTACGAAACACTGTCGTTTTGCTATACAATTCCAATGTAAACATTTTATTGGCACAGCAACAAATATTTCAGAGATACGTTGTGTGCATTTTGTTCAGGATGGTTTTATTCTGTTAAGGTCAGTGATAGTTTGTCATAAATACAGAGTGTTTTAAATTTTCCTAACTGTTTCGTAATATGTTGAGAGTATTTTGATGCGTACTTATTACACTAAAAAAAAAATATTTGCTACAAAAGTACGGTTCTACTTTTCATTATATTACACGCATTGAACCTCACTATTCATCGCATTTTATTTGCGAAATTTTTGCACGGGTCATCTAGTATATTTTTTATTCATCCTGTAGGATAGTTGTTGAGTGGTGAGACCAATGTAGGAGGCAGATGAGTTGGTAAATAAGGTGAGTGGTAGCACATGTTGCATGTCCAATTATAGGAAAGAATTTTCCTGTGACAGGATTAGAGTTAAGTGGTGGTGGCAGGGTGCATGCTGCATGTTTTACAGTGGGGTCTGTTCCAAGGGAAAAATCGCTGTGGAGGTCTAGGAGAGATAGAGGGTAAATACTTGTGGACCAGTATGTTTTTCAGATTGGGTGGTCTGCTGAAGCAAGTGTGGGGAGCAGTGGGAGCAGTAGGATTTCAGTAAGGAGACACATTTCAGGGAAGGACCATAGGAAGTCATGCCCACAGCGGAGAATCTGGTTGACGGATTCCAAGCCAGGAAAGAACTGGATGATGAGTGTTAGTCCACGGCCAGTTTTAGGAGATGCAGAATGAGGGTTGTGGGAGATGGCTCGGGAGATTTGTTTTTTCCACAAGATCGTGGGGGTATCAGCGGGAAACGAGGGCTTGGGATAGTTTTTGGGAGTAACTGAGAATTGATTCCTGATTGGAACAGATGCATCTGCCATGGATTGCAAGGCTGTATGGGAGGGAACGTTTGGTGTGGAAAGGGTGACAACTGTCAAAGTGTAGGTACTATTGTAAGTTAGTAGGTTTGATGTGTACAGACGTGTGGAGGGCACCCTGTCATAGGGTGATATTCATGTCAAGGACGGTGACACCGGGTGTGGGAGTATGACCAGGTGAAATTGATGGAATGACTGTTGTGTGAGTGAGTTAAGGAAATCCAGGAGGTGGTCTTCCCCATGTGCCCAGATCATGAATAGTTCATCTATACATCAGAATCACATGAGTGGACTGAGGGGGCAGTTCTTCAGAAAGTTTTCCTCCAACCGGCCCAGGAAGAGCTTGGCATAGGATGGGCCATGCGGGTACCCATGGCAGTGCCATGTATCTGGTAATAAGTCTGGGAGTTGAAGGAGAAGTAGTTTTTGGTGAGGATAAAGTTGGCGAGGGATATGAGAAAGAATGTTCTGGGAAAGAGAATTCGGAGGGCGTATATCCAGGAAGTGTTGAAGGGAAGTGAGGCCTTCAAGATGAGGGATATTGGTATACAAGAAAGTGATGTCAATGGAGACAAGGAGGGAGTCTGGGGGTAGGGGACTGGGACTTCAGACAGATGCTCCAAAGAATGTGGGGTTTCTATGATGTAGGAAGGAAGGTTCTGTACAAAAGGTTGGAGATGTTGATTCACCAAAGCTGAAATCCGTTCAGTGGGGGAACCATATGCCACAACTATAGGTCATCCCAGATTGCCAGCCTTGTGTATCTTGGGGAGATATTTCTACCTCCATTTATTTTCACTTATAACCGATCTAAATAAAAGCATAATAATAAATTTTTGAATTATGCTACACAAAGATTATTTTGTTCCACTTTTATCGCTGATCAACCTTATCCCCTAACCCCCTGCAATGCCACCCCCACCCCATGTTTCTGCCTTTGTTTCGTTCATGTGGCAGTTCGGGATGTGATCACATCTTTCCCCCTGCCATACGTCTCGCCTCTCACATGATTAAGGCTCATGCCGTTTATTGTCCAATTTGTTTATTTTTTACATGTTCTTCTCGCCCTCCTGCCTTCATCCATGATAAATGATGGGTATTTTTTTCCTATCCTATCT
This sequence comes from Vandiemenella viatica, assembly GCA_031002005.1. NCBI lineage: Eukaryota > Metazoa > Arthropoda > Insecta > Orthoptera > Morabidae > Vandiemenella > Vandiemenella viatica. The sequence goes on from JARYHS010009186.1 coordinate 181,173,103, forward strand.
AGTTCTTATTATTCAACATATTTAATGGAATTTATTGATTTTTTTCCAGTGTCTTGTCTGCTGGAACGTATGTTGAAGCCTAAATAATGAAGCTGTGCCAATTACTTTAAGGGTTAATTCTTAATTAAAATCCTTCAATAGCACTTTTGATAAGGGATGGTTTAAGGGAAAAAAGTAGTATGAATAAATTACAGGATGATAAAGGTTAAAGCGAAACTAAGATACAAATATATCAAGTTTATGCAAGTTTATTTTGCTCAAATAGGCTGCACTGAGAAGGAAAAGGAAATTTTTTATGATGATCTGCAGCAACTATTAGGCACGAACAATCAAATGATAATGGGGGACCTCAATTCTTATGCTGGTCATACACAGAAGGGCTATGAGGAGGTACTGGGAAAAGAAGGATGGAGTAGCAAAAATGCAGAAGGAGCAAAGTTACTGGAGTTCTACAAATGCAATGGTTTGACTGTGGTTAATTACTAGTTTAAGAAAAGGGAAAGTCACAAGATAACATGGTATATTGCAGACTGGTCTCAGAAGTCAGCTGTGGATCTTTTCAACCAAAACACTGATGGAAAAGAGTTTTGCGGTCATTCCATCAGAATCCTTAGACTGACTCCTGATAGCCAGCCTCAAAGGGAAAAAAGAATCAAGGATATCAGACAACCAGGAGAGATGAAGACGACAAGAGCAGGAAACGGTACAAATAGCAGCTTACACAGAAAATACCTAGGGACAACTTATAGGCTGTGGAGGAGCGGAAACACTTCTGAAGCAGTGTGTTCTAGTACAGCTAGTAAGAGTAAAGAAAAGGAAACCCCATGGTGGTATGATGGGGTCAAAGATGCTGTGCTACTGAAGAACAAAGCCTTCAGGGAATAGTACTGAAGGAGAAAAGCAAAAGTGTGTACAGTTGTAAAAAGAAGGAAGCAAATACTGAAAGAAAAGAGGAAATGGAAAGAAAAATTAACAAAAATGCTGGAAGAAGATAGTGATGGAAGTAACAAATTGCTGTATACCATGATAAAATAGGAGGAAGAATAGAACTGAAACTAATGGGACAAAGGGTAAGGATGACAACTTAGTGGAGGGGAGGGAAGAGATAAAAGAAATCTGGAGAGAGTATTTTGAAGAGTTACTGTATTCAAAATGATCCAGTGATGAAAATATGGTAAAGAGGAAGAAAAGAAGCAGTGCCAAGAGAAAAAGGAAGATATTAGATGGAAGGAATTGCAGAATGCTTTAAAGAGAATGAAAGGAGGTAAAGCACTTGGAATGGATGAAGTGAGCATGGAGATGATATGAGCTCCTGTAGGAGTGGGGCTACCATGGCTCTAGTGGATGACGTGAGTTGTGTGGAATGAGTGAAGAATCACAAATCTCTGGAAGAAAGTGGTTATAATTACCAATATTCACGAAAGGGTACAGGACTAACTGCCAAAACTACCATGGTTTTACCCCCATGTGACACTGTGCCAAGATTTATCAGACAGTTTTGGAGAGCAGAATAAGAAGAGCAGTGGAAAGGCAGCTAAGAAGAGCAATATGGATTTAGACATGGAAGGTCAACTATTGGCCTCATATTTGCAGTAAGGCAACTACAAGAATGCCACTATGAGTATAGCAAGGACATTGAAAAGGTGTACAACAGTCTCAGCTGAATCAGAATGTGGGAAGCAATAATAGAAAAACCAATAAAGAAGGATATAGTGGAAAGAGTGAAGGATATGAATGAGGATAGTAAAAGCAGTGTCAGAGTAAGAATGAATAAGACTGAATATTTTAAGTTGAATAATGGATTAAATAACAAAGTGCGCTCTCATCCCTATTATTTATAGTCGTTATGAATGAAACACTGAAGAAGGTTGTGCAGAGCATTGAGGAAAGAAGAATGAAAGCAATGTTATTAGCTGATGATCTACTGGGCTGGGGAGAAATTGAAAGAGAAGTGCAGGATCAGCTGGATGTCTGGGATTTGGTAGTTGCATTGTATGGCATTAAATTATCTTCAAGAAAAAATAAAGTTGTAATTACAACAAAAATAAAGCACAGGTCAGACACAGGTATAACACTTGGAGAAGAACAATTTAATAAAATTGAATGTTTCAAGTATTTTGGAAGCTGGATTGAAGAAAATTAAGGAAACATGATAGAGATAAATGATAGATGTTGAGATAGATTTTTAAAGAATATTATACATTTAGTATGAGGCAGGGACATTCCACAAAAGCAATCAATTTTGACATGGTTTGAAAACATGGGGTTGGGAGAGGGGTGAAGGAGAGGAAAAACAGGAGAGTACAAGCCACAGGAATGAAATATCAGAGGAGTAGTCGGGCAACAAGTTATCAGCTAGGCCTCAGAATAGTTAGTCACTGCACCAACCACACCATTCTCTGTAAGTTGTATACTCTAAGGCTAAGACTCATGCCAATGTTCAGTAGCACGGATTATAGAATACCTCTCTATCCTGTACATCATCAGCTGCCATTGATATACAGTTTTAATATGAATTAAACAAGGTTTCCTGAAGAGGTTGTTTGATTCAAGTAACCTATGTGCAAGCTCAACCCTCGATGCCCATATTTATTTAGTAGTTAGACAGCAGTACAAGAAAAGAAGAGGATAGGTCAGAAGAACAAGAACTCAAACGCAGAAGATACATGAAGATAGTCAGCGCAAGTCATAGGGCATTATAGGGGAAACCCCATAGAACCCACGTATCAGCCATCCATACAAACCCCACAACAAGACAATGTGGAATTTTATGTTCTGCATATGTTTGTGACTGAATTACCAGATTTATTTTGGTCACAAACTGCAGAATAGAAAAAGGGTGTAATGCAGAATCAAAACCAACAACAAACAATCCTCTTGCAACATGGTGAATGTGTTCCAGGACCAAAAATAGCACTAGTACAATAGTACACTATTTTTTTAACCAACAAGCAACTTAAAGAATTTGACACAGATCTGCAAGAATAAAAAAAAAGTTCCCTGGCTTGGAATCGCTAAACCAAATTCTTCATTTTGGTTATGACTTCCTCAGATCCTTTCCTAAAATGGGATGCATTCTTCCCATTATCCTTCCTACCACACCAAGTGTCAAAAGACCATGTAACCTAAAAAAGAATTTAAAAAAATAAATTTAAAAAAAACTTGTACACAAATATCAAACCTCAGATGCTAATAAACCTACCACAACCTATTGCAACCCTGATACTGGTGAAACCTACCTACTCTGTTTCTCCTTTTGAATGTCACATTTTTCTCTTTTGTGAGTAATACTTGCGACTATATTATCATTGTTCACCCCACCACCGTCAGCTTCACTCTGCATATGGCTGTGTTGATTGCAAGGCTAGCACGAGCTCAACCACATGTTTCTTTCTAATTGACAATTAACCCTGAAATATTGTGTTTTTTGTGTTTGTATATTATTTCGTATTACTGCTGCCCTCGTCCCTTCAACTTTGGTGAATGTTGGGTGTAATTTATCTTTCCTTTCCCCATGAATTTGTATGTTACATTGTGGAAACTCTTATGAGTACTATGTGGGAGGGATCAAATAACTGTAGTCATATCAATCAGCACTTTATTCACACTTGAGAGGGTCAGTAATTTTTAATTTGTGGGTAACGGTGGCAGGGATTGGAATATATCAAGCGAGATGCTGAAAAATTGGGTATTATCTAACAGGCAATACCGCTCGCTTCGCACTGTTAATGTGTCGTCATAGTGACATCACGTTCACGTACAGTCAATTCTGTGACTATACGGCCACTGGTAAGCAGTCGCAGAGGTCCTATAACACATCAAACACTGAACATCAGGTTGTGTTATCGGACATCTGCATCTGATCCACCTTCGGGATATCAGATTATGTTGATATTGCACAGCATTTAAATTATTGTGACCGAGGATAGCGAGGTCACAATAGACACAAAAATTGACTGTACGTGAACGTGACGTCACTATGACGACACGTTAACAGCGCGAAGCGAGCGGTATTGCCTGTTAGATAAAACCCGAAAAATTTATCTCAAATGGAGGAAAAGTTGAAGGTAGAAATTCATGTAATGCTGGCACAGTTTTACAGAGAATTTGCCATTAATAACTTAGAAATGAATCAATAGGGCAAAAAAATGTGAGTTTCTGGTAATACTTACAGAAGTCATGACATTTGTAAAAACATGAAAAAAGTAGCATTAATATTTTTAAAAAGTGAAAAAATTGCTTTACGTTCCTGTGATATATCAAAACCAAAATTTAACATTATTACATTACCTGTTACAGTAAATGAATGCTAGTATATTTTAAGTAACTATTATAATAGATGAGACAATTTTTTCCTCATTTTCAGAATAAGAAATTGATGTACCGTACACTACATACCCCATGATAACATAGCAAGTGACAATATTTCTGGCACTGGATCTTCACATTTTGTGAAATAAGGAGGGGCCCATGGTGTTGTCTGTGTTTCAGAGTCTCTGTAAACTGTCTGCACTCCGCGTGTGCACTTTTCACTTGATGATGTATCATGTTCCTCAGCATTTTCATCATAAACTGCAGTAGTTTTATAACAAGGTTTATACACTAGGGCCCTGTAAAATTCAAAACCATTAAATAAATAAACATTTTTTGTTAAGTGAAATAGTAAGATTAATCATAAATATTAAAAGCGCAGTCATTACTAACCTGACATATAAGATGATTTTGTTAGTTGTAGACAAAAGTTCAGAAAGCAGTAACATTAATAAAAGTAATGGCTTACTTCCTTCAGTCTTATCTCTCCAAGTAATTTTTAATATAAGTAGTGGTTTGATAGAACAAATTTATTAATCTTTTGGTTACTATGTATGTTCATTCTTGAAATAGTTTACTTTATAAGGTTAAAAAAATCTCCTGTACAAATGTAATAACCTCTTAATGCAATAATAAAAAATGTTAATCAGCATTGGAGAAATAGTGTTCCGGAAAGAAAAAGAAGGTGGGGGAAGCAGATGCACAATTTGGTTGATGTTCCCACAATTTGTAGTTGAAATTCCCTAATTTTCCTACGCTGAAATACTTTAATGAGTGCGTGAATTATAATTATGAAAAACAAATTTTTCTTTCTGTGATTAAAGTCTTTTCTCCTGAATTTCTAATTTCAAGATTTGAATGGTTTCTTCCTATCACGTTTTTTTAAGCCATTAAATGATAATCAGTTTTCAGAATCCCTGTAGCCTCTGCAAAAAAGAAATGTAACAACCTTGAACTGAATTTACCTTCTTGGCATAGAACAAACTGCATCAACCCACAATTTTTAGTGTTATTTATAAATTCAAGTTTCATTAAATGATAAAGTTAAAACAGTGAACATTATTAGTTTTATTTTTGTTACAATGCTCTGAACATTGCAGAGATTTTATACTCGTGATTGGTCAGCAAATAACAGGAGTGGAACAGATGTTATCCAATTCCTAATACAAAACATATCCTGCAATTAACTACCCCACTTCCAAAGATGGGTGTTTTTTACATTCTTCATAGTCCACACATAGCTCTAATGGCCATACATACATGGTGAACGCTGACCTTCATCTAACTCTATTAAACAATAAAATATGCCCAAATTGCCTTCTTCAACTAGGTATCTGAAATTTTTAGAATGATGTAGAACAAATCACTTAACTTTCTCACACTTACTATTCCCTTATATAAAATTATATGCCTTATAATTCAATACTTTACTATTTTATGGCTCTCTCCTTCATCTGAATCAATCAATCACTGTGCACACCTATTTCTTAGCTCCTACACTTTCAGAACTATTTCTGTCCTGAATTACTCAAATCTCTCCAAAACTATCAGAAATTACTCTAAACATGTTGATTTTAAAGATTTTATTCAAGCAAACCTATAATACTCTATCTAAGACTGAGAAAAGAATATTTACCCAACCAATACTTCACAATGGAAGAGAAATAGGGTTGAGAACTACACACCTATTAGTTTGACTTCATACAGGCAGCTATATCAGGAAGAACAGTGACAGAAAGAAGTGATTTTCAAGTCAGCAGCATTGATTTAAGGTTATCCATGTGAATCTTACAGTAGCTAATAGGTTATGTGCAAGATATTTCAGATGAAATGTACAAAAGAGGTTAAATGTATAATGTGTCACTGCATTTTTTGAAGAATTTTAACAGAATTAGCCAAAGAATGATTATAAACAAGGTTAGCTCCACTGGGACAAACGAAGAAGTATCTTGTTAGGTGTTGGAATTATAAAAGGTATAAAGCAAAGAGTAAAAGTAAGTAATGAAATATCACGTGAGATGGAAGTGATAAAAGATGTACCACAGGGGAGTGTATCCAGAGCCGCCATAAGCAGGCATGCAAGGCATGCACCGCACGCGGGTGGCACGTTGAGGGGGGCGGCAAATTGAGTGATTGACAGTCGCCACTATTTTTTTTTTTTAGTTCAACTGCTGCTTCAGGCGGCCGGCGACACTCAGGGTGGCAACAATGGGGGTGGGAGATAATGTTCAAAGGGGTGGCAATCTCACAGTATTTTTGACCCGGTTCAGATAATTCCTAGATCCACCACTGGCTGTAATTAGACTGGGGGCGGCATAATCAGTATTGCACGCGGGCGTTCAAACAGCTAGCGTACAAACAGCTAGCGTCAGGCCTGAGTGTATCATAAGCATTACTGTTCATAACTCTAATGAATGATTCTGTTGTTGAACTGTAGTCAGAGGCTAAGCTGTTTGCAGATGGCATAAAAGTGTATAATTGAGAGAGAATTGTGTATAAATGCAAAGGTACCTAGACAAGCTATTAGTTGGGAGATAAATGTAGAATGAAGATAAATGTTATGAAGAGTCACCTTATTTGGTACACAAATAGCAAAATAAAAGTTTATGCTGCAGAATTAGTCAAAAAATAGATATCAAGATTCAAGAACTGTCCATGACAATGACACACACAACTCAAAACCAACAAAAACCCTATTTTTCTCACCCAGTTTTTGCCTGGCCTGGAATCGCTGAACCAAATTCTTCGTTTTAGCTATGACTTCCTCAGATTCTTTCCTGAAATGTGCCACATTCTCCCACTATCCTTCCCACCACACCACGAGTAACCTTCAGCAGACCACCTAAGCTAAAAAATATAATTGTACATAAATATCAACCCTCTGGTGCTCCTAAACCACCATCCGGTTCCTTCCCATGCAACAGACTCCAGTGCAAAATGTGCTGTATGCATCCACCTATCACAACCTATTGCAACCCTACAACTGCCATGCCACTTGCACCATAGCTCATCTGATATACCTGCCTCCACTGCCATATTTCCTACATCGGCCTTTCCTCAAACTCAATATCAATCAGAATGATTGATCACAGACAAACAGTTTACTCCCAAAACCTAGACCTCCCTGTTGCTTGCCATGCCAGCATTCACAACACCTATGACCTCAATAACTGCTTCATAGTCAGAGCCATTAGAGAACTTCCAGATACCACCTGCCAATCTGAACTCTACAGGTGGGAATTGGCATATCAACACATCCTGCAGATTAGACATCCCCCTGGCCTTAATTTCAGATAACAAGTTCTATCCTTACCTTCTTATACCCATCACTGGCAGGTACAACAGATTTATAAATATATATATGCCTTATTTAAAAAATTTGATCATTTTTACCATAGTTACTATTTTCCCATTTAATCTTTCTTGTGATTAATACTTGTGATTATATTATCGTTGCTTCCCGCACCACCTCCGACAGTCAATTTAATTCTGTATGTGGCTGTGTCGAGTGCAAGGCTAGCGTGAGCTCAGCCACTTATTTCTTTCAACTTGGTAAAGGGTTAACATCAAAATATAGTGTTTTTTGTGTTTGTGTATTATTTCATGTTTCTGCTGCCCTCTTCCCTTCAACTTTGGTGAGTGTTGGGCTTAACTAATCTATCCTTTCCATGTAAAAAATAAAAGTTTTGTGTGATTATTCAGTGGAAAGTGGTAGTTTGTTGAAGAAGGAAAACATAATTACCTGGAGATATCTGTTGACAGTAACTGAAATTGAAGGAAGGAGACACAGTGAGATGGTTGTAGCCAAAAGGTTTGCAGTATTGTATCTGTTTGAGAAAGTAGCAAAAGGATGTACCAAGGAAGTAAGATAAATGGATTTCGAAACTTTTGTCAGGCCCTTGCTACAGTATTGTGAGATGATATGGGACCCACATTACGTTTCAAACACTGGAGATGGAATGAATTACCTACATATAGAGGTAATGAACAATATGCCTCAAACTATGAAGGATTTTAAGGAAAACATGCATATGGATTGCATATAAGGATGTAGAGAAATTGCTACCAGGGTATGTGCTACATCATAATTAATACTGGTTATTAAAAAATTATTATAAAAAGGTGCTGCTAAAATTAACTGCACATATGAATTAACCTACACAGCAGTCTATAGGCATTCAGTACCAGCTCATTAAAGATTCAATTTGGTAAGGGTTGGATTTGCTTTCCCTTTGTTTTCATATTGTGTTAAATCATTTTCCTTTTCTCTTTTCATGGAAGTGATACTTCTCTACCTCTGACAACTAATATGATTAATTTTTGTATAATGTTGATTAATTCAATTTAATTGTATGGAGTGCACACTATGTATGTATTACACAGGATAAGCCTGAATGTGAAAAACACTCTTTCCACTGATGCTGATGATGCTACGTCTCCAAGTAGTTGTCTGAAAATTGGGTATAAATTTTGTTGTTTCTCTTCATTGTTGTTTTTGTAACTACACCACACCAGAACTGTTACCGCTAACAGATAGACTGCTGGGTCTAGTTTCCCATAGGCACCATTATAAATATCACCATAAATACTTACAAACTTCATAACATCCGTTTTTTTATTTTTACATATTTACCTTTTCATTGATGCAATAAGATTCTGCATATCTTTTTTACACTTCTTACAAATTACTCTGCATCCAGTTTTTCATAAACTATTCTATATATCAAAAAAATTGCCATATGGGATCTTTATGTCCTCTACCAGGTATATAAATTTATATCACAATGATCTAGATAACTCGTATAAACACAATTTTACGGCGTCAGCTGTCAAAACAAAGCGATGGGAATCCCCTTTTCTCCGCCGCCTGCAGATTCATTTCGTCTTTGCACAAACATCAGTTGAATTGCCGTTTTTTTTAAATAAAAAAAAAATATGAAAAAATCATGATTAATTTAATTTTTTAAAATTCAATGATTTTCTATTTTCCTGGTTCCTTCGACAAACGAATTAAAACGGGAAATTAGTAGAGAACAAAAGTAAATGGGAAATAGCAACTGGAGCAAACGCTTCGAAATGAAATTAAATATACGCCTTGTACACACCCGTGATTCTCTTCACCTTCTTCCTGTATTCCAATTAATTCCATTCCGACTCTTTTATCATATCAGTTTCTGATTGTGTTTGCAATAATTTCTAGAGACAAATCTAGCAGCCTTCCAACTTCTACTGTCCGAGAGCTGTTAAAAATTTAGGGTAGATATTTGAGGCACCGTAAAAATTTGTATAACATTTCGTCTGTAATTTCTAAGTACAAAATCGAAGACCTGGCTGAACCTTTGAAGTTTTCCAATTTTTATTTACAGAAAACGTCCTTGAAGCATGACAATCATCTCAAGTACGCACCCTCAAATAGATTTATTGCTTTGATTGGGTTTACTTTAACATTTACATTAGTATTGCTGCCAAGAGAAAACGTTTTAGTGGTCATGCTCATCAGTGACATTGTACCTTATCTTGAAATATTATTTAAATTGAGTCTAGACACTTGCTGCTAACCACAGGACTGGAAAAGTGCAACAGTAGTACCGGTACATAAGGGAGGGGTGAAAAAGAGAGTTGAGAATTACAGGCCAATCAGTTTGACATCAGTGGTAGGTAAATTAATGGAAAGATTGATATACAACCACATCAGAAATATATGTGAGGAACGTAAGTGGTTATCAAGCAGGCAACATGGTTTCAGGCAAGGATATGCATGCGAATCTCAGTTGGTGGGATATATGCAAGATATTTCAGATGAAATGGACAACGGAGGCCAAATTGATAGTGTAGCACTAGATCAGTCTAAGGCGTTTGACAGAGTAAGCCATAAAATGGTAGTAAATAAGAAAAAACCATTGGAGTGGATAAGAAAGTCATTTGCTGGGTAGAAGAATTTTTAAGAGGTAGAAAACAGAAATTTAGGGTAGGAAATGTAGTATCAAAAGAAGTGGAAGTAAAAATGGGTGTGCCACAGGGTAGCGTATTGGGACCATTGCTATTCATTATTCTAATGAATAATTGTGTTGATTGTTTACTACCTGAAATTAGATTGTTTGCAGATGACATAATGCTGTATAAAAGAATCAAAACGATAGAGGATTGTAAACAGTTTCAGGGTGATCTGGACAGGATATCTAGTTGGGTTGGTTAACATGGAATGAAGATAAATGCAAAGAAGAGTCAGCTTATTAGATACACAAATAAAAAACAAAACATTAATTATGAATATAAGATGGGGAAAGAATTGAAATGTAAATATCTTGGTATTACTTTTGATAACAAGCTTAACTGGGCAGGTCACATTGGAAAGGTGGTAGGAAAAGGTTTCAAAATTCTGCACTTGTTGGAGAGAGTGATGGGGGGATGTATGGGAGAAGTAAAGGAGTTGGGTTACAAAACTTTGGTCAGACCATTGCTCGAATATGGTAGTGTAGTACAGGACCCTCATTTTACGTATCAAATACAGGAGTTGGAGAAGGTGCAAAAAAGGGCTGCTAGATTTGTTTCTGGAAATTATCGCAGAATGCAATCAGTGACAAATATGATAAAGGAGCTGGAATAGGATTCATTGCAAGACAGGAGGAGGATGAGGAGGGTCATGGGAGTGTACAGGGCATATACTGGCGATGAGGCATGGAAAGATATTGCAATAGGTATGAAAAGTAGTGCATGGAAGGGAAAAGATGACCATGACCACAAGCTGGCACTCGATTTCAGGCACAAGGGTGTAGGAAGATTCTCTTTTTTAGGTAATGGTGTCATGGACTGGAATGAGTTACCAAGAGAATTGATGAATAATTTACCGAAAACTTTGAAGGAATTTAAAGATAAAATTTGTAGAGGGCAAATGTAGGTAGGTGCAGGATAGGGGGAAGATGGGTGTGTAGGGAAATTGCCACCGGAGCCTGTGCTCCATTGCAATTAAATTAAATTAAATTAAAATCAAATAAATGCTGAACATACTGTATGAGGTTATAGAACAAACCCATACAATAGATAATTTTTTCATTTAAAATGACGATTATTTTACAAAAATTTCACTCCCCAATGAGACAGAAGGGGATAAAAAATTTTTTTAGATGTTTTCCTATTAACAGCTTATTTAGATGTATTATATATACAAATATCCTGAAGTGCAAAAAGTCATAAGATACCTCCTAATATCATGTGGATTCCCTTTTTACCCAGCGAAGCGCAGCAACCCGACTAGTCATTGAATCAAAAATCTACGAAAGCCCCTAGAAGAAATATTTAGCCACACTTCCTTTACATCGTCCATAATTGTAAAAATGTTGCCAGTGCAGGATGATGTGCACTAACTGTCCCATCGATAAAGCTCCAGATATGTTCGATTGGATTCGTGTCTGGCGATTTTCTTGGCCAAACCATTCGCTGGAATTGTCCATAATGTTCCTCAAACCAATCATGAAACACTTTGGCCCCGTGACATGACACATTGACATTCTGGAAAATTCCATCGTTGTTTGGGAACATGAAGGCTATTAACTGCTGCAAATGTTCTCCAAGCAGCTGAACATAAACGTTTACAATCAATGGCCACTTCTGTTTGTCCAGAGGTCCCAGTCCATGCCATTAGTTTCAAATAAGTAATTACTTATAGCAGTCGTAATCGTGTTAGTGTACAAGAAATAATAAAAAAATAATGGTGATTTTTTAAATCTTTATATAGGAAATGAGACAAACATCCATTATTTATTACAATTAATTTATTGTGCACTAGGTGTGCCCACGACATCATCCTTGTGGATTCTGAGATTTGTGCTATTAATTCAGAGTATCAAAGAAATGTTGGATGGGTTGGAAAAATCCTAGGAACAGCCAGGTTTGTTCTCTGTTTTTTGAATCTTCTTCTTTTCTTCTAAACTTATCATGTATGCAAGTGTTTTAAACACGCGTCATTTGTTTCTATCACCCTTTGAATCTTCCCATCATATAGTTGTCGATGACCCACAGGAACACTTTAGCATGGTTTGCTTAGCTTCTCTGCAAGTAAATATTTGAAGAGTCACTGCCTGGCATATGTACGAACAGATTGCTTTATTTTTATGTATGTAAATAAACCATGATGTTAAATCCCTAACTGAATTTCAAAGTCATTTGTTATAGATTGTTTATTTAAACACACATCACCGGGTATATATCGCTAACATTTCAACTGCGAGAAAGTTTGCTCCATTCAATATTAAATGAGTGCAATTGGAGGTTTCTGCGCCCGGAAAAAATGGTTTTCATGTTTCTCAGGCATTCAACCACCAGGTCGCACCGATACCTGAGAATCCTGAAAACTACAATTAAATTAGCGACCAATCGTTTTTGTTTATCAATGTATCGATGTCACGTCTAAACATAATTTAGACTAATAGCTTTGTTGTTGGCCATGTTCAACAGTTGTTCATAAATCTTTTTAAACTAAGCACCATCTATTAACAACTGTTTATTAATGTTTTTCACCAAAAACAGGAACAAAACCATCGAGACATAATCTATCGCCATATACAGTTTCCTTGGAATAGTTGATTTTTGCTTGAAGTGTGCATGCTCATACAAAAATTCCAAAATTTAGCTTCAGCATTATGGACGAAATAGGTAGTATAAAAAGTATTGAACATTGTATTACCAGTCATTTGTCATCATCTTATATTAATATGTAAACATCAAATCATTAAAATGACTTATCTGATGTCAAATATGCACCTCTACTATAAATTGACGAACTGGATTAATAAACATCTTATCTTATCATGTCAGTTGATGACATAATCTACGATTATCTTCAATTTACTGAAATCCATTTATTACTTCTTACGTAACACAAGCAGACAAAAATTCCAAAATTTAAGGTTTTGTCTTCCGTATCATCGAGAACAGAGTAACTGATGGAAATAAAAAGTATTCTGTGTATTAACTGAAGCGAAGTTTCGTTGAGATACATTGATTATTTTTTAGGAGATGCGTGGACAGACAGATGCTTCTATTCAAAATTTAAGGTGGTGGTCTCTGTATCATTAGTATACTTATCAGTAATCGGTCTCTTGTATGATTCCCGATGGTATTAGCTATCATTATGTTCAGTTTTATTAAAATGCGTTCATTAGTTTTTGCGTGATGCGTTTACAGTAAGAGCAAATAATAAAATTTTACTATTTGGGCCATATATCATAAGAAATTTTGTAACTTATGGAGGTAAAAAGCATCATAAAATATTCATATATTCTGATTGACAACACAAGCTACCACTGTGTGCAATCTATTTTAACTCCGACCATTGGTTTTTACATGATGCGTGACAATACTGTCAGACAGACATACAGATGGGCAAAAATTCCAAATTTTACGTTTTTGGCATCTCTAAAATCAGTAATGTACATTTTAATAATTCTTTTGAAATAAATTTAATGTAGTATACACCTTTTCTAATATTCTATTATATAGTATAGATACTCAACGCGTCACCCGCCATCTCGTGACAGAACTCTTCCTTTTTTTTTTTTTTTTTTTTTTTTTAATGATACGGCTCGGTTGATATCAAAATACACAAATTGCAGATTTGATTAATAAAATAAAATAAAAAATAAAAAAAATGATCGACGGCATCGTAATTATTTGATATACTCAGTCTCTTGTACCAGTTTCTTGTGAACTCCGCAGTTTGAAAGCAGATAAAGTCCACTAGTTTCCCGTGAAGGATTCAGTGATTGGAAACATGTTTGTAATAGAGTAACTACACACAGAAAAGGTCTAGCAGATAAAAACTGTTTGTTTATGATGAAACAGTAAGGTCTGACTGAGGCACGAGTTTTCTTAACATTAGTAGAACAGTTGGAAGACAAAAACAATATTCGAGATGGCTTAAAGAGAGTTATTTTGGTCGTAAAATCACTAACTATCAGTGGATTATTACAGGTGATACAAATCTGGATCAACTTACGACGCAAACTGTATGATATTAGAAGCAATTGACGAATTCGGTCCTTTATTTGTTAAAAAATGTAAAAAAAAATGGGTAATATGTCATTTCCAACTTATGGGATTGTCATAATTATGGTAGCTGAAGTTACCCAGTCTATTACAAGAAACATCCAGAACGTTGACCAACTTTCAATAATTATCAGATTCGTCGAAGAAAACGATTTTTCGGCCTTTCTAAGTAGGGTCACTAGTCAGAAGACATTTTGGAAGCAGTCCAGGACACCATTGAGACTCGTAACATCAACACTGATAATCGCAGAAGCCAATCGTGCGATAAAGTAGGCAATATGTATGAATGCTATAAGTATATCGTTATGTTTTTAGAGAGTTGGAAACTCAAAATAACATTTAATATGAATTTTTAACAAATTTCTTTGTATATATTTAAACAGATTTTTTGAAAGTTAAACATATATTAATGTTAATGTTGATAGTTAGCAATAACTTATTCTAAAAGCAGCAAATAGGTGTTGTAAACTTGTAGTTTCCTTCACTTTTACTAAGGGTTTAGTTATTGGGGCGGCCAATCATATTCGCCCAAAATTTAGAAATACGTCCCTGTACTACACCACCATATTCAAGCAATGCAGGTTGCCAACTATTGATTAAAAGATTTACTAAATACTAAAAGTAGATAAATTATTTTTTAAATAGAATTTAATGTACTCAACTTCTGAAAAATAGATGTCTCTCGGTTCCGTTCACATCAATTTTCTTTCGAGCTGATACAGCCAGTGCTCTGTAAGATAAATTTCACAATTTGTTATTATGTTCCACAAGTGCAGAATGTGATATCACATTTCTGGAGTGAAAAGTGTTCTGCAACAAAGGTTATATAGTATCAGATACTAAATAATATAACAGTAAACACAATCTGAAAAGAAACTAAGGTATGATATTCACTTATCAATTATAGAGTTAGAGCATAGGTGTCAAACTCAATTTTGCAGAGGGCCGTATATTAAATTTAGAATGTGTAGGCGGGCAAGATTCAAATTAAAAAAATGTACTGAATTATTGTAACATTTTATTTATTTAATTGTATAGTATATAATATATGGTTGTTAAAAATCATATCAAAGTTATAAAAGAGGGTAATTATTTTGAGTTCGAGGATCCAGATACCTGATACCTTGTTTTTGACAAGCTCATTGATGTCAGGTATCATATTTGTTGTAATTATTTTATGAATTGATTGGAGATGTTTATTCGTAAGTCTTGTGCGATATTTGTTCTTATTTATTTTCATGACGGAAAACATCTGCTCACATAAATAGGTGCTACCAAACATGCTCAGAATGCGTGGTGCATGTTTTTTTAATTCCGGGTAGTTATCCAAACTCTTGAAATATAGTGCATAAAATGTAAGAGCGTTAACCTCTTTAAATTTTTCTTTAAAAATACTGTCCGATTGAAAATCTATCAACTCCATTTGCAAATGAACTGGAACCTGTGAAGCTTCAAAATTGAATGGATTGTTGCAAATTGGGAATTCCATTTCATTCATTTTGTGGAAGTCTTCAAAACGATTGTTGAATTCCGTGATCAGATTTTGCAGAAGTTGAGAATATTGATCCAATTTTATTTTTTTTGGTTCACTGTGCCAAATGATTTTAAATGAGGGAAATGATCCAAAGTTTAATTTTTTACCTGATTTTTCCACAGCTTCAACTTTGTTTCAAATGCTTGAATACATTTGAGTGACAATCAGATTTTTACCCTGTAACTTTACATTCTGATCAGTCAAGTGTTTATTCATATCTACCAAAAAGGCACAATCAACCCACCAGTCATTGTCATAATCAATTGGGTTGCCTTTTTCTAACATTAAAGCTTGAATAGGGTCACGTAATGCAAAAAAATCTTTCTAAAACTACTCCTCGATTGAGCCAACGAACTAAGTGACATCAGAAAACTTTTCATCCAAATCTTGTAAACACTGCCTGAACTGTCGGTGGTTTAGTCCTCTGCTCCTTATAAAATTTACTATTTTAATTATAGGTTGCATGACATGGTCCATTTTTAAATGTTTAGATGCCACTGATTCATGATGAATTATACAGTGAAATCCCACAAAATTCCCTGATGTTTTCTGTTTTAATTTAGTTACAACGCCCGAATGTTTGCCAGCCATGGCAGGAGTGCCATCCATAGTTGTGCTGCTAAGTATATTCCAGTCGAGTTCATATTCTGCTATCAAATGCTCAATTGCAGAATAAATATCATTTGCTGTTGTAGTACCTGTCAATGGAACACACTTTAATAGTTCTTCAGTTAATTCAAAGTTACTGTTAATACCTCGTACAAAAACAGCAAATTGAGCTGTATCAACAGCATCAGTGCTCTCGTCAACAGCCAATGAAAAGTTTGTAAAATCTTTAATTTTCTCCTTCAATTGAAGAACCAAATTTTGAGATAAATCATTTATTCTTGAAGCAACAGCGAAATATTTTGAATTATTGACTTTACAGATGGAAATGAAACATCGGCAACTTTCAACATACAGTCTTTAATAAAATCACCATCAGTGAAAGTTTTTGATCTCTTCCCGACTTCTAATGAAATAATAAAACTTGATTTCAGGGCATCTTCGTTCTCAGTATTAGCTTTAGTAAACATCGATTGTTGACCTTGAAGCTTAAATTTTAAAGATGACAATGTTTCCATTCTTATTTTTTCAGTGTAACAATCGAATTTTGATTTATTATTCGTATCATAGTGTCTCCTTAAACTCCTTACAAACAGGAACTATTTGATTGCAAATCAAACATAGTGGTTTACCTTTCCATTCTATGAAAAAATATGCAATTCCCATTTAGACTGAAAAACGCTGCACTCACTATCAACTTTTTGTGACATTATGCCAAAATCGTAACAATTATGGAACTCGACAGAACAATTATGGATATCGCACGCGCACGACACAAACAAATCCACAATACCTTCACAATCGACTCAACTGACTCACGTCGTGCCGACGCTCTCCTTTTATATCGATATGGAAGGTTCTAGTCTAGACTCGAAGCGCGTGGAAGATTCCACTTGTTGCTAAGAGATTTCGTTACTGTCTATCTCTCTCGCTTGTCTAGGCACGCGCTGCCCTTGAAATTACTTATAAATGTAGTGTGCGCATTTTAAAACTTCCGTAGAGGAATCGAGTGAAGTCTCAAAGCTCTAAAAAACATGATTCATCTTTCTGTGTCACATTGCGATCGCGGGCCGTATTGATAGGACCCGGGGGCGGATGCGGCCCGCGGACCGTATCTTTGACATCATTGAGTTAGAGAGTTTCAAATAACAAAATTATGGAGTTAATTAAAACAAAATCTTTAACATCTTTAGCAAAATGCGTTGTCTGCAGACTGCACTCATCTCAATAGGTCCGCAATCTTCGGTGAGTCTCTATAATGACCGAAGTGTTAATTACACTGACTGCCACGACAGTATTTGGCTAACCGGAAATTTTAAATAAATAACTGAATTTGTTTTTATTTCCGCTTATATTGTTAAAAGGAAGTGTAAATTTTAAACAAGTAATCGAATTTGATTCTATTTGCGCTAATGTAACGACTTGTTTTTGCTACTAGCCGTTAGTCAGGAATGGTTGGTGGTTGTAGGCCGGTAGGATAATAAAATGACTGACTTAAGGTCGGGCCACACTAGACCGCACCGCACCTGGCCCGCAACGCACCGTCACTCGGCCGTGTGTCGGCTCGCCCCCCTCGCGTCCACACTGGCCCGTAGCACGGCCGTGTGACGGACGGGTTCCTGCTCGGTCTCCTTTAACGTATACACTTGACTGTTTCACGGAATTAATGTTAAAAATTTACCTTAAAAGTGATTTTGGTATCGTAGCTGCGGCTACCACCCGTACTTTATTATAGAGTACTGTACTTTATAATCTACGAACGTAATAAAGAACGTTAAAAAACTTTTTTTGTGTGACTCCTGTTATTTGCTAATTGTTTGATCTCTTATGTACAAAAATAGTATTCCAAAATTGTTTTAACAAATGGTCGTCACTCTGTATTGAAAGATTTTCGTGTAATTCTATATAGTCACGATTAAATGTCAAGCGTCACTCGCTTCACATTTAACGTGTTTGTTTTGGTTGAAGTTCCTTTTCGAGTCACTCAATATTTTTTTAACAAAAAAGAATAAGATTATTATACATTTTTATTTTAATGCAGACCGCAAAGATTCCGTAAAATAATAATAATTTCATGTGATCTAAAAATTCCAGTCATAGAGTTACTTATCGGCTACGCAGTACACCTCTATCGTTGTCACCTAATTTGAAAAGGAAAACTACAGATTAACGTGAAATTCGTAACACGGAGCGTCCTAGCATTTTATTAACAATTCAAAGCTTTTCCAGAGGTGAATGTCAATTTTACGATCCATAAAAATTACAACTGAGACAGGGATTTGAACCAGGGACTTTCATTTCCACAATTGTACGCCGTAACCTTCTGAGAGAAAAATCTGGTTATAATCAAAAATTATTATTCAAACATAATAAAATAAACATACTTATAATTTATTTTTGCAATGCCAAAACACAAATGTACTTTATTATATGATTGAATACATATTTTCCATTACTTCTAGATTCAGATTCTTGCGGCGAGTGATTTGGGTACGGAAGGTCCCCGCTTCAAAATCCGGGTCTCGGATGCAATTTTTACAGTCCTTAAAAACGACTTTCACCACTGGAAAAGATTTGATTTGTTAATGCGAACATGCAAGGGCTCTAACTACATTTTACGAATATCTGATGAACCTGAAGTGAGGCTGAAAAAAAAAAAAAAAAATAAAAAAAAAAAAAAAGAAAGAAAGACACACTTCTAAAGCAATCAGTAACGTTTAAACAATATTTAGTCGTAAAGGACCGGAAATTTCCAAACTTCGGAGTTCTCCATATCGACCAGCCCGACAGCAGACCGACACCGGGCCGCACCGTCAAAATATAAACCAAATTTATCGGGGCCAACACACGGCCGTGTGTCGGCCGACACGTGGTGTCGTTTGAACTCACTTCAATCGAGTGAGCGACAACAATAAGAAAAGTGACGGTGTGGTGCGCCCCGGTTGCGTTGCGGTCTAGTGTGGCCCGACCTTTACTGGTTCAGTGACTCTGTTGAAGGCTGCTCCTCAGGCTGCTTTCCAAGACTAGAAGTTAGGGGCTGGCTCTGTTAGTGAATTGCTCTATTCGACTCAAGCCACTAGTTATGATGGAGGGAGTGCTCATCGAATAGGCAAATCTTCACAACTGTGCTGGTTTATTCTGCACTAACGGTACTAGCTACAGTTTTTAGCAGCTCCCCTTCATTGGAACTCAATAGCTTCATTAGGCCAATCAAATAATCAACAATTATAAGCACGTTGTGAGGCGTTGTGGGCAGTAAGGTTGGTTGGGCGTGTGGGTGGCGGCTTCCAGGTTCGACGCTCAGAAGGACATAGCGACGGCGCGATCACTCTTGCGACTGACCACTTGGTCGGTCTATTTATTTACCCCAAGCACATGTATTGACAGTGTGATCGCATACCAAGCCCTTACCGGCCAGGAAACGACCTCCGTGTTCCATCCTTGTTCTGGAACGTTTCCAACGTGATCTAGTCACGTTTCACTGTGGTATGCTTTGGTTAGGCAATGACCTAAAGCTTCCATCAAGTTCTCGAACATATTCCACGTGACTGCTTATGTGAACAGGCAGCCAACTCGTAAACTGCTGATCCGTGTGACCTACATTGTTTGCTCCGTGCGTCGTCCGCCGAGCCACGGTTTGCCGCCTCAAATTAAAACTACAATTTTATCTATCCTACAATTAGTCTGTCACACTTCAAACTGGCAGAGCTGACCACCGGATACGATCCCGAAGACATCTTTAACGCCGATGAAACTGGACTATTCTATAAATGTTTACCTGACAAAACCTTATCATTCAAAGGCGATGAATGTAATGGCGGAAAAAAACAGCAAACTTCGCTTAACAGTACTGCTGGGAACAATTTGTACTGGGACTTACAAACTTAAGCCACTCATCATCGGAAAATATCAAAAACCGCAAAAATGTCAATAATCTGCCAACAGATTACACGTCCAACCATAAGGCTTGGATGACTAGTGATGCTTTTTGCAATTGGCTTAAAAGTCTGGATAAAGAGATGAAAAAAAAACAAGAAAATTCTAATGTTCATCGATAATTGTACTGCACACGGAGAAATTCCTAACCTGGAAAATATAAAAATAAAGTACTTGCCTCCAAATACCACTTCAGAACTACAACCACTGGACCAAGGCATCATCCAAAGCTTCAAAATGCATTATAGGAAGGAAGTTGTCAGACGATTTCTTGCTGATGTTAAACGTCAAACACCAACTACAATTGACGTTTTACAAGCCATGTGGATGATCGCCAAAGCTTGGAATCTAGTCACTGAAAAGACCATTGCAAACTGCTTCAAGAAAAGTGGGTTTAAAGTAACATGCGAAGATGAGGAGGACGATTTACCAGTCGCAGAACTCGCTAGGACCTGGCAAATAGTTCAAAAAGAATTGCACCTTCAAGAGACTGAGTTCGAAGACTTCGTTACCTTTGATAATGATTTAGCCGTCTGTGGAGAACTAACTGATGCTGACATCGTCACATCTGTGTTGCCGGTTACTAATGCAGAAGCGGATGAAGACGAGGAAGAAGGGGGTGAAATTGATGAGCATAACTTCACAATAAAAGATGCTTATAATGCTTTAAATATAATAAAATCTGTATTTCTCAAAAAGGGAGGTTTGAGTGACGATGTAGTCAATTCCATCACGAAATTAGATTGCGCTTTGGATGTGATAACTCTTACCGGTGGTAAACAGACAACTATTTATGACTTTTTTTCTAATCAAGATGAGCAAAATTGAGATTAAGCTACTATAACCACATTGTTGATTATTTACCTTTAATTCGTGATTTTTGTTGTGCGAATCTTTGAAATTAACATTAAATTACCTACATAATATATGTACCCACCAAGATATGTACCTACTTTTACGGATTTTACTGCATTCAATTTTGATTATTAATGGAAGAAAAAATTTTGTTACCTACCTAATTGTTTTTAAATAGAAAATACATACAGTAATTTGATAAAAATGTGTTATCATTTATTAATAGAAGTTGTTCGCTATAACAACATAAGTATGTAATGTTGAGGTGAATATAACTATTTTTTTACCTCTTTATAACGAATTTTTTTTAAGGTTAAGTACAGATTTATATTTCCTGCTTCCAAACTATTATTTGTCAAGTGCGTCGGTTTTATGACTTTTAAACTAAACACAAACTTGCATATGTAAGAAAGTTTTTGCTTTTATTTCTGAAAAGTAGTGTTTGCGATTTACGTAAAAAGCAAAGAGTAAACGTGGCACGGCTATCTACGAAGCAGGAAACTCTTTGTTGTTTCCGAATGGATATTAATGGCAATTTCTAAAAGAACTATCAGTTTTTACGAGATAAAATCTATCCTATGTCACTTCGCACGCAATTAACTGACTTCATGCCAAATTTCATTTAAATATGTTGATTTATTAAGGCGTTATTGATTCCAGAAGTACATCCAAACACACATCCGAACTTTCTCGTTTTCTCATTTATGGATATATAGATTAAGTTTGCTAATAACCTTGCGGGGTGACAAGTAACCGAAGGAATAAGTGATCATGAAAATATTAGAGTATTCAGTGAATCAGCGGCCAAAATTGAAGGGGAAAATAGGTATAATTATAAAAAGGTACAGGTTTCGAATTGGAAACGATATTTCAGAGAACGTTTCAGCAAATGGAAGGAAGGCTCAAGTACAGTAGAGTCAAAATGGGAAGGGTTCAAAGAGAGAATAAGAAAGGGGGAAGAAAAATTTATTCGAAAAGAGAAAATAAAGAGAAGTAGAGAACCTATGTACTATAATAAAGAGGTGAAGAGGTTAAAGAGGTTGGTAAGAAAAGAACATAACAGAGTTAAGAGACAACAGGGTAATAGGAAATATTTGAAACGACTAAACAAGGACTTAATAATGGCTAAGAAGGTGGCTAAAGATGGGCTTTTGAAGAGTATTGTCAGTACAGGAGGACCATTGACTGATGAATCGAGAAATTTGTATGGCTATATTAGAAAACTGAGGGGAAAAAGAGTGTGTTTAAACACTTATATCTAAGGATGGAGAAGAAGTTACTGAGGATTTGAAAAAGGCAGATATTTTAAGTGACTGGTTTAGTGAGAGCATAAGGGACGATGAATCAGAAACGGGAGGATCTTGCTCGGAGAACGAGCTTAACTATACAATAAGAAATGGACAGAACAAAAAATTAGAAATTCATTCTGAGGACATCGCGAAGGAACTAAGAGAGATGCAAAAACATAAAGGGACTGCTGTAGATAATATTACTACAGATATCTTAAAGACAGCAGGATGTGACATTGCATCTAATCTTGAATTACTATTTAAATTGAGTCTGGATAGTTGCTGCTTACCAGAGGTCTGGAAAAGTGCGATAGTAGTGCCGGTACATAAAGGATGGGTGAGAAGTAGAATCTAAAATTATAGGCCAATTAATTTGTCATCAGTGGTAGGTAAATTAATGGAGAGATTGATATGCAACCACAACAGAAATATATGTGAGGAACGTAAGTGGTTTTCAAGTAGGTAACATGGCGTTAGACAAGGATATTCATGCGATTCTCAGTTGGTGGGTTATATGCAAGATATTTCAGATGAAATGGACAAGGGAGGCCAAATTGATAGTGTAGTATTAGATATGTCAAAGGCTTTTGACAGAGTGAGCCATAAAATGGTAGTAAATAAGGTAAAAACTATTGGAGTGGATGAGAAAGTGGAATAAAAATGGGAGTGCAGAGGGTAGCGTATTGGAGCCATTGTTATTCATTATTCTAATGCAGCGGTTCCCAACCTATGGGTCGCGACCCACTGGTGGGTCTCGGTGGGTGTTTTGGTGGGTCGCGGAACAATTGACGTTATTGCCCCAAAAATATATCTTTTATTTCATCTATTTAAAAAATATAACACGATATTTTACAAGTGTAGTAATCATGAAAGCTATTAGCTAAAATTAAAACTTTGTGAGGAAAAAAAGTTTTCTTAAACAGTCAGCAGGTATTAAGCAATAACCACGTTGTGTGATATAGCAGCGGCAGTAATCGCGCAATCGTTATGGCAACCCCTGAACACCTCCTCTCCCGCCCCGCTCTAAGGTGGAGATGTGCGCGCATACCACCGGCAGTTTTACTTCTCTGATTGTCATTTTCTTGTTTATGCTTGAATCGAAACCAACGTCTTTGATGCAAACTGTCTTTCTCTGCTTGTGAAAGTGAGTTGTTGTTTGCGTTTTGTTTTGATTGAGAGTAGATCTAATGAGATTATGGAAAGTTTGTTGAGGACTGGACCGTGCCGTAAAAGAGAGTATCGAACCAAGTATTTGTAATTACAATGCAGGCAGCAAGAAAAAGCAAAAGACGTATCTGCGAAAGGATAATCCGGATTATTTGAAATACAGATTTGTGTTTTCCGGTACTGAAGAGGAGCCAATACCTCAGTGCGTGATTTGTTGTGAAAATTTGTCCAGTGAAAACATGAAGCCATCAAAACTTGCAAGGCATTTGTCAACCAAGCATCTTGAGTACATAGATAAGCGTCTAGAACTCTTTCAAAATAAAAAAAAAGACATTATCTTTCGACCAAAACTACAATGGAAAAGTCAACGTCAGGCCAATAAACAGTCTACCATAGCGTCTTAGCAATTATCCTCGTTAATAGCAAAGCAGGAAAATGCGACAGATGTGCCAAGTCATATCTACACACCTACAAATCCCATTTTAGTGGTTGACTGGTAAGTTTACCATTGTGTTTTCCTGCTCCCAGTCTTCCATATTTTCATACATTTGGGTGAAGTAAAACACAATGATAAACCTACCAATTAACCACTAAAATCGGGTCTGCAGGTGGTATCCACCAAAAAGAGACTTGGCAGACCAGTTGCATTTTAGTATACTGCTCGAGTTACTTCTAATCGTGGAATTTCAGCAGTCAACTTGATGAGGTGATGGTCTGTACAGTCGCCTCCCGGTCTATGATGTGTTTATTGTTTTATGTATTAGCAGTTCTTGTTTTTGTTGATAGTACATCCTTTGTACGAAAATTTGCCTTTTCGTAGTATAGGATAATTGGTAGCTTATCGAGGTCATAAAACACTTCCCATTCTGATATTAGATAGACTCTCATATTGGGTAGGTCGCGAAATTTTTTTTTATTTAAAAGTGGGTCGTGTACCAATAAAGGTTGGGAACCGCTGTTCTAATGGACAATTATGTTGGTAGTTTACTATCAGAAATTAGATTGTTTGCAGATGACGTAATGCTATATAAAAGGATCAAAACGGTAGAGGATTTGTTTATGGAAATTATCGCAGAATGCAATCAGTAACAGATCTGATAAAATGATCTGGAATCATTGGAAGAAAGGAGAAGGGTGAAGAGGTTCATGGGAGTATGCGTATATTGGTGATGAGGCACGGAAAGATATTGGTGTAAGAATGAAAAGTAGTGTATGGAAGGGAAAAGATGACCACAAACTGGTACTCGATTTCAGGCACAAATGTGTTGGAAGATTCTCTGTTTTTAGTAATGGATGTCAGGGATTGCAATAAGTTACCAAGAAAAATGATGAATAATTTGTAAAAATCGTTGAAAGAATTTAAAGCTGTATTATGTCGAGTGCAAAAGGGGTAGGAAAGGGTGAAGATGTGTGTTGGGAAATTGCCACCGGAGCGTGCGCTCCATTGCACTTTTAATTAGATTAAATTTTTTGAATGAAAATTTTAGGTTATAAAAAAATTCCTTTACAGCTGGTACTGAGTGCAAAGCTTTCTTTGGATTTGCTATAGCAATAGCTTCACCTTCATCTAGTACATCAATGACCTGCATGAAGGTCTCATAGTTTTATGCATAATATATTGCAGGTGAGAGCCAGGTTCGCCATAGTGTCACTACTGGTTCGGGAGGGAGAGATATTGATGGAAGCTTTTCCCTGAAAGTAACGACTCGACTTGGCACTTTAAGGAATACTTCTTTAATCACTTATTAAATTATCTCATTAACAACAGGATGCTGTTCCCTAATTTTTTCGGGTATCCGGTGGAGCCCATGAGCTACGCAGGTGGATACAGTGGCGTAGCTGAGGAGGGAAAAAGGGGGGGGGGTCGCCCGTCTGGGGGTGACACCCAAATTTCATGAAGTTATCGGAAATAGTGTCATACAAAGAAGAAGAATATTTGTTGATAGACTTCTCGTAGTGATTAGTGTCGAATCACTACCACTTTTACTGTTATATAAAATACAAAAATGAATGTTTGTTTGTTCGTCTTCTGTGCGTTCCTAAACCATTCATCCGATTACAATGAAACTTTGCTAAATTATTGTGTGCACGCCTGTGAAGGTTTCTGGTAAAAACCCAACTCCTCCTACACACTCCTCAAATTTTTCAAATATTCTTTGTACATACCCACAATGTTTGTCCGATTTCGATGGGGTTTTTCATATGCATAATATAAAACAAAGCGAAATATACTACCTACATGTGATTTAAAATTCAACCCCTTTTCCCCTTTACCCCCTCCCACCCTTAATTTTTGCCAATGTTCTTTATAGACAAACAGTTTTATCACATTTTGATGGATCTTTGCATTAGTAGCCTATACATTAGAACAAATAGAAAAATACTGTTTACGTTTGATTTACAAAAACCGTACCTCTTCTCTGTTTCAACCCTGTCCTTAATTTAGATAACATTGTTCATACAAACCCATAGTTTTCATCCGATTTCGATAGTACTAAGCATACGTAAGCTATTGAACAAAGCGGTCTGGTAAGATCGAGAAATTTGAACTTGAAATTTAAAAATCTACAGTTTTTATCCAATCCTAAAGAAACAGATGTTTTAAAATAAATGAAAAGTGATGTTTTAGTTTACAAAACTGCGCTCGTTCTCCTCCTTCACCCCTCTTAAGACTAATTTACACAAGCAACATTTTCATTTTTTGAATTGGTAGGGAAATCTGTCAAAGTGGATACCGATGGAGGATTTTTACTACATTCCGATGAAAAAAGATAAAAACGTTAGAACTTTCATATCCAGCAGCCGAGAAACGCAGTAGCCAGTTTTTTTTTTTTTTTTTTTTTTTTTTTTTTTTTTTTTTTTTTTTTTTTTTTTTTAACACGCCTAACTTAGTGCACAACCCGAAGGTTGGTTACATCCTACCGAAGAGGGACATTTGAAAATAAGAGCTTTAACCACTAAGCTACCAGAACGCTTCTTTTTTTAAAATATAGGTGTGCAAAGTACTAACAAAACCTAATATTAACTATGATTCTGATTTTGCAGAAAACGAAAGAACATAAATATTCTATATCCAAAAGCACTAGAATAAACTTTTTCAATGTTAATTTAATGCATAAAAATCATCGTCGTTCGTTTATTTTGTACACGTAAATGTGTCTGTTTCATATATGCGAACCCACTTAAGAAAGAAAAAAAGAGGCATTGCAACGCATGTCCGGCAATGCTAGTAAATATATAAAGTTGATATTGCGGTTTTTAATATTTAATCCAGTGCGTTTTCGTTGCAAGTAAAAAACAATTATTGGTAACATTGCTTGCTTAAACAAAGATCGTCGTTCTATGGCTCAATATTGTCTCTGGCTCAAACACAGGAAATCTTCGTACTTGCAGTCCGTCACTGCTTTTTGGTTTGTTAGAAGTTTTGGTGGCTTTCTTAGACAATTATTGTGGGAAGCGAGGAAGTTTATAAATTAAATGACAGATATCTAAAATTGCTAAAATAAAGATAAATAAATTGTTAAATTGTAATTATTTAAGGAAAAAATGCATTTTCTTCTGAAAGTGAATAATAATAAAACATCCAATTGTATGTCGGAACATGTAAATTCTAGGCTTTCATTTCCATTGTCTGGTCATGAATTAAGTTTAGACGTTTTATACGTGGCATAAAATTCATTTTTTTAGATTTTATTTGTTTTGCTTATTTAGAATTTAATTAACATTCAAGCTAAGATTTTAGGAGTACTATGTACCTTGAATTATTTTGTATGGTTCGTAATTTTGAATTTATCACCTGACAGATTTGTGTTGGAGATATATATACGATATGACGCATCGTTAGAAACCTAAAATTTACACGTGGTGACGTACATACGATCTCATATTTGAGAGCTATGTAGTGAATAGTGAAATAAATCACTTGCTAAGTATCTCAGGTAAAGACGGCAGATATTGTATATTATGTTTTTATACTATCTGATCAATTGTTTATTATTTTTTAATAAAGTTATTTTTATATTTTTAGTGTTTTTTAACGAAGAAATTTAATGCATAGTTTCTTTTCTGACTCTATACTCGTAGTATCCACCAACGTCTGACAACTTGTTGGATCCAGGTTGTGGATTTGCACCCATGGAACCCTATATGGGTATGGAATTGTTTCTACTGGGACTAAGTTACTTCCGTCAACTTTCATCTCGAAGTATTTTGGTCAACTTTTGTTTTTTTATGACCTTCATGGTATTTTATAGTTGCGGATGGAATGTTGATTATAGGTGCTAAATGTGTCAATTTTGGGAGCATGCCTAATTCAGTGTCAACTATAGGAGCAAGTGCAGAGGTTAATTTTTTTTTTTTTTTTTTTTTTTTTTTTTTTTTTTTTTTTAAAAAACTACTTGATTGCTAATTCTTGACTGTTTAAACAATAATATCCAAATTCTATGAAAAATTTCAATTTCGCGTCACACCTAAAACATTTAATCTTCAAGAAAATTAAAGAAAAGTAACATTTTCAATTAAAATTATGCCATTTCTCACAAAACGTAAGTTTTTCGCATTTTTTACTAAGACAATATATAGAAATAAATATACCATTATCACTGTGATACTGACATATAACATTTTATTTCACTTTTTGTTCAAAAAGTGAAATATGTCTCGAGGAATTCATACATGTAACAGGAAACGTTACAGGAGCTAAAGTTCAGAGAATATCTACTGCTTAACGACTCTTAACAGTTTGGTCTTTAGAGACGGGAAAGGATGGAGGGCAAGGAATGGGATGGAATTCGGCCATGGCCTTTTAAAGGAAGCATCCCGGTATTTGCCTGGAGTGGTTTGGGAAACCATGGAAAACCCAAATCTGGATGCCCAGATGGGGATTTGAACCACCGTCCTTCCGAATGCGAGGCCTGAACGCTGACCGTTACACCACCACGATCGGTATTACAAAACTGATGGTAGCCCAAGCTCATCAAAAGAAACTGATTCTCAACTTGACGCGAGGAATAAATTAGATGAAGTCAGGGCATCTTCACGAAGCTAATAAAATGCTAGAGATACAATATACAGTACTTCTGAGATGTGCCACACTGGAGTAAACACTTTATTGATACTTTTCACATAGAGATCATTAAAAAAAATAGGAAACGATTAGCAAAGTATATAGTCAAGGGTTTAAAACAAAAAGTAGTTGTCGACATCCTTGAACAGAATGGTTCTATAAGGAGATGCCAAACGATGAAAAAAAATCTGCGGTCGTAGATCACTCCCTCATTTGTTGGCTATAATACTAATATTTGTGACTGGATTTCAGAAGTGGTGGACATTAAACCGTAAACTGACAGATCGTGAAACTACAAAATGATTATCTGGAAAATCTTGAAAAGTGGAAAACTTTAAAAATAAGGTTGAAATTCCACAAAATAGATGACGTAGTCTTGGAATTAACTGATCTTGGAAAGCGGAAGTGGAAGGGTGTTTGATTTAAGTTATTAGAAATAACATTCTATCTGGCTAAACATAACCAAGTATTTTTTAACACAATAAAGGATATGGTTATACAAATAACAGCAATTTCCTAGAAACGATCCAGTTACTTTCAAAATATGATATCGTGCACAAAGAGTACATCTTGGTCTTGAAACATAATAAACATCTGTCGCAATAAATCAAACAGACATTAACAGATGCCATCTCAAAAGTTAGGTTCTTAGGTGAGTTATCTGAACCTTTTAAAATCAAAACAGGAGTTCAATAGGGAGAAAGACTATCACCCGTTTGTTCAATCTTGTTTTGGACAAAGTAATTAAAGCAAGGCAGAAAGAAGAAAAAGGAATAACCATTGGCAGGCTACTCAGAAATAAATTTCACCTGTGGTGATTGGACTTCGCTGATGATTTAACAATGTTCTCCAACAAGAGGCAAGAGGCAACCTACGCCCTTGAAAAACTTCATGAAATTTCAGCTAAATCTGGTCTCCAGATCTCATATGGTAAAACTTATAATATTGAAGGAACTTCGCGGTATTACGATTGGAAACCCATGAAAATGCGATTTGGCAATATCTATCAAGTAACTAAATTCAGATATCTAGGAGAAATTTTTAAATCTGCAGGACTAAAGCAAACAAAGAGAAAGTATGTAAATTTAAAAAAGCCTCTAAAATCACTTGGAACAGATACAAAAATTCAATATCCCAAAATGCCAAGTTAAGGTAATATAACACTGTAATCAAACCGGAGGCACTATACCTATCAGAAACTTTGATTATTGGGGCAGATAGTTGATTAATTGAAAAGCAACAAAGGAAAATTTCAAGGAAAATTTTTAGCCCAGTTTGTACCGGAGGAATTTGGACGAAAAGGAAATAATACAAACTATATCAGCATTCGGAAATTTTTTTAGACACGTTCAGGAAAAGACGAATTAAATTATATGACTATCTTATCAGGATTAATAACAACAGACTAACCTAAAGCAAAAAAACAATTGACTAAGTGAAATCGAAAAGGATCTCCAGGAAATTGAAATCATAGACGATATCATACAGGACAGAAGCCGATTTAGTAGCATAGTTAATAAGAATCAATTTTCCAACAACCAGTATATTAGAAGAAAGAACACCTAGACAGATGAACGTATTAAAGTGCTAAGCGAGAGGATGAAGAGATTTTGGGAACAGAAGAAAAACACATCTGCTAAGTATGTTCATTCGTGTTCCTCAGTTGGGCATAACGACAGAAGAAGAAATATCTGCTGCCAGATACATTAAGTGAATTCAATAGTGCCCTCTCAAACCACATAAAATCTAAACTAGTTGATTAAATTAAATCAGTAAAATATTTCGATATTATGTTTGATAACACACCGACATTTCACACACTGATCAAATGTCTGAAGGGATTCGCTTTGTGATAACTGATAACAGAAAAATGGTGGTCAAAGAAGTATTACTTGAATTTTTCTCTGAAAGGGAAAGAAAGCTTTTTTAGAAGCTTTTTAGATATAGTTTAGATTATGTGTTGTGTCGTTAAATGGATTATGAGTGTGCAACTAGTATCAGAGGTGTACATGGACGAGTTCAAGCCATTATTAAATCAATAAACATAAAGCCATTTCCGTTGGATGTACTTATCACTAAATTAATTTATGTGTGAACAAAAAGCACCTTGAGTAACATCTTGTGTAACGTGACTAGAAGCCGGTGGGAAGTGCTAACGGAACACAGCAAATAATCTGTTTAAAGACTCAGTTAAACGTCTCATTATGCGGCAGTAGAACTGTAGCAAACCGTATATATTCGTTACTGAGTAACGTGTACATCGCCTGACTGGAAGTACCAAAACTTAACTCATAAATTCATTTATTTACTCGCATTTGTCGTATAGATGTCAGTTTGATTGCATAAACGTTGGAATACGACGCCATCGTGCAGGAATTGGAAAGGTTCACCCAGCGACTAAATGAATCCGAACGAAAAAATAAACATTTGAACACGGTGCGTCGCGTATTTCTGGGAGTTTTGATTTGAATTTTGTTACAAAGGAAAATATTTGAGTAGAAACATGTTGCGCTTACATTATTTTAATATTATTTACTGTTAAATGTTGATAGTTTTAATGACGTAAGTAATTCTGAGAACATAAAGAGTTATTTTGCAGTTTTGATTTTATTTATCATTAAAATTTACAATGCATACTGTTTAATCAGAAAATTTGGATAGATAATTTGAGATATTGTTTTATATTCATTAATATTACGATACGATAGTAACAAGTACTGGTTGGTTTAGTAATGACTAGATACATAATTTCTCCTTACTTTTACAACTCTATGCTGCAGAAAAAGTACAATCATAATTAATAAAGAATTATGTGATCAAGAAAATATAGACACCAGAGATGCTACTCATAACCATATCCCTGCAGTATGTAATTTTCTTTTTCTTTGTTAACTTTTCGTTTGGCAGGTCGTACTTCGGTGTGTAAATCGTCAGTTTAGACTGCAAAGTAAAAGCTTGAGCCTTGAAGAATCAATGATAAAAATAAATGAACTTAAAAAAAATCCGAATAGCCAGTGACGTAGCCACTGATACAGGGCTCACAACGAGAGCCGAAAATCAAACGGATATGTTGATATGTCCTTGCCGATTCAACATCGAACTTCAAACAAAATCAAAATCCAAACTGTGAAAATCGCGCGTATGAGACAGTTCAGAAACAAGCCGCTAGGTAGCAATAGCACATATCAGAGAGATTTTAATAAAGTTTCACAGGCGTCGACTTTTGTTTCGTACCTGTTACAGTAAACAAATAAACAATTGCTGTAAATGAGGCGGTTATTCTTTCTTCCAATTACAAATCACCAACCTTCATACTGTATATATATATATATATATATATATATATATATATATATATATATATATATATATATATATATATATATATTATTATTATTATTATTTATTCGTTGAGGCCAACTAGGACCACGTTAAGCCTTTGTGCATTTGGCAGCGAGTTTCTTCTTCTTTTGGTCCCAGAACTCCTTCATTCGTTTTGAATGCGCCTGTTTGCGCTCCTCTGTCCAGAGTGTACCACGTCTTCCATTGGATTGTTCGTCTCGGCTTGTCCCACTTGTCATTAACTTCTTCCGAAACATATCTCTGTTTAAAGCATCTTCTGGTTCTAGCCCCATCAAATGGAGATCTTCTTTAATATTTACGAACCAGGGCATTACAGTTTTGGGTCTGGAATCAAATAAGTTAAAGATTTTTTTGTTAGTCTGTTCTCCTCCATCCGTTTGAGGTGGCCATAGAATCGAACCCATCTTTTGCGGATTGTTTCAGTGATTTTCTCAATTTTGCTGTAGACTTCTTTGTTGGATTTCTTTTGAAGGACGCCATTCTTAAAGTTGGAACCCAGAATTCCTCTAATAATTTTTCTCTCTTTTTTCTCCAGTTCTCCCAGAAGTCCTTTATCGGCATTCAAGAACAAGGTTTCAGCTGCATACAAAACTACTGGTTTCAAAACTGTTTCATAATGACGTATTTTAGTATTTTGTGAAAGACATTTTTTATTATAGACCTCTCGCGAAGTTTGGTAGGCTATTTCTAGTTTGCGAATCCTTTCCCGAATAGCTTCTTTGTCCAAACCATTTTTCATAATGATCTCACCAAGGTACTTCAATTTTTCCACTTGATTAATGTCCCCGTATTTGGTTTGAAGTTTTGGTGGAGCATCCTTGATGTTAGTCATTAATTTTGTTTTCTCAAAAGATATCTGTAAACCGGTTTGATCAGCAATTTCCTTCAGCAAATCAATTTGGATCCTAGCAGTTTCTAAGTCATCTGATACGATAGTGATGTCATCGGCAAAAGCCAGAGTGTCTATGTGATCCCTTTAGATTTAGTTCCTATTCTTGATGGGCTGCAGTCAATTTCCTTTAATTTTGCTCGCCAGGTCCAAATGATCTTTTCGAGAACACAGTTAAAAAGTAGTGGAGACAGACCGTCACCTTGCCTGACTCCAGTTGTGACTTCAAAAGGATCTGACAGACATCCTAAAAACTTAACTTTGATTTTGTGTTTGTCAGTGTGGATCTAATTATTGCCAATAATTTTAGGTCAACTCCAAATTCATTAAGGATGTTCAAAAGCACTTCCCGATCTATCGAGTCATAAGCTTTCTTAAAGTCCACAAAAACTGACACATATTGCTTTGATCTGAGCGTGTAGTATCTGATGATCGTCTTGAGGTGTGGATCTGTTCCGCTGTTGAACGATTTTTTCTGAAGCCTCCTTGGTATTCACCTATTTGGTGCCCAACTTGGGATTCTAATCTCTCCGGGATGGCAAGTGAGAGAATTTTATATGTTACCGGAAGCAAGGAAATTCCTCTGTAGTTGTCAACAATCTTCCTACTGCCTTTTTTGTGCAACGGGTGGATTAAAGCCGTTTTCCAATCTTCGGGTACAATTTCCTCATCCCAAATTTCTTCTATTTGCTTTTGCAAGATTTTTATTGATTCTTCGGGGGCATATTTCCATAGTTCTGCAGTTATGGAGTCTTCTCCAGGTGCCTTATTGTTTTTAAGTCTAGCGATGTGGCGCTTGATTTCATTTTTGTCGGGTGGTAAGGATACCGGGTATCTGAATAAGGGTTCCTCTGTCTTAATAGGATTTACGGGCTTATCACAGTTAAGTAGACTTTCGAAATAGTCAGAAAGGATCCTACAGTTTTCTTCATTTGATGTGGCCAGTGTGCAATCTTTCCTTTGAAATCACAGCGACGGCGGTTTGTATCCTGCGAGTTTTCTTTGAATGTTTTGTAGTACTCTCTAATTTCGTTTTTCTTAAAATTCTGTTCTATGTTTACAATAAGAGATTTTTCATAACTACGTTTCTCGGCTCGGATCACTCTAGCTGCTTGGGCCCGTTGGGTTTTGTAGGTTTTGTAGGTTTCCATGATTGTAGTCTTTGTTTGAGTACAGATTCACAGTTGTCATTCCACCAGGCGTGTTTTTTCTTTCTTTTTATTTCTGCGAGTTCCTTTGCTATCTCAAACAGGTGACTTTTTGTGTTGTTAAAGTTGCAATCAATGGGTCTGGCCTTCTACTGAAACTCCTTGATTTTGCTTGAGTTTATCATTGTCGAAACGTATGATCTGTTTGGGTGATTTCTTATTGTTTGCAGGAATGGGTTTGAACTTGATTATTGACATATAATGATCTGAGTCTACATTTATGCTCTTTTTTACTTTAACTTTCATAATCTCAGGGCTATTTTTCCTGGAGATAGCAACGTGATCTATTTGGAACTCTCCAATGGCTTGGACTGGAGATCGCCATGTTGTTTGCTTCCTTGGCAAATGACGAAAGTGTGTCGACATGACCTGCAGGCTATGATTTTCGCAGAGGGAGACTAATCTCTTACCATTTTGATTGGTTTTTTTTGTGAGCGGGATAATATCCAATAATTTTCCGGTATTTCTTTTCTCGCCCAAGTTGTGCGTTGAAATCCTCCAAAATAATTTTTACATGGTGCTTGGAAATTTTGGCTAGCTTTTCATCAAGTAGATCCCAAAATTTTTCCACTTCATCTGGATCTGATCTGTTTTTATCATTTGTGGGGGCATGTGCATTTATAAGTGTGTAGGTTTTGTTGGCGCACTTGATTGTTAATATAGATAGCCGATCATTTACTGGTTCAAAATTTTCAACTGATTCCAGGATTGTAGTTTTCACAGCAAAAGCTGTTCCAAGCATCAGAGACCCATTGAGAATCCGTTTCTGTGCTCGACTCTTGAAGAAACGATAACCTTCAGAATCGAAAATATCTTCATCTGGGTACCGTGTTTCTTGCAGTGCTATTACAGATATCTGGTTTTCATGGAGGGCTCTAGTTAGGGTTTTCATCTTACCAGTTTGGGTGAGTGAATTTATATTGAATGTTGCTAGAAATGTTTTGGATTTGGTTCTGAGTTTGCGACTGTTAGGGACATTCCAAGACGCTCCGACTCGTCTTTTGCATGATGTCGAGTCTCCCCCAGAATCCGAATGAGACTCTTGCGCCGCACCTTTCACGACGAGGGATTTATCCGAAGATTTACCCCCTGGGGTAATATTCTATAGAAGTTTTGCCATCATGCATGTTTGGCTTAATTTTTTTTTATGTCTGCACATCTGTGTTACAACTAGGGTTGTTAGCCCTAGAGGTTGCCTCATGGTGTTCTCTGGCTTCTTTTACTTTCCCCCATCATCCGCCATATTTGTGTTTGGTCCGCGAGAGCTATTTTATTTCACTCAAGTCCGCCGGTACAACCCGTGAGGACCCCCCTATCCGCCACCTGGGACGCGCCACGTGGGAGTATCACTGCACTAAAGATTTGGATAAAGGTTCATATAACGTTTTGCTTTCACGTTTATTAACCGACTTCAAAAAAAGGAGGAGTTTCTCAATTCGTCTGTATTTTTTTTTTTTTTTTTTTTTTTTTTTGAACCGATCTAAATTAAATTTTTTTAGTGGATAGGGTATACCTCGAAAGTGGTCGCATATGAATTTCATTGAGAAACCACCCCTTCTACCACCCTCCGCCCCCTAATTTTTATACAAATCCACATTTTTTATTCGATCTCGATGAAACTTGGGACATATATAGTTAAAAATAAAGAGAAAAATACTGTCTACTTTTGGTTTAAAAAAACTGAACCCCCTCTCCCCCTATCCACCCCCTTAATTTTTGTCATTTTTCTTTATTCAAAGCTACAGCCGACACCATTTAACCGATCTCAATTAAAGTTGGCAATTAATGTAGTTTTTCATGGAGAAGGATTCTGACCAAAAAAAACAAAATAAAAAACCACCCCTCTCCCATTTACACCACTTAATTTTATAGAAACCTACATTTCTTATCTGATTTTTACTGAACTTTGCCCATGTATACTTTAAAACAAAGAGAAAAATCCTGTCAATATTTTGTGTTCCAAAGTTTAACCCCTCCCCTCCTTCCACCCCATTAATTATTATCAATGTTCTACATAAAAAGCTATACTCGACATCGGTTGACCGATTATCGTCAAAGTTGGCATATACATCTAATTTTTCATGGAGAATCTGACCAAAAAATAAATAAATAAAAAATCACCCCTCTCCCCTTTACACCCCTTAATTTTTATTCAAACCCACATATTTTTTATCCAATTTCGATGAAAATTTAGTAAAAAATAAAGAGAAAAATACTGTCAACTTTTGGTTTGAAAAAACTGAAGCCCTCTCCCCCTACCCACCACCTAAATTTTTACCAATGTTCTTTATACAAAGATACAGTCGACACATTTAACTCGTCTCTATTAAAGTTGGCATATACATGTAATTTTTCATGGAGAAGGTTTCTGGCAAAAAAATAAATAAATAAATAAACCACCCCATGTCTCCCTTTACACCCCTTAATTATATAGAAATCTACATTTCTTATCTAATTTTAATTGAACTTTGCCCATGTATACTTTAAAACAAAGAGAAAAATCCTGTCAATATTTGGTTTGCCAATGCTCAACCCCTTTCCTCCTTCAACCCCATTAACTTTTGTCAATGTTCTTTATACAAAGCTACAGTCGCAATCGTTTGACCGATTAACATGAAAGTTGGTGCTTATATGTATTTCTTTCACGAAGAAGGTGATTGACCAAAAGATCTAAAAACCACCCCCTCTCCCCATTAAACTGCATAATTTTTATACACAACCATAGTTTTTATCCGGTTTAGACAGAACTTAGCAAATGTTTACTATAAAACAAAGAGAAAAATGATGCCAACTTTGGTTAGCAAAAAATGAACCCGTCTCCCCTTTTCCACCGCCTTGATTTTTGTCAATTTCTTTTTAGAAAGCTACAGTCGACACCATTTGACCGATCTTTATTTAAGTTGGCACATATATATGTAACTTTTATGGATAAGATCTCTGACCAAAAAATAAAAAAAAAAAAACTACCCTAGCTCCCCTTCCCTTAATATTTGTACAAAACCCACATTTTGATTCGATTTGGTGGAACTTCGCATGCGTATACTTTAAAACAAATAGAAAAAGAAAAATACTGTCCACATAACTTTCACAAAAATGCAAACCCTATCCCCTTTTCTATCCCATTAATTACTGTCAATGTTCTTTATACAAAGCTATCGTTTGTTTCTGATTCTGAAGGAAGTATGTACATTTATATTGCAAAACAAACAGAAATATACTGTCTATATTTGGTTTCGAGAGTCCAAACTCCGCTCCTTCTTTTCCATCCTTTTATCTTCAGTTTCTATCCGATTCTCAAGGAAATTTGCACACGTATACTTTAAAACATACAGAACAATTGTGTTTAAATTAGGTTGCTGAAGCCCAATCCCTCTTCCCTTCTACCCCCACCCCTCCTAATTTCCAATTTTCTTTATAGATACCCACAGTTTTATCAGATTTCCGTAGACCACTGCACATGTATACATAAAAAAAAAAAAAAAACAAAAAAAAAAAGAAAACAGAAAAATAGTGTCTACATTCTGTTTACAAAACCCTAGCACTCACCCCCTTACCCCATTTAATTTTCACGTGTATACTTTAAAACAAAGAGAAAAATACTGCCCACACTAGCTTTACAAAAACCAAACTACTCTTCATCTCCACACCCCTTAATCGTTTTTTTTATACATACCTACAGTTTTATCTGATATCAATAGAAATTTACATACGTATACTTTAAATCAATCAGAAAAGGCATTTTACATTTGGTATACAAAAGCTCAATCCCTCTTCCCCTTTACCCTCACCCCTTTTAATTTCCAATTTTTTTTTACAAAAATCCACAGTTTTAAATCCCGTCAAAATCAGTTAAACTATTTTTAAGTCATAGCATAATAAATAAATGTCTCATAATGTCTCAACATGTACTTCAGATTTCAACTTTGATCTCAATCTTGTAAAAACCAATTAAAAATCTATAT
Organism: Vandiemenella viatica; assembly: GCA_031002005.1. Classification (NCBI taxonomy): domain Eukaryota; kingdom Metazoa; phylum Arthropoda; class Insecta; order Orthoptera; family Morabidae; genus Vandiemenella; species Vandiemenella viatica. The sequence continues at coordinate 181,211,332 of JARYHS010009186.1, forward strand.
TTTTTGTGTGATGCTGGAGCAAACAGATATATTCCAGAGAGATTTCAGTATGTGTTATGTATTAATGCTCAGATGTTACATGTTTCGGTTATCGAGCAGCAGCTTTAACAGATGTTATGATAAGATCGTAACATTCCTTAACACAACTCCAAATTCACCACGTTCTGGAAGTGGTTGTTGTATATAAAGACAGAATTCTTCTTTGAAAGCAAGCGCTTTAATCTCTGAGCTACCAGAAAGTTCGCAAAATGGGAACTGCTGCGGCATATTTAAAATACCAAACGAACTATAATGCCACTAAAAATTTAAAAGTAAAATAATTGTTTAAAAAAACATAAAAACCGCCTTCAAAAAAAGCATTAAAAATTTTAAAATAACTTTATACCTTGCTTAGGAAAAGTATATCTAAACAGACAACATTTTACATTACTTTCATTGAAATTTTGACATTAATTAGTTATTTTTGGAGTCGGTGCCAGCGAAAGCAAGAAAAACAAAAAGATAAAAACAATAAAGAATCATGTTACTGCTTACCTACAATTAATGCAAGAAACATGTTTCAACAAAACTGAAACATACAGATGATACGCCGATATTATACTCTGTAAATCGTTTACTGCAAGATGCAACCTACCAACTGACACTGTAGCGCCAAAGATATGCCTGGATGACCAATAAGGCCAAGCCACATATTAAAATACTGTTAATTTGTTTCCCTAAGCTGTCTCCCACAATAACACTATCTGCCTCACGACATGCTGTAAAATATTGGGAATTTTTGTTCGTACTCCCCGTTTCGCCTCTAACACCAAAAGAAGTTCAGTAATTCGATCTTCGCGATGTGACAGCTGGCACCGACTCCAAAAATAACTAATTAATGTCTAAATTTCAATGAAAGTAATGTGAAATGTTGTCTATTTAGATTTACTTTTTCCTAAGCAAGGTATAAAGTTATTTTAAAATTTTAGTGTTTTTTTTAAAGGCAGTTTTTATGTTTTTTTTAAACAATTATTTTATTTTTTGCTAGAACTATTCTACTTTTAACATCATTCCTGCTTTGGCCATCGGTTGTAATTTTGCTTCCCAAGTAACAAGTAACAGAATTCACTTACTTCTCCTACTGCATCCAATCCTATTTTTATATTTAATCAACTAGTATTGGTATCATTTCTGCTACATTTCATCACCTTTGTCTTGCTTTGATTTGTATTCAGTCCAAAATCTTCCTTCAGTATTTTGTTCATGCCATTCAGTAACTTCTAATATCCGCAGCCCTTTCTGCTAAAATCGTAGCATAGTGATTTTTTCTCCCTGAACACTTATGCAACATGGAAATTTTTCTTCGACTTTCTTTATTCCTTCTTCTACATACAAGTTAAATATTAATGGGGATAGACTACAACCTTGTCTCACACCCTTTTTAACTGATGCATGTCTCTCGTGATTCTCTACTTTTATTAGAGCCAGTTGATTCTTATATACGAGGCATATTTTTTTAAGTAAGTACCGTTTTGTCACACAGTGGCTGCAGCACTATGGTCGGCGTACTGCGCATGTGTACTGGGTACCTGCATCTCTTGCCTACGCACTGATGCCATTACAGTCTAATTCTTCCTTGTTTACGTTGTTCACTGAGTGTTTAAGGTGCCTCCGATAATCGTGAGTCCCGCCGACTGTGAAGTACGGGCTGTTATAAGATTTCTTTGTGCTGAAGGCCTAAACCGATCGATATTCATCGTGAGATCTGTGCAGTTTATGGACAAAACATTATGAGAGATGGAATGGTGAGAAAGTGGGTGTGAGCATTTAAAGATGGCCGCACAAATGTGCATGATGAACAATGGAGTGGGTGTCCTTCGGTCGTTAATGAAAGTTTGGTGCAGAAAGTGGACAATAAGGTGAGAGAAAACAGACGCTTTACGATTTCCTCCTTGTGTGATGACTTTCCTAATGTTTCTCGTAGTGTTTTGTATGGCATTGTGACCGAGCACTTGAATTACCGAAAATTGTTCTCACGTTGGGTACCGAAAATATTAACGGATGTGCACAAAACCAAACGTTTAGGCAGTGCACTGACTTTCCTTGAGCGGTACCACAACGATGGTGATGATTTCTTAAGCCAAATTGTTACGGGGGATGAGACATGGGTTTCCTACGTCACACTTGAATCAAAGCAACAGTCCATGGAATGGCGACATTCAGATTCACCCAAATGATTTCTGCCCGGAAAATCATGTGCACAGTTTTTTGGGACAGAAAAGGAGTATTGCTTTTGGAATTTCTGCCTCGTAACGAGACAATCAATGCAGCAGCTTATTGTGAGACATTGAATAATCTGCGCCGTTCAATCCAGAACAAAAAACGTGGCAAGTTGAGCAAGGGCATCGTTTTGCTGCATGACAATGCCCGTCCACATGTGACTAATCAGACCAAAGATCTCATCAGATCTTTTCGATGGGAAACTCTAGATCATCCTCCGTACAGCCCTGATCTGGCGCCCAGTGACTACCATCTGTTCCTGCACTTGAAGAAACACCTGGGCGGTCAGCGTTTTGAAGTCAAAACAGTTGTGATGCAGTGGTTAACAAGTCAGGTGGCAGACTTCTATGAGGAGTGTTTTCAAAAACTGGTACTACGTTATGACAAGTGCCTCAGTATTGAAGGAAATTATGTAGAAAAGTAGAGTAAGGTACAGCCTTTCATGTAAAATAAAATTATTCAGATATATTTGCACGTCTTTTTTTAATTTCAAAACGGTACTTACTTAAAAAACATGCCTTGTAGTTTAAAGAATATTCATCTATCTCGATACTTTAGACCTGACTTCTTCAAAATTTTGAACATCTTGTATCATCTAACATTATCAAAAGCTTTTTCTAAATCAACAAACGCCATAAAAGTATCTTTGTCTTTCTTGATCTGGACTTCTAGTTTTAATCTTTAAGACAGAATTGCTTCCCTTGTACCGCAATTTTTCCTAAACCCAAACTGATCTTCACTTACTATCTCTTCTAATACCCTCTCAATCCTTCTGTATATTATTCTGGTCAGTAATTTTGAAGCATGTGATGTTAGACTAATGGTGCGATAATTCTCACATTTGTCGGCTTGTGCTTTCTTTGGAAGTGTAAAGATGATATTTTTTATCAAAATCAGTTGGAATTTCTTCTGTTTCATAACTTTTTGAGATCAGCTTGAATAATCTTTTGATTCCTTCTTCTCCTAGGGATTTAAGAAGTTCTGCAGGGATCTCATCGATTCCACTGCCTTATTTGCTTTGAAGTCATTCAGAGCTTTATTAAATTCTGTCCTCAAAACAGGATCTCCTAAGTCATCTATTCGACATCACCTTCCATTACACTATTGTTCAAGTCGTCCCCATCATTAAGTTTCTCAATGTATTCCCTCCATCGGTTATCTCTATTGTCTGAGCTTAAAAGAGACATCCCATCGGCAGCTTTAATGTTCACACCTCTTTTCTTCATTTCTCCAAAATTCTGTTTGATCTTCCTATATGCAACATCTACTTTACCTACGACCATTTGCTTTTCTACTTCTTCACACTCCGCTTCTAGCCATTTTTCTTTTGCTTTTTTGCATTTCCTATTTATTTGATTTCTGAATTGCCTGTATTGCTCTCGTCCTGATTCATCCCGAGCATTT
>JARYHS010009186.1:181215994-181310860 GCA_031002005.1 Vandiemenella viatica
AACTAACTGTTGCCATGTCAGAATTAGTGTTCTAAAAATTATATATACTCGTTATTATCAAACCATAACCCATGTGGTTAAATACATTGTCTGAAATATTATCAATCAGTTCCATACACTTAATTGAGAGAAAAACTAGTTTATTTTGATTTTCTTGTGATATTTAATTTTATATGCTTTGTCATTCACTATTTTTTTATTTGGTTTTATAAAGTGGAATCACGAATTATAACTTTTAATGCATTCTTAAATTGAAAATGGAGGAAGTGTTTTCTTCTTAGATACAGCCCATTAAAATAGAATCACATCCATATACCTACGGGCAAAAACTGGCTTATGTGAACTCTTCCATGTTTTGAAATAATGGAAGAAAGAAAGAATTATATTGCATATTCTAATCAAAATAAGTATGACAGGTCAGATTTTAAGTAATTTGATGACAGGAGGACAAGATGAAGGTAAGAATTGTAGGGGAAAACAAAATTTAGTGTACAAGACATAATAGATATAAGGAGACGAGAAAAGTAACTCTGGTTACAAGAAGTTCGAGGAATGAAAGAAAATTAAATCTGCAACCCTACGATTGTAATTAAGAAGCAAACAAGAGTTCAAAGTATTTTCATTGCCCAACACCTCTGGGTAGTTTATGAACACTATTTCAAAACAAACAGGGATGGTATAACCTACAGCTTTGTATTGCTAGCCGTCTCAAAGAATATATCATCATACTTGAGTTTTCAACAAATTTCACAGAATTAAACCATCTGAATAGGTTTTTAATATTATTAAATTTGTAATACATGCACAAGACATATACAAAAAAATTTTCAGTTCTCTCTGAATGGGAATCATATAACTCCTGTTTCACAAACACATCTCTATTTTCCCAAAATAACAATCCAGACCAAGAGAGTAGTTTCTGCTCTCCCCCTTTTTTTTCACCTTAAAAACAGCAGCACAAAGTATCTAACACAATTATATCATCATGTTGCAACAAGTTGAGATTTATCAACCCAAAATAGAATTATCTGATAAACTAAAAACAATTTTAATTAAGTTCTGGTACATCTGCAATGCCACTATGAATTTAACAATGAAGAAGAAAAAGTAAACTCATACAAATGATGACAGAAGAGGGCAGTTCTACTAAGTTTTCTTGAATTATGAGGAACTAGCAGCTACCCGCGACTTCGTCCGCGTTGAAGATTTTCTTGAGAGGTCTGGTTACTCATTGGTTAGGGTGTCCAACTGGAGATGGAAAAGTCCCCAGCTTGAAATCCCAGTCTCAACGAGGATTTTCAAAGGTCCTTAGCTCGACCTTCTCCTCTGGTATAGGTTGTTGTGTGATGTGAATTACGCCATAATGCTCAGTTGGTTCTGATTCCCAGTTGAACTGTGGGTCCTCTATGTCGGGTAGGATTACTGGGTTACGTTAAGAGGCTACGAAAGGGGCTGACTGCGGAGACGTAAAGAAGCCTTGTCACCAGGTCAATACGACCATACAATTTATTTTAAAGCTATTTTTATTAGTATTTGCAATAAAAGAACAAAAATTTATTTATGTTCCACAACTACTTCAGTGAATTTTTAAACAATAAAAATTATTCCGTTTGTTAGGAGTATTTTTGGTTAAATATATCTGTATATACAAAATTGAGGATTGTCTCCTAGGTTTTGGCTATTTTCATAGCCTTATTTTTCTTACAGTCCTTTGGAAGATTTGACTTTTGTTTACCCGGCATCTCTTAATATTACTAATTTGAAGTCTCGCGAATGGAAACGAATATAGTTACTTTTAATTAATGGAAACTTGGGGGTCAAGGCTGGTATGGTCTCAAGGATCTCAGCCTATGCCGGATGGGCTGAGATAATAAAACCTTGAGAAATGCCTCTGTGATCTATCTTAGCAGCTCTGCCAGCAAACCCTACTCCCACGTCCACGAAGGTGAAAGCCGCGTGACCCCTGGGCAATGCACTTTTTGAGTGTAGCTAACGGGAGAGGATGGAAGGCGAGCCCCCAGCGCCTTAAAACTGGGGCATTCTGGCTAAGGGAAGGAACACCCTGAAATAAAACCCTGGCCCTCCAGGATGGGGGTTGTGCGAAGGGCTGGTAACCCTTCCACATAAAAAGATATATTACTCATAAACCTCAAAGTAAGGAAAGCCGGATGGATCTTATGAGGACAACAAAGGCAAGGTCAAAGGACAAACGATTTGGAATCAAAGACAATTTGAAAATAGGAACGTGGAATGTGAGAGGGATAAATAATAAAGAATATGATCTGGACAGGGAGTTAACTAGAAAGGGGATCAATATTGCTGTAATTACAGAAACAAAAAAGAAATTGAAGGGAACAGAAGAAATAGATAAATATACAATGATCTACAGTGGAGTGGCACGAGAGAAAAGAGCTGCAGTAGGAGTGGCAATATTAGTGGATAGGAAATGGAAAAATAAAATTGTCAGTTACAATATGATAAGTGAAAGGATCCTGACCCTAAGATTGAAAGTAGAGAGAGGCAACCTAACCTTGATCGCCATATATGCCCCAGAAGAAAACAAACGAGAAGAATCTGAACAATTTTATGAACAGCTTCAAGTGGTGATAGACAGAATTAATAAAAGTGATTTCCTAATACTGGCTGGCGATTTTAATGCCCGCGTAGGAAATAGTCCAATTCCAGAGGTAATGGGGAACAGAGGTGAATACACATTAAATGAAAATGGGAAACTACTGAGAGAATTTGCGTCCTTCAACCAGTTAAAGATTACAAATACATTCTTTACAAAAAAGATATCCATAAATTTACATGGACGGCAAGAGGACAAAGGTCTATCATTGACTATGTAATGGTTAATAAAAAATTAGGTCCAGATGTAGTAGACACCAGTGTACATAGAGGTAGTGATATGTATACAGATCACTATCTCGTTATATCAAAAATAAGAATACTTGCTAAATGGAGGAAAAGAATGAATAAAAACTTACAACAAGATCAAGAAGTTTTTAAGACCTACCTTTTAAAAGATGAAGGAATAAAACATCTATATCAAAGCCGATTACAACAGCGCTTACTGGAAAACCCAACAAATAATGACATCAATAAAGAATGGGAAACTATAGCTTCATCAATACTGAAAGCAGCATATGAAGCCATTGGCAAGAAAAAGAAATTTAGAAGAAAAACTGGACTTAAAATGTGGAACGAAGAAATTGCAGAAGCCGTCAAACAAAAGCAAAATGCTTATCTAAAAATGATACAGGACCGAACCCTAGAAAATGAAAATGAATATAAAAGAAGGAGAAATATTGTTAAGACAATAACAAAGAAGTTGAAACAAGAGGGATGGGATAGATTAATCAGTTCAATAGAAGATGATGTCCATGGTAGACAAGAGATGGCTTATAAACTTATGAAACATCTCAACAAGGATGAAAAGGAAAGTGCTAATATAAATGTAATTGAAGAAGAGGCATGGGTAAAACACTACAGAACATTATGGTACAATAGTAATTATAAAGAAGAAGAAGAGAAAATAGGAATTGACCATGTGGATACTAAAGAAATTGATCCTATAGACATAGAGGAGGTTGATGCAGCACTAAAATCATTTAAAAATAGAAAAGCTCCTGGACTAGATACAATTAACTTAGAATTGATTAAGTATGGGGGAATGATTCTGAAATTTAGATATTTACACTTAATTAATATGTGTTGGAAAAAGAGAACCATCCCAGAAGAATGGAGGAAGGCCAAAGTTATTTCACTTTTTAAGAAGGGAGATAGGAATTCATGTGATAACTATCGAGGAATTAGTTTATTAAATACGGGATACAAAATATATGCAAAAATAATAAATAACAGGCTAAAAGTAATAGCAGATGCTCTCCTATCAGAAGAACAATGTGGGTTTAGGAAAGGAAGGTCCTGCATAGATAATATATTCTGCCTTAAACAACTACTGGAAAAGAGAAGAGAATTTAATTTAAAGACTTTCATTGCTTTTATAGACTATGAAAAAGCGTTCGATAAAGTAAATAGACAAAAACTATGGGAAATAATGCAAAGAAATGGATATCCACAGCATTTAATACAAGTTATTCAAGGTATGTATAGAAGGACACAAATCGTCTTAGACCTAGGAAATAAACTTACAGAAGAAATAGCAATTAACCAAGGAGTGCGGCAAGGTTGTAGCCTGTCTCCAACACTCTTCAATATATATATAGATGACTTAGTTAGGAAATGGAAAGAAAATGTCCATCCTGGTATAAAAATAAGCAACAACACTTACATAAATACTATGTTGTTTGCAGACGACCAATTTATCCTCCAGGAAAATGAAGATGGACTTCAAAAAGCAATTCATATACTAAACATTATCAGCAAAGATTACAATCTGCAGTTGTCTCGTGCAAAAACGAAAGTTATGGCATGGCAGGGGAAATACCCTATCAGAGTTAAAATAGTGGTAGACAATCAGCCAATAGAACAAGTCTCCAGCTTTACTTATCTCGGATGTGAATTATCTTTTAATGAGGATAACGAGGTGAAGAAGAAACTTCACCGATTTCAGTATATGTGTGGAACAATTCGACGAACACTGAAAGGTAAAGCACGAGAGGAGACTCAACTCAAGTTTTATAAAACAATGGCCGTACCGACTCTGCTATATGGCAGCGAAACATGGGTAAATAAAACGCAATACAAAAGCAAAATTCAATCATCTGAAATGAAATTTTTAAGGTCAGTAAAAGGGTATTCCCTAAATGATAGGAGGAGGAACGAGGAAATAAGGGAACAACTGAATATCTCCCCGCTAAATGATAGAATTACCCAAAAAAGGGATAACTGGAAGAACCACGTCCTACGGATGAGAAAGGACAGATTTCCTAAGCTTGTCCTGGAGTACCATCCCACAGGCAGAAGGGACATTGGAAGACCTAGGAAGAGATGGTCGGAAGAATGAGGTCGGAACAGGCTTTTGGCCTATCCATGAAGAGGAAGTAAGTAAGTAAGTAATGGAAACTTAAAACGTCAAAATATTAGCAATACATTGATGGAATCGACTAAATATCTATAAAAATACTAACAATCAAAGAGCAAATGAATACTTGAGTAGCCCAAGGACATTAATTTCAGTTAAAAAAATGCGAAACTAAAAATGAATATTTTAATCTGCACTGAATATCTGAAAAAAAATCATTAAAAAAAAAAGAATTTAATTTGCTCTTTGAATATTGATTTTGTTTTGAGGATATATCAGTTTCATCAATTAATTCTGCTTTAAAACAGACACTTACGTATTATAGTAGTAATTGGTTCTTTTATTCATATGATCTTTGGAAACAGTTGAATGCCTGCAGACCAGTTTACTATTGTTCGTTCGTTTCGATCCATTAATTCTGCGCTAAAATATAAAATTCAATGTTAAGGTAGTAATTGATTCTTTCATCATAACTGGTTTCTTAATCTGCAAAAAGAATTGAATGTCTACCAGGAAATCACCACTCCGCTTGTGTGCTACTGCACTATCTGAATAAAACATTTATAAATTTCAAAAATTTACTTCGGGCAACACACCGTGTGTTCTGCTTATGATAAATCTTTTGATACAATATCGGTACACGACGTCACTCAAATGGCGTTCATGGAATAGCTAATAATGTTTCAGTTATTCTGGCCCAAGCTACACAACTCTTCTAATATTACAGCTAGCAAATCAAAGCATCTATCAGTCGCTCATTAATACATTCACTATTGCATGTTAGTGACGTTATGAATGGCAAAATAAACTTGACTAATTTCAGATCCCGATAGTACATGAACCCGAATAATGAACTACATTCAGCTGCATCAACTATAGCGACAGCATGATGACAGTTATTGAAGTAACGTAATTAAAAAATTTATACTAAAATGCTTGTAACTTACATTGTTCAATGGTAAGTCCATAATTCTCTACAACTCTAAGATAACTTTCGTTAATATTGTTGGTCAAGTTTACATCGCAATAAAGTGGCTGTTACTGCTCGTGATTTAGTAACATGTATAATGAAGTTAAATGGGATATTATTTTATGCTACACTAATCAGGAATCTTGATATAGACAATTCTGTTACTACTCGAAATGTAGTTCCAATGCATTTAATGTGTTTAGGTGTGTCCGTATCGTTTGATTTTGTAGCGGTAATATAAGCAGAGATAGTGATTTGGTTGAAATGATACCTGGACCAGAATGTTTTTTGTTACAGTATAAAGCAGAAGGAATTTAGTTATTATTAGTAATCAATAAGCAGCTTTCATAAGCTCCGTATAAATGAGGTGTATTGTGTTGTAAACGACTTCCAGTGTAGCTTCATGTAACAATAAGTTTCTACATTAGCCCATTGAATACATTTGTTTTAAGTGAAGGATTCGATAGATATATGCAGAATATTTAACAGTAAGTAAAAGCAATGTTTCGTGAATCATAGTCTCAACTATTTGTACAAAAATTTCGAACGAAAAATAAAAAGGGTTAGTTAAGTTTTAAATTTTGGCAAAAATAATTTGTAATACAGACTCTTTGTTGTTTCCGAATTGATATTAATGGCAATTTCTAAAAGAACTATGTGTTTTTGCGGGATAAAATCTATCCTATGTCACTTCGCACGCAATTAACTTACTTCATGCCAAATTTCATTTAAATATGTTGAGTTATTAAGGAGTGATTGATTCCAGAAGTACATCCAAACACACACCCAAAATTTCTCATTTATAGATATACAGATATAGATTACAAATGTACATTTCTCAAGTGTTAAACTTTGGCATATGCACACCTCCCGAACAACATGACTCATTTCCTACAGCATGAATAAGGTGTAAAACCAAAATTTTGTGTATTCCAGTGTTTGTAATATATGTTTTTCAATCGTCGTAGCCTTCAACTTTGGTGAGAGATGAGTCATTTTCCATTTCCTCTTAATTTATGAAAAACACATTTCTTTATTTAAAATTGCTTCATCTGGAGCTGAATCAATATATTAGCTAATATTGAGCCTGGTGGAGAAAAGGAACACTCAGGCCTAGCATTCAGGTAACGCGGCTTTAAGTACCAATACAACCAAGTAGAATTCAGCTTTCCATGGTGTCATGAAATCACTCTAGGTCAGAGTTTCTCAAAGATTTTCTTACCATGCCCCCTTCCCTTTTCTGCCAAATGAAAAATTCCCCCCTCCTCAGAAACAATTTTACTATTAAAAAGGGAATAAAGTATATAATCAAATATATTTATTTTGTTACCGCTTATAAAATACAAAATTTAAATTTTCTGAAAAGAAGTAACAAAGAAAATAAAAAGTCGGTTGGAAAGATGTAAAAGTATTTCTGCTTACAAGAATCCCTTCTCTTGGTTAGATTTCAGAAACTACACAATGAAAATCATTGGCAATATTGAGTTTACTTCAATTCCTTGTTTTTACTGCAACACGAAATGAACATTCTCTTTCACAAATAAATGGTTAAAAAAAGTGAACCTGACCGCAGCATTGGCTGTGATATGTTGAGATACACTCTGCAATACTTGGTTCAAAATGCTGACTAAGCCTTTTTATTAAAATTGTATTTAGTACAGCATTATTTATTTCCTGAGCATGCTCTTGAAGTAACACACTGAGTAATTACAAGGCTCTACCAATCTATAGTAATATTATAAATACGAAAGTAATTCTGTCTGTTTTTTAAGTTTCTTGGGCTAAACTGCTAATCCAATCATGATGAAATTTGACAAGGAGATGCTATTTGGCATTAGGATGGACATAGCATACTTTTTTATGTATAAATGATACATGTTGTCATATAATTTTGAAAAATTACTGAACTCGATAGACAGACGCGTAGCATGTGTAGGTTTCAGAAGTACTTTGCCGCATTGTGATCTGCTAGCTCAGGGGTTAATGCACTTGCTTGCTGGTGTTTGGAATGTGATCTGCAGTTCAAATCCCGGTAGAAGCAAAGAGTTTTAAGAATTGATTTTGATCGTATGAACCACGTCTAGAAGGCAGTTGTTCAGATTACATGTTAAATTGCAGATACCGCAAATTCAGGGGTGAAATTCGTGGAAAATCACAGGTGGTTTAGCAATGCTCTAGGTGTACACTTTTTTACACTATATTGATCCCTCAGCTTACTCTAGCAGTCAGTGTGAGTGTGTGTGATCTACACTAATCTATACTAATATTACAAATGCAAAGGTAACTCCGTCTGTTTGTAATGTATCTTGGGCTAAACTGATAATCCGATTGTGAGGAAATCTAACAAGGAAATGCTATTTGGGATTAGGATGTACTCAGCATGCTTTGTTCTGTGTAAATGATACATGTTGTCATATAATTTTCAAAAATTACTAAACGGCGATAGATACACACATAGGTTGTGTAAGTCTCTGAAGTACTTTGCCGCATTGCGGTGTGGTAGCTCAGTGGTTAATGCGCTTGCTTGCTGGTGTTTGGAGCGAGATCTGCATTTCAAATCCCAGTGGAAGCAAAGATTTTTAAGATTTGTTTTTGATCGTATGAACCACGTCTGGAAAGTTAGTTGTTCATATTATATGTTAAACTGTAGATACCACAAATTCAGGGGTGCAATGCATGGCAAATCGTGGTTTAGCAATGCTGTAGGTGTACACTTGTTTACGCTATATTGATCCCTCATGGGTTGTCACTCTCGCAGTCAGTGTGTGTGTGTGTGTGTGTGTGTGTGTGTGTGTGTGTGTGTGTGTGTGTGTGTGAGAGAGAGAGAGAGATCTGCACTAATCAATATATATTGTAAAAGTAAGTGTACGATGTGCACGCTGCTAAAACTCAAAAACGAGTCCCAGTATCATCAAGGGAGTTATATAGTGTGGTAGCTCTCTATCCTTTATCCGTTTTTACCTGAAGGGCATCCTGTTGAAGATATAAGGGCTGGAAGGTTCACCCTCTAGAAATTTCTAGAACATTCAAGAGTATTCGAGAGCATCATACAACATTCCAGTATGTTCCAGAACATTCCAGAAAATATGTATTTTAATGTTTATCCTTTTATTCCAACTATCACACAATCTCATATTTCAATTCCCTGAGTGAAACCGGGTAACCTGGCTAGATCATTGTGGAACATTCCAGAACGCACTCGAAAATTGTGGAATGTTCTGGAACATAGTGGACCATTCGAAGCCTTTTTTTTTTTGTATGGGTTGGACTAACCATTAGTGGGGGTAAATAAAGCAAGATCCATTGTGGGTTCGAATATCAATTTCTTATCAGTGACGAAGGGAAATACCGAAAATGAAGTAAATATTCCAAAGTAATGCAGTGTGTGAATAAAAACAAATGGTGAAGAAGGTTCCTGTTTTTACCTGAAGGGCGCGCTGTTCCAAGATATAAGGGCTGAACTGTGAATATTCAAAATGATACAGTGACTGAATATAAATCAAAAATAGTGTGTGTAAAGTGTACTCAGGGTATTTGTTAATAAAAAGTTGATTTGATTTATATTTTATACAATGCCCAAACTTAAAAGAGGAGATCTTGCCAGTTCTGAAGCAAAACGGTGATAATAAAAATAACAGTGAAAAAAACGGTCGAAGAGCGTCAGGCACATTTACATTCCCAATGAACGAGAATGAGCACCATGAATAGCAGAGAAACAAGAACAGCGAAATGAACGAATTAAAGAATCAAGAATTGTGACACAATTTTATAATAAAAGTTTGCGAACGAAAGCCACCCATGGAAATATAACCCTACGAGAAGTGCGGACAAGGACAAGCAAACAGTACAACCTAACAAATGAAGCATTCCACCACGACCCGACAAAAGAATATAACAAATACAAACATGTTATAATCAGAAAAATTGATAACATCTGCTAATTTTACAACGGGCAAAAATTCAGTGGAGGAACACCAGGATTCTGTTGCATGAATGGAAAAATTCGATTACCACCACTGGAAACACCGCCGCAGGAATTTCTACATTACATGACCAGGGAAACTCCAGAATCGAAATACTTTCTTCAAAATATAAAAGCGTACAACGCCTGCTTCCAAAGGAATTCTTTCAGTGTCACTTCGATCAGTACTAACAGGGATGAAATCAATTATGCTTTTTCCATCCAATGACAAATTATCACAAAATGGGATCATTACTACCACTACCCAACGAAATCTCAAGAATACCTCTGATCTCTATTGAATTTAAAAGACTGCAATTTCCAATCAAATTAGCCTATAGTTTTAGAATTAACAAGGAAAAACTTTAAAACATTGTGGCATCAACCTCAAAGACTCCTGCTTCTCTCACAGTCAACTATACGTAACGTGCTCTCAGGTAGCAAATTCGAAAAATTTGTACATATATACCCCAGATAACAAAATGAAAAATGTTTACAAAAAAGTATTGTAAATAGTTAGAATATGTTTTTAATAATTTCAATTTACCTCTTATATTTTAAAGTTTATTATTTTATTCTAACTGCTACACACTCTCATATCAACTCCCTGAGCAAAGCCGAGTACCCCAACTAGTAATGTTATAAATGAGGAAATAATTCTCCGTCTTTTTGTTACATTTTGACAACTAAATGGCTATACTGATATTGATGGATTGTGACAAGGAAATACTTTGTGTCTGTAGGAAGTACACAGGACATGTTAATCAGGATGAGTAACAGTTGAAGTCGTGAAATTTTGAGAACTTATCGAATGGTGACAGATAGATGCGTGTGTTAGTCTCTAGTGTTACATCGGTTACACAGTCTGTTAATGTATGATTTGTTAGTAAATTCCATTTAGAGACAAAACTTATTATTTATTATAGATGTCTATTTGTTCTGCACTGTATTATTATTTTGTGTCTGTCTGCTTTATTATGTCTTCTTTTTTGACATGCCTTGCGGGAGTAAACCTGGCATAAGGTGTAGTTCTAGCAGAGCACAAGCATCTAAAATTATTTGAACCCAAGAGTCGGATGCTCATGCTGAAGATAGAAGAAAAGATCAAACTGGAATAAAGCTATCCTTAGTTAACCCCCCCCCCCCAAATTACCGCACCTTTGTTTGTTTTTCTGTTTTTAAATGTGTTGGAAATTGATTCTCTTTATGAGACAGGTTCAACAGTAGAATTATATAGGGATGGCTTTCCTGTTATATTATGTCAACTCAGTGTTGTTTGGGACCAATCCTAAGTTACTAACAGCTTTCTATATTCAATTCTAGCAGTGAAATTCTAATTCCACATGTACGAAGTCGCTGGTATCATCTAGTTTTTTATATTTTCAGAGTTGCAACTTCTCAATAGTAACAATCAAGTCTTAAAATAAGATAGGATAGGGAAAATAAACAGTTACCCCTCACTTACCACAGATGATGTGATGTGACCACATCTTTCCCCCTGCCATATGTCTCGCCTCCCACATGACTAAGACTAAAGTCGAAATATTGTGCAATTCATTTGTTTTTGTGTTTTTACGTGTCTCGCCCTCCTGCCTACATCTGTGGTAAGTGACGGGTAACTGTTTATTTTCCCTATCCTATCTTATTTTCAGTGCCTCGCGGCAGTTTCTTTGTTTCCTTTATCCAATCAAGTCTTAAAAAGAAAACTTGATAGTATACAATCTTAGAACAAATGTTTCCAACTCAAGGGGCCTGTAGATGATCAAATTTTTACGCATTTGTCAAATTATTTGATCGTCTGTGGCATTGTTTTATGTGTTTTTTCACTCTACCTGTTTGACATGTTTGATGGAAATTTTGATTAGCGTTGTGTTTGATAGCGTGTTTCATTTAATGCTTCACAAGTTTCAATGATTATTTGACTCTCTACGGGGTGCAATGCAGGCTTGAAATATAAAATCAGTGAACTAGCTAGGTACCTCAAAGTTACTGATAATCTTTCAGTAGTGGTACAGATTTGCACTTAACAGTGTCCACTTTTTTCAATGAGAGAATATAGCAGTTGTAGTACTTTGGAAAAAGTTTTATGGTCCATATGTAGGAAGTTGGTTTAATCAAATGGTTCTGTGTGAAATATTTCTCGTAATAAATTTCCGTGGTATATTTTTCTCTTAATTTCAATTATTCTATATATAGACAAAAGTAGTTTTTTTAATGAACAGTGCTTGAGTCAACCCTAAAAATGTTTTATCTGTATTCCTTATTGCGGCATGCATCACGTCCCGGTAAGGAAACTACAGGCAAATTTGAAAAATTTGTTTGATCTTTGGTTTGAGCATTTGCGCTATTGTTTGATGAAAACGTGAAATTTGACCAACAAATTTGTCAAATAAATTTGATCGTCTGCAGGCCGCTTTATAGAAGGTGAAGGAGATATAATACCTCTCATGAAGAAGCTAACTCGCACCCTGCACCATCCTTAACATGTCTTCACGTCCCCGTTTGGGAACTGTGCTTTAGGTGAATGCGGGGATAGTTTCTTCAGTCATAGCCAAATTTCTTCCTGTTCCTTTCCCTTCATCCCCTCCCAGCTCTAATGACCACATGAAAGCCATACAGCTTGAAGGAAAAAAAATTGGTTCATTATTCCACAAAGAGCTAAAATCGTTTACCATTTTCCCCTGGGCGACCAAAACAGAAAAAGACATAACGAATCCATTAACAAATATGTGACACTAGGTTTGGTTTGGGGTGGTGAATAATGCCTGGTCTGGTTTAGAATTGATTTGGATTAGCTAGTCGCCCATATTGTTACTAGGGTTTTAGGATTAATCATCATCAAGGACATCTGTGCTCTAACAAAAAACTGGTATTACAATGTGGCTAAAAAGTGGACTACATCCCTAACTTTATGACCAACTGTAAAAAAGTCAGCGATACCGTATGTTAAAACAATGAATCATCTGGCTGCAAAGAGGCTACTAAAACATAAAGAAACAATAAAATTGGCAGAGAGGGCAAAAAAAAACATATAATACACGGATTGGTGCCAGTAAAGAGTCCACTCATCCATCTTAAAAACTATGTCAATCTGTGCAAGAATAGAGAAATAAATCAATCACTCATCAAATCTGAAAATAGGAGGGCAGTGACAAACACAATAAACATGAGATGAACTTAATATTACCAAGACTTCGGATGAAATTAGAAATTCTATAAGACTCAGTCACCAAGAAATGCAAATAAATGTTTGTAGTTATTTTAAATTTACAATTATAAACAAAAAATATGAATGGCTCTATACACAATAAAACAATACAAATGTGAAATACAATTACAAGCAATACTTACACATGAGACTTTCCCTGAATGAGAATAATTAACTCTTTCACCAAGGGAACTATTACTTGTAGTGGAAGTCTGGTGACTGTATTTGTTATTATTTTGTCATCTTTTCTGAACAATACGTTGTGCAGAATTTTTTTATCCTTGCTGTGAAGTCCCTAAGAGAAAACAATACTTCAATCATGAAAACAGAAAAAAAGAAATCATACACACAGTTAAAACAAAAACCTTGTCATGCTATCACTCATGTTTTCTGTTAATTTTAGTGCCAAAGATGATTAATACACAGCAATTAGCAGAATAATGGTTTGATACAATCAATGGCTTCCACTTCAAAAGCCAACTTGCCTTTAAGTATTTGTGCTACGATAACTAAAGTAACATATTTATACTTTACAGATTTTTTAGTAAAATACTTGGAATTTTATAGAAAGGGCACTTTATAATTTTTCTGAGTTCATTAATTCAGCTACTAGTTATTCAAGAGACTATGTAGAAAGAAAGTGTGGGAGAGATTGTAGTATGTCAATGATTAAGCGACATTCAATAACCAATTAGTTTGGTCCTGTGACACTAATATCAAAGTGAAATCTGATGGAAAGAACGCCTATTACTGAATGATATTCCAGATGACCAATGTAATATTATCACCATTTACTCAGTCATGCAACAGATTCAGCTTATAACAGCTCTTTTTTTTTTTTTACTTTACAGCTTGTTGAGGTCATCAGAGCTGGAAGAGGAGAGTGGGCACAGAACAGGATGGAATTCAGAAATGGCCTTTAGAAGGAACCATCCTGTCATTTGCCTGAAGTGATTTAAAGAAACTATGGAAAACCGAAACCTGAATAGTTGGACAGGGATTTAAACCCACATCCCCTGCAATGCCAGGCCCAATCGTTACCACTCACCCACCATGCTTGGTTTTTAAGTTTCAAGGCATCATGAGAATTTGTGCTTTTTCTTAGTAACAGTACATAAATGTTTTTACCACCAAATATTACATGTAAACAACTTGTTCACTCAACTAATAACCTGAGAACATTATACTAACAATAAATAAACTTAGAAGAATTTTATTAAAATTATTAATAAATAAACAATATGTGACGGATTATTTGTGGGGTCTTATCAGTGGTTTAGGCCAGGAAGTTCTGATGTGTTTGTGGCTTCTGGGGAAACTCTTAACAGCTCTCACTGTTAAGCATTCATTAAAGTTCTTAGAGTTGTGTGTATTGGCATATTTGGCTACTGGAAGGTGTAGTTTTCAGGTGTGGATTGTTTGTCTGTGACAATTCATTGTGTCAGAAAGTTATTTTGTAGTGAGTTATATATACAAACTAGTGCAGTGGTGGCAGGTTAGTTTGAATATGAGGTGCAGTGTGGAACAAATATTTAACCTGTGGTGAGATTGGAATTGGTAGTGGCAGATGAACACCTGTTGCAGGTTTTGTGGCAAGGTCTATGGCATTAAAAAAGATCCACATGATGGTGTGGGGGAACTGTGGGTGGAATTTTTGGGGAAATATGCATCCTTCTCTACAAAATTCTACCCACTGTCCCTTCACACATTTTAGCAGACCATGGGGGAACTGTGGGTGGAATTTTTGGGGAAATGTACATCCTTCCCTCCAAAATTTTACCCACTGTCCCTTCACACATTTTAGCCAGAGTATTAAGAACATATTGGTCCACAAATACCCTTATTTAGAGTCTCCAAAACCACCACATGGTGAGTTTTTTTTAGAAGAAAATTCTATCAATTTGTGTGTAGTAGCCACATAATCTGTACTTCAATGTGATGTACGCCACCATAAAGAAATGAGGTAAACAAAAATTTTCATTTGCAAGAGCAAAGAAAGACAGAGTCAAGAATATTTGTAAAACTATTAATGCTCAATTGTGCATTCAATCTCAAGGAACTGAAGCACACTGAATTAGCTTTAGTGTTGTAAAGTCATGTTTATAAAATTGTTCATAGCAATGTGTACTGTGTTATATTTGCTTTGCTGCATTATGATAAATTTTACTGTAGTAGATTTATGAATACTACAAATGGAAATCTTTGATTTAAGAGACAGTAGCAAACGAGAATCGGAAAATTGATAATTGTTAACATTTGTCAGATCAAAAGACCCATGTAATTTTCATAGACACATTATAAGGGCACAGCATACAACTGATGAACATTGTGAACTTCAGGCAAAAATTGCTTCTGGTTTAACCAGAGACTGTTTCATTAAAGGGTGGTGTATAATGTACTATCTTTAGTTTCTAGTCGCATTGACCAATGGTGAAGCAACACTGGGGCAATATGAACATTTGTACGGTGGTCAGTAAAATTCTCGTATTTTAAGAATACGGCGACAAGGACCGAGTTTGTACAGCATGTAGCACTGCAGTAGGCAAGAGGCAAGCACCAAGTACCATCATGCTACAGGCATCAAGTGTCGGCCAGAGGCTGATCTAAGAACTTTGTCAGCTTGACCAGTGCTGCCTCTCCTCAAACTAAGCATTTCCATCCATAGCTATTGGGCCATAGACTTCAGTAGTGGACATATCTGAGAATCTATTAATTTTCTGTTATAACCCTTTTTGTGAAAAGGATGTAAATATTCTCCAGTAGCCTACGTATGGTTTCATTCATAAAATTTAATAGAAGCCTCTGCTAATGCACAATAAAACAGCAGGTATGTGCTCCCTTTGTGTAGGCAAACTACTTGATATTGAATAAAAGTCCCACTGCCACTTTGGGGATGATTGGTACCCTTTTTCTTACTTACTGCCTTTGGAGGATAGCTGAGCAACTCTGGCAGAGTGTGGATGTCTCTCCATAAAATTCCAGAGAACAGGAACATGAAAAGTAGGATTAGGGTCTTCTCAGATGGTTTGATAATTTAACACAGAATTGGCAGATACATTGCTGAACAGAAATGTGGACTAATTTTATTTTCATCTAAAAATCAGTGTCTTATATGGGTGATAAAAATTAGTTAACCAACTTCCACACCCACAGAAGTTTGAAGCATCACTGGTTCATTTGTGACAACAGCTTCTGAAAATTGGAGCAATGTGCTAAGGTTAACTTTCATTTTAAAAGGTATACAAGTGCCACAGGAACATATAAAATGATTCAGACTCTTTGACTCTTTATTTTTTTGAGGAAACATCTTGTATGATTATTTTCAAGAGGGGGAAAAAAAGTTTGTAATGGTAGATGATCCATGGCCAATACACTGTTCAAAATTAAGAAAATTTGGCTGAGCTTTAAGATAATGTGTGTACACAAGTCTCATCAAGGAGCATAATGAAATTTCTAAATCCATCATCCCTCTTAATTTATAAGAAATATGGGCACCACTTACTGTATTCTTGCTATGTACTGAACATGCTGATTTGTCTGGTCTAAGGATGTAACGAAGCTCCACATCCGCAAGTGCAGAACTTTCGCATGAAATCCTACATCCACTGCTGCATCTGCAATTTTTATCGTGGATGTATAGCGGAGGTTTTTGGTTTCATTGTAACATACACTGAAGAGCCAAAGAAACTGGTACACCTGCCTAATACCGTGCAGGGCCCCCACGAGCACGCAAAAGTGCCACAACACAACGTGGCATGGACTAATGTCTGAAGTAGTGCTGGAGGGAATTGATACCATACATCCTGCAGGGCTGTCCATAAATCCATAAGAGTATGAAGGGTTGGAGATCTCTTCTGAACGGCACGTTGCAAGGCATCTCAGATATGCTCAATAATGTTCATGTCTGGGGAGTTTGGTGGCCAGCAGAGGTGTTTTAACTCATAAGAGTGTTCCTGGAGCAACTCTGTAGCAATTCTGGACGTGTGGGGTGTTGCATTGTCCTGTTGGAATTGTCAAAGTCCATCGGAATGCACAATGGACATGAATGTGTGCAGGTGATCAGCCAGGAGGCGTACGTATATGTCACCTGTCAGAGTTGTATCTAGACATATCAGGGGTAACACGTCATTCCAATTGCACACGCCCTACACCATTACAAAGCCTCCACCAGCTTGAACAGTTTCCTGCTGACATGCAGGATCCATGTATTCATGAGGTTGTCTCCATATCCATACACGCCCATCCGCTCGATACAATTGAAAATGAGACTCGTCAGACCAGGCAACATGTTTCCAATCAACAGTCCAATGTCGGTGTTGACGGGCCCAGGAGAGAAGTAAATTGTGTAGTGCACTCAGCAAGGCTACACGACTGGGCCTTTTGCTCTGAAAGCCCATATCGATGATGTTTCGATGAATGGTTCGTACGCTGACACTTGATGATGGCCCAGCAATGAAATCCGTATCAATTTGCAGAAGGGTTGCACTTCTGTCACATTGAACAATTATCTTCAATCGTTGTTGGACACGTTTTTGCAGGATCTTTTTCCAGCTGCAGCGATGACAGAGATTTTATGTTTTACCGGATTCCCGATATTCATGGTGCACTCGTGAAATGGTCGTACGGGAAAATCCCCACCTCATCGCTACCTCGGAGATGCTTTGTCCCACGTCTCATGCACCGACTATAACACCACATTCGAACTCACTTAAATTGTGATAACCTGCCATTGTAGCAGCAGTAACTGATCTAACGCCTGCACCTGTTGTCTTTTATAGCATTGCTGATTGCAGTACTCTGAGTGTTTACATATCTCTGCTTTTGCATATGCATGCCTAGACCAGGTTCTTTGGCTCTTCAGTGTGTATTATTCTTTTCTCTTTATAGGAGATTCAGCCCATAGTCGCTTAGCTAAAGACAATTATGTATTTTTCTTACGATCATGCAATAACAGTAACAATGAACTGAATGGTGTTATTACCTAAGCGACGAATTTACAAGTTTGAACTTGCATGTAAAGTAAAGCGGCCTATTCACGGTCCAACTTATCGGAAAACCACTTAGAACTACTGTAGAATGCACTTCACCCATTCACACTACTAGATGAGGTCAAACAAAATATTCAAAGCAATCTTTTCTACTTGTACTTTCTCGCACCACACCAGTATTCTTATCGCACACTCGTAGGATATTTCCTCCAATTATGATCCAATGCCATAACTTGTCGGACTGCAAGGACCCGTGTTGGTCACATGAGAGTCCAACAACATCCTACATGCAGTCCCATAACCCCTTTGACAGACCTTTATAGGAAAATTGGATCATCGTGGGTCATACAAGATGTACTGTGAATGGGCTGCTAGAGCGGTGTAAATGCAGGAGGCAGGCACAGTGATGTTTGATGACATGGCCTTGTGTTTGACGCTTAAATTAGTTGAGCCACGGACTCCATAAAGTTCATAAGACAAAGGTTGTTTTTTTATGTGTGCGTAGTTATGGAAATAATTTGATTCATTTGCGAAATCACCACACGTTTTTCTGACCTGAAGATGACGGCAGAGTAATCCGCCGGAAGCTCATCTTATATCAACACAATCCAGCAGTGAAACTGAGAACATTATATTTCAGACACACACTGGGAAAGCCTACATTCACACTACAAGGGGGGACCCAAAAGTAACGGGAATTGGACTATGGCAGGAAAGGGGAGTGGGGGAACTTATTGTTCGACCTGGTGTCCGTTTTTGTTATGCCACCTGAGTCAGTGAGGGAAGTTGTGTTGTTGTGAGTGCATCGGTTCGCCCGTGATAGTTTTTTTAGTGAAACAACTTTTTCCATTTTGGCAAAAATGTGATGGCAGATTGTAATTAGCAACGCGTGGCTGTGGAATTTTGTTTCCTGTTGGAGAAATCGGCCGCGGAAACTATTGTAATGCTGAAGACTGCTTACAGCAGTGATGTCAAAGATACGGCCCGCAGGCCATATCCGGCCCCCGGGCACTATCAATACGGCCCGCAATCGCAATGTGACATAGAAAGAAGAATCGTGTTTTTTAGAGCTTTTAGACTTCACTCTATTCCTCTACGGAAGTTTTAAAGTTTTTATTTGAATCTGGCCCGGCTACACATTCTAAATTTAATATATAGCCCTCTGCAAAATTGAGTTTCTCGCCTATGGCTTACAGGGATGCTGCCCTAAGTAAAACCAGAGTCTTCGAGTGGTTTTCATGTTTTAAAAATGGAGAAATGTCAATTGATGACCAACCCCATTCAGGACGCCCCTCAATGACAAGAAGTGACGAAAACGTCGACAATATCAATGCCCTCGTTCGTGAAGACAGTCACTTTTTTTTTTGGTAACAGTTTAACGTCCCTTTTTAACAACGTGGTCTTTAGAGACGGGAAAGGATGGGGGCAAGGAATGGGAAGGAATTCGGCCATGGCCTTTTGAAGGAAGCATCCTGGCATTGACCTAGAGTGATTTGGGGAAACCATGGAAAACCCAAATCTGGATGCCCGGACGGGGATTCGAACCGCCGTCCTCCCGAATGCGAGGCCAGAACGCTATCCGTTACACCACCACGCTCGGAAAAAGACAGTCACCAAACCACTGATCAACTCTGTGAGATGTCTGAAATATCATGGAATTAAATTCAGGGGATTTTATACGAAGATTTGCACATGAGGAAGGTTGCAGCCAAATTTGTCCCTCGCCTTCTCACAGAAGAGCAGAAGGAGTGTCGACTTCAGGCATGTTTTGAGCTTCAAAATCAGTTCAAAGAGGAACCTGAATTTTTTTCAAAAGCGATTACTGATGATGAAACGTGGTGCTATGGATATGACCTCAAAACAAAGCAGCAATCAAGCCAGTGGAAGACATGTGCTCTCCTCATCCCAAAGAAGCTCGCCAGGTGAAGTCAAATGTCAAGACAATGATTATTTGTGTTTTCGACAGCAGAGGTGTTGTGCACGCGGAGTTTGTTCCCCTGTGTCAAACTGTCAATTAGGAATTCTACTTGGGGGTTTTAAAAGATTGAGGGAGAGTATCTGGAAGAAAAGGTCAGACCTTTGGCACACAGGTGACTGGTTCTTCCATCATGACAACGGGCTGGCCCGCACCAGCCCCTCCGTAAAGCAGTTTTTGACCAAAAACTGCATGACTACAATTAGCCATCCCGACTATTCACCAGATCTAGCTCCCTGTAGTTTCTTTTTGTTCCCCATACTCAAAAGGGACATGTAAGGAAAGCGTTTTGCCACTGTGGAGGAGGTAAAACAAAAATCGCTGGAAGGCATAAACTGTTTTGAACAATGGAAGGATCATTTGAAGTAGTGCATTATGGTCAGTGAGAATACTTTGAAGGTGTTCAAAATTTGGTGTAAAAATATTAAGAAATAAAGACGTTATGATGGATTTCCCGGTTATTTTGGGTCCCTCCTCGTATTACTTACTGTAAACACTGACAGGGAACCAAAAAGATTGTTGAGTGCAGCTTTTCAGGAACATGAAAAAGAGTGACTGTTATGAATTAATATTTCATACTTTCAGTATGTACCACTTAAAGGAGACAGAGCTTGATACAAGAAGAGCAGAATTTATGAAACCAAAAAGGTGCACTCAGAAAATTGAATCAAGACTTTTCACACAATTTTCTTTGTTTCCAAAGGAAATATCTATAAGAGGTCAAGCAATGAACACTGAATTATTAATTGCTTGTTTTGAATCGCATGTGAATAAGCTTTTTTGAATAGGGGACCGGACAGGTATTACAAAAAAATCTGAAATTTAGTTGGGAATAATATTTATAAATTTAGAAACATCATCCAATATTTTTGTGTGAAATAATGATTCATATTTTTAAATCAATAAATAAAATCTGATTTTTAGCCTACTCCTCATGTCAAACGAAACACCAATCACCGCGCCTGATGTCATACGTTAGGAAACAAGCGATACGGCGCCGCCTTAACTTTAGTTTCTTTAACTGTTTTTACATTTATTTGAGTTTTTTGTCATAGAACTTCTACAATACTGAGTGATAAGAGACTTGGTAACGATCTTCCAAGTAGACGTTGTTGCAGATTCTTTAAACCATTGTTTTCATGAATCCAGAAGTTACTAAATCCAACAGTCGAAATCTCCCGAGAGTGTATTAATAATGGTTTGGAATTTCTTTGTCGCTAATTTGGATTGTAGTGATGCTGATTTTCGAAGAGTGAAAGCACAGGGTGTTCGCCTGGAAATGCTACAAACCTGCTGTCTTGCCGATGGCATCTCATTGCAAAAGGCCAGCTCCCACCGAACAGCAGCGTGAATGACCGGCAAGATTAAAACAAACAGTCAAATGACGCAGTATAATGTGAACTTTTCCATTGTTAACACAGACTTCTTTGTGGTTTGGCTGGTTTGTGACTTCAGTCTCTTTCTAATCAGTATCGTGTGAGCGCGAGTTGAATTACGGCACGTTATAGTTTGGAACAAAGAATATTCCTGCATTATACATATCTGAATGGTGTCGCAGTAAATAACATTGCAAATATCCTGGCACTTATTTTAAAAAAAAAAAAAAAAAAAAATGTAAGAGAAACGTGAAATCAGCATTGGCTTGTGGTGCCAGATCACCCACATTTAAACCCTTGTGACTTAAATCTTTGTGGAAAGCTTAATGGAAAGGTGTATGAAGGAAATCATCACACGTTGAAAGAACTTGAAAACAAAATATATCACGTAATAATGTCCATGGAGAGAGGTAAAATCCAGCGTGTGCCTAGAAACATGTTTAAAAGATGTCAAATATGCATTATGCAAGAGGGCGACACTTTAAGCATCTTTTGTAAGGTAAGTTAATGGAATACATAATATTTATATGCTTTCACATACTTATACATGTATATGATACATAATTACTTCTAAGTAGTTCCGTGGTTGACAGGCGAACTATGTGGGAAGCTGGCCGCTTGCTCCCCGGGAGCCGTTTCTTCATTGTAGTACTAGCAGCAGGGAGCAATTCTTAGCGAACACCATGTATTTCAACTATTTGCCTAATAAACTGAATTTTGAAATAAAACAAACCATAATCTCTACAGAGTGCAAATGGCCTAATTTTTGTAATAAATGTCGTGTGATTTTTTTATGTAATAGTATATACCTATGAGACTTAAAAGTTATGGTTCCACATATTTATAGATCGGGAAGACAATCCTACCGTGATGATGTCGTAGGACATGCACAACTTTGTCGTGGTTCAGGTATATGTACTCTCAAGTCCAAGGTGTAAACGGAACACAAAATTCATTCCAAATCTAATGCACTGAAATTCCGTCGTATTGACGTCTTGCTAATTGCAACCACTTGATTTGTATTTCTGCTTCTCGTGATACATCAATAAATAATTTGTTTGGAGAAGATACAAAATTATTGGTACATTTAGGTACTACGAAACAACGATACGTCTTTCGTTCCATTATGACCTAAACTTCACGAAATGCTTAAAATTGCTTAATACTGGTGGAATAACAAATTGGAGGTCAAGTTGCTTTACACATGTATGATGTCACATTCGACGAGATCACATGATATACTGTTTGCATAGGAATTTAAACAGTTTAAGATTTACTCATGGTTTTATGTACTTATAAAGCTTTATTTAAGTAAATTACTATTTTTCTTGGCTAAATATATCGACAATGGTCAATTTAAAACACTTTCTGAAAATTTGTCTGGTCCCCTATTCAGCTAGAATATATATATATATATATATATATATATATATAAAAAATGAACATGCTCTCTGATGCTAGATAATGCACTGACACACAAGTAAAACTGCACCAAATCTCTTATTTGGCTCCAAGAGGCTTATTACTATTCCAAAAACTGGAGATGTAAGACAGTAAGTATTTGTGCTAAGGCAACTAAAGTAACAAATTTATACCTTCCAGATTATTTTATTTTTAATTTACACTACTTTTTGTTCCCACTGTTTATGTGAACAAATTGAACTGGATTTAAATTCTCTAAATGTGAGGCTATTCACAACGAAACACTGAAAATGTAGTTCAGAAACACCATGTTAAAAATATACAACTGACGTTTATAAATCAAGCTCAATTTATGGTTATATCATAAAACTGTATTAACCTATTACTGAGAAAAGAAAATGACATACTTTTTTTTATAAACTATATAATACGTGTGGTGGGTTGGGATGTGACCACATCTTTCTCCCTGCCATATGTCTCCACTCTTACATGATTAAGACTCATGTCAAAATATTGTGCAATTTGTTTATGTTTTTGGGGTTTTATGTGTTCGGCTCGCCCTCCTGCCTCCATCTGTGGTAAGTGACTGGTATCTATTTATTTTTCCCTATCCTATCTTATTTTCAGTGCCATTGTAGCCTTAGCGTACAACATTATATTCAGCCATATTCAATACTTGTCATTTTGCTTCAAAGTGATACAAAGTAGAACTGCAAAACTGGTGCCATGGTAACAGATGTTCACCATAAGTAAACAACAACTTGCTTTTGTTGCAAAGGGCAACCTACAAAATGCAACATCTGTTGTTAGAATAAGGCACTGCTAATAATATGGATCAACACCTAAAGCCTATGTGAAAATGCTTTAAAGTGATTCATATGAATCAAAAGGGCGATGAAAAAGAGATATGATGTTAAATACCCTAATAAACCTCCACTGTGTTTTTCTTAACTATTCCCCAAATCAGATTTTCTTTTTAAAAGATGTTACAAACAAAAATGATGGAAAATGGTTACAAACATCCAGAAAGTAACTGGCTTCTCAAGTTTCACAGGTATCGTTAATTTCACACATTAAGGTAATAGCACATCACCCGAAGCTATTAAAATGTATGTCAAGGAAGCAAAACCTTTAAATAAAATATTCAGCACAACTTGTTATTACCTGCATAAGAAGGTGAGCTAAACTGTCCCCTCTAGGCGGCCCGTGGCTTGGTTCTGGCTTGTTAAGTTGCAAGTTTTCTAGCCTCTCTTCCATTGGTACTTCAGATTGGACTCTACGGCCACGTTTTGTAGTCTGAGATGCTTGTAAATACTGAACATCATCTTCAACCATTGGAACTTTAACCTGCAGAAAAAAATATATCTTGTACTGCTTCAACAGTATTACAGATACAAGAACTTTGTAACATTGTAGCCTTAGTGTACAACGTTATATTCAGCCATATTCAATACTTGTCATTTTGCTTCAAAGTGAGACAAAGTAGAACTGCAAAACTGGTGCCATGGTAACAGATGTTCACCATAAGTAAACAACAACTTGGCAGAAAGCTAGATACATGCTGACACTGTCTTTACAAGTAACTGATTTCTAAAGTTCACAAAACTGAATCACAGATGTAATTCCAAACTGGTGGGTACATGAAAGCATACACTGATAATGAGACCTGCTTTGAAATTGGGTAGAGAATTATTAGTAGCAGAATATGTAAAAACCTGAGGATCATGACCATTTTTTAATTGATTTCAAGTGAAACAGCAAAATGAATTGTACCTGCCAAAATTAGGGTTCTGTACTCTATTAACTTAAACAAATATGGATGTTGCATGTGTGTTGGCCATAGCCTGGCTCAAAAATAAATGCCTAATATATTAATTAACATTTCAATAAATTGGACCAGTCCATGAAAGAATTCATACCTATGGACCTCAATAAATCCACTGGATAAAAATGGCATGGCATGGCATGAAATGGCTAAACTTTACATGAAATGCATTCACACAGCTATCCTTTTCGTAATTAGTATACATTTCAAAAGGAATTATCACAATTATTACTATGAAGAAATATTCCAGCACTGGTAAATATGTAATAGTAATTTTTGTAGATAGTAAAAAAAAAAGTAGTTAAATTAAGATACAATATTTGGATTTAAAAATAAATAGGGAACATAAATAAGTAAAATTTTAATGGAAAGTAAACAGTTCTATTATTTATTTCATCATATTGTTTGAAATATTAATTTAAAAAATTCATATATTAAGATGCAAACTTACTGCAATCCACACCACAATCTTCCAAAAATGTAATGTAACTGTTGCACCCCCTGTACAATAACTCAATTCTAACAAAATTTATTATGTTATCAATATGTAGGTAGTACATCTCCCATCAATTAGTATGTAATGCACTATAAATTAAGAGCAACTTCAAAAAAATATTACTATTATATGGCAAAGTTAACTTCAAATAGATTTTTTTTTGGTTTCTGCTAACAACTTAAAACTATACTAGATGTAAGAATTTTTAGTATCTATTGTTTGAATATGGAATATGGTCGATATTTGGGAGAAATCTCGAGTTCCTAATTGCTATACCATTTATGACAAAGATTTGGCAACAAAAAGTCTAATCGACAATTTTTATGGCCACTTCTTAAGAAAGCAAGAACTTTAAAAATTTAACTACAAACTGCCTGAAAAAAAACTTAAGCATTTCACATGCCCCGCCATAAAGAGTACAGTGTAACAGTTTACAGCAAAAAATATAAGACAGACAGACACGTATACTGTTTATTCAAGCGAGCCATGCAGCTACGGACTTTACAATCTTTATCCATCACATGTTTATCCATGGCTAATCATCTCTCCCATACAAATTCCCACAACCAATAGTCTTATCAAAGAAGTAAAGAAATTAATATAGGTTCTAATTACAAAAATGTTACATTTTTTGTTTTTGATTCTTCATATACACAATGAAATAAATAATAAGACATACCCTCCATTAAATAATCTGAAACATTACTCCTCTCTAGCAGCAACATCTAATTAAACAAAAATATTCACGAATCCAGATCAATAATATATAAGTAATAAATAATTTAAAATCACATTGCATTATTAATAATGATAAACAACTGATATCAAATAGCTGGGGGAAAAAATTGTACTAATTTTTTTCTGTAAACATAATAAGTGATTTTTCTGATGAACAAGATTCACAATAATAATAATAATAATAAATTATTATTATTACTAAATCTCCAGATTACAGAACAATCACCATCATTTTCTTGTAATCTTAGAACACTGGCAATGTAAATTATGTAAGAATCTTCAAGACAGCGTTTCGGAAATAAAGGTGGAAGACAGTAGATTTCTGGAAAATCTCTTAAAGCATGAAATAAAAACCTAAAATTTCCATTGCAGACAGACTGTCATAATAATGGAACAGGAAACAATAATGAAAGGCAATACCTTCCTGAATTAGAGTTTTGTAGCAGGCTTTTCTAAGATTTTATCTACGACAATATACGAGGGTAGGCCGAGAAGAAATACACACAAGCTTGTACAGCGCGAATGAGATGACCTTCAGAAGCATGCCTGCTAGAATGTGGAAGTAACATTCCCCCTTTATACGCATGTAAAGGTTTGAAGTCATTGAATTCATCCAGTATATTTTGTGAATCGGAGGTATGGAGATGTGTTCTAGTTCTATGTTAACGTGAGTTAAACAGCATACTGTTATCAAATTTTTAACTGTTGAAAAGGTGACTCCTACATAGATTTGTCATTGTTTAAAGACTGTTTACAGTAACAATGCTGTTGACAGATCTACTGTAAATCGATGGACAGTTAAATTTCACAATTGTGAGCCAGGAAAAGCCATAATTGTTGATGAAAAATGCATCGGACATCTTATCACTGCCACAGACGATAAACATCACAAACTCGTCAATGATTTAATTCAAAATGACTAATGAGTCGCTCAAGTGTATCACAAACCATATTGGAATATTCGAGGAACATGTTGGATTCATTATTGAACAACTGGGATACCGTAAAATCTGTGCACGATGGGTATCACGCTGTCTCTGCTAAACCTTTAAGTTTGGTTCGATTCCACACCATCCTAACATCCCCAATCTTGTGCCTTGCGATTTTTATTTATTTTTTTCCTCTATGGGTAATCATTACATCTCGGACAATGAGGTGAAGGCAGCTGTCAAATCCTGAAAGTGAGTAAAGTCAGGATTTTTCAGTGACTGAATAAAATACTTGTTACAAGTTGAGAGAAATTTGTTAGCCTTAACGGTGACTTTGTTGAAAAATAAATATATGATTTTGAAGCTTAATAATTGTACATTAATGTAATTTTTGCCTGATCTTGCCATTTGTTTTTATTCATAAGCACATTTGCATTTCTTTTCAGCCTACTCTCGTAATTTTTTATACTTTATTGAGATGGGTATGGTATGTGGATGCAGAAGGCAATGAAGTCATTGCACTGAAGATCCACGGGATGTCCCAACAACATCTAATACTCTCAAGTCATATGAATGATGGCTTCTTTCCAAGTAAAATAGACCAGATGCAAACCAGTGCCCCCATCAGATTTGTGGGTATTGACTGCTGAAGTAGGAGTCATCAGATTGATGGAAATGTAGTTATAAATTATTACAATAATAATAGCTCACAAGGTTATAATGTTTTAACATAGCCACCCATGCTTTATGACACACTTGGTCCATTATTGTGCTACCTTCTTTACGCAATCATAAAAAAAAAAAAATCCTTAAATAATGAGAATCCAAATAGATAATCTTAGAACTATGCAGAAAGTGCTAACTCCTGTATGGATTGAAAACTCAGCAGCAAGACTTCAACTTTTTGTAATTAACCTCTGTATTTGCTTTAAATTGCTGGCTTTAGCATGTCATGCAATACCTCACTGTGTTGTACACTGTGACTGTCACTCCTGGTAATGCAATGACTTTTGTGAATCCCAAACAAACGAAGCATCACATTTTTCTTAATTCTTTACATTTTTCATGGGGGATTGCAAATAGTCTGGTGTCTCAGTTGGTTAAGGCATTGTACAGAGATATGGGAAATTCTCTGTTTGAATACAGGTTGTAGCTGTCCTTAAAATTGACCTCATCTTCTGGCAAAGAATTGCTTTGTTAATGTGAAGATGCGAGGATACTCTGTAGTTTGGGTAACAAGTTGAATTGTCGGTCCCCTTTATCTGGCACGATTACCAAGCTTGATCAGGTGGTACTGCTTTATTACTAGGTCTTTGAGATTACACTAAATTAATTAAGTAATCGGGGATTGCTTTCATTTCTTGTCATTTACTCTCCAGCTGGTAGTGATGAATCTATGTTTCATCTCCGGTGATTACTTTTTCTAAGGTGGAGTCACCTTGCTTAATATTAAAAGTCCAAATATCATTGGAAGATATATAAACTGTATCTGTGGATTGGGACCCATATTGCTCAGACTTCATGAAAGTGAAGCCTACTTTGGAAAAACAAGACTATATTCTGTATGATTTTTCACCTCACCAACACCCATCTGTTTGCAGACCTATTAAATATGCTATCAGCAGTGGAAGTGAAGGGGTGTCTCTCTCCTGTTCCAAGTTCCAAAGTTCTGTAACCACTTTTGATCTTGTCGATCCAATAATTGATTCTTGGCTAAGGCACAACACTATTTTAAAATCTTTGATGGACCCTTGTTAATAATAATTCCACACAGAAATTGATAATTACCAACTGCATTTCTTTGGTGAAACTAAAAAGCAGAATATCCAAGGTTAATAGCCTAAAGTAATAGCAAAAACACAATTGACCTACTAATTTCAAACCTGCAATGTTGCAATTAGAGTGTGATCATTTTTGTTTATGTTCATGCAAATATTTGGAACCAACATAAAAAGAATTATAAGTATACTACGGATAATTATTTACTTAAACTTATTTGTATCAGGAGGGTGGAGCAGGTGATTATATGAATAAAGAACAGAAGTAATGAAAATGAGTGAAGTATCATGAACAGTTTAGTACGGTGTAAATCAAGCTCACCTTGTTCTTTCATTCACCCTGCATAATACTAAAGATCTAAATAAACAACAGTTTAGTAACATAATCCTTATGGTGAGAGTACAACTAAACCCAAAACAAGCTTATTAGTGAAGTGCACATTCCGGCTTCAAAAAAATGACTGTGACAAAGTAGAGAAAAGTGAAGACTTAATTCATGATGGCAGGGAGGGAAATCTAATGATCATGAGCAGTGGAAATTACTAAGACACTAAGAAAAAGAAAGGAATTTTGTTCTAGTAGGAATAAATGAGTAAGGATGAAGGATTTTAGAATTTGACATTTTAAAAAAAACTAATCACTGCAAACATTTGAGAAGGGGATTTGCACGAAAAATCCGTGTGTACTAGTATATGTTGGGGGGGGGGGGGGGTTGTTTCAGCCCACCCCACCCTTTGCTACAGAAAATGTAATCCTTCCACTCTATTCTTAATCCACTTACACTACAAAGCACCATTTTCTTCCCACATAACTTATTAGTCAAGAATATTAAAAGAAAAACTGCTCAAGGAATACATGTATTCATAAGCTAGATTGTAACAGGTATGCAGAAAACAAGTACTAGAGCATAAAGCATAGCTGGGAGCTGATAGCAATGAAGTGCCCATTGAAACTCAGGAGAAGATGAAACAGATGAAAGAGAATTGAAGTGGGCAAACAAAACTTGGATCGCAGAAGAAATTTTGGAACCACTTTAAACTCGGAGGAAATGGCTACCCAAAGGGAAAAACACAAGAAGAAGGTGTTTGATGGAATTGGTCTAAACAGTGTGCTAGAAGGAAGGAGAACTCATTTTAAGGAACCCTGGGGGGGGGAAGGGGGAAACAGGGTAAAAGAAGAAGAATAAACTGTAATTAAGGTCAAACTGAAAGGAAGGAACAAGAAACATAAGGATACGTTTTTTTTATCTGAATCCTCATGCTGCTAAAGGAAGTATCATAGAAAAATAAGTGAACAGATAGCATAGAAAATTAACATTTTTTGGAACAGATGGTTGAGGAAACATGTCTATTGAAGAGTCTCACAGAAAATAGAGACAGGATAGTGCATTTCATTTTAAGACTGGAAAGACCAGTTAATTTGTTTGTGGAGGCAACAGCTGAATGAAAGAACTGTGGAGGAAGGCAAACATAAGAAATTCTGAAGGAGATAATTGAGAACATGTTATAAGGGGCATCTTCAAATAAATACAGGCATGTTAGCTCACAGCAGGAAGAGTGGGAAATGAATCACAGCACACATGAAAAAAAAAAGTGTCCTTTGTAAATTCATGAAAATGAGATGCCAGTTACCAGCTTCAAATTACTGTAAATTCAGCATTTAATCATTGCTGTTGTATCAGCCACACTGTATTAGTGACTCCTAATCAAAATTAATATCAATTGTACTTAAATCAAATAGTACTGGATTTTTTGCTGCTATGTAAATGTATATTTTATGAATGTTTTTGGGATCATTTATTTAGCAATGATAATTACTTTGACACCGGCACTAAGCCAGCTACACTGCATGCTCAACTGAATAAATTCATATGGTAATTCCTCAACTCAACAAATTTCTCTTTGCAAAGAATGGCGCAATATTAGATGCTGCAAGGCTAAAGAAAAATTAAATTGTTCAAGGGAAGACTTTTGTTATGGGCTTTAAATCTCATTGACACTAATTTTTATTAGTCAGGATAGGATTGAACAAGGAATCAAAAGGAATTTGAACCATTCCATTTCCCACATTTCAAGGAAAAGTTTTAATAAATCATGGAAAACCAAAACCTGAAAAACTCGACTGGAGAACAATCCCCGTGTCTGAATGCCAAGCTCAAACACTAAAGAATACGAGACAGTCTAAAATATGCAACTTCAGGTTTAATGATTTTCTTTTCTAATGAAAAAATGAACCAATGCAAGTTTTTGTTCTACTCCTTTCTTTACCTGTAATCTTAGTGCCAATCATTACAGTCTTATCATATGTAAGTGAAGCAACACCATGAAAGAAAATTCAAATAATATGTTATAAGTATAATGTGTTATTAAAGTATACTGCAAACTAATTGTTTCAACAAATTTCAGAAACAGTTAATGAAGAGATTTGTGAAAGAGTTTAACATAAAACGGAGATAGCATGTAAGCTCACCGTTTTCAATGAAGATTATTATTTGTTAGCATAGGGAACAGTTGCACAAAAAGTTGTGGAAAAAGATAAAGATAAGTATATGAAACAATTAATTGTGTGCATTGGTTGTAACATATAATTTTGGATAAACAGATCCATTTAGGATATGAGAAATTGAACGACAGCATTAAAAACAAAGAGAATGAAGGCAAAAATTAAAAAATTTTAAGAGACATTTGTCACTACTGATAAAGCTGAAATTCATTTTACAGAAAATAACTAATAAACCACACAAGAGAGTAATGCTTCTCATCTTGCTACTGCGATAATCTAAAGAAACAACTGGGATAACCCATACCTTTGATGCTGCATCTACCTTTACAGCAACTGATCGTCGTGGATCTTGTCTAACAAGGCACAGCACCTTCTCATAACAGTTTGGCACCTGATGGAAACAATATATCATTCAATACTGCTGATTCATCTTTATTATATATAAATAAAATGGCTAACTTAAAACTGACAGTTACTTTCTACTACAGGGTTTAACAGTGGTAAAGTTATTATTCATCTAATCAAATTTAAATATATATATATATATATAAATAAAAATTATTACTATCTTTTCGAAGCACAGGAATGTATTGTCTCCATGTCCAATGAGAATGGTATTTTCATCACACATTTTTGCACCCACTATTGGTATCGGCAACACTGATTGTTTATTCTGGCCTGTGTCTGAAGCTATTTGCACTGTAACTTTTGGTTTTATTGGCTTCTGGCATCTCCTGAAAATACAATTTATTAAAAAACGTAACATACAAACACAAAAATCAGCAACACTTACATACAATTCATATAAATGGTCCAGAAATTTCCCATACTCTGTTATTACTACTTCAAGATCTTAAAATACACAAATTTTTTACTTTTTAATTTTGTACCAACCATAGAGTTGTTCTGAATGTAGCTGACAATGAGCTTTTCAGTAGTTGTGTTCTGTATGCTTCATTGGGGCTGGTGTTAGAACTCTGGCAATGGTGTCTGCTGAGGGGGTGTACCAGATGGGATGTGGTATAGGTGCCATGGCCTATGATTGGGTAAGTTTTAGCAGTGATAAAGTTACAATTGTTACAGTTATGGTGGGTTGATCCACACTGCTCATTTTGCAACAAAGCCTGTTATAAGGTAATTTTTTTTTTTTTTTTTTTTTGTAACTGCTTTACGTCTCTTTTTAACATCGAGGTCTTTAGAGACGGGAAAGGATGGGGGGCAAGGATGGGGGCAAGGAATGGGATGGAATTCGGCCATGGCCTTTTGAAGGAAGCATCCCGGCATTTGCCTGGAGTGATTTGGGGAAACCATGGAAAACCCAAATCTGGATGCCCGGACGGGGATTCGAACCGCCGTCCTCCCGAATGCGAGGCGAGAACGCTAACCGTTACATCGCCCCGCTCGGTGTTATAAGGTAAAAAGCTGTAGGGTGGCAGAGGAGCATTAAACAGTTAGCATTTGTGCATCAGTACCTTTTTGTAGGTTGGGTGGTCTGCTATTACCCATCAGAATGAGACATAAGATTTACTCTTTCTAAACCACCCAGATACTAACCATGCTCTCATAACACTAGTGACCTGAAAAACTGTTTCACAGTTTGAGCCGCCAGAGTACTCTCCGAAACCACATCCCCTACCAAACTTTGGATGGGGGAATTGATCTACCAACATGTTCTGGATTTCAAACACCTCCCGGGCCTCAATCTAAGATCATACTCACCTTTCTCACACTGGCATTCCCTTCACTTGCTAGTACAGTTAATTTATATATGCAGATTTTACTTCAAAATTTAGTTTGGTTTAGTATTTGGTGATCTTTTAGCTTTTTTTAAATTACTTTTCACCTCATTTACATGCTCCTTTTTAATTTTATTTTGATTGGTTTCTTTCCACGATTAACATTTCCACTGATACTGTTGCTGGCTGGCTGCCTCTCTCCCATCCCCCACCACCATAACTAATCTGATTCCAATGGTCAAAACCATCATTCATGTGGCTGCGTTGTTCGTGGTGTTAGGATCCAACCCATACCGGGGTTCGTATCAGCTTGTACACCTCAACTTGAGTTCTTCCAAAATGTTACCAAAAGTTCGGGAAAAGTTCTATAACCGTGAAAAACCTTGGAGAATGCTAACTGTAATGATGAAGTCGGTCACCACTCACAGAATTAACCTCCTGTAAGAAAGGTACTAAAATAGAAATGAAAGTTGAAGTCAGAATCACTAAAGGATATATTCTTGAAAATTTCACTGAGTTTACATAAAAGTCACAGTTAGCTATGGCAATCGGAGTAAATCATTAAGCCGAAGATCACAAGTCATGAAACAGAACGGACCGCTCCACCCCGAAAATGAAAATAAAAGTTCACATTGATGAGTCACATGGTGGAAACTTTCAAAGTTCTACGGTTGGCTACCCTGACGGTCAGCCATGTTTGTTTCCGGTCTCCCAGAAGCCCACGCGCCCAACTAGCGCTGGATTTGTTCTACCACGAGTAGCATCCTCACCAGACCAAGTACTTCAACGAACTGCCACGAGACGAGCAACCGGCCTACCTTTATCAGAAATGCCCAACTACCCTAAACAACAGGCTATCTAGATTAAATTTTGTTAACGGAGAACTTTCAGAAAATCACAAGAGATAGAGCGTAACGAAACGGAGTGTGGTGTTGTGGTTGGTTTTGTTCTCAGAGCTTCCCGATAGGTGTAAATGATTTATGAAAGTTGGTGAATCGGAATGCTCAATGACTTTAGTACTGCAAAACGTCACGTCCGGAATATGAATTTGCTAAAGTTTAAAATATCAAGTTTAGACTATTTTCAAAGTGTTCCCCAGCCTTTGCTGAGTTCAGTGGTGTAAAAATCTTTTAAATCGGTTACGGATATCAAAAGTTATGGAATTTCTAAAATTTATAAAACGTATCTTTATTTTATTTAAGTACTTTAGAAAAGTTTTTGGTTCATGAAAATGTTTTCCCGATTGAAATTCACATTACAAGTTGGTTTCTACGACGTCACAGGATAACGAATTTTAACTTATTATATCTTCTGTTTATTAGTTGATGGCTATTAGAAACTTAAAGAATATTGAATGGTCTGTTATTAAGTTTGTTTAAATCTACTTTTGAAGCTCTGAAATTACTTGTCTGGACTTAAACATTTAATTGAAATTAGCACATGGTGTAATGTTTTAAAAATCATATTTACTGCTTTAAATCTGTCGGAAACTGCGAGTTATTGGTGAATTTAATATCAAATGGTGAAATTATTATTATC
The DNA here is from genome assembly GCA_031002005.1 of Vandiemenella viatica. Lineage (NCBI taxonomy): Eukaryota > Metazoa > Arthropoda > Insecta > Orthoptera > Morabidae > Vandiemenella > Vandiemenella viatica. The sequence continues at coordinate 181,250,428 of JARYHS010009186.1, forward strand.
AAAGTGCTTTACAGTGGTCAATTATGTGGAATATCAGTGATGTAGTTGTTTAACCAAACCTTGTTTACTTTACTTCAGAATTATTATGGATTACGCTCATCTCGGTAAGTTTATAGTTTATATTTTATTAGAAACTTCTTATTTAAGGTTGTTATGTGTTGTTTATTTACTTTCCTAACTGTGAAGTGTTGTTGTCTCGATTTCAAACTGTGGTATAACCTATTGAATGTGTACCTAAATTTCGTTGGATTTTAACTGAATATTGAAAATAGGGAGTAAGGTAGCTTACAGTGGGGGTCCACATGAACTGAGTCACATGGTTCTATCTTTAATATAGATTTGACAAACTATTGAGTTTGTTAAAGTTTTTTATTTTTGTTGCCGATACCCTCCTCATTTCAACTCTGGTGACCCCTCAAAAGGATTGTGACAAAGAGAAACAATACTTCGTGCACAACTAGCTATGTACACATCCAACAAATGTTTACAAAGGATTTTTTCTTTTAAATGTACGATAATGGGGGAAAAGTGTGTAAACAATTATAGAGCCTAGACAGAAAAATAATTTTATATTTGTTTTGCCAAATATAAATCCAATAGGAGGCTTTTTTAAAGAAAAATATTTGAATGACCCTCATAACTAGGGTTCGAATCTTTATGACCAACAAAATAGAGAAATATGCAGGCAAATATGACCTTAAAATTGGTAAATATGACCTAAAAGTAACAAAATATGACCAGACATTTAAATTTGCTATACATCAAAATATGCTCAATTATACATCATTTCTTTTATCTAGTAGTGTCGCTTTCATGTAGACAGCATAATTTGCTACCATGCACTCACTGCACCATTGGGAAGTTAAATTTTAAATCGTTTTGTTATTGTCACTTTAATCTCAGTTAATTTACATAATAGAACTATTTCATCTGTACTAAAATACTCCTCTCTTAATTCCTTTATGTAACTTCACACTTTCAGAAAATTTTAGTTTCAGCATGTTGTAGGTCACTCACAGATCCACTGCAGATTTAACGATGACTGAGGATATTTCATTGAGATATTGATGCGGACCGACACAGGCATGCTTCTGCTGCATTGTCAAGTTTAAAAGGCAGTTAGACTATTACATTTAGAGAGTGAAAATAATGTATAACTTTATTTCTTGACTGTTGAATTCTGACCAAAGTGAAAATTAGATCCCCCCTCCCCCCCCCTGTATAGCAGAAGTACAGTTCTGTTAATAATTATCTTAATTTCTTCTCATCTATATCTGGTGAATTCCTGGTACTATTAAAAAAAAACTACCAAATTTTTCCTCAAAATATGACCATGAATATTATCAAAATATGGCCAAAACTAGAAAACTGGTCTGAATATGCATTTATATGCTGTATAAAATACATTTAAATACAACCAGAAACATTGAATCAGTGTTTAATTCAGCATTTCCACTCAAAACTAATGCAGGAAAAAAATATGACTTGTCCTAAAGATCCGAACCCTGCTCATAACCCTCCAATTCCCAGTGCAGCAGACAAAAATGGTCAATGCATCCTACATGACAATTTCATATAAATTCAGTTAAATAATTAAACCAACTACAATACAAAGTTATTGTTCACAATTTCGAATCTGCAGTAACAACAAATGGGATTTTGTAGCTTACAAGCTTACTTGGGAAAACTTGTAGCATAACGAATCCCAAAGAAAAAGAAAACAGACTATAGGTAACAATGAAAGGAAAGAAATGCCGCAAGGCAATAGTTACATGGAAAATAAAGGGAAAAAACACCCAACACTCACCAAAGTTGAAGGGAGGAGGGCAGCAGCAACATAAAACAACAATATTTCGGGTGAAAAATGAGATTAAGTTAACAAATTTGGAGATTCAAGAACTAAATTAAAATGCGACTTGTATCCCTGGCGACCAAAAACATAAAGCTATAAAGAAATAAGAAGTCTGACAATAATAAAATATAACAAAGTCTAATCAGCTTTTTATTTAAAAATATCACTTCTCTGAAAAGCAAAGCCTTACCCATTCAGCTGATGCCTATAAACGTGCATCACACCACTCCGCGTGACAGCACACATCGTAGTTTGTTGAGCTTCTGTACTAGTGAAAACAGACATGGCAACTGCAATGTCCTCCATTACAAAAGAAGCTACAGGTGTCTTGTTTCTATTCGATGGATTCATTGTCCTGGGAGAGAAAAAACAAGATCACTCTTTAACCTGCTTGCAGTTAAGAAAATATGCAATACATATTTATTATTTAAAATAATTGTAATGTTGTTATAAAAATACAAAAAAGTGCAACAATCGAAACATTACTGAACAGCTCAAGGGTCTTCCTTTTTGCATCTAACAAAGATGCTTGTTATGACATACACATTTTAATTTTATTCAAGAGATTCTCGGTGCCAGTTTTTGCTTATGGATTAGAATGTGCAAGTTCAAAGTTCTATGCTAGCTATACATTTACACAATAACAAACACCTGTCCATAGTTCAGAACATGGCGAGCAAAACTGGAATCTGTGTAATCCCAGTATGTATATTTATTTATTTTTATCATCTGACCCATTAAGGAGCAAATGGAACCATTAATTTTAATTGTTGTTATTATTCTTGTTCTTTTCTTCCCACAATCTCCTCATCTTTCACTTGGTGCTTGATATCTCTCTTATGTTCGAGCATATCTAAGTTTTAGATTTTCTGCTGTTGGGATCTCAGATACAAACTTATCCGAAGCAATTATTTGTCTATATGTACTCTGTGCAGATCTCAGTGGGTCTAAGTCTACTTCTGTGAGATCCTTTTGTGTTTCAACAAGGCAGCATGTTTTGGTTTGTGAATGTCCACTGATGATGCGTAAGATTTTCTTGGTCAGCTGCACATCATCCATTCGTGCTATATGTCTGTAGAATTTGATATGTCTTTACTGTGCAAGTGATGTGAATCATTCAGTCATTGAATATAGTTCTTCTGAGCTTTTGTGCATTCAGATGGATATTGAGACCAAATATTTTTCTCAGCATCTATTATTCTACTTTTTCAATTACCTTGATGTTAACAGTTAATGACAATGTCTCCGTTGCATACAGTGCTCCTGGGAAAACAACGGTGTGGTAATGGAGGAGTTTGGTTTTGGTGGAAAGTGATTTCTTATTGTAAGTATTCCAAGTAAATGTATATGCTTTACACAGTTTTTCTGTGTGGATATTGTGGGCCTCTTTCTTATTTACAGTATTCCCAATAATTTCCCCTAAGTGCTTAAAATGTTTAAGTTGTTTGATAGTGCCATACTTGGTCACGAGTGGCCCCAGGTTTATGCTTTTAGTCTATGTACAGTGTTTTCTAATATGTAGCTTTATGCTATTAACGTAATTGAGAGAATGATGTGAAACATATAGCTGGTACAGAACTTCAAATTTCTAATCCATAAGCAAAAACTGAAACTGAGGATGTCTTAAATAATGACAAAACATGTATACCATAAAAAGTATTTTGTTTAGTTACAAGATGGAGGACCGATAACAAAAACAATTATCAGAGGAACCTAAGAACAACAGACCAAAAACAGCAACCTGTTAACATAAATCTAAGCACCTAAATTACTGTAACTGAAGTTTGAAAGGTCCGGAAAGTGACTGGGACTAGTACTACGAATACTCAGACTATTTCAGCAACAGATTACCCAATGTTATGCCATAACGTTTAATAGAGCATTCTGGTAGCTCAGTGGCTAAGGCGCTTGCTTTCAAAATATTCGCTGCTCCTGCTCCGGGCACGAATCCCGGCAGGCGCACGAATTTTGAGAGTTGTGTTTAATCATATGAGCTATGCCAGGACACTCCGTGGTTCCATGTTAAACTGTAGGTCCCAGAGGAAAGGAACTGGCCGTCCTACCTCTGACACAATGGCTTAGTATGCCTCCTTCGGGAGGATCCAACCAACTTTAGGGTTGTGGACTAAGTTAAGTTTTAACGTTTAATAATTCCCACGCAAGATTTTGTCTTAGGTTGCCTGCTAAACTAAAACAAGAATACACACAGTATAATTAGTTTCAAGATCCAGGCATGTACTAATAATCATGCACATGTTATAGAGTTAATCAATATACATTGTTTGGTACGTTAATAAAGCTAACAAGAGAAATCAACCAACACATATTTAAAACTATCTCATATGACAAAGCACAGTAACTAAAAGGATATTACAAGGATAATCTTTTACCAGCAGAATTGAGGTGATCTCCAGACAAAGGGCCTGCTGGCTCATGGGCCTCTTTTCCAGAGATCTGTTGTAATGAACTGTCATATTGTAATCTACAATCTCTGAAATTTTCGTTTTGATGTGGCAGCACTGCGTGAAGTTATTAATTTGTTTGTAACATCATATCCAGAAACAGCTTTTGACATTGGGAGTGTATCGTGGTCTATTCTATAAGTTATTGTATTGTTTTATGTCTTGTATTATTGGATATTGTATATGTATCATTATACATTTATTATTGTATTGTATTATGTATATTATTAAGTAAGTTATTGTAGCTGTGATTACCATTGTTTTAGGGTTTCATGTAATGGATACTGATTAAGAAATGGTTAGAAGCGAATTGCTTCACAAAAAGAAAGTGAGTGTGAAATGTGAGGTACAGATAATAAAACGACAAAGCGGAAAAGGATATACTTCGCGATCTGGTATAGCTGTAACTGACAAGACTTTCAACGCAGTAAAGAAATATTATTTAAAGGAGTGTTTCAATAAAATAAATTCTGACTCTCAAGCATAAAAGTTTAACTATTTTTACTTGCACAGTAAAACAGCAGGATGCAATCATAGGTCAGGATGTAAATAAACTCAATGTTGAAATAAAAAGAAAGACAGTGAATCCAAAACATATACACTAGCATATATGGAAATATTATGTTATGGTAAATTAAGGGGAATCTGTTGAACTATGTCAAACTATGATACAGACTCATTACCAAATTTCTGTTAAGCGTATACGTGTTATTCAGGGGAAGGTGTCTAATGACAGTTCTTTTGTGGAAAGAAGAGGCTCACATATCAACAGGCCATGTAAGCTGGACAGTGAAGTGTTTGATCAATTAAAGGCACATCTTAACATGATTCCAAGCAAAACAAGTCATTACTCACAACACAAATCTGAAAGGAAATACTTTGAAAATTCTGAACTTAACATAAAAAAGCTGTATGAGCTGTTTCAAGAGTATTACAAAATATATTCTCATTACTTCAAGTCATTTTACATGTACAACTTCAGTACCCCAAAAACTGGTATCTGTAACTTTTGTATAGAGTGTGACCAGAAACTAACAAATGATCCTAAAGACCCTTGGCAAACACTGTATTTGCAACACAAACGCCAAGTTGAGCAGTGTAAGAGAATACGAGAAGAAGTGTTAAAACGAAGTAAGAATGATCATACTTGTCTTGTTGTTGAGTTTGACTACGGTCAAAATTTGCCGGTTCCGAAATTGACAATGCAGTTTTACAAACTGCCTCCTCTGGGCCTACATTTTTAATGTTCACATTTATAACAATGGATCGTCCTGCATATACAGTTTTATGGAAGGCCAAACCAAGAAAGGAGTTAACTCTGTTATTTCATTTCTGTTTGACTGTTTAATGAATAAGATGAATAGTAACACAAGCTCAATAGTTTTTCTGTCAGACGCATGTGGGGGACAGAACAAAAATATTTACATGGTGCAGTTTCGTATGTGGTTCACCTAAAAGTTTAATGTGGACATTCATTGCATTTCCCCAGTCAGAGGACATTCATTCAATCAGTGAGACCGAAATTTCGGCCTTGTTAAATCTGTCGTGAAGAAAAAGGCAGTAGTTGGCACTGCTAAACCTTATCTGGAGGCCATGGTTGAATGTCGTGCTAATCCATCACCTTTCAATGTATTGGATCGTGGCATTATAAAGAATTGGACGGAAGTGTTGAAGCCTCTATTCTGGGCAAAACCAAAAACAAAGACTAATATCTTCCTAATCCAGAAATATGTCCAAATGAAGTACACAAAGGTTGGTTCTTTGCTGTGTTCTACAACTTACACTGAGATTTACATACCGTTCCAAATATTGTTGACAAGGAATCGAAACCTAAATATTACCTTGAATCAGACCCCATATAATGCCATTAATCCAGCAAAAGTTAAAGATGTTAAAGATCTTCTTGTCTTCATGTCACCCGCAGACAGGAATTCGCTTGAATGTGTTATAGAGGAAACTCACATGAAGTCCTTGTAAACGTGTTTTGCACCCAAAGATTTCTTTTCTTTGAATTTATTTATTTTCCTATACATCGTATATTGCATTGTACTATTATTTTTCACTTTATATGCAGAGCATTTTCTGTTTGTTGGAAGAAGGGCACTTTAGCATTATTATAAATTATGTAAATATGTATGTGTCGCAAGAATGACTTAATACATACTTTGTGAAGGTGTTCATTATATCAGCATTTATTTCAGTTTGATGTTTAACTTGACAATGATATTAACACTCACAGTGCTGATCCAATGGGCACAATTTCCTCCTTGTATGCTGGCTGATATTCGCTGTTTTACAGTACATTCAGGTAAGCATAAAATAAAATTGTTGGAAGCTAGGCAAACAAATAAAACGGTATCTTATTTGTCTGAGAGTAGTCAATTGTTATGTCAGTTTTGAGAGTTGCTGTTTTTCCTTTACATAGGTTATGTTGATTTATGATGTGGCATGTTTTACAGGGAAAAATTAAACCAAAAAATTGTAAAATAGATTAACTTTTTGCATTATGCCATTTATTATTAGATATATAAAACAGGTGTATTCTAAAGTGCTTTGTGTAAGATGATAAGTAGAAACATATATTTCTCATAGTGTATAAGTGTATGGTAGAGTAAAACATGGTTCAATACACAGCCCTACATCACGGTCGCCACACTAGTAGGAATAGTCCTTTCTTGCGGGGTTGCCAGTGAAATACTTTGCTTTATCACTGCACACAATGCACCTTCTTTGGGCTTTCTTCTTTCCAGCTGGCACTCTTTCTGGAAAGTGTTTATGTGTCAATCTTCGAAAGTTTTTTTTATTGCCACTAGTCACATCATTGGTGTCACCATCAGAGAGCACCAAGGCCCAACATATCTCCTGAATGGTGTTCTTGTGATCTTATTTCTTGAGATTGTTTTGCAAAATGTGTGCATTTGATAAACTCATAATTATCAAGTGAAAAGTAAGTTTCTTCCACCACTTCACTGACTTGTGTGTAAGAGCACTGTAGGACAAATGCTGGTTGAAGAGATCTACAACTGCCTTGTGCTTGTTGTAATCTACTCCCAAATATTCGATTTTGACGGTTTCAAGGTGATGAACTCTGATGGCAGCCTGATGAACTCAAATACATAGAGAAGCCATCTGAGTCATGCTAAGAACATACCGTTACATTTTTAGCCAAAGAAAATCGTGACATGTTAAGGAACGTAATATTGCATTCGCCGCATTTTTCGTGAGAGTTTGTCGAACGTAATATTAAGTTCACAGTACTCTAAGTGTTAAAAAAAAAGTGGTAAAAACTTTCAATTGTGTTTTTCTCGAAACTACCATTTTGCTGATAGGGCCTTTGTCAGGAGATCGCCTCAATTGTGAGAGAAGGAAGCTTTAAATATACATATTTGGCCGCAATGTTCTTTTTTTTATTTTTTTTTACAGTTTTTAAGTGCTTATTTGTATTAAGATGAAAATATTTTAACTGAAAGTTTTTGAGGAAGATGAGAAAAAGCTTTATAAGCAAAATGGATCTAGAATTGTCGTGAAGTGTCATATTAAAAAATGAATGAGTTCCATTTTTTAATAACTGTAATGAACTGCAAACTCAAGGAATGAATTGTACTTCATTATCAGAAATTACATGGAAAGAGCAATATAAGGAATGCATTAACAATGTATTAACATTTACTGCTTCTTTTTGTAACAGGAAGCTGTATGTAAGTGGCCACAAGACAATAGGATTTTTTAGATTAAACATGATGCTAAAATAATTCAAGAGTAGATGTTTTGCAATCATTGAGAAGATTTGTGACAAAATAGTAATTTAAATCTCACACCTTATGCTTCAAACTTTCTCTCCACAGTAACACTTAAATCAAAACAATGGAAAGAAAAAAAGAGAACAGATGTAGAATAACATCGCAATGATAAAAGTTTAAGCATGAGAGAAAAGCACCAGTTTAAAAACAGTGATGAGAGTTTGTAATTATCACTGATGATATTCAACTATTATGTAAAGATACAATTAATAAGAGCAATAGGGGAGGGTATATAAAGTTTCTTTGTATTACAAAATACTTGGTCCAGAAATTAGGGCTTAATACAAATAAAAGCCTCAAAAAGATTAAAACATTTGAATATTAAAATAGGAACGGAAACAGAAGAAGAAATTTTGTTGTATAACAATGATGGCTCAAACAAGAAATGATATTAAAAGCAGATCACTTGCTTAGCATTCTTCATACAGTTCAAACAGTAGTTTAAAACTGATCAACAACATGCAAAGAACTTTCCCAGACTGTATATCTACTAAGATGCCATACCCATATCCAGGTATCCCCAGTGTGACACTGTTCATAAGTGTTATGTAAGTGTTTATGACTGTGATATGTGTGTGTTCAGTGTATAGTGTTGTGGATAAAGAGGCGACAAAGAGAGTGAAACCCATTGCCAGCCCACACTTCCGAAAGGCACTGAGGGCCACCAAGGTTAACATCACCATCCTACAGACGAATAACAATTGAGTGTTGTATACCCTCATTCCACATGCACTGCGGAGAGGTTTGGGATTTAACCCGAGAATCTGGTAATTAGGAATTGTGTACCACCATCTTACATACCCTGCTAGCCAAGTCTTGATGATGAATTTTTCGCCACCAGGTATCAAAGCAGCTAAGCCCATGTCAACCAACAAAACGAATGGGGTGGAAAACTGTATGTAAAAGTATTTTATTTTATGGAGGTGAAGCTTAGACTTCACGAATATCAAAAAATAGAAATATGTAAGTATACTATAAAGCTATGCCACAAAAAAATTGATAAGCTATGAAGCATGAAATTGTATATATTATGGTAATGAGTGAAGAAAGTAGTTTGCTTTGTCGAAAAATAAAGATGAGTCTATACTAATAGTTTCGATAATATTGACAATATAAAAAGCTCATATACCTGACACCACTCTACTCCAAAAAGATAGCCGCAGTGAAATCAAAAAATAGTTATCGAGTTCCTTCACAATATCATATCCAAAGATAAATAATCAAAAAGTGCAAACAAAGCTACTGTAGAAAGTGCTGTAACCTACAGGTTGAAGGTGATAGAGGTAAAAAAAAAAATAAAATATTTAAACAAGACAAGATGAATTATGACAATACAAAAGATTTCTGGCAACAAATTTCTGACTCTCAGATGTAGTTACAAGAAAAGACAAAGCATATAATGGCACTGAAGAGCAAAGAGAATAAATGATGTGGCAATTCAAAAGCTTATTATTGGCAGAGCTCTCCTGGGTATATGAGTGACAACAGACATAGTAAACAAACAAAGAAAGGAAAATTGGCATTTGACACTACTAAAAACAAACCTGCAGAAATATACAACAAACAAGTCAGGATGTTGTTACACTTTCAACAAAAATAAGCAGATTGAAAACATAAATAAACAAATTAATGTATCTATCTGCATGAGGATAACAAACTTTAATTTATAAATAACATTTAAAAAAAGAACACCAATTATAAAAACAAGATCTGCTTCAGTATCCATACACACCACTTTGTTGGATGGATCTAAACAATGATACCACAAAAAAGTATTTACCTGAAAGTTGATTCTCCAATTAAAACTGTGTGGAGCACAGCACTGAAACATGGACTTTAGGAATACTGGAAATAAAGAAAACTGAAGCATTTGAAATGTGGTGCTACAGAAGAATGCTGAAAATTAAGTGAACTGACAAAGTAAGAAATGAACGAGTTTTGGAAATGATGGGTGAGAAAAGAAGTTTGTGGAAGAATCTTACAGAAAGAAGAGACAGGCTGGTAGGTCATATTTTGAGACATGCTGGATTGGTTAATTTATTAGTGGAGGGAACAGTCGAAGGTAAGAATTGTAGAGGAAGACAGAAATTAGAATATATGAAGCAGATAATTGAGGATGTGGGTTGAAAGAGATATGAAGAGATGAACAAGTTAGCCCAAGATAGGAAGGGATGAAGGATTGCATCAAACCAGTCGAAAGACTGATGACAGCAAAAAAGGTGATATGAAACAATAAATTATGCCTGCCTTATTTCAAGCCTTACTTCTTTTGTCCCAATACATTCCTTTTCTATTTTAACCCATTTCCTTAAGTCTAAGTGTTTCAACTATGTCTATGACTACCATGAAAGTTAAGAAATACCGATCACTTGGAGCAAGCACCTAGCACAACATTATATATACATGTAACCCAGAGCAAGACATACATTTCTTAAAAATCAAAAGAAGGTCAGAACTGTTTCCCCCCTCGATCGTGTGTATCGGTATGTATGTGAATTACGTGTACCCGTATTCATGTAAAAGAGAATGTGTATATCATATAGGTATGTGCACATGTAAATCCTTACATTTATATATGACTTTCATGTATCTACATTTGTAGGAACCAGTTTAATTACAAACAATCATCTAACCACAAAATTTTGTGTGTGTGTATTGGGGGGGGGGGGGCGTGCCTGTAGATACATGCTCTTTTGTAAACATTTGTTAGCTATTTTGTAGCAGCTGTTGTCAGGTTATTCTAATTACTAATATATAAACTAACTAATACCCAGCAATTACATTCTATCCAATTGTTAATTTTGTCAAGTAACGAACATTCATGCAACTCAAAAAGTTTAACAATAATTAACATTACATTCTGAACAAAAATCATCATGTATTGTCAAAATAGACTTTAACCAGATGTGCATTATGTAATATGTAGGAAATATGGGCCCAGTATAGATACTAGGTGCTAAACTAATAAAAATATAAATAAAAAATAATAATAAAACAAAACAAAAAATGTCCCAGATAACTCCGAAGACATCCTATACCTGATCAAGTGAGACAGAAAATACAAGCAATTTCCAAGTAAGACTCTTTATTTGGAGATATAATGGAATTTTGTATCTCATTAACACTGAAGTCTATAAATCTGGATATTGGAAATCAAAGATGTTTGCCTTCTAGTGTATTCTGACAATTTTTCTTTATTTATCAGAATTTATTCTGAAAACACAGAAATCAATATTTTTTTTTTTGGTAACTGCTTTACGTCTCTTTTTAACATCGAGGTCTTTAGAGACGGGAAAGGATGGGGGCAAGGAATGGGAAGGAATTCGGCCATGGCCTTTTGAAGGAAGCATCCCGACATTTGCCTGGAGTGATTTGGGGAAACCATGGAAAACCCAAATCTGAATGCCCGGACGGGGATTCGAACCGCCGTCCTCCCGAATGCGAGGCGAGAACGCTAACCGTTACATTGGTAAATCAATATATGGATCTGCAATTGGAATTAAAAGATCTCAAAAGGAACAATGAAAGCTGCTATACTAGTTAATTCAGCACATTCAGATCATAAAAATTATGAGAGGAGAAATTTCTAACTGAAGCTTTTTCTCCATATGTTTGGTGGAGAACAAAAGGCATTGATTAGTAAATTTAAGTAAGGATAGATAAGGTAACCACTGCATAGCAAGGATCACAGTGGGATGATGCATGTACACAAAAAATGGAGAAATACAGAACAATGAGAACCTGCAGTATAAACTTTTGACAACCAACCAAGACTTGTGTTGGGCGAAGGTCAGAAAGCACACACCATATTTCTCTGCTAACAACAAACAAAAAATCGAATTCAAACATTTTGTGTACCTGCAACATGCTGCCACATTTTTTGGTAATCAATGCTTGCTCATATATTCAATAAATTTAACTGAATTTTAAATGTATTCTTGTTGTTTCCAAACAATCTACAGTAGAACTCCAATTATCCAAATTGCTTTTTTACTTAAGACGGAAACGTGGAGTGTGATTCGTCCGACCCGAGGCATGAAATTCTAAATGATGAACTTATAGAAATTGTAAGAGAAGTGTCAAGGAAGAAGATGACCTTAAGGTCGAAGTTGAAACAGACACGGGTCCATCAGCAAGTCAAGCATTTGCCGGCCGGCCTTGAAACTGGAGCGTCAGCCCAAGTGTGACCACATGCAACTTCTCACCATCAAGCGGATGCGCAACTTGGCTGTCCAAAAACAGATGAACACAGTCAAACAGCTGACTTTGACCGAGATGTTCAGCATGCAATGACTTTTATTTACAGTACGGTACGTACATACTGTACTAATGTACAGCGCTTGTAAGTACGCTTAACATATAAAAGTGTTGCTTTTTCATTTAATTAATTAAACGCAATTTTCCTTAAAAATAGTTTTTTTCTCCCATTTTCAACATACATACATTAAAATAGACCTTTTTCGGAAAAAATCCAATTATCTGAATTTTTGATTATCCGAATGGGGTTCAGTCCCAATTGATTCGGATAATTGGAGTTCTACTATACTTCACTTGCAATTTAAAAAAAAATTAAAATTATGACTATATGAAGATGGTAATATTTATATAATTTTACATACCACAATAGAAGTGCATTCTACAGTAAAAACTCACCAGGCACTTATGTAACGGTCTCCTTTTGCTGCACTCATGAAATAGCAATCTCCTCCTTCACTTGATGGTGACACAAATAATAAACTAATTATATCTGTAGAATGACCAGTAAATGTTTTTAATAACTGTTTGTCTTCCAAATTCCACCAGCTTACAATACGACTTGCTGACAGAAGGGTTTTCCCATCAGGCAGGACCATAATTGAAGTCAAACGTTCGTTACCCGACTTCCATTTACTGTAAAAATGTAACAAATATTTATTGACCAATAACTGCAAACAAACATTACTTTCAACATGAAATAAAATTATTTGCAGTTACGAAATAGCTCAATTTTTTTTCTGGTACTTACAGCAGAATGCAAACAGTAACAGATATGATAAAACAGCTGGAATGGGAATCATTGGGATACAGGAGAAGGGTACAGGATCATGGGGTGTACAAGGCGTATACTGGTGATGAGGCATCTCTATATCTATAAAACAAAAACAGGATAAATTTGTGCTAGAAAAGCTCAAACTACTGAGCTGATATCTATGGGGTTTTCACAATTTTAAAGCTTAGAATCTCAATTGCTTGGTTTGGTATGTCTTATGTTATAACATTTCGTAACGCCAGAGCTTTAAATGAAATTCTGAACATATGGCGACAAATACCAAAGGTGGAACCACTAGATGTTGCATACTCTGCACTAAAGACACAACTACAACATGTGTGACCATAGCCTTTAATCAAAACAATAAAATCATTTTACAATAACTATTTTGCACATTCCACACTAAGTGAAACTTGAAATATTTTTTCCATATAATTCCGGATGTTCAGTTTTTAAATGCCATCGATGGCGGGAAACTAATAACGAAAAAATAAAAGAGATTTTCTTTGATCACAATCTCTGTTAGCACAACTACAATGTCTCTAGGTATCATATATGGTTTAGGAAAACTGAATGTTTTCGTATTACATTTTGCACTACTAGCTTTTAACCATATTATAATCTATTTAAGTTCTAAATATAGAATGTAAGCCAAAATATCTGGTGTTTGGAGCTGAAGGTAGATTCATTCTGTTCACAATGATTAATGCGTAGGCTAATGGTTTTTAATATAAATAGAACGTTGTATTAAGCCTTTAGTGTTGCAAATAAAAACAGTTTAGGACAACAAATCAGCTTTTCTTCATTTTATAATTTGTTTCGTTGTTTAGTGATGCAGTTTCTACAATAACCATGGCACCGCAGTTTGTAACTCCCTGAAACAAATCGAAAGTTAAGAATTTATTTTTCATATCTCCCTTAGGTCTGAATACTTGACATACAACTCTGAATTTGTTGATTTGTCAGCAGCATATGACACCGTCAACCATCAGCTACTACTAGTCAAATTCTACAATCTGACCAGGAATTTCAGTCTTAGTAAGTTCATTGCTACTCTTCTGCAGAACTGCAGATTCTTTGTTGACTTCCAAGGACAGCGTAGCCGTTGGAGGTCACAGAAGAATGGTCTACCCCAAGGAAGTGTGCTAGCCCCATTATTGTTTAACATATATACCAATAATCAGCCTATACCACCCAAATGCAGGAGTTTCGTGTATGCTGATGATCTTGCTATGGTCTCACAGAGCAAAGACTTTGAATCAGTGGAGAGCAGCCTTACCAACGCTCTGGAAGATTTGTCAAGGTATTATAGCATGAACCAGCTTAAACCAAATCCTACGAAGACACAAGGATGTGCTTTTCATTTAAGGAATAAAGAAGCAACTCGTAGGTTAAAGGTAACATGGTCGGGGGTTGAACTAGAACACTGTGACACTCCAAAATATCTAGGAGTGACACTTGACAGATCACTTACATTCAGGAAACATTGCATGAACTCCAAGCTGAAAGTTTCCAGTAGGAACAATCTCATAAGAAAACTGGTTGGATCGCAGGGGGCAGACAACCTGAAACAATTCGAACTCCTGCCTTAGCACTATGTTATTCGGCTGCAGAGTATGCCTGTCCTCTATGGTAAAGTTCAACCCATGCCAAACAAGTAGACATTGCACTTAATGACATGTGCAGAATCCTAACAGGCTGCTCAAAATCAACTCCAGTCGAGTGGCTACACCATCTCACAGGAATAGCACCACCTTCTGTTCGAAGGGAAATAGCAGTGAACAAGGAAAGGAGGAAAGTGAACCATGAAAAATCTCATCCACTATATGGGCATATCCCTCACAGGCAAAGACTGAAGTCCAGGAAAAGTTTCCTAAGAATATCTCAGGAACTTACGACAACTGAAGAAGCCAGGTTACAACTATGGGAAGCTAAGGCACCCCTTCTACATAGCTGGGGGAGAGTGTCAGAATCTTTGCCACCTGGTTATGACAAGGGATGGTTGACGTGGAAATCTTTGAATAGGCTGAGATCAGGAGTGGACAGATGCAAAGTGAACTTGGCAAGATGGGGCTATGCTGAGATCAATGATATCAAGTGCGACTGTGGTGAAGACCAGACTGTCCAACACATGCTCCAGGGTCGACTGTGTCCAGCATCCTGCTCAGCAGCTAATCGGTATGAGGCCTCAGAAAAAGAACTGGAAGTGGCCAAGTTCTGATCCAGCATAATTTGATGTTTGTGATTGTGTAATTGTATGTTTCTGATACGAAATAATAATAATAACAACTCTGAATACCTGATATTCAACTGTACAGGTACGGAATAGATTTTAATTTTGAGCTCCAGTGCCAGATAAACCATAATTATTTTTTTTTAGCTCCAGCGGGAAATGGGTCAGCATAATGACACACATCTAATGTTGGATAATGTGAAAACTTCGTCAAAATTGATTCAGCAGTTTTCAGGTAATTCTAGATAATTCGTCAAATAAATGTGTCAGACCGTCTTAAGAGTTAAATTTCGTTTTAACCCCAGGCTTTCAAATTCTGAAAATCCATACAAAATATGTATTTTCTGCATGATACCAGAATAAACAGACACATTCCAGATACATTTTTACTTATATGGTATGTATTAATGCGCATACAGTCAATGTTTCGATTTTCAGGCAGCAACATTAGCAAATGTAATTGGGTTAAAATGTAGCCTAGGCTAAAATAAAAACTGACATTCTGTATCAAAGCATCCAAACCATCTCATTATTATAACTGTGCTGCTAAATAACCGTTTAGTTTAGTACCAGTACGAAATCAATGATGCTTGGTATGTGTGAATCTTTTCGGACGAATAAAAATAGTGTACGGGTATATCAACTTCAACCCACTCCTTTCTTGGTACAGTGCGGATGACTCTAGGTTTGATTTAATTCTGGAAATGGAAGGCGCAAATTGTATGAAATTTGGTAAAAGTTTCTCATTGTGTGAATAAAAACAGTGTATGGGTAAATTAACGCCAACCAGACCAGGCAACTCTGCTAGTGGAAAGATATTGGTGTACGACTGGAAAGTAATGCATGGAAGGGAAAAGATGACCATGACCACAAGTTGGCACTTGATTTCAGGCACAAAGGTGTAGGAAGATTTGTCAGGTAACCTAAAATTGTACTTCATAACCAAATTTGTCTATAGAGATATTTCAGGCACTAACAAGCAAATAGAGATTTGTAACTTCACAGCTGGAAATTTTAAAATCGAGTTTGTTTCAAATCAGAATAATGCAGTAAACACATTTAAAATTCTATAAGCCGTAATTTTGAAGATAGGGAAACAGTTTATAGCTTAAAAGAAGCGTGATTTAGGTGCACATATCATACTAAATTTTGAGAAAGGTAGCTAAAATTTAAAGGAAATTTTGGGAGGATTTTGAAAATTGGGTTTGTCAAGAGGTCTTGAGGGACAAAATTTTCATCAAGGGTATTATGTCTAAGCGAAAGAGTAATTTGTTCTGGGCACGACACTTTAATTGGTTTTTGAATTTATGCATTAGTTTGGTGGATATCTGAAAAAGTAATAATTAAAATTCATCCTGTAATGGCACTAATGGTGCCCGATGATTCTCTTTTTTAGGTAAGGGTGCCAGGGATTGGAATAAGTTACCAAGAGAAATGATTAATAATTTACCAAAAACATTGAAATAATTTAAAGTTAAAATTTGTGGAGGGCAAATGTAGGTGGGTGCAGGAAAGGGAGAAGATGGGTGTGTAGGGAAATTGCCACCAGAGCATGTGCTTCTTTGCAATTTCAATTAAATACTTTCCAAGCAAAGTCACATTTAAACGCATGCAATAAGGGTTTCTAAGAGAAGAAAGTGAAGCAAGTCTACAAAAAATGTATAAACTGACCAGTAGGTAACAGAGATGAAAGCAAAAACGGTAATTGCCTAAGGCAGCACCAGCTCAATAATTTCCAATCCATTAAAAGATTCGGTAAAAAGAACTTGCAGTTTAGTAAAATACAGACAAACAAAAAATTATAATCTAATCACGGGCCAGCTTAAATCTAATTGTTGATGCTGTATCAACAATGTTATCAGCAACTAATCACACTAAAAGGAATAAAACAAATATAAATTGGTGGTTCAGATAACAAATAATCCTCTAAATCATAGGTTCCCAACCTTTTTTGACCTACCGCCCCCTTTTCGAAAAAAAAATTACTGACCGCCCCCTGGTTAAAAATAAATACACTGACGTCTTTTGTTGTTGTAATCAACGTTGTGTAATCCATAGCGCTTCAATTTAATTGGCCTGTTGCCCACTTCTTCAAACTCTTAGGTGAATTGGGCTATATTAATATTGAAAAACAAGGACAGATTTTTAAAATTATTAAAGAATATTAACAATATTGGTGCCTTGTACAAAATTTTATTAAAAACATATATTGAAAATTATTGTAAAATTATCAGTGAGATGTCTGAGCTTGATGTAATGATACTAATTTTTCTACATTTGGTGCTATATTTGTCAGCAGAAGTCTTATATCGCCGCATTCTGTTTGTTTTCTTTGTTGGTAAATTGCTTACTATACTAAATCCCCTTTCGCCAAAATATGACGATTGGAATACAACAAAAAAACTTTTTTGTTACAGCCCACAAAATCGGATATAAATCGGGAATTTGCCTCTGTAGCCAGAATTCTTGATATCCATTTTTTAGTATCAATTTTAATTCTTCATTTGTTGCCAGATCTATCAACTCTTCTTGTAGTGATGAATCTGCTGTATGTAGGTTTGAGAAGGGTTCTAATACCCAATCTGGAATGGTCATGTTAAGAATATCCTGAAATCTGTTTTTAAAATCTTCTTTAAGTACTTCAAATGTTGACAAAATACTAAAATGTCTTAATCATTTGTTTCCACAGAGGAAAGATTTGGAAACTGATAGAATTATCTTCGACCCACATTCTGTTTGTACAAGGCAAGTTTTGACATGAACGCACAAATAACTGACTTTGCTTTGATCAAATTCAAATTATCTCCTTGCAGCTGTAGGTTTGATTAATTAAATTTATGATATAGATCAGTTAAATAAGCTATATCATTTTTATATTTCAATAAATTCTCTCTTAATGAATCATCTTTGTGTTCAAAAAAATGTTATAAGTAAGATAAACTTTACTTCTCAGGGTGTTTTTTTGGTTAAATGTTCTTCTAAACGTGAAGGTTTCATACCTTCATTTGGGAAAACTCTCTGGCAAATCAGGCACATTGGTAATGTCTTGTTTGAGGGCGCCTCAATAAAACCATATTTCAAGTGTTCGACATGTACTGTCTACATTTTTTCTTTGAATGTGACATCTATGAAAATAAAAATAAATTTTGATATGGCCACCATCACGTTATTCCATTAAATAGATTTACTATTACAATTTAATTAAATAAATTGCAAATTGTGTTCATTATTTCATGAATATTTTGCGACCAACAAGTAAACTGTAAAAAAAAATGTTATTTATTTAAATTTATTTAAAATGTACAAATACGAATTATAATAGTATTTTTAAATTACGTTACCGCCCAGCAACGGAAACGATGTACAAAATAGTATTAATGAAATAGCAATAGTAAAAATTATTAAGTTTTATCGAAAACATTTAGAAATAAAAGTTGTTAATTATAACTCGTTTATTTAACTTTGGTAAATAACTTAGATAAAAGTGACATCATTAATTTGCCACTTACGGATGGCAGATCTCTATCAAAAGTGGATAGAATTGAGATATTCAGGTCCGAAACTTGAATATGTAATTTCATAACAAGCTGTTCGTCAGAATTTGCTCAAACTGATACACAGCCAGGCATAAATATGGACGGAGAACAGTTAATTCGAGTTAATGGTTGATGGTTATATTAGCAATCCATACACTGGCGGGATAACTGACTGTCTTCAGAGGACATCTATGTGTGAGTCAGCGACAGACAGGACCCCTCGCTCCCCACTAACACAAAGTCCTACAGACCGTCTTCGATTCACGCATTTTCAGCTAAAATGGTAAAGATGTTCTAAGTTATTTTATAAAAATATATCAGAGATTTTCGTATCTATTAAATTAAAACGCACAGTATACTGAATAAAGATTTAGAGAATGAGGTGTATCAATACATTTCTTAAGCCATATATCGCGAATGCAGACTTGAGGTTTTTCAAAACAATAATTCAGATTTTGCGTAATAAGTAGAAACGATCAAAAGAGACAGTAGAGTCATGAGATCCAACTTGATGGTACTTTGGGATTCATTTGTTTATAAAAAGATGAAGAGTGAACAGAAAACAAAAATTAAAATATTGAAGAAGGAGAGGAATATAAATTATTATACCCATAAATTTGACCGTATCATTATCATTAGTGTTTCAACATATAGGAATATACTGTACTGTGCTTTGAGAATCGAAGTTTAACTGAATTTTGTAATGTAGTACAAAATGTCTCATCCAATTTTATAACCATCTGTTTGATATGCCTTAAATCTAGCGTAAGAGGCCTTTGACTGAAATCTTCACAGATCTCATAACTGACCGATGCCCTTCGAACCGCCGCCAGGACTTCCGACTTGCTGAAATCCTAAGGGAATTAGCCAGCGTACTGTAATACTGACGGTTTCTATCCACACATCCGGAGGGATTGATCCATGATGGAATACTGAGTGGCCTTGTCATCGTGTGTTTGTGTGGGCGACTAAGGGCTGGGCTTGCCAGGGGCTAGGACTGACGGACAAAGTCCAGGACATCCGATAATCTCTCTCTCTAGCGTATGAGCGGGTTTTGTCGACACATTAAAAAATAATTTTTCCATTTTCAAAGCTGGTGACCATACTATTTAATAATTTCCATTGTAAAGTAATTTACGGCACCCTGATTACTACTGTTCCATTATATATAACGATTGCTGGTAAAATGTAAGTACAAACAAAATTTAAGTGCAGGAAAATACATTTAAAAAAAATTTATAAACCTCTTTCTTCCCTACTCCACACATTCAATTCGACAAGCTCCTAAGTCGACACACTTTGCACCTGTAGTTGACACTCTTTCCATAACCCTGAATTACCATGAGGGCCAGAGAACAACAGTTGACCAACTGACATCGAGAAGAAAGTACACAGCAGAGCCCTGCAGATCCAAATGCGGTCCCATGCGGTAGAACACAGGCACCACGAGTTGTGAGCTTCTGGGGGTACTTTATGGTCAGAGAAACAACTCTACACAATTCCCTCCATAGAAAATAAAAAATAAAACTCATTTTTTTAAAAATGTCAGGTAGCCTAAGGGCATTTTCACACACACCGGCAAAACCGGAACTGGCCTTCTCGCACCGAATTCAATAAGTTTTTTGCTTTGGCGGAAGAAATAGGCATCCATCATTCAACAAAAATTACTTCGATAGATTATTATATCGCAGAACGAAATACAGTAAATATTTAATTAACATACAGTACTGGATATATCCTGTGTTGACTCAAATACAAAAAGAGGCATAGAAAAATATTGAAATAAATTGGGTACACAAATATTCTGCTATATTTGTATTTCATTATTGGCAGTAAGTAGGTCCACGTAAACTACGGCACGGGTTCACAGTCGCTCTGTCTGAAGGCACTACCGAACAATCGAACACTGGACCAGTGTAAACGTATAAGCTTTGTTGATCAAGCCGGAACATTAGAGCTGTAAAAGTAACGAGAAATTCTGTACCGTATGTATTTGTTACTAAACCAATCAATAACCGTTACTTTCTAATCGTTACTCTTTACTTTCGGTACAATCGAAAACTAGCATGAAGCATTGTATCGAGTCACACCGCGTACGGGATAACTTCGTTACTATCATATCGTTTCGTTACTCGTTACTTTCGGTACAATCGAACACTAGCATGAAGCATCGCATTACGGGACGACTTCGTTCGTACTTGATAAAGTTCTAGTAAATTATCCTGACCTTTCACCTGACTGTGGCATATCTAGTGACGATAACTAATGGTGGTTATTTTTTAAAGTAGCCTACTCAAAACCCTGCATACAAGCCTGAAATGATAATGGGGCATGTATTTAACAAATATAATAATTTTGTCACAGTATTTCGTTTTTAAATAGGAGGTTTCACCACTGTCTTCATTTACTGTTTTCATTTATTTTTGTAAATTCTTCATCCTTTTGTGATAGATATGTTAGAATAAATGTGGACATACCATCAAATCGAGCCTGCAGGCAGAGTACTATTGACTTTTAAATCAATAACAAAGGCGCAGGACAACATGCGAATAGATTCGGAATTGTTGTTGTGTCATGGTTACAACAAACATTCAACATCAAAGCCAGTTCTGCATTGATAACATGGATCCTGCGGTAATAATACAATAAAACTAACACCAGGCAAAAGGTATAAAGTCATAAAAAGATATGATAAAAGACCTCGAATTGGTTTCATTGCAAGACAGGATGAGGCTGAAGAGGGTCAATGGGAGTGTACAAGGCGTATATTGATGATGAGGCATTGAAAGATATTGGTGTAAGAATTGAAAGTAATACTTGGAAGATGAACATGCCCACAAGCTGGCACCCGATTTCAGGCACAAGGGTGTAGGAAGATCCTCTTTTTTTAGGTAAGGGTATCAGGGATTGGAGTAAGTTACCAAGAGAAATAATGAATAATTTACCAAAAACGTTGAAAGAATTTAAAGTTAAAATTTGTAAAGGGCAAATGTAGGTGGATGCAGGGAAGGGGAGAAGATGAGTATGTAGGGAAATTGCCACTGGAGCGCGCGCTCCATTGCAATTTAATTAATTATTATTAGAACATAGCAAATGCAGAGATTTATATCACAAACTATTAAACAACTCTTTTATATTGTAAATTACATTATGAAATAAAATAGGAGGTATCAAATCTTAAAATAAACACATTTCATAAATGTTTGTAATCAATAAACCTCACTAATGAACGATCAATGAAAAAACAGTAACTATCTCAAATTATCCATACAAACTTTCGATTTACAAATTATGCACTGTAAATTTTAATGTTAAACAAAATAAAAACTGCAAAATCGGTCTTTACGTTGTCAAAAGTATTTAGTTACCTGCGAGAAATGGAACGTGTTCGTATCTATACGACAAATGCCAGTAACGAAACATGCGACTAACGAAATGAATTTGTGAGTAACGATTCGGTACTTCGAGTTAGGCGACGAACCCGTTACTCAGTAACGAATACATCGTTACTTTTTCAGCTCTACGGAACATAAACATACTAACAATGTTGATCCCTGTGGTGCACAGCGCTTGCTGCGACTCATTCGCGAACTATTGAAGCAGGTGTAGGAGCAAAGCTATTGTCAGTATTGTGTAGTAATACCAACTTTCGGTGCACAGCGTTCGCTGCAACTCATTCATGAACTATTGAAGCATGTGTTAGGAACAAAGATATAATGTACTTATACCAACTTTTAATCCCCACTGATCTTGCTTAAAGGACATTTGGAATTACTTGCTGAAACATTTGTTCAATGTTCTTTGTTATTAATTAATCTTATCGGCACGTCCTTGACAGTGTTGGCTAGGGGACGCTGGCTGGGCGTCAACGCCCCCCAAATTTGCCTTTGTTCACAAACGCCCCCTTCGAGCTCTCTAACTCCCACCGGGGGGCAGTACGGCCCACGTTGGGAACCACTGCTCTAAATCAAAATGATATACAAAGTAACTTTCTTACTGTACAGAGGACATATGTGACTAGCAGAAGAATATCCATTTGACTGACTATTAAATAGTTTATAAATACTATGTTGGATTCTTCACCACAGAATAAATACACTACAGCATCGTTAATCTGAACGAATTGAAACCGAGGATGTTTCAGATTATCGATTTATTCAGATTTTCAATTTGTATTATAATGAGTCGCGTTCCCAAGGCGAGGCAGTGGGCGACGATCAAGGGACAGTTGTTTTTTGACAAGCTGCAGCTGGTAGGCCGTTCGTCAAGCCACCCACTGCGCTGTCACAGATATGAATGGAGCAGTGTCATGGCCCTACCGCAAGGACAAAAGCTTTCGGCGGATTCCTCACCATTAATAACAACAGGGCCAGCCTATGGAAAATAGGGACACCACTGGGATATTTCTGTTTATTTTGTTCCATGGAATGCTGCTCTGCGGCGGGCAGTGGAGAAGAGCCATTTCTTGATTGTGTGTCGAAGGAGGAGAATGTTGCTGGACGCCAAAGAGTGAGGTTGTAGGCAGTGTACTGCTGCCTACTAGCTGGACTGAGTGGAGGGGAAGCCAAATTGGTATGTGGGAAAAAGCACTTTCAGGTTTTCCCAAATTTTCCAAGTTTTTGGTAACTTTTACAATTTTTCTTTCTCTAAAAACCTTATTCGGATTGCTACGAGCATTAAAAAAAAAAATCAGCCACATCAGTCCAGCCGTTCTCAAATGATGCTGTTTAATTTTAGTATTAATTTATATAGACGTAAATACAATGCTATGTCAGATGAGTAACAAGTATGAGAAAGTACCAGCACATTTATCGATAGGCACTGGATAAAAATGATAGTCTTAATATGGCCTCACCTCCTTATAGCACCATCACCTATACTCCATTCAACAATATGTCCATCTGATCCACCACTGTACAGAGGGCAGCCATTGATCCAGCTAAGGCTTGAAACATGGCCACTGTGGCCTCCTTGCAACTGTGCTTCAACATCGCCCACAGCTAGACTATACAGTAAAACAGCACCATTAACAGTTCCCAATGCCACCACATCACTATCATTCCCAGCCCCCTCTGGCAAAGATGATCTCGAACGACGTTTCTTCTTTGAAATAGTCTGAAAAATAAAAAAAGTGTTTACTAGCATAACAAATAAAGGTGATTTAATTGGCAGTAAACAAACATTAGTTACCAATCTGCAAGGTTAAGACATGCAAGGAAATAACTCTATGGGACAAGAATGGTTAAGCATGTATTGAAAGCAAAACATCCTATCTAACTACATTAGTATCATATTTAATGACAACACAGCTATTAAAGAGATAAACAGTTCTGCCAAGAACTGAAATATATATATATGTTATAATGTGGCTTTACATCTCGCCGACATCATGAGAGGTGGGATGGGACTGGAGACAAAGAATGGGAAGGAATTCAGCCATGGCCTTTTTGATGGAAGCATCCCGGCATTGGCCTGGAGTGATTTGGGGAAACCATGGAAAACCCAAATCTGGATGCCCGAACAGGGATTCGAACTGGCCCCCCGAATGCAAGGCCAGAGCGCTAACCGCTCACCCATCACACTCGGTATGCTGAAGATGAAAGGTATGTCTAGTGTTTACGTTCGATTAGTTGCCAGACTCCAACATATAACTATCTCATTTTATTTTTTTATGAAGGATCATAGACCCGAAAATTTCAATGCTTTATATGTGAGTGTGTGTTCCACACTATTCTAACTTACGCTGTGGTAAGCGGTAGTTATTTTCCTATTCAAATGTTTAATTTGTACCACTATTATTTCCAAGAATGGATATGCAGGGAAAAGAACAACTTCTTACATTAGATGATGGCAAGGCAGCATTAACACACAAATGGACATGAACACAGATTAGGCAGCTATGACAGAGTACACAGTCATTAAGATACTTTGCCATTAGGTCACTAGGACCACACAAAGTTAATACTATTATTATCAATATGTTCTTACAGAAACTTTTTTTGAGTTCATGAACAGATACCTCAGACTGCAAGGGATTTTAAGGTAAAATTTTTTCAACAAACTGAAGCAAACTCAATGAGAAATAGGCATACACTTCAATCTCTACATATATATGGCCTATATAATCTCTCTGAAACGGGTGTGGCCATTTCTTCATTAAAGGATCTCACAAAAACTACCGAACCAATTTTGATCGGATTTTCACAATTTGAAAGTTTATTGACTAGCTTAAAATCTGTGTTACATGTTATGATTCTACATGACTGGCAAAGGAAGCAAAATATAATTTGTTTATGACTTGAACAGATAGGCACCAAAAATTCTTTAAACAATACTCCCCAGAAATTATATATACCACCAAAGGCAGAAATCTACAATAAGCCAAGAAAGCTTAGGATCTAACTTAAAATCTGCTCAGAGACATGTGAACATTAATAGTACACTGACAGAAAGCGTTGCACCCATATTGAAATGCTGGAATTTTAGAAACCCTCGTGCATTTATCCACGGCCATATCCAGAAAAAAATGATAATGTAAAGTTCAATTCCTTTAGATACACGTGTCAGTACAAAATGTGCCTCCCCCCTCCCTAATTAGAGCTAAGCATTTGTGAATCTTTCGCGGCTTCTTGGTGTGTCTCTCTCCATACCTACATTACTTGTGCAGTTAGTTGCACAGTTTGTGTTGGGTAACCATGTGACCTAATGTGTCAAACCATATCCATTAGGCATAAATCTGGGGTCCATGTGGTCCAATCCATGGTTGTATGCTCTTCCAGGGCTTGTGTTGTGATGACCACAGTATGAGGACAGGCATTATCCTGTTGAAATATACCATTTTAGATGGAGGACTCTAAGGGTATCACAACAGGGTGTACCACCCTGTCCACATGTCATTGTACCTTCAACAACAAACTCAGTCTTCCTATCATAACTGATTGCCCCCAAAACCATGACATCAGGGGTTCGATCTGTCTGACATTCTGAAATCACCAAACAATGGGCACTTTCTCCACTACGCCAGCATATGTGCCGTCGAATATCACTTTGCAACACATAGAATTGGTTTTTTTTTATGTGCTTAACGTCTCTCTAACAGCGAGGTCTTTAGAGACGGGAAAGGAATGGGAAGGAATTTGGCCATGGCATTTTGAAGAAAGCATCCCGGCATTTGCCTGGAGTGATTTGGGAAACCATGGAAAACCCAAATCTGGATGCTCGGACGGGGATTTGAACCGCCGTCCTCCCGAAAGCAAGGCCAGAACGCTAGCCTTTACACCACCACGCTCGGTACATAGAATTGGAACTTGTCACTAATCACACCTGATGCCATTTATGTGTCCAGTAGTGTTTTGCAGATTACCGGGTTACACACTGCTGTCAGTAAAATCGGGTTAATAGAACACACTGTGTAGGGGTCCAAGAGTGTAACATGGCTTCAAGAAATCAGTTTAAAACTATCCATGTGGACACTCTCTAAGCACTGCTTGGATATGGGCTGCTGTCGCCCACCTGTCAGCAACAGCCATCGCCACAATTTTCAGTTTTCAAGTATCCTTCTGTTAGGAAAAGTATCAACTCTACAATGCCATTCTGACAAAGTCAGACATTTGGATGCAGAGGACCATCACTCTTTGCTGTGGCATATTTGGTCACCAGAAGCAACATAGCAATTTTGCATAGTAAATAGGCCTAAACCTTAATTTGCATACTATGACATGTACAACTTTCAATTTTTAATCCATCAGCGTGTAATACTTTCCATTTCATGCAGTGTGGTTTATTTTTGTTCACCTGTGATAAATGAAAAATATCTCATCAAAGCAAAAAACTTGTACAGATTGTGATCATTTGGGGGAACAACTATAAATATTTTATTGTTATTTTCATCTGAATAACTCAAGACCAAAGAATTAACTTAATTAGCACAGCAGTTTGTTCTTTGAGACATTTTGATGGAATGACTTTAAACTTGCAAGTTTATAAGTTAATATATTTCCATATCTAAAAATGTATTTTTTTTCTTTACATTAACTGTTACAAATATGTTATGTTACAAAGCACACTTAAAATTCCAAACTAATATTCTGTTCTTAAGTGATACCGAGAGCTGATCACATTATTTTATTTTTTATTGTGTGTTAATTGTAATTTTGTACCAGTTTTAAATATATTTAACCTGCCAGCTTCAACTACACAAAATTGTTATTTTTTTAATGGTAAGATAGAATCCTGAAGTCACCCAAAATAAGAAAATAGCTGGAAAAAGCAATCTTCTTACAAAAGATTTAGGTTTTTTTCCCGCACAGAGAAAATAATTGCTATTCGAAAATAAAAGAAGGTAACTTACATGCATTAGTCCACATGCCTTGATCCATATAGGCAAATCTGTGGACAAAAGCTAGAAAAATTCTTAAGTAGGCCTATGTGGTAACAATGATGGAGGCTAAAAAGAATATTCAGTTTAATTCTAGATGGGGATACCGCTGCCTCGCGACTGTTAACGTGACGTCGCGTTCATGTGCAGTCGTAAAAACATATATTGTGACCTCGCTACGCTCGGTCACAATAATTTAAAGCTGTACAATATCAACATAAACTGATATCCCGAAGATGGATCAGATGCAGGCGGCCGCAGATGTCCGATAACACAAACAGATGTTCAATGTTTAAGGTGAAGCTCGCATTTCATCATCATCCGGCAGTGAACGCGCGAAGATTAGCAATATTGGTTGTGTTATCGGACATCTGTGGCCGCTTACCAGCGGCCGCCTGCATCTGATCCACCTTCGGGATATCAGTTTATGTTGATATTGTACAGCTTTAAATTATTGTGACCGAGCGTAGCTCGGTCACAATATATGTCTTTACGGCTGTACGTGAACGCGACTTCACGATGATGTCATTTTAACAGTCGCGAGGCAGCGGTATCCCCATCTAGAATTAAACCGAATATTCAATAAGGATATTGTAGAGAATTAGACAAAAAATGATTCCATTTCAAGGTAAAAAGGGACTGAACATTAACCAAAAAACATTTGAAAAAAAATATGAGATGGATGATCTAAAAATTCTAAGCTTCAAGCCTTTGTGGGTGAGGGGAGGGGTGGAGGAGGAGTTGAAATAATGGGATTCTGAGACGAACTGTGAAAAAGCAGAGCAGTTGAACAATTATAAGAGATTGGATGAGGACCGATGAAATTAAAACTAAGTCCGACATGGATTAAATCAAAACCAAGATAGTAGGAAAGAAAACATACCACATCTCAATAGTAGGTTCTTTCAAAGGCACTGTAAACAATAAAAACATGGTAAAACAACAAGAAAGTAAAGGTAGCTAGGTAAAGAAATACAAGGACACGTGAGATTAAAACAAACCCAAATCATGAACAGCTGGTCACAACAACAGTTGCAATGTTGAATTTCACATACCATCATACAGGGGACTGCTGCATTTTGTTGTCGAAGCTTACAAGAAAAAGGAGATTTGAAAGAAAGTGGTTAATGCTGGCAAGGAGATTGAGGCCAAATATTTCAAAGACATCACTATACCACTACAGCAACGTTTCTCCCGCTAACATCATAATACCGCAGTAGTCAACCACAAGACACAATATTTTCCAGTAGACTTTTACAGTTGACTACTGCAGTATTATGATGCTAACTCTTCACATAATCACGATCTCAAGTAATCCTGTCGGTTTAATTCTAGATGGGGATACCGCTGCCTCACGACTGTTAACGTGACGTCGCGTTCATGTACAGACTCCGCGTAAAAACATTTAAAGCTGTATAATATCAACATAAACTGATATCCCGAAGGTGGATCAGATGCAGGCTGCCGCTGGTAAGCGGCCACAGATGTCCAATAACACAATCAGATGTTCAATGTTTCAGGTGAAGCTCGCATTTCATCATCATCCAGCAGCGAACCCGCGAAGATTAGCAATATTGGTTGTGTTATCGGAGATCTGCGGCCGCTGGTTAATCCACCTTCAGGATATCTGTTTATGTTGATATTGTACAGCTTTAAATTATTGTGACCTCGCTACGATCGGTCATGTTTTTACGCGGATGACTGTACGTGAACACGACGTCACGTTAAGTCGCAAGGCAGCGGTATCCCCATCTAGAATTAAACCATCCTGCCTTCTTAATTCACAAATCTTTATCTGTAAATATTAGGAATAACTGTGTGAAATGACAACTTTTATTTTATTCTATACTGGCATTTGGTACAGACACCATACAGCCAAAACAAGGTGGACATTATTGCATTACAATTTTCATCCTGCTAACCAGCAAAAATCTTAGACGCACTTATTTGTTTGGTGCCTTCTGAAAATCAGGACCGACGTGGAAATAGTTCAGCACAGAACCTCTCCATTTGTAATAACTCAAATTAATGTAGGCCACAAAACTGGAGTGTCTCATATATTAATTTATGGAATTAAGTTAAATGTCAACTACAAAAACAAGCGAAATTCTCAATAAACTATCAAGTTTTGTATAACACATGGGACAAGTATAAGAAGTGGTCAGTACATCGCAAAGCACCAATTCTGGTGGTACCCAAAGTATTACCTACATTTGAAAGAGACTGTTTCACTAATGACAACGTGTAATTTATTACAGATTCAAGGCAGCTATAGGAAAAACCTATCAATACAATACATTCATTTTCCATTGATCCCAGTATAAGAAACTGGCTCTGTGGGATGTGGAAAGTTGTCATTTTACAGATAAACAGTTGCATAACAAAATAATAAGTACACCACTAGATGTACCAACAACGACGAAAACCACTTTTCACAGATCGACAACAATGTCATATAACCTAGAATCTGATTACAATCTATCCACTTGCTGGAAGACCGAACATAAACATTTTATCTAAACTTGATTATATACCATTCCTTTACCGAAAATAATAGCTACAAAACACTAAATGATGAACATTAAATAATAAATTATGAAGCTTACTGTGAAAGAACATAATTTAAGGTTTATAAATCCCTCAACAAGCATGCAGTTCACATGGCTTACCGCTTTGCGTGATAAACTCAACCATGTCATGCATGTAGTTGGTGAAATCAAATGAAGATTGGGAGTGTACTCCTGTTTCAGGACACCACTGTCTGTTTCCCAAATTTTAAGCCTTCCATCTTGTCCACAGGAGCAAAAATACCTTCCATCGTCTGAAAACGCGTAACTCTCACACGCCATGTTGATTACATTGAACACATGGTCTATATACAGCACACGTAAAACTTTCAGCTGTTGGTGAAACTACACAGTTCACCCAGTCCTGAAGCAGTCAGTACAAAATAAAGAGTACTCATCTAATTATAAATCACATTTTTATCCAATTACAACACGCACATACAATTACACATCATATCGCCAAATTTCCTCCGATAGCTTCTTTTGAAAACTGACTCCAGCGGTTGCCATGCCAATGCCAACATAACAAATTAACAACTGTAAACATTACCAGCAAGGTACGAGGCGGAACCAATTTCTTTCCAATATTTTCTTCGGAAAGAAACAAATTAATCTGGCGTTTATTACTTCATAATAAGGTAACCAAAAAGCAGACCATTACAATAACTAAATAATATTATTTAATATATGATAATTATTTATAAATGTTTAGCAAATTTTTTGTTTCACACAGATTTAGTTATTTTTAAAATTTGTACTAGTTTTTAAATTTGTACTATTTCAAATTTAATAATTATATTCAGTTTTTTACTATTTCCTGGTTCAAAGTAGTGCATTATTGGAATGTTAATAAAAGAAATAGAGCGTCCTAAAGCATTGTATATTCAATAATAATAACTCGGTCACAATACATTGATTTTTTAAATCGTGAAACATGTTTGCAATACAGCTTTTAATGACAGAATTTTTTTTCTTTTTGTACACAAGATACTTCTGGTGAAATCGATAGTAGAAGTCAACCTGATACTATAGTACTAGATTTTTCTAAGGTATTTGACACAGTAGCTTATAAAGTGATGCTGAATAAGATAAAAATTGAAGTTGGTGAATAAGTTACATACTTGGTAGATAAATTCTTAGAAGGTAGAAAACATGTTAAAAAGATACAATCCGTTAGGTTCACAGATAGAAGATTAATTGTTTTTATGATTTATAGTGTGGGGAGGGACAGGGAGGGGGGGAAGGAATTGCTTCTTGAAGAACTTAAATGTAACAATCTTAGCATAACGTTTGACGACACTCTCAACTTGGCGGACGGTAGGAAGAGTTTAAAAAATCATTCATTTGTTGGAGAGTGATAAGAGATGATGCATAGAAGGGAAGGAACTGAGTTTCATAACTTTGGTCAGACCCTTGATTCAATATAGTCGTGTAGTGTATGGAATACAGAATTTGAAATAGGTGCAGTGATGTTCAAACAAATTTGTTTGTGGAAATTACCGTAGAACTTTATCAGTAACTATACATTCATTTTCCATTGAGCCCAATATTAGAGACTGGCTCTGTGGGATGTGGAAAGTGGTCGGTATACAGTTAAACAGTAACACAACAAAATAGTACAGAAGATGTAGTCATAACATACATGGTACATTAATTTTGTTAACTACATTTACACAATCCACTGGCAGTTATTTTGTAGATTTCTTAGAAATAAAGGCTCCGCGTTAATACATCGGACCCTACAAAAATTGTGCTATCGGTATGAAATTTGGTACACAGTAAGTTCCTATGTATTAACGTGTTACCGAAATAAATTCTTCGACATAGTAGAAATAGTTTTGAATCAAAAATTCTTTAAATTTTTTCCTGAATTTAATCTTATCATCTGCTAGACATTTAATACGTGTTGGCAGCTTATTGGAGATATGTGTCCTTGAATACCGGAGCCTTTTTTATATATGATAAATGACCTGGATTGGGAGTAATTGGAAAACAGGTGGAGGGTGAGAAGCGTATATAGATGATGTTTCTAGGAAGGATATTGGTAGAATATGTAGCACTACATGAGAAGGAAAAGATGAAAACAGCCATTTTAGGCCTAAAGGAGAGTAAAAATGTCCTTTTGTGGTTACAGGAATGACAGGAATAAATTACCAGAAACATTGAAAGTACAGTACTGTATTTAGAGTTAAAGTTTGGAGACATCAAAGGGGAAATGGCACTCAAACAATTTAAGGTAAAAACGATGGTAAAATAGATATATGCAGAAATTACCATCGAAGTATATACTCCATTGCAAGTATATTGCTTAAAAATGCGGAAATTTTAAGTCCAACAAATTTTTTTATATATAAAGAAAAGAAACCTTCTATCCGGTTTCGAACTGAAAAATTAGAAAATTCTGTTTCTTAATAATATAAATAATATTTTAAAACTGCGGCGTTGAACGGTAAAATTATTGAGTTGAAGTGCTGTTTTTTGTGATTATTCAACCCTTATCAGAGGTTCAGATAACTACGTTTTCTTAATAATAATCACGATGGAGCTGTCCTGTTAAGCAACACATCTACTTAAACAAACGTAATATTTAAAACCTTCCTCTGTCACTTTCAATTTTTAATGCCTCTGGCTACTGAGAAAAACTTTTCCTTATATTACGACTTCAGCAAAGTGCTAATTTGTGGGAAAAGTCCTCTGTATACTTCTGCATACAATTCCTAATTATTCGTCGCATCGCCGTCAGCTTTGCATATGGCCACCATTCTCTTCACCCATCTCATTTCTTCCTACAGCTCACATGGCAGTTTCTTTATAGTATTAATTTACTAATGAGTTATTTAATAATCCCCCCAGGAAAACCTAACAGCCGTCTTTTACACTCTCTCGAACAACTGTATCTGATAATTTTGTACGCATATTGTGAATCTAATACCATCCATGAAACTCAAGCAAGTTTTGCAGAACCTGGTTACCACCTCTTTATCCTCTGCAAAACAAGCAAATACTAGACTCACTTATTCCTGAACGAGAGGAATGAAACCAATTAATCACTAAGATTTTGATTTCTCGCAGATTTCTAGTACATGCCGTTCAAAAGAACATTTTTTTTATTATCATTTCAGAGAAAACTGAAAAGTACTATAAACATAAATTCAGACTATTGAGCAAAAAATTAAATGAAATACTTATTGTCTTTCACTGTTAAATTAATAGTGGCATTTGTCCTATTTTAATAAAAGAAAAATATAACTCTGAGTTTGATTCTTTTTATTGATTAAGACCATATGAAGTCTAGTGTGTTTTGGCAAAGGTAGGACTCCGTATTCCATTTCATGACACCACGATACTAGAGAAATCGTATTCAACTTCCCAAAAGGAATTCCTCCACGTGCATATTGCTCTCCAACGTCGAAGAATAATATTTGGGCGCCAAACTAAGATCATCCAAGCCTTCCCAGATGTTCTACTGATTGAGCCACGTGGCACACCCTTTGGACTAAATATACTAGCAAGACAAATTTTCTGGACAAAAAGAGTCGAAGGTGAAAGCAGTGTTGTTAGTAATACCTTGTTGCTTTAGTCCTGGATTAAGGCGCGTTTTGGTGATGTTTAATCATAGCAACGTTTCGCCCGAAGCCACCGAGCGTCTTCTAGGTCTGATTTCGGTTTACTTGTGACTGAATTATTGTTTTTTGTCAACGAAAATAAGCAATCGTTCCTGAGATATTACATATCAGATACTGACCATGGACGTTATTTTTCTTTAACTGCAATTTCAGCGCCGCTTTTTGCATGGTTATTCAAAACACATTTCCGCGGTTCACTTCATCTATAGCCTCCGTCTCAGCTTATATCTGATGAATCTTTAAATATTTCCAAAGCTCACCGGATGAAGATTAACATCCAAAGTCCTCAAACGCAATATCTCAAGAATGTTTTCGTTTAAAACCATGTTTTCATCTGCAAAAACAACAAATTGTGTACAGTTTTCAGTAATATTACTTGAAATATTTTTTTTTTCATTTGTCATAAATAGAAATGAAAGAATCTGCATACACCAACTGATAAAAAAGTAAGTTACCATACATTCTTTTACATACAAACATTTTCGTCTCATGTTTATTAATGCTTAGGAACATAACGAAAGTCTGGTAATTGAATTAGGCCTAAGGGTTTTTCTAAACTAAGGAAAAATTGATTTCAAATAATTGTTTGTTTGCATTTAGAATCATGAAAGTACAGTAAATTGTAGCTTTTTCCTGGCATAGTTATTAAGCTGGTAATGTCAGTCGGGATTTGAGTGGTCTGGCAGCTCGTGGTCAAGATATTCACTTCATATTCCATATTTGTGTGTGTGTGTGTGTGTGTGTGTGTGACGTACACTAGGACCTACCAAGTTTGTGGAATTCTCTCACTAGCGGATTAAACAGCCCAAAAACTGGTATCATACAAATTTACTTTTTTAGTCTACTCAAGGGAAGGTATTACACTAGGCTGCTTAATTTATTGAGCTAAATGTATAGACTCAAAAATCTGTCGCAATGAAACGATCAGCTCGTATTTTCATGTTTCTTTTGAATAAATAATGACGCTAATAATGTAGCAAATAGAATAATCATACAAGCTAATAAAATATTTTTATGAAAGATTTTTTAATGAAGCAGAGTAGCTGTATTACGAAAAACTGGGAAACTGTGTGGAAAAAAACTCGATATAATAATTTATATGTTAATAATTTGTTCTTAAGGCAACGAGAGAAGTAAAGGAATTGGGTTACAAAACTTTGGTCAGACCATTGCTTGAATATGGTGGTGTAGTATGGGACCATCATTTTACGTATCAAATACAGGAGTTGGAGAGGGTGCAAAGAAGAGATGCTAGATTTGTTTCTGGAAATAATTGCAGAATGCAATCAGTGACGGATATGATAAAGGAGCTGGAATGGGATTCATTGCAAGACATGAGGAGGGTCATGGGAGTGTACAGGGCATATACTGGCGATGAGGCATGGAAAGATATTGCAATAGGTATGAAAAGTAGTGCATGGAAGGGAAAAGATGACCATGACCACAAGCTGGCACTCGATTTCAGGCAGAAGGGTGTGGGAAGATTCTCTTTTTTAGGTAAGGGTGTCAGGGATTGGAATGAGTTACTAAGAGAAATGATAAATAATTTACCGAAAACTTTGAAAGAATTTTTTTTTTTTTTTTTTTGTAACAGTTTAACGTCCCTTTTTAACAACGTGGTCTTTAGAGACGGGAAAGGATGGGGGCAAGGAATGGGAAGGAATTCGGCCATGGCCTTTTGAAGGAAGCATCCCGGCATTCACCTGGAGTGATTTGGGGAAACCATGGAAAACCCAAATCTGGATGCCCGGACGGGGATTCGAACCGCCGTCCTCCCGAATGCGAGGCCAGAACGCTATCCGTTACACCACCACGCTCGGTTGAACGAATTTAAAGATAAAATTTGTTGAGGGCAAATATGGATGGGTGCAGGGTAGGGGGAAGATGGAGGTGTAGGGAAATTGCCACCGGAGCCTGTGCTCCATTGCAATTAAATTAAACTTGACCTTTTCTGGTATACTTTTATAATAATCTGATGGTGCGTAAATCTATACTATTATAAATTTATAAACAAGCTGCGTATGTCCTAAGGTTTGACCTGATGTCAATAGCGCAGCAATTTGGATGATGTTTTCAAATTTTTAGAGCTAATAGTCTAGATTAAAATAAGTGGAAATGGCTTTTGACTTATATATACCGAGGAAAAGAGCAGTAAATTAAATTCGATTCGAACTGGAAGAAATATACGTACAGATAACTGTATTTGAAATTACCACTCCTTTGAAGAAATATTGACAAAAGATTACACTACAATCGTATATAGATTCTGTTTTATCCTTTGATTTCGATTACTTGGTTCTTCAATTTTGTACACTAAAATAAACAGAATACGCGAACCAAACGTAATAAGACTCTTAAAACGAATAGTTCGTCTGGGAATTGTTATTACCAATTCGCATTTTACTAACACCAAAGGACCTCCTAATTCGTAGCCGGTTTGTCATCTTTAGCTATTGCTTTTCACAGATATCGAACACACTGTTAAACATGCTGAAAAGCAAGATCTTTATGTTACGAGGGTGAGTCAATTGAAACCTTAATTTTTTAAAAAATATTTTTATTGTGCAGAAGAGATACAAAGCTGTATCACTTTTCAACATAATCTCCCCCACGCTCAATGCAAGTCCTCCAGCGCTTACAAAGTGCATAAATTCCTTTAGAAAAAAATTCTTTTGGTAGTCCGCACTACCACTCATGCACCGAGTGGCGTACCTCTTCATCAGAAAGGAACTTCTTTCCTCCCATTGCTTCTTTGAATGGTTCAAACATATGGAAATCACTTGGGGCAAGGTCTGCTGAGTATGATGAATGAGGAAGATACAGGTCTGGGATTGTTGCAACTGTTGTACGGGCAGTGTGGGGCCTTGCATTGTCATTTTGCAAAAGGACAGCTGATGATAGCAATCCACGTCGCTTTGATTTGATTGCAGGCCGAAGATAATTTTTTAGGAGATCTGTGTATGATGCACTGGTGACAGTAGCCCCTCAAGGCATGTAATACTCCAAAATGACGCCTTTTCGTCCCAAAAGAGAGTCAGCATAACCTTCCCTGCTGATGGTTCTGTTCGAAACTACTTTGGTTTTGGTGATAAGGAATGGCGCCATTCCTTGCACGCTCTCTTCGTTCCCGGTTGTTGGAAGTGAACCCAGGTTTCGTCCCCAGTAACGATTCTTGCAAGGAAGCCATCACCTTCTCGTTCAAAACGCCGAAGTAGTTCTTCACAAGCATCAACACATCGTTCTCTCATTTCAGGAGTCAGCTGCCGTGACACACATCTTGCAGACACTTTGTGAAACTGGAGCACATCATGCACAATGTGGTGTGCTGAACCATGACTAATCTTTAAACATACTGCAATGTAATTCAGTGTCACTCGGCGGTTTTCCATCCCTATGGCTTCAACTGCTGCAATGTTCTGTGGAGTCACAACTCGTTGTGCCCGACCTGGACGAGGAGCATCTTCCACTGAAGTCACACCATTTGCGAACTTCCTACTCCATTCGTAGACTTCCTGCTGTGACAAACATGCATCACCGTACTGAACCTACATTCTTCGATGAATTTCAATAGGTTTCACCCCTTCACTACTCAAAAACTGAATAACAGAACGCTGTTCTTCCCTGGTGCAAGTCTCAAGTGGGGCAGCCATCTTTATACTGATAGTGCGACGGTATTTGTGCATCTGCACTATGCTGTCACCTACAGGCCATTCTGCACGCTTACCAATTTGCAGGATAACAGCGCGAAATTTCCAGTTTTTATTACAAACTAGCTGACCCGACAGACTTCTTTCTGTCAAAAGTTATTGGTCTGTCATAGTCCAATAGAAAAAATAAATAAATAAAACGTATTATAGAGTTATCACTTTATATATTGATTTAATGTCTCAATAATATACGACGTTTACTTACAAAAATAAGTTTTCTGTTTCGTACACTGCAAGACTTTAGTAATACGATAGTGTGATGATATTTTTATTGTAATGCTTTATGGTACACGATATTTTTTGTTTGGTTACTTGGCGCGTAAACAAATAAAGCTGACGGTTTTCCAACGCGGGAGCAGGCAACATACAACTGTCCATGAGAGAAGCATGGGTTTTCAAGATTAGCGCCACAAACACTCAATGACTGACCCTGGGATTTATTTATAGTCATAGCAAAGGCAAGCCGCACTGGAAATTGCAGTCGTTTAAATTCAAATGATGCGTCAGTTGGTACCATTGCGATGCGAGGTATCAACACATCTTCTCCCTTATATTTTCCCTTCGGAATGGTTGCTTCAGTCACATTGTTCAGTAATTTTTTGACTGCTAGCCGTGTGGCATTACAAAGACGCGATTGGTTGATATTTCGCAACATTATGACCACCGATACTACTTTTAATTGAAGATTATGAGGCAGCAATCATGGCAAATCCAGTGAGTTCAAAAATTCTGGTGGATAGTTCACAACATCATCTTGGTTAGTTGCACAATCAACTGATTTGTATGTCCTTAATTAACCGGCAACTTCATTTTGAATTTTAAAATTTATTTCAATTACATCCGTGTTTTTGTCTTTGTAATATAGATCGTTCGTTCAACCAAAGAATTGACAGGAAATGTAATGCAGCCAGTCAAAACGTCTGCTGGGATTTTGTCATTACCAATGCCAATGAGTTATTTTGAAAACATTTCTTCAAATTTACCATTTTGCAATCCCTTAGATAATTATAAAGCATCCTTGTTTTGTTTGATTAACAGGCAGTGATTTTATTTTCGTTGATCACACGCAAACCGTTTTTTTTTTTTTTTTTTTTTTTTTTTTTTTTTTTGACTTTTTTTTTTCTTCGATCTTTATTTTGGGCAGGCATATACTAATATCCATACAGTCTAATCAAATTTAATGCATACCAGAGATAATCCTAACTCGCCTTTTTGTTTTGTTATGATTGACTGGTTTGTATGGTATTAACGAAAATATGAAGAAGAAAAAATTAGCCCAATTGATCGCGCCGTTCTCGAGTTTTGAGCTTAGCGACATATTTGGCGATTCATTTTTATTTATTTAAAAGTAAGAAAGTATTATTACTCATACCCAATTCAATCATCATGAATTCTACCTGAACATAATTTAAAACGAATGGAACCCATCACCACAAGGCTTACCACAACTTTGAATAGGATAAGTGTGGCTCGATCGTCAGACGCTAATGCATATCGCTTCTCAACTAAAATACCAGTAACAGATTTTGTTTGTTACGTATTCTCAATATTGCATCCTTCGAAACTAATGAATTCTATTTTCATAGTCGAAACTTTCTGGATGAACGGCATGGGTCTAAATGTAAACACACTGAACAAATAAACACACAATTGGTTTTCGAGAGAAGCGAAAGTTTAATAGCAACCAAGAAAATGCCACGCACGGAGGAAATAAAGATAACACGTACGTCAGTGATATTATTTTCGCTGATCACACGCAGGCATAGATTAATATCCATTGAGCCTAATTAACTTGAAGTCATACCAAAGACAATCCCAACGCGCCTTTGTTTTGTTTTGATTGAGGGAAAAGAAAAGTGTTGTTTTTAGTATTTTCCTTCCAATTTTTTCTCTCCATAAGAACCTTCCTCGTGCCTTAACGAAAATATATAAAAAAAGAATTAACCGAATTGGTGGAGCCGTTCTCGAGTTTTGTGGTCAGCAAGACATTTGGCGATTCATTTTTATTATATAGAAGATAGATTTAAGGTTTTCATTTGACTCACCCACGTATATTCAATGATCTGTTCCGTTTAAAGGCACAAAAATTAATGCTGTTGATAAACTAATAGTTCCTGAGTATGAAGTATTTATCTCTTATTTTTTTTTTTTTTTTAAAAAAAGAAGTAGTATATATGGGAAAAAGTAAAATAGTGATTATAAGTCAATTATCTTCAGATCTCGTCAGAAATGAAGCTTTCAATAAAATGCCTCGTTCTTTATTTTTCGCAATTGTTTAATTAAATAGAATTGTTATTAAAACGCTCATAACTATGATTTTGTAATGTACGTTTTCGGTTGAAGTTTATATCGTCATAAAATTGGAACTTCTTACATGCTATTGAGTTAATTCCGGCAGCAGTGTGGAACCAATGAAATCAGTAGCGGCTCGTCGTTAAACGCTGTGAGGTGGAGCCGCCCCAAAAGATATATTAAAATATGTTTTTAAATAGAGTAAAACAGAATTTAAATTAACAGGAAGCATTTAGAGAATTTTGCAAAGACGTTTAAACACTGTCAGTCAATATTTTTAGAACTGTTGATATAAAATAAAACGGGTAGTATTTTTAAGGCTGCGCCTTTGGAACGCCGTTACATTGCATGTAGCAGAGGATTGGGGGCGTCGCTTTTACGGAGTATAGTTCTTATGGGCTCGTAGTTGGCTCAACTTGCAGAGCCTACTGCAGTTTCACCAACCCCATCATGATTTTCTTGTAACGCTAGTTACAACGTAGGGAAATCAACAGAGTGCTTGAACTTCCACTCTCGAATCCCTGTCATAACTTTGTTTTTGTAGAAAATCAAAACATGGTTTTAGATTTATTATCTTAATATGTCCCAGATG
Organism: Vandiemenella viatica; assembly: GCA_031002005.1. NCBI lineage: Eukaryota > Metazoa > Arthropoda > Insecta > Orthoptera > Morabidae > Vandiemenella > Vandiemenella viatica. The sequence continues at coordinate 181,290,501 of JARYHS010009186.1, forward strand.
TTAATAATATATAGACAGATAAAAAAATTAGCCACGTGTAAGTTAGTTATCCGCCGCATTATTTTTGACTATTTACTGTTCCTCGGGTTGAAAAACGTTTAGAAACACTGCATTAGAAGCTTTCTCATGGCGAGAAGGCAATATTGTTTCTGTTTCTTAGTTTTTTTTGAAGGAGAACTATGCATGGAAGCACGAAGCAGAAAATTAGGCTCAAGCAATATGTAATACAGGGATGGCCAACCCGCGGCCCGCGGGCAGCTTGTGGCCCGCGGAGCTGTATCATTAATTCATTATATACGTAAGCTTTGACTGTCAATGGTGATATCTACACTAAGTTAAGCAGATATTCAACCAAGATCATCGCTCGATTGATCTTGCAGTGATGGAAAGTGCAGGTGTACAACCGAGCATTATCACGGCTAATGTTCCTATAACTTTCAGCGCGTTAGTGGTTCGCCTGACTGATTCTTGGAGCGCTTGTGTCGGTTATTGATCTCCTAGCATTTAATGTTTCCACCCATAGATGGAAGTACACTCTTTTCTTTGATAGTTGTATTTGATTCGAAATGCATTGTCTAAATTCCATGTGTCTGTTGTACTGAAGTATTTGTGGCGTTTTGTCGTGATCGACTTTTAAGAACTAGTTTCTGTTTTATATACGTCGTGTGTATGTAAGTATTACTGTTGTTAAAAATACATGATATTCGTGTTGTTGCATCTTTACCGAATATATTCCCGGTACTATTATTTTTAAGCGTTGCGATTGTAGTAGTTTCTGCAAAATACAAGCACGTGACTTTCATTCATTTCTCTTTCTAGTTCAATTAAATAATGGCTTCAACTAGCAAAGATGTTGGATCAAAGAAGCGAAAAGCTGCAGATGAACTGAGAAGTTTTCAGGATAAGTGGACAATTAACTATTTTTTTTGTAGAATTTATAGCTAAGCCCATATGCTTAATATGCAAAGAATCTGTTTCTGTATTGAAAGTCTACAACATGAAACGGCATTATGAAACTAAACATGCAAATAAGTTTGATGAGTTCCAAGGACAATTTCGATTAGACCAGGTAAATGACTTAAAAAGAAAACTTTCTGCATAGCAACAGATATTCACTAGCACTGCTGCAGAGTCAACATGCCACGTAAAAGCGAGCTATGCAGTAACTTCAAGATTAGCCAAGAAATCGAAGCCGTATTCAGATGGTGAAATGGTGAAGGAAGGTTTGGAGAGCATCGTTGAAATTATGTGTCCAGAAAAGAAAAAGGAATTTTCAAAAATAAGCCTCTCTCGTCAAACTATTAACAGGCGTGTCGAATACATTGGGAAACATATTGAAGATAATTTGAAAAGCAGAGCACCTGATTTCGTATATTATTCTCTAGCATTGGATGAAAGCACAGATACTGCGCAAGTAGCGATTTCTTAAGAGGTGTTGATATCCATTTAAACAAAACAGAAGAATTAGCGGCTCTATATCCACTCAAGAACGTTACAACTGCACGCGATTTGTTAGAGTCAGTTACAGCAAAGTTAAATCGTTTTTCGTTAAAACTTCACAACTTATCTGCCGTGACGACGGATGGAGCTCCTGCAATGGTTGGAAAACATGAAGCTTTAGTAAAACTGATTGAAAGTGAAGCCTGCAAACTTGATAATACCTCATTATTAAATTTTCATTGTATTATTCATCAAGAGAATTTATGTGCCAAGTCTTTAAAAATAGATCATGTCATGAGCGTGGTTATCGAAATAGTGAACTTCTTTAGATCGAAGGGGTTGAACCACCGTCAGTTCCAAGAATTCCTCAAACATTTGGATTCTGACTATAATGACCTTACATTTTATACTGAAGTAAGATGGTTGTCCCGTGCAAAAATGTTAAAAAGAGTGTTTGATTTGAAGAAATCATTCTATGCAAGCAAGTTGAAAAGTATCTCAGAATTTGAAGACGTGGCTTGGGTTTGTGACTTCGCGTTTATAGTTGACGTAACTAACCATTTAAATAACTTGAACATTCGTCTGCAAGGCAAAGACCAATTGGCTAATGATATGTTTGATATAGTTGCCGCGTTTCAAATGAAACTTGGGCTTTGGGAACAACAGCTGAAAAATAAAAATTTCACTCATTTTTCTACGCTATCATTGGTAGCAGACGTCACACAGACGTTGGCGATTAAGTACAGTTCACTCATATCAAACTTAAAACTTGAGTTTGAAAACCGATTTCAAGATTTCAAAAAACATATTGCACAACTCAAGGAGAAATTCCACCAGGTTGGTTCGGAAGAATTTTACAGAAAATTTGTGTACAAGGAGAAATATCCTTCATTTTATAAACATGCTTTGCGGATTATTTCCCTATTTGGAAACACTTATGTGTGTGAACAGCTTTTCAGCCGGATGAACAGTATCAAGTCTTAAAACAGAACACGAATCACCGATGTTCATTTGGAGAACTTTATGCGTGTAGCCACAACTTCTCTCGATATCAACATTGATGCCCTTAGTTCTGTAAAACAATGTCAAAAGTCGCATTAAGATAAGTGTATATTTAATACATCATTAAATATCTAATAATCTAATTTCATTTTAAGTGTTGTTTTCCTTCATGAAAATCTTAATATTTTTTCCAAGAAAATTATGCATGCGGCCCGGTAGAGAGTTGTAGTTCTATAATTTGGCCCGGCTGCTGAAAAGGTTGGCAACCTATGATGTAATACTTTGTCGTCGTGGCTATGAAAGGCAGTGCCGGATTAATAAATTACTAGGCCCCTCTGTTTTTGAAAAAATTATCTGTGTGTGTTAAAAGTACGAAGAAAAGGTTTCGTAGATGGCTAATTGAATTGATCATATTCTTTATTCAATTAAACAAACGAATTTTACAATTTATGATGTTTTGACAATTACTTTTATTTATCGTACACTACAATGAAACAAAAAAAAAATACATTTTCTTCCTATTAATTTTATTATTTTACTGTGGATATATTTCTTTTTACTATTTTTATTCAATGATAAATTATTAATTCTCAGAGGGCATTAAAAAACTGGGGGTTCTAGGCTAGTGCTTAGTCGTGCCTGTTGCGTAATCCTGCACTGCCTCCAGGTAAACTTGTTGTTTTTTCGACTAGTCAGTCATTGTTTTCATTTTGGCCAATTTGAAAGCATTTATCATTGTTTAATTTCATAATCATTTCTTTAATCCGGCAGGACATGTAGGTAACGAGATTTTCACACGTCGAAAATTTTTGTATTGCGAGATTCTTAGTCCTCATTAAGCTGTTCTTCCAGTCACCTTTCCCTTCAGCAATGAAGATCAGTAATCTGTAGAAAAATTTCAGTGTTGCAAATTAATGCGGCCACCACTGCTTGAAATCCTTGAAGACAAATATTAAACCGATATAACTCTCATTCTGTCCATTTACACCTATCAAGGGTTTTCAGCCCCAGCTCCATTCAAGCCTACACTATCTCGTCACTTTCGGGGTACTGACTGTGTATTACAATTGCCAGCGAGCGCATTCTTGCTCGACAACGGAAAATTCCCGGACTCTCATACCCTATTACAACAATATGTTCTTCCAGCAACCAAACATCAATCCCTAATTGTTTATACTGAAGGCAATAATAAAGTAGAGCCAAAAAAATTACTTTAAATTTAACGACAACATTAAAATATTATAAATCACAATTAAATATTATAATTGGAACAAGGGGGGCCTTGTAATATGTGGCAGTATTTCAAATTGTTACTATAGATTTAATACTTCAGAATCCGTTTGTTGTTACTAACACATATTGTATACTTTGGTTCTGTCTGAAACAAAACAGTTTGCAATTTCATTAGTATTTAAGCATTAATATAAAATAGTACTTACGTAAATATGTACTTAGATTTGTCTCTAATTTCTCTAGATAGATGTTTTACTTCGTCGATTTCCAATATACACATAAAGATATATTGTGTCATTCTTTCCTCTTGATCTCGAGATACCATTCATGTATATAGTGCAGGGCCGGATTAAGAAAGCACGAGGCCCGTAGCAAATGTGAAGAAGAGGCCCTTGATTGTTGCCGTCCGGGGGAAAATTGTAGAGCTAAAAAAAAAAAAAAAAAAAGTTGCCTGCTAGCCTAGGTGCGGGGCCCCCCTAGGATGCGTGAGGCTCCCTAGAAGGCGCGAGGCCTCCTAGAAGGCGCGAGGCCCCCTAGAAGGCGCGAGGCCCGTAGCATTTGCTACCTCCTGCTACGTGGTTAATCCGGTACTGATATAGTAATAAACAGTATCAACAGCATGAATATTTTGTATTTTATTGTAACGCGAAACTAATACAGTAGGTACTTAAAGTGAAATGCACACAAGGTATTGCCAACATTTTGGTGCTTATGGTGATAAGAAATTATTTCGTCTTATAAAATTTGGTAAATTTGTTTATTGTTTAGGCGATTGTAACACTTGTGAAAAAATTGCTAAAGCCTACAAAAAATTACTAAAAATATTAAGATTTAGTTTGAAAAATTACTTTTACATTAAATAAATATAATTCTGCCCCAAACGTAGACAACTGAAGTTGCAAGGCGATTATCACTCTCATTACTAATATTATCGATACATACTCAAAAACCTGAAAGTAGAAATAAATAAGGGATCGGTAATAGTGACAATAAATATTTTAAAATTTTACATCAAAATATGTAATACATGAGAAAAAGAAAAGTAGTATTAGACCCACTGACAGATACAACCAACCTGACAGACTTATACTTCCTGAAGTAGTCAGGATTATTGTTAGCGAAACGAAATATTAATATTTTCATTTAAAAATAGTACATCGAAAATAGCTTATTGTTGCTGGTTAAATCCTCATTTATTTATGGTCAAATTTATTAATTAAGACATAGCTAAAAACTTAGTAATCAATTTAAAGATAGCAGATTATAGTTAAACGTTGTGGGATAGGTTATTCTGACAACTTTATATTCTCATATATTTAATAAGATAAATACTTTAGAATCAGTTTGTTGTTACTAGCAAATACTTTATTCTTTTGTTCTGTCTGAAACGAAACACTATGCAACATAATTAGTATCAAAGCGTTAAAATAAATATCTGCTAGTAATAAAGTAAATAAATAATCTTAAATAATTGATTACTGTTACTCACATTATGAAGGACAACATTAATATAGATCCTTAAAATTCGACAGTATATTTAAATTTGAAATCATAAGGGTAATTAATATTCATTGACTATTTCTGTTGTAAATATAATACTTCCTTATTTAGTTATTTCTGAAATATTAGAATAGTAAATTGTTAGAAAAATCATAAATGAAGTAGCTTTATCTACTTGTTAATTACAGTAGGTTAATCAAGGAGGAGTAAAGCTTTAAAAATTATTAATCACTTAGTATAAATTTTTTCAGACGTCCTACGCTATTAATTAAACTTATGTTTTTTTTAGTACTTAAGGTTTGTTTAGAAGGTACTAAAAGAAAGAAATCATGGCTGAAAAGAATGGCGCCTATTGCAGGTTAATGGGAATGGTGTGAGCAGCAATGAGGGTATGAATAGGTTTCATTGGGTTTGTAGGGGAGAGAGAACAGGGGAACTAAATAAGGTTCTCTCATTGCTTTGTACTAGGGACAGGAAAGTTTCGGAGCGGAACAAAAAGGTCAAGGAGATGGGCGAAACGATCGGGAAGGTGCGTGAAAGAATAATTCTTTCACGCACCTTCCTAATTATTAGGGCCCTTCAGCCTCAGCCTATAGAGTCAGAAAGGAGAGACGATGGGTTTTAGTGGGGAGGGTGAGAAGGATGGTTGGTAGGTTATTCTACTTCCCCGTTTGGTTACAGAATAAATTGATTGTTTAATATCACAATATTTCTTAATTTAATCAAAATTATGCATAGTTTAATAATCATTAAAATTGTTCTACGATCTGCGCACAGGGTTTTAAAGGAGAAGGAGCATCTTCAATTATTATACATTATTATGTTTTTAAACATAAATATCCCTTAGATTTTTCTGAAAAGAATGGTGAGTTGTAAAATGAAATTGTCCATATATATATATATATAGTAATATAATTGACATTATTAATAAGTGTATGTACTGTTTCACATCCCCGAGATTTTTCTCATATGAGATCAAAGTGAACATATATATCTATCTATATATTTAAAACTGTGAGAGAGTCCATTTTCAGTTATCATAGGGTCAGGATTGTTCCTATTTTATGTTAGATGCTGCTGGTGAGGTGATAAAAAGTGGTGAACAAAGGGGTAATGAACGCAGATGTGCAGTGGGAAAAATCATAAATGTTAAATAAATAGTTGATGCTGATGAAACAATTAGATACAGGGTTGAAAAGGGAAATGTCACCGCTGTGTATATTGGAAAACTAGTTATAAGACTCATGCTGGTGAAATGTAGGAGTATAACGAGGAAAGTAACAGAGTTTTGTAACTTGATAGAGATTATTATTATTTTTTATTAATTTTTAATTGCTATGAAGCTAACACTCAAGTGGCAATTTTCCCAGTCATCCATCTACCCCTGTTTTATATACATATTTTTTTAGGTATACAACCCATATTTTTGTTGCACAACAAGAAAGGAGTTTACCCTTGTTGAGCTGAAAGAGTAGATGGTCAATAGTGTATACCAAGCAATTAATTTACTTCTAAACAATACGAATATAATAGAAATATAGTAAATGCTTCGTGTGTAACTCCGTGTGAGGGAAACGTTTCTAAACAAAAAATTTCTTCTTTCTTATTTTTCAGGTGACAGGAGTACTTCCCAATATATTTATTTCTTACAAAAGAAATTAAAAAATGGCAGTCCATAGAGGAAAATATCGGCAGTCGAGACCATATGATTACATTTATGGTAGGTACCATTAAATAACTTTAATATTCCATTTTTGAATAGTTTATTTTTATTTATTAAGAGAGATTTTCCTCAATACAGAGGTTTTTCTCCAACACAACATGCCTTCAGCTTCTTGATATGTTTTTGATTGATTGTCCAGCTTTCTGGTCTATAGAAGACTATACTTTCAAATAATGATATGAATATAATTCTTTTAGTTCTATTCATAACACTCTTGTTCTATAGAAGTGAATTTATTATCCCGATTACTTTCCGGCCATTAGTAATTCTTTTATTAATTTTCCGAGGCATTTTGTTCGTTTTTTTAGCATTTAGTATTTTTTATATGAGTGGAGAGCTGGCCCACTGCAAAACTCCCAACCTGGAGGACCAGGTAATTTTTTTTAAGGTTTTCTTCCTTTAGCTAGTTTGGTCCACCCCGGGTATTTTTTTCCCCGGTACCCACCATATCTGGTGGCCATTCCCCTATCCGCCACCTGGGGAGGCGCCCGATGGGAGACTAATAACTCCACACGGGTTCTGAATAGTAATAGGTTGATATGCAACAGGGCTTCTCCTCCTGTTAATAGCCATTGTTCCCATTACTCACCTCCTTGCTCTCATTTGTTATGTGGCTACAATTACAATAAGTTCTTTCTATGATAATTCCCCTGTTATCACTCCTTGGTAGTACCTATAGGTCTCATCAAGCCAGTTACTTAACATTCACATCCTTCTTCTACCCCCAGTAATTTGTTGCCCGTTCTTATTAATAACTGTTTTATTGCCCTCTCCCTATTTAGTTTCATAATACAGCTATAACAATTTACAGAGGCGGCCTTAGGGGGTGGCGAACGGTGCAATCGCCCAGGGCCTCGCTCTTCGAGGGGCCTCGCGCAGCTACCCAAGTTGATTAAAGTTTATGTTAAAAAAATTATTTTATCTTTAGCTGTTAGTGTAACAATAAAGTAAACTTGTTTAATTGATTGTAAAGTATATATTAATTACTAACTAATAAACATTTCTTAATTAGATTTATTGATTGTCACATTCATATAATCGCAGGAGAAAGGGCTGATATTGATGGACTACTGTATGAAGAAAACGACGGCGGTATCACAGTGGTGACATAAATAACAGAAAAATCATTAACTGAATTACTGAAGTGTACCTCACTATCGAAGTAGTCTTGAGAATTATTGCCACCACACGTAATACAGTTGCGTCCGCAGAAAGAAGTTTTTCATGGTTAAAAAATATTAAAACATATTTGAGGAATTCGATGACACAAGATTAATTTTCAGCTCTTTCTATTCTTTGAATTTAAAATGAAATAGCTCATCGTTATTTCATTGTGCTTTTATTAAATATTTTATTTTCAGGAAAAGGCGCAAACATCATTTTTAAATCCCTGTGCGTATATCTTCCAAGGCCTTAATGATTTGTCATCTTTATATTGGTTAACTTTTAATAACTCTTCTAATATAATATTTTAAAATTTAAAGTTTATTTTTATGATTTTTTCATTTACCGTTGATCATCAGAAAGACCTACGATTAATATATTTTGTACAAAGGACAAGGGCGTCACAAAGATCTGCCGCCCGGGGCCTCGCAATGATTAAGGCCGACGCTGACAATTTATAGTTGCATCACAGAGTCATCAAACTAAGTGGAAACGTACAAGTTAGTGGCAGTATTGACGTCAAATGGCGTAATATGAACATGTGATTGATTTCTAACGTGTCTGAATGATTGTTCTCCGGAGAAACAGGTTTTTCCTGCAGCTCCTACAGGGCACACTGCTGCGACAATAGATAGAAGAGGGTTGTACACAGTGGTGTGGTGTAAAGGACCACAGAATGTGACCACAGTTTGGGTTACTGCCATCGTGACTGTATGGATGTAACAAACAAAATAGCTTCGTCCACAGCGTTGGGTAGACGTTGGAGCACTGCAACGGATGTGGACATGACAGCGTCGACTGTTCGAAGCTGTATGCTGAGGGCTGGACTGCAGACACGAATGACATTGCGCTGGTTTCCATCAACCAAAAAGTACCAATGCCTCAGTCTACAATTGGCACGAGAACGCCGTCACTGGCGTGCTGGTGGCAATATGTAGTATTTTAGGCAGAGTCCAGCTTGTTGTATAGTGACGGTCGAGCACGTTTTACAAGCAACAGTAGTGAACCCAAAGGGACAGACTGTATTGTTGAGTGGCATAGCAGACAAACGCCAAATGTGATGGTTTGTGGCGCTATTGGCTATAACATGCGATCTCGTGTCCTATGTACTGAGAGCAATCTGAACAGCAACCTTTACACTGGGGAGGTTTTAGAATCTGAGGCGCTAATCCTTCAGCAGGCTGCTCTGTATGCCATATTTTAACAGGACGATATCAAGCCTCTATGGTGAAGAATGTACAAGTCTTCTTCGAAGAACGACTTGTAATTCTGCTTCCCAGACCACCACGTTCAACTGACATGTCGTCCATCTAACGCGTCTGTGTTGGAGTCAGTCGGCAACTTGTTCCTAGTCGTCCTCCTCCAACCACTGTCTATGCTTTGTGGACACACCTACAAACAGCGTGGCAGTATGTTCTCCTTTGATTACATGCTACGGCGGCTAGAGGCTCTTATTACAGGATGTGGTGGCTTCATACCATACTGAATTATGATGGTCAGTCTGGATCAACCATTCTGTAATTCCAATCATTGTGAAATGTCTTTAACCTGTAGAATGTATTTAATTGTAATCACATGTCTCCTTCTTCGTATTGCAATTTTCACAAACAGTAGTTTACATGCAAAGGATCAGGCGGAGAACGGCATAATTCCATCTGTGAGAAACTGAAGTTCGAAATATAAGCTGCAGATAGACGCCAAGTTGACTGAACATATAGGTGTGATGTCATTCAGGATGTTTTCTCCCAAATAAAAAAATTCCTATCCGAAACAACTTTTACAAACTTTGCTTTTAGTGTTTAAATTGTTTTGTTTGTAACATTAAATAATCTTCCAATTATTATGACCCTAACTGACAAGAAGATGAATAAACAGGCGAAAATGCTGTCATCAATCTTTCGACTGGTTTGATTCAATCCTCCATCCCTTCCTATCTTGTGCTAACTTGTTCATCTCTACATATCTCTTTCAACTCACGTTCACAATTATCTGCTTCATATATTCTAATCTCTATCTTCCTCTACACTTCTTATCTTCGACTAACAAATTAACCAATCCAGCTTGTCTCAAAATATCACCTACCAGCTTGTCTCTTCTTTCTGTACGCTTCTTCCACAAACTTCTTTCCTCGACCATCATTTCAAAAACTCTTATATTTCATATAATTTATACTATTATAGACAATTCGTAATCTATGCAATTATAAGTCTGTAAGCAACGTGTGTGTGTATTAGAGGAATGAAACAGTATCACACAAAATGTACATCAATTTCTATGGTATTTTCAAATTTTTAGAGCTAATGATCCGGAGCAAAATCTGGGGCAACTGCTAATAACTTATATGTACCGAAGGACTGAGCAATTAAATGAAATCATTTCAACGTAAAAGTTATGAGCCACTCCTTTCAGGAAAACTGACAAAAAATCATACAATTTTTTCTTAGATTATGTTTCTTATCCAATCAGTTCTCCAAATTTAAAACATTGAATTTAACGCAATATGTGAATCAAACCTTTTAAGCGAGAGTAAAATATAATTTATTTTAAGCACTATCACCGACATTAATAAAATATTTGACACTTACACAATTTATCTTTGGTACGACATGTTTTGCAATCATAGCTGAATGTTGTACAATGTTAATTAAAACGTTCATGTGTGATACTTCTCCCCTACATGTCATATGGATGCGCAATTCAGTTTTTTTCTCGTATAAAGACACCTATAATAAGCATCAACAGGTAACAATATGTGTTTCTTATCTGCAAATATTCTGTCATAGTATCGTTCAAGAAGCGTGTGTACAAATTTTTTCTGCTCTTCGGACAACGGCCAGTAGAATAATCTGTTCTTTTTATTAACTAACAGTCATACCCTTAATTATGTAATGTTAATTTGTGATTTTAGCTTTTATCGCCATACAATTGGAACACTTTTAGTGAATACGCGGAGTAATAGTAATAGTAATAGTACTCTCATGCTATTGACTCTATGACGACAACAACGTGCAACCAATGAGATTTAAAAGTAACTAGGAATCCTAAAACCTATGCTACACCGCGTAAATTAGGGAATTAAATGCGTCGCGCCTTATGCTTTAACATGTCACGTGTCATTCTGTCCATGCAGCATTTCAACCTAACTACAAGTTTCGTTAATATTTCCGTTCGAAAATCATAGCTTCTGTCACATATGCATTAATATATAAATTGTATCGCGATCGAATCTTTGCAACTACTTACATGCGGCTGAAACAATGACAGTAGTAATATGGCGTCATTGAAAGCAAAGGAAATTAAACATAGTTCTTGGCTGCATTTCAAATTAACCATAAACTTCGCCGATGTTTCCTTTCGAAAATCATAACTTCTCACGTGACCATTAAAACATTTACTTTTTCGGAATCGAAACTAGGTGCTCCGAAATTGCTAATATGCAGCTAAAATAATTACATTCAAGCCTCTCGAAGTTAATACTGGATAATAGAATAAAATCGGTAAAGAATTTGTATGTATACCAAAGCAAACGCTCGCGAAGCAGCGGGCTAATGCTAATCTGGATATAAGTTTTCACTTAATTTGCAACCATGTTAGATTTAGTACACTGTTTTTATAATACTAACAAAGTATGTGATATTGATAGCTGCAGAATATTATGTTTATAAATGCAGTTTCAGATTCAAACTTATCTTTTGTGCAATTTTCAGATTCTAGCTATGTGGTCTCTGGTCCTAAGGATTTTCAACGTTGTGTTAATGAAGCAGCAAAGATGGAAACAGAGCTTGTAAGTCATTTAGCAATACCATGAGTTTTAACAATTATAGTACTGTGTCTTATTTAGAGAGAGAGAAAAATTATTGTTTCATTTTGCAGCAACCTCTACCAAAACTTTGACTATATGTTCAGTGATCATCCAAAGTATCCAAGATTGAGCTGGAAACTGAAATGCTCTGACAAACTTCCACCTCATCTTTTTAAAAGCTTCAGTGCAAGGCAAATGTAAGTGCTGTTATTTGTACATTATTTAGCATCAAAATTACCCAATAGTACTGGGTGACCGAACTTCGCACGGCATCTTTTGAGCTCTGTTCAGTACGCAAGATTGCATCAAAATCTTTAGAGAAGTTTTTGAGAAATTAATTTCATCTATTTTCAAGAGTTGCTCATTTAATAGTATTACAATGGCTAGATTATATATGTAACCATTATACGATAAAAACCTAACTTAGTTCACAAACTGAAACCAGAAGGAGGCATATTAAGCCATTGTGTTCCTTATATCTGGGAACTACAATTTAACGTGGAATCCGAACCACCGAACATCCGAGCGTAGTTCATATGATCAAATAAATCTCATACGAATTCTTCCCCCCCCCCCCCCGGGATTAGATCCCAGCACAAGAGCCAGAATTTTTAGAGCCAGCGCCTTAACCACATTTTCCTCCACTAATCATATTTGGGCTGCCATACTGCTCAATATTAGTTTTACATTAAATGTATTTCATATCTACCTAAATAATAATTGCAGTTACTTAACTAAAATTCATAAATGCACATAGTTCAACAATTTATTTTAAATAATCAGCTATATAATGTTTTATATTCATTTGCTTTATGGTTATCATCCGAATATATAAAGCGCTACAAGCTTACTGGTATCTCAAACTTCTACGAGATGATGATGTAAAACAACATTAATTTTTTTTTTTAAATCGCATTTTCTCAGGAATTTGCTTACTGATTGCTCAGGATTCTACGAGATGGTATTAGAACCGTTTCCGAGAAACCAGATACAAGAAATACTGATTTTTTTTAAAAAAAATTATTTCCAGGGAAGACACCTCTTTAGGCAAAACGTTATCTGCATATTAAATTTTATCCAAATTGTTAGAGTCAAGAAACTAAATAACATCAGTAGGCTTACTAGTACCTGATACTTCTACGAAGTTGGTGTTAGAGCAGTTACCGACACAACTGAATACAATAACTGCTCATTTTTTTCTAAAATAACAAGTTTTGCTAGGAAGACACCAATTTATATAAAATAATTGTTAAAAAAAACATAAAAACCGCCTTCAAAAAAAAAAAAAAAAAAAAGCACTAAAAATTTTAAAATAACTTTATACCTTGCTTAGGAAAAAGTAAATCTAAATAGACAACATTTTACATTACTTTCATTGAAATTTTGACATTAATTAGTTATTTTTGGAGTCGGTGCCAGCTGTCACATCGCGAAGATCGAATTACTGAACTTCTTTTGGCGTTAGAGGCGAAACGGGGAGTACGAACAAAAATTCCCAATATACAGCATGTCGTGAGGCAGATAGTGTTATTGTGGGAGACAGCTTAGGGAAACAAATTAACAGTATTTTAATCTGTGGCTTGGCCTTATTGGTCATCCAGGCATATCTCTGGCGCTACAGTGTCAGTTGGTAGGTTGCATCATGCAGTAAACGATTTACAGTTAGTATAATATCGGCGTATCATCTGTATGTTTCAGTTTTGTTGAAACATGTTTCTAGCATTAATTGTAGGTAAGCAGTAACATGATTCTTATTGTTTTTATCTTTTTGTTTTTCTTGCTTTCGCTGGCACCGACTCCAAAAATAACTAATTAATGTAAAATTTCAATGAAAGTAATGTAAAATGTTGTCTATTTAGATTTACTTTTTCCTAAGCAAGGTATAAAGTTATTTTAAAATTTTTAGTGCCTTTTTTTTTTTGAAGGCGGTTTTTATGTTTTTAAACAATTATTTTATTTTTAAATTTTTAGTGGTATTATAGTTCGTTTGGTATTTTAAATATGCCGCAGCAGTTCCCATTTTGCGAACTTCCTGGTAGCTCAGAGATTAAAGCGCTTGCTTTCAAAGAAGAATTCTGTCTTTATATACCACAACCACTTCCAGAACGGGGTGAATTGGGCGTTGTGTTAAGGAATGTCAGGCTATGTTTCGATCTTATCATAACATCTGTTAAAGCTGCTGCTCGATAACCGAAACATGTAACATCTGGGCATTAATACATACCACATACAGAAATCTCTCTGGAATATATCTGTTTGCTCCGGCATCACACAAAAAATATAGATTTTTAATTGGTTTTCACAAGCTTGGGATCAAAGTTGAAATCTGAAGTACATGTTGAGACATTACGACACATTTATTTTATAAATATTATGCCATGACTTAAAAATAGCTTAACTGATTTTGACGGGATTTAAAACTGTGGATTTTTGTAAAGAACATTGGAAATTAAAAGGGGTGAGGGTAAAGGGGAAGAGGGATTGAGCTTTTGTATACCAAATGTAGACTGCCTTTTCTGATTGATTTAAAGTATACGTGTGTAAATTTCTATTGATATCAGATAAAACTGTAGGTATGTATAAAAAAACAATTAAGGGGTGGGACGAAGAGTAGTTTGGTTTTTGTAAAGCTAGTGTGGGCAGTATTTTTCTCTTTGTTTTAAAGTATACACGTGCAAATTTCCATCGAAACCAGATAAAAACTGTAGCTTTGTGTAAAGAACATTTGCCAAAATTAAATGGGGTAAGGGAGTGAGTGGTAGGGTTTTGTAAACAGAATGTAGACACTATTTTTCTGTTTTTTTTTTTTTTTTAGTATACATGTGCAGTGGTCCATGGAAATCTGATAAAACTGTGGGTATCTATAAAGAACATTGGAAATTAGGAGGGGTGGGGGTAGAAGGGAAGAGGGGTTGGGCTTCAGCAACCTAATTTAAACACAATTGTTCTGTATGTTTTAAAGTATACGTGTGCAAATTTCCTTCAGAATCGGATAGAAACTGTAGATTAAAGGATGGAAAGGAAGGAGCGGAGTTTGGACTCTCGAAACCAAATGTAGACAGTATATTTCTGTTTGTTTTGCAGTATACATGTGCATACTTCCTTCAAAATCAGAAAGAAACGGTAGCTTTGTATAAAGAACATTGACAGTAATTAATGGGGTAGAAAGGGGGATAGGGTTTGCATTTTTGTGAAAGTTATGTGGACAGTATTTTTCTTTTTCTATTTGTTTTAAAGTATACGCATGCGAAGTTCCACCGAATCGAATCAAAATGTGGGTTTTGTACAAATATTAAGGGAAGGGGAGCTAGGGTAGTTTTTTTTATTTTTGGTCAGAGATCTTATCCATAAAAAATTACATATATATGTGCCAACTTTAATAAAGATCGGTCAAATGGTGTCGACTGTAGCTTTCTAAAAAGAAATTGACAAAAATCAAGGGGGTGGAAAAGGGGAGAGGGGTTCATTTTTTGCAAACCAAGAGTTGGCATCATTTTTCTCTTTGTTTTTAGTAAAAATTTGCTAAGTTCTGTCTAAACCGGATAAAAACTGTGGTTGTGTATAAAAATTAAGCAGTTTAATGGGGAGAGGGGGTGGTTTTTAGATCTTTTGGTCAGACACCTTCTTCGTGAAAAAATACATATAAGCACCAACTTTCATGGTAATCGGTCAAACGATTGCGACTGTAGCTTTTTATAAAGAACATTGACAAAAGTTAATGGGGTTGAAGGAGGAAAGGGGTTGAGCATTGGCAAACCAAATATTGACAGGATTTTTCTCTTTGTTTTAAAGTATACATGGGCAAAGTTCAATAAAAATCAGATAAGAAATGTAGATTTCTATAAAATTAAGGGGTGTAAAGGGAGACATGGGGTGGTTTATTTATTTTTTTTTGCAGAAACCTTCTCCATGAAAAATTACATGTATATGCCAACTTTAATGGAGACCAGTTAAATGTGTCGACTGTAGCTTGTATAAAGAACATTGGTAAAAATTTAGGGGGTGGATAGGGGGAGAGGGCTTCAGTTTTTTCAAACCAAAAGTTGACAGTATTTTTCTCTTTATTTTTTACTAAATTTCATCGAAATCGGATAAAAAATGTGGGTTTGTATAAAAATTAAGGGGTGTAAAGGGGAGAGGGGTGGTTTTTTATTTATTTATTTTTGGTCAGATTCTCCATGAAAAATTACATGTATATGCCAACTTTGATGATAATCGGTCAAACGGTGTCGAGTGTAGCTTTTTATGAAGAACATTGACAATAATTAAAGGGGTGGAAGGAGGGGGGGTTGAACTTTGGAAGACCAAATATTGACAGGATTTTTCTCTTTGTTTTAAAGTATACATGGGCAAAGTTCAGTAAAAATCAGATAAGAAATGTAGGTTTCTATAAAATTAAGGGGTGTAAATGGGAGAGGGGTGGTTTTTATTTTGATTTTTTGGTCAGAATCCTTCTCCATGAAAAACTACATGTAATTGCCAACTTTAATGGAGATCAGTTAAATGGTGTCGACTGTAGCTTTGAATAAAGAAAATGGCAAAAATTAAGGGGTGGATAGGGGGAGAGGGGTTCAGTTTTTTTAAACCAAAAGTAGACAGTATTTTTCTCTTTGGAAACCGAACCGTCGCGGCAGCTACTTCGCGATGACAGCTCACCAGGTGAAGGCAGCGGAGGTGACTGCCGAAACGTCGTGTTTAAAAGATCTTATCCGGCAGAAGACCCGTGAAGAATTCCTGTCTGCCATACGCCGGGAAAAACTTAATTGTCACATTTTTCTCTTTATTTTTGGCTATATATGTCCCAAGTATCATCGAGATCGAATAAAAAATGTGGATTTGTATAAAAATTAGGGGCGGAGGGGGTTAGAATGGGTGGTTTCTCAATGAAATTCATATGGGACCACTTTGGAGGTATACCCTATCCACTAAAAAAATTTAATTTAAATCGGTTCAAAATTGATGAAGATAACGCTAGTCATACATACAAAAAAAAATACAGACGAATTGAGAAACTCCTCCTTTTTTTGAAGTCGGTTAATAAACGTGAGAGCAAAAAGTTATTTACATATGAACCTTTATTCAAATCTTTAGTGCAGTTTCCCATATATATACAGTATGAAGGTTGGTGATTTGTAATTGGAAGAAAGAATAACCGCCTCATTTACAGCAATTGTTTATTTGTTTACTGTAACAGGTACGAAACAAAAGTCGACGCCTGTGAAACAGTTTATTAAAATCTCTCTGATATGTGCTATTGCTACCTAGCGGCTTGGTTCTGAACTGTCTCATACGCGCGATTTTCACAGTTTGAATTTTGATTTTGTTTGAAGTTCGATGTTGAATCGGCAAGGACATAACAACATATCCGTTTGATTTTCAGCTCTCGTTGTGAGCCCTGCATCAGTGGCTACGTCACTGGCTATTCGGATTTTTTTTTTTAAGTTCATTTATTTTTATCATTGATTCTTCAAGACTCAAGCTTTTACTTTGCAGTCTAAACTGATGATTTACACACCGAAGTACGACCTGCCAACGAAAAGTTAACAAAGAAAAAGAAAATTACATACTGCAGGGATATGGTTATGAGTAGCATCTTTGGTGTCTATATTTTCTTGATCACATAATTCTTTATTAATTATGATTGTACTTTTTATGCAGCATAGAGTTGTAAAAGTAACGAGAAATTATGTATCTAGTCATTACTAAACCAACCAGTACTTGTTGCTATCGTATCGTAATATTAATTAATATAAAACAATATCTCAAATTATCTATCCAAATTTTCTGATTAAACAGTATACATTGTAAATTTTAATGATAAATAAAATCAAAACTGCAAAATAACTCTTTATGTTCTCAGAATTACTTACGTCATTAAAACTATCAACACTTAAGAGTAAATAATATTAAAATAATGTAAGCGTAACATGTTTCTACTCAAATATTTTCCTTTGTAACAAAATTCAAATCAAAACTCCTAGAAATACGCGACGCACCATGTTCAAATGTTTATTTTTTTCGTTTGGATTCATTTAGTCGCTGGGTGAACCTTTCCAATTCCTGCACGATGGCGTCGTATTCGAACGTTTATGTTATCAAACTGACATCTATACGACAAATGCGAGTAAATAAAAGAATTTATGAGTTAAGTTTTGGTACTTCCAGTCAGGCGATGTACACGTTACTCAGTAACGAATATATACGGTTTGCTACAGTTCCACTGCCGCATAATGAGACGTTTAACTGAGTCTTTAAACAGATTATTTGCTGTGTTCCGTTAGCACTTCCCACCGGCTTCTAGTCACGTTACACAAGATGTTACTCAAGATGCTTTTTGTTCACACATAAATTAATTTAGTGATAAGTACATCCAACGGAAATGGCTTTATGTTTATTGATTTAATAATGGCTTGAACTCGTCCATGTACACCTCTGATACTAGTTGCACACTCATAATCCATTTAACGACACAACACATAATCTAAACTATATCTAAAAAGCCTCTAAAAAAGCTTTCTTTCCCTTTCAGAGAAAAATTCAAGTAATACTTCTTTGACCACCATTTTTCTGTTATCAGTTATCACAAAGCGAATCCCTTCAGACATTTGATCAGTGTGTGAAATGTCGGGTGTGCTATCAAACATAATATCGAAATATTTTACTGATTTAATTTAATCAACTAGTTTAGATTTTATGTGGTTTGAGAGGGCACTATTGAATTCACTTAATGTATCTGGCAGCAGATATTTCTTCTTCTGTCGTTATTCCCAACTGAGGAACACGAATGAACATACTTAGCAGATGTGTTTTTCTTCTGTTCCCAAAATCTCTTCATCCTCTCGCTTAGCACTTTTCTACGTTCATCTGTCTAGGTGTTCTTTCTTCTAATATACTGGTTGTTGGAAAATTGATTCTTATTAACTATGCTACTAAATCGGCTTCTGTCCAGTATGATATCGTCTATGATTTCAATTTCCTGGAGATCCTTTTCGATTTCACTTAGTCAATTGTTTTTTATTTTAATTGAAATGGTGAGTTTCAGAATGCTTTAGGTTAGTCTGTTGTTATTAATCCTGATAAGATAGTCATATAATTTAATTCGTCTTTTCCTGAACGTGTCTAAAAAAATTTCCGAATGCTGATATAGTTTGTATGATTTCCTTTTCATCCAAATTCCTCCGGTACAAACTGGGCTAAAAAATTTCCTTGAAATTTTCCTTTGTTGCTTTTCAATCAATCAATTCTGCCCCAATAATCAAAGTTTCTGATAGGTATAGTGCCTCCGGTTTGATTACAGTGTTATATTACCTTAACTTGGCATTTTGGGATATTGAATTTTTGTTGTATCTGTTCCAGGTGATTTATAGGCTTTTTAAATTTACATACTTTCTCTTTGTTTGCTTCACGATTTAGTCCTGCAGATTTAAAAATTTCTCCTAGATATCTGAATTTAGTTACTTGAAAGATAATGCCAATCGCATTTTCATGGGTTGCCAATCGTAATACCGCGAAGTTCCTTCAATATTATAGGTTTTACCATATGAGATCTGGAGACCAGATTTAGCTGAAATTTCATGAAGGTTTTCAAGGGCGAAGGTTGCCTCTTGCGTCTTGTTGGAGAACATTGTTAAATCATCAGCGAAGTCCAATCACCACAGGTGAAATTTATTTCTGAGTAGCCTGCCAATGGTTATTCCTCTTTCTTCTTTCTGCCTTGCTTTAATTACTTTGTCCAAAACAAGATTGAACAAACGGGTGATAGTCCATCTCCCTATTGAACTCCTGTTTTGATTTTAAAAGGTTCAGATACCTCACCTAAGAACCTAACTTTTGAGATGGCATCTGTTAATGTCTGTTTGATTAATTGAAACAGATGTTTATTATGTTTCAAGACCAAGATGTACTCTTTGTGCACGATATCATATTTTGAAAGTAACTGGATCGTTTCTAGGAAATTGCTGTTATTTGTATAACCATATCCTTTATTGTGTTAAAAAATACTTGGTTATGTTTAGCCAGATAGAAAGTTATTTCTAATAACTTAAATCAAACACTCTTCCACTTCCGCTTTCCAAGATCAGTTAATTCCAAGACTACATCATCTATTTTGTGGAATTTCAACCTTATTTTTAAAGTTTTCCACTTTTCAAGATTTTCCAGATAATCATTTTGTAGTTTCACGATCTGTCAGTTTATGGTTTAATGTCCACCACTTCTGAAATCCAGTCACAAATATTAGTATTATAGCCAACAAATGAGGGAGTGATCTACGACCGCAGAATTTTTTCATCGTTTGGCATCTCCTTATAGAACCATTCTGTTCAAGGATGTCGACAACTACCTTTTGTTTTAAACCCTTGACTATATACATTGCTAATCGCTTCCTATTTTTTTAATGATCTCTATGTGAAAAGTATCAATAAAGTGTTTACTCCAGTGTGGCACATCTCAGAAGTACTGATATTGTATCTCTAGCATTTTATTTGCTTCGTGAAG
>JARYHS010009186.1:181311860-181405359 GCA_031002005.1 Vandiemenella viatica
CTTTACTCCTCCTTAATTAACCTACTGTAATTAACAAGTAGATAAAGCTACTTCATTTATGATTTTTCTAACAATTTACTATTCTAATATTTCAGAAATAACTAAATAAGGAAAAATTATATTTACAACAGAAATAGTCAATGAATATTAATTACCCTTATGATTTCAAATTTAAATATACAGTCGAATTTTAAGGATCTATATTAATGTTGTCCTTCCTAATGTGAGTAACAGTAATCAATTATTTAAGATTATTTATTTACTTTATTACTAGCAGATATTTATTTTAACGCTTTGATACTAATTATGTTTCGTTTCAGACAGAACAAAAGAATAAAGTATTTGCTAGTAACAACAAACTGATTCTAAAGTATTTATTTTATTAAATATATGAGAATATAAAGTTGTCAGAATAACCTATCCCACAACGTTTAACTATAATCTGCTATCTTTAAATTGATTACTAAGTTTTTAGCTATGTCTTAATTAATAAATTTGGCCATAAAGAAATGAGGATTTAACCAGCAACAATAAGCTATTTTCGATGTACTATTTTTAAATAAAAATATTAATATTTCATTTCACTAACAATAATCCTGACTACTTCAGGAAGTATAAGTCTGTCAGGTTTGTTGTATCTGTCAGTGGGTCTAATTCTACTTTTCTTTTTCTCATGTATTACATATTTTGATGTAAAATTTTAAAATATTTATTTTCACTATTACCGATCGCTTATTTATTTCTACTTTCAGGTTTTTGTGTATGTGTCAATAATATTAGTAATGAGAGTGATAATCGCCTTGCAACTTCAATTGTCTACGTTAGGGGCAGAATTATATTTATTTAATGTAAAATTAATTTTTTAAACTAAATCTTAATATTTTTAGTAATTTTTTGTAGGCTTTAGCAATTTTTTCACAAGTGTTACAATCGCCTAAACAATAAACAAATTTACCAAATTTTATAAGACGAAATAATTTCTTATCACTATAAGCACTAAAATGTTGGCAATACCTTGTGTGCATTTCACTTTAAGTACTGTATTAGTTTCGCGTTACAATAAAATACAAAATATTCATGCTGTTGATACTGTTTATTACTATATCAGTACCGGATTAACCACGTAGCAGGAGGTAGCAAATGCTACGGGCCTCGCGCCTTCTAGGGGGCCTCGCGCCTTCTAGGGAGCCTCACGTATCCTAGGGGGGCCCCGCACCTAGGCTAGCAGGCGACCTTTTTTTTTTTAGCTCTACAATTTTCCCCCGGATGGCAACAATCAAGGGCCTTTTCATCACATTTGCTACGGGCCTCGCGCTTTCTTAATCCGGCCCTGCACTATATACATGAATGGTATCTCGAGATCCAGAGGAAAGAATGATACAATATATCTTTATATGTATATTGGAAATCGACGAAGTAAAACATCTATCTAGAGAAATTAGAGACAAATCTAAGTACATATTTATGTAAGTACTATTTTATATTAATTCTTAAATACTAATGAAATTGCAAACTGTTTTGTTTCAGACAGAACCAAAGTATACAATATGTGTTAGTAACAACAAACGGATTCTGAAGTATTAAATCTATAGTAACAATTTGAAATACTGCCACATATTACAAGGCCCCCCTTGTTCCAATTACAATATTTAATTTTATAATATTTAATTGTGATTAATAATATTTTAATGTTGTCGTTAAATTTAAAGTAATTTTTTTGGCTCTACTTTATTATTGCCTTCAGTATAAACAATTAGGGATTGATGTTTGGTTGCTGGAAGAACATATTGTTGCAATAGAGTATGAGAGTCCGGGAATTTTCCGTTGTCGAGCAAGAATGCGCTCGCTAGCAATTGCAATACACAATCAGTACCCCGAAAGTGACGAGATAGTGTAGGCTTGAATGGAGCTGGGGCTGAAAACCCTTGATAGGTGTAAATGGACAGAATGAGAGTTATATCAGTTTAATATTTGTCTTCAAGGATTTCAAGCAGTGGCGGCCGCATTAATTTGCAACACTGAAATTTTTCTACAGATTACTGATCTTCATTGCTGAAGGGAAAGGTGACTGGAAGAACAGCTTAATGTGGACTAAGAATCTCGCAATACAAAAATTTTCGACTTGTGAAAATCTCGTTACCTACATGTCCTGCCGGATTAAAGAAATGATTATGAAATTAAACAATGATAAATGCTTTCAAATTGACCAAAATGAAAACAATGACTGACTAGTCGAAAAAAACAACAAGTTTACCTGGAGGCAGTGCAGGATTACGCAATAGGCACGACTAGGCACTAGCCTAGAACGCCCAGTTTTATAAAGCCCTCTGAGAGTTAATAATTTATCATTGAATAAAAATAGTAAAAGAAATATATCCACAATATAATAATAATATTAATATGAAGAAAATGTAATTTTTTTGTTTCATTGTAGTGTAGGATAAATAAAAGTAATTGTCAAAACATCATAAATTTTAAAATTCGTTTGTTTAATTGAATAAAGAATATGATCAATTCAATTAGCCATCTACGAAACCTTTTCTTCGTACTTGTAACACACACAGATAATTTTTTCAAAAACAGAGGGGCCTAATAATTTATTAATCCGGCACTGCCTTTCATAGCCACATCATAGGTTGCCAACCTTTTCAGCAGCCGGGCCAAATTCTAGAACTACAACTCTCTACCGGGCCGCATGCATAATTTTCTTGGAAAAAAAATTAATATTTTCATGAAGGAAAACAACACTTAAAATGTAATTAGATATTTAATGATATATTAAATATACACTTATCTTAATGCGACTTTTGACATTGTTTTACAGAACTAAGGGCATCAATGTTGATATCGAGAGAAGTTGTGGGTGGCTACACGCATAAAGTTCTCCAAATGAACATCGGTGATTCGTGTTCTGTTTTGAGACTTGATACTGTTCATCCGTCTGAAAAGCTGTTCACACACATAAGTGTTTCCAAATAGGGAAATAATCCGCAAAGCATGTTTATAAAATGAAGGATATTTCTCCTTGTACACAAATTTTCTGTAAAATTCTTCCAAATCAACCTGGTGGAATTTCTCCTTGAGTTGTGCAATATGTTTTTTGAAATATTGAAATCGGTTTTCAAACTCAAGTTTTAAGTTTGATATGAGTGAACTCTACTTAATCGCCAACGTCTGTGTGACGTCTGCTACCAATGATAGCGTGGAAAAATGAGTGAAATTTTTATTTTTCAGCTGTTGTTCCCAAAGCCCAAGTTTCATTTGAAACGCGGCAACAAAATCAAACATATCATTAGCCAATTGGTCTTTGCCTTGCAGACGAATGTTCAAGTTATTTAAATGGTTAGTTACGTCGACTATAAATGCGAAGTCACAAACTCAAGCCACGTCTTCAAACTCTGAGATACTTTTCAACTTGCTTGCATAGAATGATTTCTTCAAATCAAACTCTCTTTTTAACATTTTTGCACGGGACAACCATCTTACTTCAGTATAAAATGTAAGGTCATTATAGTCAGAATCCAAATGTTTGAGGAATTCTTGGAACTGACGGTGGTTCAACCCCTTCGATCTAAAGAAGTTCACTGTTTTGATAACCACGCTCATGACATGATCTATTTTTAACGACTTGGCACATAAATTCTCTTGATGAATAATGCAATGAAAATTTAATAATGAGGTATTATCAAGTTTGCAGACTTCACTTTCAATCAGTTTTACTAAACCTTCATGTTTTCCAACCATTGCAGGAGCTCCATCCGTCGTCACGCCAGATAAGTTGTGAAGTTTTAACGAAAAACGATTTAACGTTGCTGTAACTGACTCTAACAAATCGCGTGCAGTTGTAACGTTCTTGAGTGGATATAGAGCCGATAATTCTTCTGTTTTGTTTAAATGGACCTCTTAAGAAAATCGTTACTTGCGCAGTATCTGTGCTTTCATCCAATGCTAGAGAATAATATACGAAATCAGGCGCTCTGCTTTTCAAATTATCTTCAATATGTTTCCCAATGTATTCCACACGCCTGTTAATAGTTTGACGAGAGAGGCTTATTTTTGGACACATAATTTCAACGATGCTCTCCAAACATTCCTTCACCATTTCACCATCTGAATACGGCTTCGATTTCTTGGCTAATATCGAGGTTACTGCATAGCTCGCTTTTACGTGGCATGTTGACTCTGCAGCAGTGCTAGTGAATATCTGTTGCTATACAGAAAGTTTTCTTTTTAAGTCATTTACCTGGTCTAATCGAAATTGTCCTTGGTACTCATCAAACTTATTTGCATGTTTAGTTTCATAATGCCGTTTCATGTTGTAGTCTTTCAATACAGAAACAGATTCTTTGCATATTAAGCATATGGGCTTAGCTATAAATTCTTCAAAAAAATAGTTAATTGTCCACTTATCCTGAAAACTTCTCAGTTCATCTGCAGCTTTTCGCTTCTTTGATCCAACATCTTTGCTAGTTGAAGCCATTATTTAATTGAACTAGAAAGAGAAATGAATGAAAGTCACGTGCTTGTATTTTGCAGAAACTACTACAATCTCAACGCTTAAAAATAATAGTACCGGGAATATATTCGGTAAAGATGCAACAACACGAATATCACGTATTTTTAACTACAGTAATACTTACATACACACGACGTATATAAAACAGAAACTAGTTCTTAAAAGTCGATCACGACAAAACGCCACAAATACTTCAGTACAACAGACACATGGAATTTAGACAATGCATTTCGAATCAAATACAACTATCAAAGCAAAGAGTGTACTTCCATCTATGGGTGGAAACATTAAAAGCTAGGAGATCAATAACCGACACAAGCGCTCCAAGAATCAGTCAGGCGAACCATTGACTTGCTGAAAGTTATAGGAACATTAGCCGTGATAATGCTCGGTTGTACACCCGCACTTTCCATCCCTGCAAGATCAATCGAGCGATGATCTTGGTTGAATATGTGCTTAACTTAGTGTAGATATCACCATTGACAGTCAAAGCTTACGTATATAATGAATTAATGATACAGCTCCGCGGGCCAGAAAACGACCTACCGCGGGCCACTAAATGACCTACCGCGGGCCATCCCTGTATTACATATTGCTTGAGCCTAATTTTCTGCTTCGTGCTTCCTTGCATAGTTCTCCTTCAAAAAAACTAAGAAACAGAAACAATATTGCCTTCTCGCCATGAGAAAGCTTCCAATGCAGTGTTTCTAAACGTTTTTCAACCCGAGGAACAGTAAATAGTCAAAAATAATGCGGCGGATAACTAACTTACACGTGGCTAATTTTTTTTATCTGTCTATACATTATTAACATCTGGGACATATTAAGATAATAAATCTAAAACCATGTTTTGATTTTCTACAAAAACAAAGTTATGACAGGGATTCGAGTGTGGAAGTTCAAGCACTCTGTTGATTTCCCTACGTTGTAACTAGCGTTACAAGAAAATCATGATGGGGTTGGTGAAACTGCAGTAGGCTCTGCAAGTTGAGCCAACTACGAGCCCATAAGAACTATACTCCGTAAAAGCGACGCCCCCAATCCTCTGCTACATGCAATGTAACAGCGTTCCAAAGGCGCAGCCTTAAAAATACTACCCGTTTTATTTTATATCAACAGTTCTAAAAATATTGACTGACAGTGTTTAAACGTCTGTGCAAAATTCTCTAAATGCTTCCTGTTAATTTAAATTCTGTTTTACTCTATTTAAAAACATATTTTAATATATCTTTTGGGGCGGCTCCACCTTACAGCGTTTAACGACGAGCCGCTACTGATTTCATTGGTTCCACACTGCTGCCGGAATTAACTCAATAGCATATAAGAAGTTCCAATTTTATGACGATATAAACTACAACCGAAAACGTACATTACAAAATCAGAGTTATGAGCGTTTTAATAACAATTCTATTTAATTAAACAATTGCGAAAAATAAAGAGCGAGACATTTTATTGAAAGCTTCATTTCTGACCAGATCTGAAGATAATTGACATATAATCACTATTTTACTTTTTCCCATATATACTACTTCTTCTTCTTTTTTTTTTTTTTTTTAAAAAAAAAGAAGAGATAAATACTTCATACTTAGGAACTATTAGTTCATCAACAGCATTAATTATTGTGCCTTTAAACTGAACAGATCATTGAATATACGAGGGTGAGTCAAATGAAAACCTTAAATCTATCTTCTATATAATAAAAATGAATCGCCAACTGTGTTGCTGACCGCAAAACTCGAGAACGGCTCCACCAATTCGGTTAATTCTTTTTTTTATATTTTCGTTAAGGCACGAGGAAGGTTCTTATGGAGAGAAAAAACGCAGAAATTGGAACACTTTTCTTTTCCCTCAATCAAAACAAAACAAAGGCGCGTTAGGATTGTCTTTGGTATGACTTCAAGTTAATTAGGCTCCATGGATATTAATCTATGCCTGCATGTGATCAGCGAAAATAATATCACTGACGTACGTGTTATCTTTATTTCCTCCGTGCGTGGCATTTTCTTGGTTGCTTTTAAACTTTCGCTTCTCTCGAAAACCAATTGTGTGTTTATTTGTTCAGTGTGTTTACATTTAGACCCATGCCGCCCATCCAGAAAGTTTCGACTATGAAAATAGAATTCATTAGTTTCGAAGGATGCAATATTGAGAATACCTAACAAACAAAATCTATTACTGGTATTTTAGTTGAGAAGCGATATGCATTAGCATCTGACGATCGAGCCACACTTATCCTATTCAAAGTTGTGGTAACCCTTGCGGTGATGGGTTCCATTCGTTTTAAATTATGTTCAGGTAGAATTCATGATGATTGAATTGGGTATGAGTAATAATACTTTCTTACTTTTAAATAAATAAAAATGAATCGCTAAATATGTCGCTAAGCTCAAAACTCGAGAACGGCGCGATCAATTCGGCTAATTTTTTCTTCTTCATATTTTCGTTAATACCATACAAACCAGTCAATCATAACAAAACAAAAAGGCGCGTTAGGATTATCTTGTAACGAGCCGCGCTGTCGCCACGTTACAAGGTGCATTTTTATTATATATGTAATAATATAAGAGTAATTTACATAAATCTTGGGCGACCACGTGAATAGATTTTTGTTGTAATTTTATAAAGTACGCAAGATTCCAAGTGAGGACTGTAATGAAATGGTGAACTTATACAGTGTATCGTAGCAAAGCGAATATTCAAGAATTATTGAGCTATGTAGGCTTGAAGCTAATCTTGGTGTTTCCAGAGCCATGGCGACAGGACGTCGCGGATTTGGGATTTTGCCAGACCACACACACTGCTCCCTGGGGATGGGTCACTCACCGAGCGGGAAAAGCCTGCCGTCCGAAACCCGAATGTTCTCTCGCCCGGCGAACTTAGCCGAATATGTCCGACCTCTGTTGGATTCTTTGGCCAAATCACATATCGAGGATATCACGTGACATTAGGTGCCGACCTGAAGGTCCAATCAAAATGAGCGTATAACTCAAAATCCTGGGAATTTTTGTTGTATGTGAGCTTCGAGACTACAAATGGGCGGAGCAAGAAGTTTCCTCGTGGACCGAAGAGCGAGGAGCTGAGATTCTAGATTCTAACTTCGATCGCACCAGTCTGAGGTTGACTTGGAAAGTTGACTTCTTTCGCTAACTGCAGCTTGCCTTGCTGGAGCAAGCGTATCACCGCAACACAGCCGGTAATGCGATGATGCGCATTGCCAGACCAGAGATGCCTATAGCCGACTTGTGAGATAATCTCACATATCGTGGGTCCGCTACACTCATCACAGACATCAGACGCAGAACTACAATGGTAATTGATTACGACCAAGCCATGTGATTGTGCATTCCGTGAAACAGAACCCGTAAGCGACTTTGAGAGGATAGGTCCATGTTCTCACTTTGTAATTGTAAAAACCCCTGAGCTAGCGGCATAATTTGCCAGAACTAGTTATTTTCGAATGATATATTGTTCATTCTGGCGCCCATGATTTTCTTTTTAACTGTAAAGTCACAGTATTATGATGCCTTTGTCTGAGGTAGTCATAACTTGTATTTTTCATTGTTTCCAGTTGTCATTATTTCTTGCATTTTGATTCTGAGATATTTAAAAGTAAATATACAATTGTTTGCTTGCTCATGACGGCTAATTGTAACTCTGAGCGTTGCTTTTATGATTTTGCCAATTTGTGTTAATGTTAACGGTAAATTCGCTCAGACTTGTAATCGCCAGTGATAAGAAAATAAATGTCATATTGTGACAATTTTTCCTAAATTCCAACTAACGTCGAGATTCTTGCTAAATTAATAAATTTCCACTCCTTCATATAAATTAAAATTAAAAATCCACAATTATTAATCATAAAGGTATGAAAGATAATTGTAACGTGGTTTGCCCACCAAGGCACCCACCACATAATGTCGCCCAACGCTGGTGCCAGATGAGACATTACTTCTTAATGTCTGCGAACTTGGTGGCACTAATTCAAATTAATACAGTTTGAGCCCAAATTCAGGAAAGTTTCATGGAATGTTGCACATGGTTTTTGGCTGTTTTATCATTCTTGTAGTCAATAGATATTCATACAAGATTTTATTTTGATGTTTCACTTATATTTTAATGCATAAAGTTCATTTTGTTTCAATGCATAAAATTTATTTTGTTTCAACGCATTAAAAGGAAGTTCATTTGTGTATTTCAATTGAGATGCAATACACTTTGTATTGTAACAATTTTGTGATCAGTTTAAAATTTTTAAATGAGTAACGTCAGTGTTGATTTCTTAATGCATGGTAGCTTCTAAGAAAATTAAAGACACGCATGTTTTGCCCATGTGTTTGAAAGTAAGTCTGCTTTCATGGTGTTGTGTTGCATGATTCATCGTTGCTTTTCTCTTGCTGTATTTTGGAGGGGTATATGTATTTGTGTGTATTGAAATTCGCGGTATTTTTGTTGTTGTGAATCTAGATTTCGTCATTGCACAATTGCGGTGTAAATTCATTCGTTGTGTGTTCATATGAAGCTACGATCTCGTACGATAAAAGATTTCGATATGGAAGATCAGTCTGATAGGCAAAAATCTCCCGAAATCATGAACGATCAGGTTCAGTTAACGGAACAAAGCGAAATATTGGCTGCAGGGGAGGGGAACGTAAGTTCTGAAGTTCCGACCCACTCATATAGTTCGCAGTCTACTTTGTCGCCACAGGAAGATATGGAAAATTTTCCTTCACCTGTCGGTGAGACGACACAGAATACTCCCGCACATTCAGAACAGACCCAACAAATATCACAAATGCCGGTAGAATCACCACCCCTATCGCCGCAAATGCTAAACATGTTAATGACTGCAATCAATTCACTAAAAGAGGAAAATAAGAGAAGTTCGGATTTGCTTAGCCAATCGAATCAACAACTAAAGCAGGATTTAAGCCAACAATTAAGCCTGCAAATTAATTCACAAAAACAGGAATCAAGCCAGCAATTTCTGGAATTAAACAAGCGTTTTGATTCACAAAAGGAGGAAAATAAGAGAAATTCGGATTTGCTTAGGCAGAGTTTTGATTCGCAAGCTGCGATATTAACAAATTTGGACGTGAAATTATCCACCTTCCGTTCTGAAACACAAAAACACACAGAGGTATCAACTACCGCGATTACCGATGAATGGATCGAAATTGCACAAGTAGGACAAACCCAAAATACAGACCAACAGCTGGTAAACTCTGAGGAATGCGAGCATTCCACCATTACGTCTGTCGATTGTATGGTCGAAGCAGTTCCGGAAATACAAATTTTCAATCGGACACTGCTCGAAGACGTGACAGTGACGCGGCAGATTACTGAGCATAGTGTCAGCAAAAGCGTTGATACAGTGCAAAAGTCACTGCAGATCGCAGTTGTGAGTACGGAATGCGTCTGGTCAGACGCGCAGTTCCGGAAAACTTGTGTAAAGCGTTTCGGTTTGAGTATCCATGGAACAGAAAGGCATGATAGCATATACACCGCCATGATCGAAAAGCAACGGGAAATTTTTCTGTGCCCGTTCAGGTCAAAAGACAAGTATTTTGCTGCAGAAACTAAATTCTGGCAGGATCAATGAAATCAGCTGGAAGGGAAGACAGACGAGAATGTTGTGTAACCCAGGTACCTGGTTGTCAGCTGAGCCCATTAGCAAGGCTAAGGGATCCGCTAGCACAATGCGTCTTCCGAGAATTTTGTTAGGGAGCGCAGATGTTGGACTTAGGGTCATCACTGAGTGCCAAACGTTTCTCGCCTCGCATCAGCGTTTTATCGCATTCAATAAATATGCGATGAGCGTGTATTCCGAAAGGAATTATGTGATAAAAAGAATCCATGGACGTCTCAAATTCGTCTTGTAGGCATTGTTCAACAAGTTGTGTAGCATGCCAAATACGATTGACGAAAAGGCTGACTATGAATTGACCGATTTGAATCATAAAAAAAAGGGGGAAATTAAATGTACAGTACACATTCTTTTAGGTTAGACGCCTTACCGAAATTAATCATGCTTGAAAAACGCCGATGCCAGGTTTCCGCTAGTCTAAACCGTCTGTTTTGCTGGAAAGATTAGATAAACGGAAAATTAAAATTCCAGTTACCAAATTTGCACTTACAGTTAAAGCTACTTAGGATATTTCCATATTCGGAATTTTTAATGCTTATTTCGCTATTCCGAACTTTATATTTTGTCCACGTGAAATATTAATAGTCACTTTTGACTTTCACGCTGTTAATTGGACTTGATTTGATAAAAATCCTGAAATATTAAATGTTTTCCTGAGCCAGATAAATTGATACGCACTCGCGGAAAATGAAGCGCCATTAGCAGCACAATTTCTTGTCTTCGCAATCACAATGAATCTGACAGCGATACAAATATTGTGATATGCTTTCTAAGATGTATTTTGTGACATAAACGAAAAGGGTTTCAACATTTTGTGATGCATGAGTTCGATGTAACGTTTTACCTTAGGTAGTTGCATTATATCTTTTCTGAGCAGAAGTGTACAGCGAGCGTAATATCGCTTTGTCTGTGTTGATCGAAGATCGCAATGTTATCTGTCAACGTAATTTACTTCTTTGTTTTGTGTATCTGTAAAGGGTGGCTAACGTGCCATAGATAATGCCCTATAGAACACGAAACCTTGCCAGAAAGATTTGTTTAAATTGTGTTGGTCATCACAGAAATTAGGAATCTTAAGTTGAAGGATTACAGATATACAGGAGAGTTTTCACAATACCTTGCTGTTATTTTGCTAACGATAGAGCGAGGTCGAAGAGCAAAAAGTTAAAGGCGACTGCATTTGTAAAGGCTAAAGGGAAAAACTTTATTTACGGGATATATTCAATAATTCAGCTAACTTTGCAAGTTAAGGTAATTATATTTGATGCTAACTTCAATTGAAAAGGAATTTTGTATATGATAAATGCACAGATGGTGAAGACGTGAACAATAAGATTATTGGTGATATCGACGTTTTTCTGCTATATTTCTGGCCTTATTCGGTTGCCAGAGTGATCTCGAAGAATTGTTATTTGTTGACGGACGGACAAACCGAGATCGGGCCTCATAACGCCCGGAACTTAAAGCCATTTCATACAAAGTAACGGTTTCGAAAGAGTGGGGAAACAGCTACCATCGAACAGCTGAGGTCATTAGTGCAGGTAAGCAGTGGCTCAACCGGCAGGTTCCGAGAATTGGCAGGTAGCGAATACCCCAGGATGAATGAGAAGGGAAACAAATCGTTCCACGCCTCGTTCTAGCGGTATTTCGCGTACCCTTACTGTAAATTGTATAGTATTCCGTAAATTAGATTAAAACTATTGTTGGACAGCATACATTTAGCTCAGAATTGTGTGCACTCAACGAAAATAATTTCAAAGTTTATATTTGTGCTTTATATAGATTTGTAGTATTCTGCTAGCGTGAAATCTCAAAATTGCTTTGTATTGGCAAACGGAAAACCTGAGATCGAACCGTTCTATGCACAAAGCTTACGACCTTTTTCATACAAGCTAAAGAAGCATAAGTGTATAAAAGGAAAATATTCGCTAACTGGGATGGATTTTCGGCTTAAAACGTGGAGTAGACGGACATGTTAAGAGGGTTATAATAACTCCTAAATAAAGAGAAAATTTTATTCTTTGAATGTCGAGATAATCTCGAGTCATCAATAGACCCATTGTGAAGGAATCGTAATGTTACTGAGGAATGATAGTTACGCTATTCATTATCCTTTCATTTATGTGCGGAATGGTTATTTGCAGGGTCCGCTTGTATGCAAAGATGCTACAGCGACTTTGGTTGACGATGAAAGTTCACGTCAAACCGCATAATGTGTATAATGTCTCATATGGGAATGGTAAATTTTATAGAAATTCCATTACATATACCCATGAGCAAATACAGTTTCCTTTCGCCATGAAATTCGCAATCACTTCACAGACGGTATATTACAAGTTAGAGATGTCGACCAATGAAAGACTAATTAGGAGACCACCTAACATTCAACGAGTAAGGTTCATAATTTACGTAACAAACGAAAACATGTACTTACATCGTTCATTCCACACCACGTTGAATTATAAGTAAATGCCGCGTCATTAAAATCTAAGATTACAGTTAGTGATATTTGACCATGAACACGAACACATCTCTCTGAAATGCTTATTGAATTAACCGTCGGTCATGACGAAAATCACGTCACCGAATCCGACTAAACTATTCCGTTGTTTTGAGATTAAAACCGCGCAATGTAATGAGATATTTTACGCTCACCTCTAGCATCTTTATGGATGTTTGTTGAAGGCAGAATTATTTTTATGCACATGAGTAAAACATCACGCTAAATTGTAAATACAATGTATAGTTCAACCACTTTCTGCATAAGTGTTCTGACAATGTTTTGTTTTATTAATGTGTTTCATTTTATTAATTTAATGATAAGATTTGATACAAGTTATTTTCAAGATTATTATTTAAACATGTATGTAAATAATTTATTTTCATGTATATTTTAGTATTGTGTTTAATATAACTTTGTATTTGGGAAGGCTACCTGAATTCACGTGCTTCTGTTTGTAAAGAATTGTAAGACGGCCAAAAGGACATATGCTCCCGTTATATATTCACCTTACAAGGCAGGAATACCGATGGTTATTGGAATCACATTTAAAATTAATGTAATTATAAAAATGCTTAAGTTTTTGTTGAGTCACAATGGAGATAGAATTAGGTAGTTAAAAATAAAATTATTGTACCATAATTTCATTTTTCACCAACGGCCGGCCATATTGTAACGAGCCGCGCTGTCGCCACGTTACAAGGTGCATTTTTATTATATATGTAATAATATAAGAGTAATTTACATAAATCTTGGGCGACCACGTGAATAGATTTTTGTTGTAATTTTATAAAGTACGCAAGATTCCAAGTGAGGACTGTAATGAAATGGTGAACTTATACAGTGTATCGTAGCAAAGCGAATATTCAAGAATTATTGAGCTATGTAGGCTTGAAGCTAATCTTGGTGTTTCCGAGCCATGGCGACAGGACGTCGCGGATTTGGGATTTGCCAGACCACACACACTGCTCCCTGGGGATGGGTCACTCACCGAGCGGGAAAAGCCTGCCGTCCGAAACCCGAATGTTCTCTCGCCCCGGCGAACTTAGCCGAATATGTCCGACCTCTGTTGGATTCTTTGGCCAAATCACATATCGAGGATATCACGTGACATTAGGTGCCGACCTGAAGGTCCAATCAAAATGAGCGTATAACTCAAAATCCTGGGAATTTTTGTTGTATGTGAGCTTCGAGACTACAAATGGGCGGAGCAAGAAGTTTCCTCGTGGACCGAAGAGCGAGGAGCTGAGATTCTAGATTCTAACTTCGATCGCACCAGTCTGAGGTTGACTTGGAAAGTTGACTTCTTTCGCTAACCTGCAGCTTGCCTTGCTGGAGCAAGCGTATCACCGCAACACAGCCGGTAATGCGATGATGCGCATTGCCAGACCAGAGATGCCTATAGCCGACTTGTGAGATAATCTCACATATCGTGGGTCCGCTACACTCATCACAGACATCAGACGCAGAACTACAATGGTAATTGATTACGACCAAGCCATGTGATTGTGCATTCCGTGAAACAGAACCCGTAAGCGACTTTGAGAGGATAGGTCCATGTTCTCACTTTGTAATTGTAAAAACCCCTGAGCTAGCGGCATAATTTGCCAGAACTAGTTATTTTCGAATGATATATTGTTCATTCTGGCGCCCATGATTTTCTTTTTAACTGTAAAGTCACAGTATTATGATGCCTTTGTCTGAGGTAGTCATAACTTGTATTTTTCATTGTTTCCAGTTGTCATTATTTCTTGCATTTTGATTCTGAGATATATTTAAAAGTAAATATACAATTGTTTGCTTGCTCATGACGGCTAATTGTAACTCTGAGCGTTGCTTTTATGATTTTGCCAATTTGTGTTAATGTTAACGGTAAATTCGCTCAGACTTGTAATCGCCAGTGATAAGAAAATAAATGTCATATTGTGACAATTTTTCCTAAATTCCAACTAACGTCGAGATTCTTGCAAAATTAATAAATTTTCACTCCTTCATAAAAATTAAAATTAAAAATCCACAATTATTAATCATAAAGGTATGAAAGATAATTGTAACGTGGTTTGCCCACCAAGGTATCCACCACAATCTCTGGTATGCTTTAAATTTGATTAGACTGTATGGATATTAGTATATTCCTGCCCAAAATACAGATCGAAGAAAAAAAAAAACGGTTTGCGTGTGATCAACGAAAATAAAATCACTGCCTGTTAATCAAACAAAACAAGGATGCTTTGTGATTATCTAAGGGATTGGAAAATGATCAATCTGAAGAAATGTTTTCAAAGCAACTCATTGGCATTGGTAATGACAAAATCCCAGCAGACGTTTTGACTGGCTGCATTACATTTCCTGTCAATTCTTTGGTTGAACGAACGATCTATATTACAAAGACAAAAACACGGATGTAACTGAAATAAATTTTAAAATTCAAAATGAAGTTGCCAGTTAATTAAGGACATACAAATCAGTTGATTGTGCAACTAACCAAGATGATGTCGTGAACTATCCACCAGAATTTTTGAACTCACTGGATTTGCCATGATTGTTGCCTCATAATCTTCAATTAAAAGTAGTATCGGTGGTCATAATGTTGCGAAATATCAACCAATCGCGTCTTTGTAATGCCACACGGCTAGCAGTCAAAAAATTACTGAACAATGTGACTGAAGCAACCATTCCGAAGGGATAATATAAGGGAGAAGATGTGTTGATACCTCGCATCGCAATGGTACCAACTGACGCATCATTTGAATTTAAACGACTGCAATTTCCAGTGCGGCTTGCCTTTGCTATGACTATAAATAAATCCCAGGGTCAGTCATTGAGTGTTTGTGGCGTTAATCTTGAAAACCCATGCTTCTCTCATGGACAGTTGTATGTTGCCTGCTCCCGCGTTGGAAAACCGTCAGCTTTATTTGTTTACGCGCCAAGTAACCAAACAAAAAATACCGTGTACCATAAAGCATTACAATAAAAATATCATCACCCTATCGTATTACTAAAGTCTTGCAGTGTACGAAACAGAAAACTTATTTTTGTAAGTAAACGTTGTATATTATTGAGACATTAAATCAATGTATAAAGTGATAACTCTATAATACGTTTTATTTATTTATTTTTTCTATTGGACTATGACAGACCAATACCTTTTGACAGAAAGAAGTCTGTCGGGTCAGCTAGTTTGTAATAAAAACTGGAAATTTCGCGCTGTTATCCTGTAAGTTGGTAAGCGTGCAGAATGGCCTGTAGGTGACAGCATAGTGCAGATGCACAAATACCGTCGCACTATCAGTATAAAGATGGCTGCCCCACTTGAGACTTGCACCAGGGAAGAACAGCGTTCTGTTATTCGGTTTTTGAGTAGTGAAGGGGTGAAACCTATTGAAATTCATCGAAGAATGTAGGTTCAGTACGGTGATGCATGTTTGTCACAGCAGCAAGTCTACGAATGGAGTAGGAAGTTCGCAAATGGTGTGACTTCAGTGGAAGATGCTCCTCGCCCAGGTCAGCCATAACGAGTTGTGACTCCACCGAACATTGCAGCAGTTGAAGCCATAGTGATGGAAAACCGCCGAGTGATACTGAATTACATTGCAGCATGTTTAAAGATTAGTCATGGTTCAGCACACCACATTGTGCATGATGTGCTCCAGTTGCACAAAGTGTCTGCAAGATGGGTGTCACGGCAGCTGACTCCTGAAATGAGAGAACGATGTGTTGATGCTTGTGAAGAACTACTTCGGCGTTTTGAACGAGAAGGTGATGGCTTCCTTGCAAGAATCGTTACTGGGGACGAAACCTGGGTTCACTTCCACCAACCGGGAACGAAAAGAGCTTGCAAGGAATGGCGCCAATCCTTATCACCAAAACCAAAGAAGTTTCGAACAGAACCATCAGCAGGGAAGGTTATGCTGCCTCTCTTTTGGGACGAAAAAGGCGTCATTTTGGAGTATTACATGCCTTGAGGGACTACTGTCACCAGTGCATCATACACAGATCTCCTAAAAAATTATCTTCGGCCTGCAATCAAATCAAAGCGACGTGGATTGCTATCATCAGGTGTCCTTTTGCAAAATGACAATGCATGGCCCCACACTGCCCGTACAACAGTTGCAACAATCCCAGACCGGCATTTTGAGTGTCTTCCTCATTCATCAAACTCACCAGACCTTGCCCCAAGTGATTTCCATATGTTTGAACCACTCAAAGAAGCAATGGGAGGAAAGAAGTTCCGTACTGATGAAGAGGTACGCCACTAGGTGCATGAGTGGTAGCGCGGACTACCAAAAGAATTTTTTTTCTAAAGGAATTTATGCACTTTATAAGCGCTGGAGGACTTGCATTGAGCGTGGGGGAGATTATGTTGAAAAGTGATACAGCTTTGTATCTCTTCTGCACAATAAAAATATTTTTAAAAAAATTAAGGTTTCAATTGACTCACCCTCGTAACATAAAGATCTTGCTTTTCAGCATGTTTTACAGTGTGTTCGATATCTGTGAAAAGCAATAGCTAAAGATGACAAACCGGCTACGAATTAGGAGGTCCTTTGGTGTTAGTAAAATGCGAATTGGTAATAACAATTCCCAGACGAACTATTCGTTTTAAGAGTCTTATTACGTTTGGTTCGCGTATTCTGTTTATTTTAGTGTACAAAATTGAAGAACCAAGTAATCGAAATCAAAGGATAAAACAGAATCTATATACGATTGTAGCGTAATCTTTTGTCAATATTTCTTCAAAGGAGTGGTCATTTCAAATACAGTTATCTGTATGTATATTTCTTCCAGTTCGAATCGAATTTAATTTACTGCTCTTTTCCTCGGTATATATAAGTCAAAAGCCATTTCCACATATTTTAATCTAGACTATTAGCTCTAAAAATTTGAAAACATCATCCAAATTGCTGGGCTATTGACATCAGGTCAAACCTTAGGACATACACAGCTTGTTTATAAATTTATAATAGTATAGATTTACGCACCATCAGATTATTATAAAAGTATACCAGAAAAGGTCAAGTTTAATTTAATTGCAATGGAGCACAGGCTCCGGTGGCAATTTCCCTACACCTCCATCTCCCCCCTACCCTGCACCCATCTATATTTGCCCTCAACAAATTTTATCTTTAAATTCTTTCAACGTTTTCGGTAAATTATTTATCATTTCTCTTAGTAACTAATTCCAATCCCTGACACCCTTCCCTAAAAAAGAGAATCTTCCCACACCCTTATGCCTGAAATCGAGTGCCAGCTTGTGGTCATGGTCATCTTTTCCCTTCCATGCACTACTTTTCATACCTATTGCAATATATTTCCAAGCCTCAACGCCAGTATATGCCCTGTACACTTCCATGACCCTCCTCATGTCTTGCAATGAATCCCATTCCAGCTCCTTTATCATATCCGTCACTGATTGCATTCTGCAATAATTTCCAGAAACAAATCTAGCATCCCTTCTTTGCACCCTCTCCAACTCCTGTATTTGATACGTAAAATGAGGGTCCATTACTACACCACCATATTCAAGCAATGGTCTGACCAAAGTTTTGTAACCCAATTCCTTTACTTCTCTCGTTGCCTTAAGAACAAATTATTAACATATAAATTATTATATAGAGTTTTTTCCACACACTTTCCCAGTTTTTCGTACTACAGCTACTCTGCTCCATTAAAAAGTCTTTCGTAAAAATATTTTATTAGCTTGTATGATTATTCTATTTGCTACATTATTATCGTCATTATTTATTCAAAAGAAACATGAAAATACGAGCTGATCGTTTCATTGCGACAGATTTTTGATTCTATACATTTAGCTCAATAAATTAAGCAGCCTAGTGTATCACCTTCCCTGGAGTAGACTAAAAAAGTAAATGTGTATGATACCAGCTTTTGGGCTATTTAATCCGCTAGTGAGATAATTCCAGAAACTTGGTACGTCCTAGTGTACGTCACACACACACACACACACACACACACAAATATGGAATATGAAGTGAATATCTTGACCACGAGCTGCCAGACCACTCAAATCCCGACTGACATTACCAGCTTAATAACTATGTCAGGAAAAAGCTACAATTTACTGTACTTTCACGATTCTAAATGCAAACAAACAATTATTTGAAATCAATTTTTCCTTAGTTTAGAAAAACCCTTAAGCCTATTTCAATTACCAGACTTTCGTTATGTTCCTAAGCATTAATAAACATGAGACGAAAATGTTTGTATGTAAAAGAATGTATGGTAACTTACTTTTTTATGCAGATTCTTTCATTTCTATTTATGACAAATGAAAAAAAAATATTTCAAGTAATATTACTGAAAACTGTACACAATTTGTTGTTTTTGCAGATGAAAACATGGTTTTAAACGAAAACATTCTAGAGAAATTGCGTTTGAGGACTTTGAATGTTAATCTTCATCCGGTGAGCTTCGGAAATATTTAAAGATTTATCAGATATAAGCTGAGACGGAGGCTATAGATGAAGTGAACCGCGGAAATGTGTTTTGAATAACCATGCAAAAAGCGGCGCTGAAATTGCAGATAAAGAAAAATAACGTCCATGGTCAGTATCTGATACGTAATATCTCAGGAACGATTGCTTATTTTCGTTGACAAAAAACAATATTTCAGTCACAAGTAAACCGAAATTAGACCTAAAAGACGCTCGGAGGCTTCGGGCGAAACGTTGCTATGATTAACATCACCAAAACGCGCCTTAATCTAGGACTAAAGCAACAAGGTATTACTAACAACACTGCTTTCACCTTCGACTCTTTGTGTCCAGAAAATTTGTCTTGCTAGTATATTTAGTCCAAAGAGTTTGGCGCCCAAATATTATTCTTCGACGTTGGAGAGCAATATGCACGTGGAGGAATTCCTTTTGGGAAGTTGAATACGATTTCTCTAGTATCGTGGTGTCATGAAGTGGAATACGGAGTCCTACCTTTGCCAAAAATCACTAGACTTCATATGGTAGACAGTGATAAACCGTCTTCTTAATCAATAAAAAGAATCAAAATCAGAGTTACATTTTTCTTTTATTAAATTAGGACAAATGCCACTATTAATTTAACAGTGAAAGACAATAAGTATTTCATTTAATTTTTTCCTCAATAGTCTGAATTTATGTTTATAGTACTTTTCAGTTTTCTCTGAAATGATAATAATAAAAAAAAATGTTCTTTTGAACGTCATGTACTAGAAATCTGCGAGAAATCAAAATCTTAGTGATTAATTGGTTTCATTCCTCTCATTCAGGAATAAGTGAGTCTAGTATTTGCTTGTTTTGCAGAGGATAAAGAGGTGGTGACCAGGTTCTGCAAAACTTGCTTGAGTTTGATGGATGGTATTAGATTCACAATATGCGTACAAAATTATCAGATACAGTTGTTCGAGAGAGTGTAAAAGACGGTTGTTAGGTTTTCCTGGGGGGATTATTAAATAACTCATTAGTAAATTAATACTATAAAGAAACTGCCATGTGAGCTGTAGGAAGAAATGAGATGGGTGAAGAGAATGGTGGCCATATGCAAAGCTGACGGCGATGCGACGAATAATTAGGAATTGTATGCAGAAGAAAACAGAGGACTTTTCCCACAAATTAGCACTTTGCTGAAGTCGTAATATAAGGAAAAGTTTTCCTCAGTAGCCAGAGGCATTAAAAATTGAAAGTGACAGAGGAAGGTTATAAATATTACGTTTGTTTAAGTAGATATGTTGCTTAACAGGACAGCTCCATCGTGATTATTATTAAGAAAACGTAGTTATCTGAACCTCTGATAAGGGTTGAATAATCACAAAAAACAGCACTTCAGCTCAATAATTTTACCGTTCAACGGCAGTTCTATCATTACCGTGGCGCCAAAATCTGATGATGAATTCTTGTAGAACTCGACGAAACAAATCGAAAATAAAGAATAAATTTTTTTGATATCTCGCTTGGTTTTCGAGTTATAGTATGTTAGAAATCAGTCATAGGTATATTTCCTTCTGCTTGTGGTGTTTTTTCTTCTGGTCCAGGCCGTATTTCAACCTAGCAACAATCACTAGGAAGAAAAATAAAACACCTGTAGTGCATTTCCACCGTGTAGATATTGTAGTTTTGGTGAAAAAACATTTTCTGGTCCAGGCCGGATCTCACCCTAACCTCCTCACTTTTCAATATCTCGAGAACTAAGCGAGATATCAAAAACCTTTGTTCTTTATTTTCCACTTGTCTCGTCGAGTTACATACGAATTCATCATTAAATTTGGCTATACCGAAACTTTTCTTCTGGTCCAGGCCGTATTTCAACCTAATTACGTCAATTTTGAGATACAATATCTCGAGAACTAAGCGAGATATCAAAACACTTTATTCTTTACTTTCAATTTGTCTCGTCGAGTTCTATAAGAATCAATCATCAGATTGTGGCGCCACGGTAATGATAGAATCCCCGTTCAACGCCGCAGTTTTAAAATATTATTAAGAAACAGAATTTTATAATTTTTCAGTTCGAAACCGGATAGAAGGTTTCTTTTCTTTATATACAGGGCGTTCGCCGGGAAACGCAACCCACTGTTAGCGCTACAAGGAAGAAACTGCTCCCGGCAAGCGAGCGGTCAGCTTCCGGCATTGTTCGACCGTCGGCCGCGGACTATTTCATAATAATTACGCTTCATAAACTTGTATGCGCTAAGCATTTAAATGTGGCGTTATTATTAGCTTACCTTATAAAAGATGCTGGAAGTGTTGACCCTCTTGTGAAATGCACATTTCACATCTTCTGAACATATTTCGAGACACACGCTGCCCTAACTGACTTAATGATTTTTTGGGTGACTGTTCTAGTCGAAAAGCGATATCGTCAATTTTCTCCTCTGTGAGAATACGGTTGACCGACAGTCTCTTTTTGTTAAAAAATGAACCCGTTTCTCTTATTTTTTTAACCAGACGCAGAATTTTTGATTTAGCTGGCAGTAAAGCGCCAGGAAATTCGCGACGAAATTTACTGCGACACTTTTTAAACGACTTCTTCTTCACATATGTATCGTAGAGAAATATTCTCTGTTGCAAACTGTAACGTACCATAATTTTACTCACACTCAAACACGGTACAGATTAGTAAGAGTATGAAGCCCCAAACCAGCCAAACCGCAAAGAAACGTTTATTCAGAACACTGATTAATAAGAGACTGAAGTCACAAACTATCTACAATGCAAAGAAACCGTTCTTAACAATGTAAGGGTCACTGCACGGCACTGTTGGGGCAGCGGAGGTGTTAAACAGTGCGGTAATTCACGGTGCCGTGTGGCGGAAACTGCTGGCACTACTGACCGAGCAAGTTGCCGACGGCAACAGACTGGGAGGGTAGCGTTTTCCGGCGAACGCCCTGTATAAAAAAAATTGGTTGGACTTAAAATTTCCGCATTTTTAAGCAATATACTTGCAATGGAGTATATACTTCGATGGTAATTTCTGCAAATATCTATTTTACATCGTTTTCACCTTAAATTGTTTGAGTGCCATTTCCCCTTTGATGTTTCCAAACTTTAACTCTAAATACAGTACTGTACTTTCAATGTTTCTGGTAATTTATTCCTGTCATTCCTGTAACTACAAAAGGACATTTTTACTCTCCTTTAGGCCTGAAATGGCTGTTTTCATCTTTTCCTTCTCATGTAGTGCTACATATTCTACCAATATCCTTCCTAGAAACATCATCTATATACGCTTCTCACCCTCCACTTGTTTTCCAATTACTCCCAATCCAGGTCATTTATCACATATAAAAAAGGGTTCGGTATTCAAGGACACATATCTCCAATAAGCTGCCAACACATATTAAATGTCTAGCAGATGATAAGATTAAATTCAGGAAAAAATTTAAAGAACTTTTGATTCAAAACTATTTCTACTATGTCGAAGAATTTATTTCGGTAACACGTTAATACGTAGGAACTTACTGTGTACCAAATTTCATACCGATAGCACAATTTTTGTAGGGTCCGATGTATTAACGCGGAGCCTTTATTTCTAAGGAATCTACAAAATAACTGCCAGTGGATTGTGTAAATGTAGTTAACAAAATTAACGTACCATGTATGTTGTGACTACATCTTCTGTACTATTTTGTTGTGTTATTGTTTAACTGTATACCGACCACTTTCCACATCCCACAGAGCCAGTCTCTAATATTGGGCTCAATGGAAAATGAATGTATAGTTACTGATAAAGTTCTACGGTAATTTCCACAAACAAATTTGTTTGCACATCACTGCACCTATTTCAAATTCTGTATCTGATACCAAAGTTGTGGATTCCATACACTACACGTCTATATTGAATCAAGGGTCTGACCAAAGTTATGAAACTCAGTTCCTTCTCTTCTATGCATCATCTCTTATCACTCTCCAACCATGGAGGAAGGGGCCTCCATGTCTCCAACAAATGAATGATTTTTTAATCTCTTCCTACCGTCCGCCAAGTTGAGAGTGTCGTCAAACGTTATGCTAAGATTGTTACATTTAAGTTCTTCAAAAAGCAATTCCTTCCCCCCTCCCTGCCCCCCCACTATAAATCATAAAAACAATTAATCTTCTATCTGTGAACCTAACAGATTGTATCTTTTTAACATGTTTTCTACCTTCTAAGAATTTATCTACCAAGTTGTAACTTATTCACCAACTTCAATTTTTATCTTATTCAGCATCACTTTATAAGCTACTGTGTCAAATACCTTAAAAAATCTAGTACTATACTATCAAGTTGACTTCTACTATCGTATTCACCAGAAGTATCTTGTGTACAAAAAGAAAAAAATTCTGTCATTAAAAGCTGAATTGCAAACATGTTTCACGATTTAAAAAATCCATGTATTGTGACCGAGTTATTTTTATTGAATATACAATGCTTTAGGACGCTCTATTTCTTTTATTAACATTTCAATAATGCACTACTTTGAACCAGGAAATAGTAAAAAACTGAATATAATTATTAAATTTGAAATAGTACAAATTTAAAAACTAGTACAAATTTTAAAAATAACTAGCTAAATCTGTGTGAAACAAAAAATTTGCTAAACATTTATAAATAATTATCATATATTAAATAATATTATTTAGTTATTGTAATGGTCTGCTTTTTGGTTACCTTATTATGAAGTAATAAACGCCAGATTAATTTGTTTCTTTCCGAAGAAAATATTGGAAAGAAATTGGTTCCGCCTCGTACCTTGCTGGTAATGTTTACAGTTGTTAATTTGTTATGTTGGCATTGGCATGGCAACCGCTGGAGTCAGTTTTCAAAAGGAGCTATCGGAGGAAATTTGGCGATATCATGTGTAATTGTATGTGCGTGTTGTAATTGGATAAAAATGTGATTTATAATTAGATGAGTACTCTTTATTTTGTACTGACTGCTTCAGGACTGGGTGAACTGTGTAGTTTCACCAACAGCTGAAAGTTTTACGTGTGCTGTATATAGACCATGTGTTCAATGTAATCAACATGGCGTGTGAGAGTTACGCGTTTTCAGACGATGGAAGGTATTTTTGCTCCTGTGGACAAGATGGAAGGCTTAAAATTTGGGAAACAGACAGTGGTGTCCTGAAACAGGAGTACACTCCCAATCTTCATTTGATTTCACCAACTACATGCATGACATGGTTGAGTTTATCACGCAAAGCGGTAAGCCATGTGAACTGCATGCTTGTTGAGGGATTTATAAACCTTAAATTATGTTCTTTCACAGTAAGCTTCATACTTTATTATTTAATGTTCATCATTTA
The DNA here is from genome assembly GCA_031002005.1 of Vandiemenella viatica. Lineage (NCBI taxonomy): Eukaryota > Metazoa > Arthropoda > Insecta > Orthoptera > Morabidae > Vandiemenella > Vandiemenella viatica. Next base: position 181,336,294 of record JARYHS010009186.1, read on the forward strand.
GTGTTTTGTAGCTATTATTTTCGGTAAGGGAATGGTATATAATCAAGTTTAGATAAACTGTTTATGTTCGGTCTTCCAGCAAGTGGATAGATTGTAATCAGATTCTAGGTTATATGACATTGTTGTCGATCTGTGAAAAGTGGTTTTCGTCGTTGTTGATAGGTTTTTCCTATAGCTGCCTTGAATCTGTAATAAATTACACGGTGTCATTAGTGAAACAGTCTCTTTCAAATGTAGGTAATACTGCTGTAGTCAGTCGCACGACGTATTATTTTCAAGCAGTAATTCCATTATAATACAGCCTGGACCATTAATATCAAGCAAGAATTAGGTTGTAATACAGCCTGGACCAGCATTAAACCGTTAAATGTACTTCGGAAAGAATTTGTAGTGGAGTCTTGCGTTTGACCACTGCAGTATTATGATGACAACTCCTGACGGAATCGCGATCTCCAGTAATCCCAATTAATATATGAGACACTCCAGTTTTGTGGCCTACATTATTTTGACTTATTACAAATGGAGAGGTTCTATGCTGAACTATTTCCAGGTCGGTCCTGATTTTCAGAAGGCACCAAACAAATAAGTGCGTCTAAGATTGTTGCTGGTTAGCAGGATGAAAATTGTAATGCAATAATGTCCACCTTGTTTTGGCTGTATGGTGTCTGTACCAAATGCCAGTATAGAATAAAATAAAATTTGTCATTTCACACAGTTATTCCTAATATTTACAGATAAAGATTTGTGAATTAAGAAGACAGGATGGTTTAATTATAGATGGGGATACCGCTGCCTTGCGACTTAACGTGACGTCGTGTTCACGTACAGTCATCTGCGTAAAAACATGACAGAGCGTAGCGAGGTCACAATAATTTAAAGCTGTACAATATCAACATAAACTGATATCCCGAAGGTGTATTAGATGCAGGCGGCCGCTGGTAAGCGGCCGCAGATCTCCGTTAACACAACCAATATTGCTAATCTTCGCGGGTTCACTGCCGGATGATGATGAAATGCGAGCTTCACCTGAAACATTGAACATCTGATTGTGTTATCGGACATCTGTGGCCGCTTACCAGCGGCAGGCAACCTGCATCTGATCCACCTTCGGGATATCAATTTATGTTGATGTTATCCAGCTTTAAATGTTTTTACGCGAATGCTGTACGTGAACGCGACGTCACGTTAACAGTCGTGAGGCAGCGGTATCCCCATCTAGAATTAAACCGACAGGATTACTTGAGATTGTGATTATGTGAAGAGTTAGCATCATAATACTGCAGTAGTCAACTGTAAAGTCTACGGAAAATATTGTGTCTTGTGGTTGACTACTGCGGTATTATGATGTTAGCGGGAGAAAAGTTGCTGTAGTGGTATAGTGATGTCTTTGAAATATTTGGCCTTAATCTCCTCGCCAGCATTAACCACTTTCTTTCAAATCTCCTTTTTCTTGTAAGCTTCGACAACAAAATGCAGCAGTACCATGTATGATGGTATGTGAAATTCAACATTACAACTGTTGTTGTGACCAGCTGTTCATGATTTGGGTTTGTTTTAATCTCATGTGTGCTTGTATTTCTTTACCTAGCTACCTTTACTTTCTTGTTGTTTTACCATGTTTTTATTGTTTACAGTGCCTTTGAAAGAACCTACTATTGAGCTGTGGTATGTTTTCTTTCCTACTATCTTGGTTTTGATTTAATCCATGTCGGACTTAGTTTTAATTTCATCGGTCCTCATCCAGTCTCTTATAATTGTTCAACTGCTCTGCTGTTTCACAGTTCGTCTCAGAATCCCATTATTTCAACTCCCCCTCCACCCCTCCCCTCACCCACAAAGGCTTGAAGCTTAGAATTTTTAGATCATCCATCTCATATTTGTTTTCAAATGTTTTTTTGGTAATGTTCAGTCCCTTTTTACCTTGAAATGGAATCATTTTTTGTCCTATTCTCCCTGCTCACAGTGTCTTCAAACTACAATATCCTTATTGAATATTCTTTTTAGCCTCCATCATTGTTACCACAGAGGCCTACTTATGATTTTATCTAGCTTTTGTCCACAGATTTGCCTATATGGATCAAGGCATGTGGACTAATGCATGTAAGTTACCTTCTTTTATTTTCGAATAGCAATTATTTTCTCAGTGCTGGAAAAAACCCTAAATCTTTTGTAAGAAGATTGCTTTTTCCAGCTATTTTCTTATTTTGGGTGACTTCAGGATTCTATCTTACCATTAAAAAAATAACAATTTTGTGTAGTTGAAGCTGGCAGGTTAAATATATTTAAAACTGGTACAAAATTACAATTAACACACAATAAAAAATAAAATAATGTGATCAGCTCTCGGTATCACTTAAGAACAGAATATTAGTTTGGGATTTTAAGTGTGCTTTGTAACATAACATATTTGTAACAGTTAATGTAAAGAAAAAAAATACATTTTTAGATATGGAAATATATTAACTTATAAACTTGCAAGTTTAAAGTCATTCCATCAAAATGTCTCAAAGAACAAACTGCTGTACTAATTAAGTTAATTCCTATTGTTAATTCTTTGGTCTTGAGTTATTCAGATGAAAATAACAGTAAAATATTTATAGTTGTTCCCCCAAATGATCACAATCTGTACAAGTTCTTTGCTTTGATGAGATATTTTTCATTTATCACAGGTGAACAAAAATAAACCACACTGCATGAAATGGAAAGTATTACATGCTGATGGAGTTGTGATAAATGTATGATTAAAAATTGAAAGTTGTACATGTCATAGTATGCAAATTAAGGTTTAGGCCTATTTACTATGCAAAATTGCTATGTTGCTTCTGGTGACCAAATATGCCACAGCAAAGAGTGATGGTCCTCTGCATCCAAATGTCTGACTTTGTCAGAATGGCATTGTAGAGTTGATACTTGTCCTAACAGAAGGATACTTGAAAACTGAAAATTGTGGCAATGGCTGTTGCTGACAGGTGGGCGACAGCAGCCCATATCCAAGCAGTGCTTAGAGAGTGTCCACATGGATAGTTTTAAACATGATTTCTTGAAGTCATGTTACACTCTTGGACCCCTACACAGTGTGTTCTATTAACCCGATTTTACTGACAGCAGTGTGTAACCCGGTAATCTGCAAAACACTACTGGACACATAAATGGCATCAGGTGTGATTAGTGACAAGTTCCAGTTCTATGTACCGAGCGTGCTGGTGTAAAGGCTAGCGTTCTGGCCTTGCTTTCGGGAGGACGGCGGTTCGAATCCCCATCTGGGCATCCAGATTTGGGTTTTCCATGGTTTCCCAAATCACTCCAGGTAAATGCCGGGATGCTTTCTTCAAAATGCCATGGCCGAATTCCTTCCCATTCCTTTCCCGTCTCTAAAGACCTCGCTGTTAGAGAGATGTTAAGCACATAAAAAAACCAATTCTATGTGTTGCAAAGTGATATTCGACGGCACATATGCTGGCGTAGTGGAGAAAGTGCCCATTGTTTGGTGATTTCAGAATGTCAGATAGATCGAACCCCTGATGTCATGGTTTTGGGGACAATCAGTTATGATAGGAAGATTGAGTTTGTTGTTGAAAGTACAATGACATCTTGTCAGTATGTGGACAGGGTGGTACACCCTGTTGTGATACGCTTAGAGTCCTCCATCTAAAATGGTATATTTCAATAGGATAATGCCTGTCCTCATACTGTGGTCATCACAACACAAGCCCTGGAAGAGCATACAACCATGGATTGGACCACATGGACCCCAGATTTATGCCTAATGGATATGGTTTGACACATTAGGTCACATGGTTACCCAACACAAACTGTACAACTAACTGCACAAGTAATATAGGTATGGAGAGAGACACAACAAGAAGCCGCGAAAGATTCACAAATGTTTAGCTCTAATTAGGGAGGGGGGAAGCACATTTTGTACTGACACGTGTATCTAAAGGAATTGAACTTTACACTATCATTTTTTTCTGGATATGACCGTGGATATATGCACGAAGGTTCCTAAAATTCCAGCATTTCAATATGGGTGCAACGCTTTCTGTCAGTGTACTATTAATGTTCACATGTCTCTGAGCAGATTTTAAGTTAGATCCTAAGCTTTCTTGGCTTATTGTAGATTTCTGCCTTTGGTGGTATATATAATTTCTGGGGAGTATTGTTTAAAGAATTTTTGGGTGCCTATCTGTTCAAGTCATAAACAAATTATATTTTGCTTCCTTTGCCAGTCATGTAGAATCATAACATGTAACACAGATTTTAAGCTAGTCAATAAGCTTTCAAATTGTGAAAATCCGATCAAAATTGGTTTGGTAGTTTTTGTGAGATCCTTTAATGAAGAAATGGCCACACCCGTTTCAGAGAGATTATGTAGGCCCTATATAAGTAGAGATTGAAGTGTATGCCTATTTCTCATTGAGTTTGCTTCAGTTTCTTGAAAAAATTTTACCTTAAAATCCCTTGCAGTCTGAGGTATCTGTTCATGAACTCCAAAAAAGTTTCTGTAAGAACATATTGATAATAATAGTATTAACTTTGTGTGGTCCTAATGGCAAAGTTTCTTAATGACTGTGTGCTCTGTCATAGCTGCCTAATCTGTGTGCATGTCCATTTGTGTGTTAATGCTGCCTTGCCATCATCTAATGTAAGAAGTTGTTCTTTTCCCTGCATATCCATTCTTGGAAATAATAGTGGTAGAAATTAAACATTTGAATAGGAAAATAACTACCGCTTACCACAGTTGAAGTTAGAATAGTGTGGAACACACACACACATATTAAGCATTGAAATTTTCGGGTCTATGATCCTTCATAAAAAAATAAAATGAGATAGTTATATGTTGGAGTCTGGCAACTAATCGAATGTAAACACTAGACATACCTTTCATCTTCAGCATACCGAGTGTGATGGGTGAGCGGTTAGCGCTCTGGCCTCGCATTCGGGGGGCCGGTTCGAATCCCTGTTCGGGCATCCAGATTTGGGTTTTCCATGGTTTCCCCAAATCACTCCAGGCCAATGCCGGGATGCTTCCATCAAAAAGGCCATGGCTGAATTCCTTCCCATTCCTTGTCTCCAGTCCCATCCCGCCTCTCATGATGTTGACATGATGTAAAGCCACATTATAACATATATATATGTATATATATTTTTTTCAGTTCTTGGCAGAACTGTTTATCTCTTTAATAGCTGTGTTGTCATTAAATATGATACTAATGTAGTTAGATAGGATGTTTTGCTTTCAATACATCCTTAACCATTCTTGTCCCATAGAGTTATTTCCTTGCATGTCTTAACCTTGCAGATTGGTAACTAATGTTTGTCTACTGCCAATTAAATCACCTTTATTTGTTATGCTAGTAGACACTTTTTTTTATTTTTCAGACTATTTCAAAGAAGAAACGTCGATCGAGATCATCTTTGCCAGAGGGGGCTGGGAATGATAGTGATGTGGTGGCATTGGGAACTGTTAATGGTGCTGTTTTACTGTATAGTCTAGCTGTGGGAGACGTTGAAGCACAGTTGCAAGGAGGTCACAGTGGCCATGTTTCAAGCCTGAGCTGGATCAATGGCTGCCCTCTGTATAGTGGTGGATCAGATGGACATATTGTTGAATGGAGTATAGGTGATGGTGCTATAAGGAGGTGAGGCCATATTAAGACTATCATTTTTATCCAGTGCCTATCGTTAAATGTGCTGGTACTTTCTCATACTTGTTACTCATCTGACATAGCATTGTGTTAGCATCTATATAAATTAATACTAAAATTAAACAGCATCATTTGAGAACGCCTGGACAGATGTGGCTATTTTTTCTTAAATGTTTGTAGCAATCCGATTAAGGTTTTTAGAGAAAGAAAAATTGTAAAAGTTACCAGAAAATTGGAAAATTTGGGAAAACCGGAAAATGCTTTTTCCTACATACCAATTTGGCTTTTTTTCCCCCACTCAGTCCTGCTAGTAGGCAGCAGTACAATGCCCATGACCTCACTGTTTGCTGTCCAGCAACGTTCTCCTCCTTCGACACACAGTCAAGAAGTGGCTCTTCTCCACTGCCCGCCTCAGAGCAGCATTCCATGGAACAAAATAAACAGAAATATCCTAGTGGTGTCCCTATTTCCCATAGGCTGGCCCTGTTGCTATCAATGGTGAGGAATCTTCTGAAGGCTTTTGTCCTCGCAGTAGGGCCTTGACCCTGCTCCATTCATATCGGCAGCAGCGCAGCGGGTGGCTTGACGAACGGCCTACCAGCTGCAGCTCGTCAAAAAAACAACTTTCCCTTGATCGTCGCCCACTGCCTCGCTTTGGGAACACGACTCATTGTAATACAAACTGAAACTACTCAAATTAAAAAATCCAAACAAATCGATAATCCGAAACATCCTCGGTCCCAATTAATTCAGATTAAAGATGCTGTAGCGTATTTATTCTGCGGTGAAGAATCCAGCATAGTATTTCTAAACTATTTAATAGTTTAGTCACAGATGTCCTCTGTACAGTAAGAAAGTAACTTCGTATATCATTTTGATTTAGTTTGAGGATTATTTGTTTTCTGAACCACGAATTTATATTTGTTTTATTCCTTTTAGTGTGATTAGTTGTTGATAACATTGTTGACACAGCTTCAACAATTAGATTTAAGCTGGCCTGTGATTAGATTATAATTTTTTGTGTGTCTTTATTTTACTAAACTGTAAGTTCTTTCTACTGAATCTTTTAATGGGTTGGAAATTATTGAGCTGGTGCTGCCTTAGGCAATTACCTTTTTTGCTTTCATCTCTGTTACCTACTGGTCAGTTTATACATTTTTTGTAGACTTGCTCCACTTTCTTCTCTTAGCAACCATTATTAAGTTTAAATTTGACTTCAGTTTGCTTGGAAAGTATTTAATATTTAATTAAAATTGCAAAGAAACGCATGCTCTGGTGGCAATTTCCCTACACACCCATCTTCTCCCTTTCCTGCACCCACCTGCATTTACCCTCCACAAATTTTAACTTTAAATTCTTTCAGTGTTTTTGGTAAATTATTAATCATTTCTCTTGGTAACTTACTCCAATCCCTGACACCATTACCTAAAAAAGAAAATCTATCAGGCACTAAAGGTTAGTAGGGGTTTAGTACCAAACAGCCTGAATTATAACCATGCTGTGTTGCCTTTGGATATAAAGATTGTTCTTGTTGTTGACTGGTTGCCACCAGATTGGATAACCTCAATCAGGAAAGGTATGTAGAAATTAAAGTCACTGCTGCTATTAAAAATTTAAATAGTTACTATATTCTTCAGAAAAAAATGTACAAGTTTGCAGAACAATTCTTTATGCATCGAACTTCTTCACCAAACTAAATAATTGCAAGTACTGATAAATGATTCAAGTCAGGCAAACCTCATAAAACCCTTAACTGCTTACGGTCACATGAGGATTTGCAAGTATTTCAAACGCGCACCAAAAATTCCAGGATATCTGCCGGAAACACTATCTCATGATATCGCTTGCTGATTCTTGCGTACCGCTTCACACCAAACCCTCGCCTGACGTACAACGTGCCTGTTCAACCAACTTTTATGACTGGCCGTGAGGGGCTGTACTGTGCTTGTATTTACAGCTGCACCATGGGAACTTGAAAAAAAAAAAAACAATTTTTATGACGACATCCAAAACTTCCAGGTATCCAAACTATTCCAAATGACTTGAAATTTTTACACTATGTAGCTTATTTCCTAAATGTTAAAATGTGTCGTAGTGAAAATTCCTGTAACTATCATCGTTTTGCCGTAAAAAAATTATTTCCCATACTTTTCAAAAAGGTTTATAACAAAGTTTTATAGCAACGGAGCTGAAATAACCTTTAAATTTATTTATTTTTGCTCCTCTTTCATTTGATACTCAAATCCACTTTGTTACTATTTTTAAACTGGGTGAATGAAAATGTGAAATTCAAATCGTAGCTATTTCCTAAAGTATATAAGTTATGTCTCTGAAAATTGCTTTAAATGATTCTACGTTAACTCTTCAATAAGATATCATCACTATCTAACTGTAATAGCAGTTATTTGATAGCTTTTTCATTGTTTTCTAATTCCAACCCCCCCCCCCTTTTGGATTTAAATGCTTTCAAATCTTCTCCTGGAATGACCAATTTTAATTATTTCTTTTTCAGAAATCCACCAAACTAATCCATAAATTCAAAAATCAATTAAAGTGTCGTGCCCAGAACAAATTACCTACTCTTTTGCTTAGACATAATACCCTTGATGAAAGTTTTGTCTCCCAAGAACTCTTGACAAACCCATTTTTCAAAATCTTCCCAAAACACCCTTTAAAATTTAGCTACCTTTCTCAAAATTTAGTATGATATGTGCACCTAAATCACCCTTCTTTTAAGCTATAAACTGTTTCCCTATCTTCAAAATTATGGCTTATAGATTTTAAATGTGTTTATTGCATCATTCTGATTTGAAGGCAAACTCGATTTTAAAATTCCTAGCTGTGAAGTTACAAATCTCTATTTGCTAGTTAGTGTCTGAAATATCTCTATAGATAAATTTGGTTATGAAGTACAATTTTAGGTTACCTGACAAATCTTCCTACACCCTTGTGCCTGAAATCAAGTGCCAACTTATGGTCATTGTCATCTTTTCCCTTCCATGCATTACTTTCCATTCGTACACCAATATCTTTCCACTAGCAGAGTTCCCGGCGTTGCCCCGTCTGGTTGGCATTAATTTAACCGTACACTGTTTTTATTCACACAATGAGAAACTTGTACCAAGTTTCATACAATTTGCACCTTCCATTTCCAGAATTAAATCAAACCTAGAGTCATCCGCACTGTATCACGAAAGGAGTGGGTTGAAGTTGATATACCTGTACACTATTTTTAAGATTCACATATACCAAGCATCATTGATTTCGTACCGGTACTAAACTAAACGTTGATTTAGCAACACATTTCTAATAATGAGGTGTTTTCGATGCTTTGATACAGAATGACAGTTTTTATTTTAGTTTGGGGTACATTTTATCCTAATTAAATTTGCTAATGTTGCAGCCTGAAAATCGAAACATTGACTGTATGCACATTAATACATACCACATATGTAAAAATGTATCTGGAATGTGTCTGTTTATTCTGGCATTATGCAGAAAATACATATTTAATATGGATTTTCAGAATTTGAAAGCCTGGGGTCAAAATTAAATTTAACTCTTTAAGACGGTCTGACACATTTATTTTACGAATTATCTAGCATTACCTGAAAACTGCTGAATCAATTTTGACCAAGTTTTCACAGTATCCAACATTAGATGTGTGTCATTATGCTAACACATTTGCCGCTGGAGCTAAAAAAATTTCATTATGGTTTATCTGGCACTAGAGCTCAAAATTAAAATCTATTCCGTACCCGTACAGTTGTATATCAAGTATTCAGAGTTGTATATCAAGTATTCAGACCTAAGGGAGATATGAAAAATAAATTGTTAACTATCGATTTGTTTCAGGGAGCTACAAACTGCAGCGCGATGGTTATTGTAGAAACTGCATTACTAAACAACGAAACAAATTATAAAATGAAGAAAAGCTGATTTGTTGTCCTAAACTGTTTTTATTTGCAACACTAAAGGCTTAATACAATGTTCTATTTATATAAAAAAAAACCTTTAGCCTACGCATTACTCATTGTGAACAGAATGAATCTACTTTCAGCTTCAAACGCCAGATATTTTGGCTTACATTCTATATCTGTAGAACTTAAATAGATTATAATATGATTAAAAGCTAGTAGTGCAAAATGTAAAACGAAAACATTGAGTTTTCCTAAACCATATATGATTGTAGTTGTTCTAACAGAGATTGTGATCAAAGAAAATCGCTTTTGTTTTTTTCGTTATTAGCTTCTGGCATTCAGTACGGCCATTGATGGCGTTTAAAAACTGAACATCCGTAATTAAATGGAAAAAATATTTCAGGTTTCACTTAGTGTGGAAGGTGCAAAATAGTTATTGTAAAATGATTTTATTGTTTTGATTAAAGGCTATGGTCACACATGTTGTAGTTGTGTCTTTAATGTGGAGTATGCAACATCTAGTTGTTCCACCTTTGGTATTTGTCACCATATGTTCAGAATTTCATTTAAAGCTCTGGCATTATGAAACTTTATAACATAAGACATACCAAACGAAGCAGTTGAATTCTAAGCTTTAAAACTGTGAAAACCCCATAGAAATCAGCTCAGTAGTTTGAGCTTTTCTAGCACAAATTTATCCTGTTTTTGTTTTATAGATATAGAGATGCCTCATCACCAGTATACGCCTTGTACACCCCATGATCCTGTCCCCTCCTCCTGTCTCCCAATGAATCCCATTTCAGCTCTTTTATCTTATCTGTTACTGTTTGCGTTCTGGTGTAAGTTCCAGAAAAAAAATTGAGCTATTTCATAACTGCAAATAATTTTATTTCATGTTGAAAGTAATGTTTGTTTGCAGTTATTGGTGAATAAATATGTGTTACATTTTTCCAGCAAATGGAAGTCAGGTAACGAACGTTTGACTTCAATTATGGTCCTGCCTGATGGGAAAACCCTTCTGTCAGCAAGTCGTACTGTCAGCTGGTGGAATTTGGAAGATAAACAGTTATTAAAAACATTTACTGGTCATTCTACAGATGTAATTAGTTTATTATTTGTGTCACCATCAAGTGAAGGAGGAGATTGCTATTTCATGAGTGCAGCAAAAGGAGACCGTTACATAAGTGCCTGGTGAGTTTTTATTGTAGAATGCACTTCAATTGTGGTATGTAAAATTATATGAATATTACCATCTTCATATAGTCATACTTTTTATTTTATTAAATTGGAAGTGAAGTACTGTAGAACTCCAATTATCCGAATCAATTGGAACTGAACCCCATTCGGATAATCAAAAATTCAGATAATTGGATTTTTTCCAAAAAAGGGTCTATTTTAATTAATCACTGTATGTATGTTGAAAATGGGAGAAAAAACTTTTTTTTAGGAAAATTGCATTTAATTAATTAAATTAAAAGGCAACACTTTTATATGTTAAACGGACTTACAAGTGATGTACATTAGTACAGTATGTATGTACCGTACTGTAAATAAAAGTCACGGCATGCTGAACAACTCGGTCAAAGTAAGCTGTTGACTGTATTCATCTGTTTTCGGCAGCCAAGTTGCGCATTCGCTTGACGGTGAGAAGTTGCATGTGGTCACACTTGGACTGACACTCCAGTTTCAAGGCCGGCTGGCAAGTGCTTGACTTGCTGATGGACCCGTGTCTGTTTCAACTTCGACATTAAGGTTATCTTCTTCCTTGACACTTTCTTCTCTTACAATTTCGATAAGTTCATCATCATTTAGAATTTCATACCTAGGGTCTGACGAATCGCACACCACGTTTCCGTCTTAAGTGAAAAAGTGATTTGGAAAATTGAAGTTCTACTGTAGATTATTTGGAAACAACAAGAATACATTTAAAATTCAGTTAAGTTTATTGACTGTATGAGCAACCATTGATTACCAAAAAATGTGGCAGCATGTTGCAAGTACACAAAATATTTGAAAAAGATTATTTTGGTTGCTAGCAGAGAAATAAGGCGTGTGTTTTCTGACCTTCGCCCAACGCAAGCCTTGGTTGGCTGTCAAAAGATTCTACTGTAGGTTCTCACCGTTCTGTATTTCTCCATTTTTTGTGTACTTGCATCATCCCACTGTGATCCTTGCTATGCAGTGGTTACCTTATCTATCCTTACTTAAATTTACTAATCAATGCCTTTTGTTCCCCACCAAACATATGGAGAAAAAGCTTCAGTTAGAAATTTCTCCTCTCATAATTTTTGTGATCTGAATCTGCTGAATTAACTAGTGTAGCAACTTTCATTGTTCCTTTTGAGATTTTTTAATTCCAATTGCAGATCCATATGTTGATTTCTGTGTTTTCAGAATAAATTATGATAAATAATGGAATATTGTCAGAATATGTTAGAAGGCAAACATCTTTGATTTCCAATATCCGGATTTATAGACTTCAGTGTTAATGAGATACAAAATTCCATTATATCTCCAAATAAACAGTCTTCCTTGGAAATTGCTTGTATTTTCTGTCTCACTGGATCAGGTATAGGATGTCTTCTGAGTTATGTGGGACTTTTAACATTATTGTTTGTTTTTTTATTATTTTTATTTATATCTTTATTAGTCCAGCACCTAGTATCTATACTGGGCCCATATTTCCTACATATTACAAAATGTACTTAATGTTAAATTCTATTTTGACAATACATGTTGAATTTGTTCAGAATGTAATGTTAATTAGTGTTATGAAACTTTTTGAGTTCCATGAATGTTAGTTACTTGACGAAATTAACAGTGGGATAGAATGTATTTGCTGGGTATTAGTTAGTTTATATATTAGTAATTAGAATAACCTGACAACAGCTGCTACCAACTAGCTAACAAATGTTTACAAAAGAGCATGTATCTACAGGCAGCCCCCCCCCCCCCCAATACACACACACAAAATTTTATGGTTAGATGATTGTAATTAAACTGGTTCCTACAAATGTATATACATGAAAGTCATATATAAATGTAAGGATGTACATGTGCACATACCTACACGACATACACATTCTCTTTTACATGAATACGGGTACACGTAATTCACATACATACCGATACACAAGATCGAGGGCGGAAACAGTTCTGAGCTTCTTTTGATTTTTAAGAAACGTATGTCTTGCTCTGGGTTACATGTATATACTATAATGTTGTGCTAGGTGCTTGCTCCAAGTGATCGGTATTTCTTAACTTTCATGGTAGTCATAGGCACATGATAGTTGAAACAGTTAGACATAAGGAAATGGGTTAAAATAGAAAAGGAATGTATTGGTACGAAACAAGTAATGCTTGAAATAAAGCAGGCATAATTTATTGTTTTATATCAACTATTGGGGAATCAACTTTCAGGTAAATACTTTTTGTGGTATCATTGTTTAGATCCATCCAACAAAGTGGTATGTATGGATACTGAAGCAGATCTTGTTTTTTTAATTGGTGTTCTTTTTTTTAAATGTTATTTATATATTAAGTTTGTTATCCTCATACAGATAGATAAATTAATTCGTTTATTTATGCTTTCTATCTGCTTATTTTTGTTGAAAGTGTAATTACATTCTGACTTGTTTGTTGTCTATTTCTGCAGGTTTGTTTTTAGTAGTGCCAAATGCCAATTTTGCTTTCTTCGTTCGTGTACTATGTCTGTTGTCACTCATATACCCGGAGAGCTCTGCCAATAATAAGCTTTTAAATTGCCACATCATTTAGTCTCTTTGCTCTTCAGTGCCCTTATATGCTTTGTCTTTTCTTGTAACTACATCTGATAGCCAGAAATTTGTTGGCAGAAATCTTTTGTATTGTCATAATTCACCTTGTCTTGTTTAAATTTTTTTTTTTACCTCTATCACCTTCAACCTGTAGGTCACAGCACTTTCTACAGTAGCTTTGTTTGCACATTTTGGTTATGTATCTTTGGATATGATGTTGTGAAGGAGCTCAATAAGTATTTTTTGATTTCACTGCTGCTATCTTTTTGCAATAGAGTGGTGTCAGGTATATGAGCTTTTTATATTGTCAATATTATCAAAACTATTAGTATAGACTCATCTTTATTTTTATTACATTTTTCGACAAAGCAAACTACTTTCTTCACTCGTTGCCACAATATAGACAATTTCATGCATCATAACTTTTTATCAATTTTTTGTGGCATAGCTTTATAGTATACTTAAATATTTATATTTACTGATATTCCTGAAGTCTAAGCTTCACCTCCATAAAATAAAATACTTTTACATACAGTTTTCCACCCCATTCGTTTTGTAGGTTGAGGCACTGCGATAGTGCCTGGTGCTGACATGGGCTTAGCTGCTTTGATACCTGGTGGCGAAAAATTCATCATCAACACTTGGATAGCAGGGCATGTAAGATGGTGATACACAATTCCTAATCACCAGATTGTGTTCCAGAGTCTCGGGTTAAATCCCAAACCCCTCCGCAGTGCATATGGAATGAGGGAATACAACAATGTCAATTGTTATTCGTCTGTAGGATGGGGATGTTAAGCTTGATGGCCCTCAATGCCTTTCGGAAGTGTGGGCTGGCAGAGGGTTTCACTCTCTTTGTCGCCTCTTTATCACAACACTATACACTGAACACACACATATCACAGTCATAAACACTTACATAACACTTATGAACAGTGTCACACTGGGGATACTTGGTTATGGGTATGGCATCTTAGAAGATATACAGTCTGGGAAAGTTCTTTGCATGTTGTTGATCAGTTTTAAACTACTGTTTTTCTATATGAAGAAGGCTAAGCAAGTGATCTGCTTTTAATGTCATTTCCTGCTTGAGCCATCATTGTTATACAACAAAATTTCTTCTTTTTTCCGTTCCTATTTTAATATTCAAATGTTTTCATCTTTGTGAGGCTTTTATTTGTATTAAGTGCTAATTTCTGCACCAAGTATTTTGTAATACCAAGAAACTTTATATATCCTCCCCTATTGCACTTATTAATTGTATCTTTACATAATAGTTGAATATCATCAGTGATAATTACAAACTCGCATCACTGTTTTTAAACTGGTGCTTTTCTCTCATGATTAAACTTTTATCATTGTGATGTTATTCTACATCTGTTTTTTTTTTCTTTCCATTGTTTTGATTTAAGTGTTACCATGGAGAGAAAGTTTGAAGCTTATGGTGTGAGATTTAAATTACTATTTTGTCACAAATCTTCTCAAGGATTGCAAAACATCTACTCTTGAATTATTTTAGCATCATGTTTAATCTAAAAAATCCTATTGTCTTGTGGCCACTTACATACAGCTTCCTGTTACAAAAAGAAGCAGTAAATGTTAATACATTGTTAATGCATTCCTTATATTGCTCTTTCCATGTATTTTCTGATAATGATGTACAATTCATTCCTTGATTTTGCAGTTCATACAGTTATTAAAAAATGGTACTCATTCATTTTTTAATATGACTCTTCATGACAATTCCAGATCCATTTTGCTTATAACGCTTTTTCTCATCTTCCTCACAAACTTTCAGTTAAAATATTTTCATCTTAATACAAATAAGCGCTTAAAAACTGTAAAAAAAAGGACATTGCGGCCAAATATGTATATTTAAAGCTTTCATCTCTCATGATTGAGGTGATCTCCTGACAAAGGGCCTATCGGCAAAATGGTAATTTGAGAAAAACGCAATTGAAAGTTTGTACCACTTTTTCTTTAACACTTAGATCACTGTGAACGTAATATTACATTCCACAAACTCTTACGAAAAATGCGGCAAATGTAATATTACGTTCCTTAACATGTCAAAATTTTCTTTGGCTAAAAACGTAACGGAACGTTTGTAGCGTGACTCTGATGGCTTCTCTATGTATTTGAGTTCATCAGGCTACCATCAGAGTTCATCACCTTGAAACCTTTGAAATCGAATATCTGGGAGTAGATTACAACAATCACAGGGCAGGTGTAGATCTCTTCAACCACCATTTGTCCTGCAGTGCTGTTACACACAAGACAGTGAAGTGGTGGAAGTAACTTGCTTTTCACTTGATAATTATGAGTTTATCAAATGCATGCATTTTACACAACACAATCTCAAGAAATAATATCACAACAACACCATTCAGGAGACATGTTCAGCCATGGTGCTCTCTGATGGTGACACCAATGATGTGACTAGCGGCAATAAAAAAACTTTCAAGATTGACACAGAAGCACTTTCCAGAAAGAGTGTCCTAAGTCCAGCTGGAAAGAAGAAAGCCCAAAGAAGGTGCATTGTGTGCAGTGATAAAGCAAAGTATTTCACAGGCAACCCCACAAGAAAGGACCCTACCAGTGTGGCGACCGTGATTGTATTGAACCATGTTTTAGACTCTACCATACACTATGAGAAATAAATGTTTCTACTTATCATCTTAAGAAAAAAGCACTTTAGAATACACCTTTTATATATCTGATAATAAATAGCATAATGCAATTTTACAAATTTTTTGTTTAATTTTTCCCTGTAAAACACATGCCACATCATAAATCAACATAACCTGTGAAAAGGAAAAACAGCAACTCTCAAAACCGACATAAAAATTGACTACTCTCAGAAAAAATAAAATACAGTTTTATTTGTTTGCCTAGCTTCCAACATTTTTATTTTATGCTGAGATGAATGTACTGTAAAACAGCGAAAATCATCCAGTGTACAAGGAGGGAATTGTACCCATTGGATCAGCACTGTAAGTGTTAATATCATTGTCAAGTTAAACATCAAACTGAAATAAATACTGATATAATGAACATCTTCGCAAAGTATGTATTAAGTCATTCTTGCGACACATACATATTTCAGTATATTACAACATCTTTATATATAAAGATGAATGTATGTTTGTTTGCTTGTTGGTTTGTTTGTTCTTCATACAAATCCACAGTTTTCATCCGATCTCGATGAAACTTTGCACACTTATCCTTTGAAACAAAGAGGAAAATACTGTCTACATTTGGTTGAAAAATTATCTGTATAAATAACACATGTTGTGTCATAACTTCGAAATACGGCGATAGACAGACACGTTGGATGTGGACGTCTCCAGACCGTGTTTCCGTGTAGTGAACTAGCAGCTCAGTGGCTAAAGAGCTTGCTTACGAACGTCGTAGTCTCCGGTTCAAATCTCCGTAAAGGCTAAGATTTTTAAAAATTGTTTTTCATCGTAAGAGTCAGGCCTAGGCCGTAGGTTATTTGGATTGAATGCTAAACTGTAGATATTATAAAGTTAGGGGTGCAATGCGAGGCAAATCGTAGCTAGTCTTGCAATTTTGTAGGTGTACACTTTTTTACGTTATAATGATCCCTCAGCTGTTGTTCGCAGTCAGTGTGTGAGTGTGAACCACAGTAATCTTTATATATAAAGATGAATGTATGTTTGTTTGTTTGTTCTTCATACAAATCCACAATTTTTATCCGTTCTCGATGAAACTTTGCACACTTATCCTTTGAAACAAGGAGAAAAATACTGTCTACATTTGGTTGAAAAAATATCTGTATAAATAACACATTTGTCTCATAACTTCGAAATACGGTGGTAGACAGACATTTTGGATGTGGACGACTGCGTACCGAGATTCCGCGTAGTGGCCTGTCAGCTGAGTGGCTAAAGCGCTGGCTTACGAACGTCGTGGTCTCCGGTTCGAATCTCCGTCGGGGATAAGATTTTTAAAAATTGTTTTTCATCGTAAGAGTCAGGCCTGGGTCGTAGGTTATTCGGATTGAATGTTAAACCGTAGATATTAGAAAGTTAGGGGTGCAATGCGAGGCAAATCGTAGGTATTCTTGCAATATTGTAGGTGTATACTCTTTTACGTTATAATAATCCCTCAGGTTTTGTTCGCAGTCAGTGTGTAAGTGTGAACCACAGTAATCTTTATATATAAAGATGAATGTATCTTTGTTTGGTTTTTTTCTTTTGTTGGTTTGTTTGGTCTTCATACAAATCCACAGTTTTTATCCGTTCTCGATGAAACTTTGCACACTTATCCTTTGAAACAAGGAGAAAAATACTGTATACATTTGGTTGAAAAATTATCTGTATAAATAACACATTTGTCTCATAACTTCGAAATACGGTGGTAAACAGACATTTTGGATGTGGACGACTGCGTACCGAGATTCCGCGTAGTGGCCTGTCAGTTCAGTGGCTAAAGCGCTGTCTTACGAACGTCGTGGTCTCCGGTTCGAATCTCCGTCGGGGATAAGATTTAAAAAAATTGTTTTTCATCGTAAGAGTCAGGCCTGGGCCGTAGGTTATTCGGATTGAATGTTAAACCGTAGATATTAGAAAGTTAGGGGTGCAATGCGAGGCAAATCGTAGGTATCCTTGCAATGTTGTAGGTGTATACTCTTTTACGTTATAATGATCCCTCAGGTTTTGTTCGCAGTCAGTGTGTAAGTGTGAATCACAGTAATATTATTATAATTAGGGATGTAAGTCTCTGTCTTTTTGATACGTTATGACTCCCAATTGGCTATATCGTTGTGATGGAATTTTATAAGGAAATCTGTATGAAGGGCACAGGATATTGTTTGCAGTGTGATTAACAGTTGTAGTCACGAAATTTTGAGACCTTATCGAATGGTGACAGAAATACTTTGGCAATTGATTCTCATAACTTGGAAATACGGCGATAGACAGACACGTTGGATATGCACGTCTTCAGACCGTGTTTCCGTGTAGTGAGCTGGAAGCTCAGTGGCTAAAAAGCTTGCTTACGAACGTCGTGGTCTCTGGTTGAAATCTCCGTCGGGGATCAGATTTTTAAAAATTGTTTTTCATCGTAAGAGTCAGGCCTGGGTCGTAAGTTATTCGGATTGAATGTTAAACTGTAGATATTAGAAAGTTAGGGGCGCAATGCGAGGCAAATCGTAGGTAGTCTTGCAATGTTGTAGGTGTACACTTTTTTACGTTATAATGATCCCTCAGGTGTTGTTCACAGTCAGTGTGTGAGTGTGAACCACAGTAATATTATTATAAATACGGAAGTAAGTCTCTGTCTTTTTGTTACGCTTTGACGACTAAATGGCTATTTCGTTGTGATGTAATTTTATAAGGAAATGTGTATGAAGGGCACAGGATATTTTTTCCAGTATGATTAACAGTTGTAGTCACGAAATTTTGATATCTTATCGAATAGTGACAGAAATATGTTGGAAATTAATTCTCTTCAAGAGGCAGGTTCGACGGTAGAATGATATAGCGATAGCTTTCCTGTCATATTATGCCGACTCGATATTGTTTGGGACTAATCCTTCGTTACCAACAACTTACTATATTTAATTCTGGCAAAAAAAATCCTTAATCCACGCGTACGAAGTCGCTGGTACGAGGCTAGTACTAATATAAATACGGAAGTAAGTCTCTGTCTTTTTGTTACGTTTTGATGACTATATGGCTATATCGTTGTGATGGAATTTTATAAGGAAAGCTGTAGGAAGGGCACAGGATATTTTTTCCAGTATGATTAACAGTTGTAGTCACGAAATTTTGAAATCTTATCGAATAGTGACAGAAATATGTTGGAAATTGATTCTCTTCAAGAGGCAGGTTCGACGGTACAATGATATAGTGATAGCTTTCCTGTCATATTATGCCGACTCGATATTGTTTGGGACCAATCCTTCGTTACCAACAACTTTTTATATTTAATTCTGGCAAAAAAATTCTTAATCCACGCGTACGAAGTCGCGGGTACGAGGCTAGTAATTTATAATAGTACTAAATTGCCCTTCTTCCAACGAACACAAAATGCTCTGCATAAAAAGTGAAAAATAATAGTACAATGCAATATAAGATGTATTGGAAAATAAATAAATTAAAAGTAAAGAAACCTTTGGGTGCAAAACGCATTTGCAAGGAATTCATTTGAATTTCCTCTATAATGCATTCAATCCAATTCCTGTCTGCGGGTGACATGAAGACAAGAAGATCTGTAATATCTTTCACTTTTGATGGGTTAATGGCATTATATGGGATCTGATTGAAGGTAATATTTACGTTTGGATTCCTTGTCACCATATTTGGAATGGTATGTAAATCTCAGTGTAAGTTGTAGAACACAGCAAAGAACCAACTTTTGTGTACTTCATTTGGACATATTTCTGGATTAGGAAGATATTATTCTTTATTTTTGGTTTTGCCCGGAATAGAGGCTTCAACACTTCCGTCCAATTTCTTTATAATGCCACGATCCATTACAACATTGAAAGGTGATGGGTTAGCATGACATTCAACCATGGCCTCCAGATAAGTTTTAGCAGTACCAACTACTGCCTTTTTCTTCACCACAGATTTAACAAGGCGGAAATTTCGGTCGCACTGATTGAATGAATGTCCTCTGACTGGGAAAATGAGGTGAATGTCCACAATAAACTTTTTGGCGAACCACATACCAAACTGCTCCATGTAAATATTTTTGTTCTGTCCCCCACATGTCAGACAGAAAAACTATTGAGCTTGTGTTACTATTCATTGAACACAGGCAAACAGAAATGAAATAACAGAGTTAGCTCCGAAGCTGTACATGTTAAATGACTTGAAGTAATGAAAATATGAAATACGTTTTGTAAGCCAGTTTTTAAGCATTTTTTTGTTTTTTTTATTTTCTTTGTAATACTCCTAAAACAGCTCATACAGCTTTTTTATGTTAAGTTCAGAATTTTCAAAGTATTTCCTTTCAGATTTGTGTTGTGAGTAATGACTTGTTTTGCTTAAAATGTGCCTTTAATAGATCAAACACTTCACTGTCCAGCTTACAAGGCCAGTTGATATGTGCCCCTGTTCTTTCCACAAAAGAACTGCCATTAGACACCTTCCCCTGAATAACGCGTATACGCTTAACAGAAATTTGGTAAAGAGCGTGTATCATAGTTCTACATACTTCAACAGATTCCCCTTCATTTACCATAATATAATATTTCCATATATGCTAGCGTATATGTTTTGGATTCACTGTCTTTCTTTTTATTTCAACATTGAGTTTATTTACACCCTGACCAATGATTGGATACTGCTGTTTTACTGTGTGAGTAAAAATATTTTAACTTTTCTGCTTGAGAGTCAGAATTTATTTTATTGAAACACTCCTTTAAACAACATTTCTTTACTGCTTTGAAAGTCTTGCCAGTTACAGCTATACCATATCCCGAAGTATATCCTTTTCTGCTTTGTTGTTTTATTTTCTGTACCTCACATTTCACACTCACTTTCTTTTTGCAAAGCAATTCGCCTCTAATCATTTCTTAATCAGTATCCATTACATGAAACCCTAAAACAATGGTAATCACAGCTACAATAACATACATAATACAATACAACAATACAATGTACAATGATACATATACAGTATACAATAATACAAGACATATAAAACAATACAATAACTTGCAGAACAGACCACGATACAGTCCTAGTGTCAAAAGCTGTTTCTGGATATGATGTTTCAAACAAATTAATAACTTCGCACAGTGTTGCCACATCAAAACGAAAATATCAGAGATTGTTGATTACAATATGACTGTTCATTACAACAGATCTCTGGAAAAGAGGACCATGTGCCTGCAGGCCCTTTGTCAGGAGATAGCCTCAATTCTGCTGGTAAAAGATTATCCTTGTCATATCCTTTTAGTTACTGTGCTGTGTCATATGAGATAGTTTTAAATATGTGTTGGATGATTTCTCTCGTTAGCTTTAGTAACGTACCAAACAATGCATATTGATTAACTCTATAAAATGTGCATGATTATTAGTAAGTGCCTGGATCTCGAAGCTAATTATACTGTGTGTACTCTTGTTTTAGTTTAGCAGGCAGCCTAAGACAAAATCTTGTGTGAGGATTATTAAACGTAATGGCAAAACATTGGGTAATCTGTTGCTGAAATAGCCTGGGTATTCATAGTACTAGTCCCAGTCACCTTCCCGACCTTTCAAACTTCAGTTACAGTAATATAGGTGCTTAGATTTATGTTAACAGGTTGCTGTTTTTGGTCTATTGTTCTTAGGTTCCTCTGCTAATTGTTTTTGTTATGGGTCCTCCATCTTGTAACTAAACAAAATACTTTTTATGGTATACATGTTTTGTCATTATTTAAGACATCCTCAGTTTGTTTTTGCTTATGGATTAGAATAGGCAAATTTGATGTTCTGTACCAGCTATATGTTTCACATCATTCTCTCAAATATTTTAATAGTATAAAGCTACATATTAGAAAAAACTGTACATAGACTCCAAAAGCATATACCTGGGGCCACTCGTGACCAAGTATGGCACTATCAAACAACTTAAACATTTTAAGCACTTGGGGGAAATTATTGGGAATACTGGAAATGAGAAAGAGGCCCACAATATCCACACGGAAAAACTATGTAAAGCATATACATTTACTTGGAATACTTACAATAAGAAATCACTTTCCACCAAAGTCAGACTCCACCATTACCACACCGTTGTTTTCCCAGGAGCACTGTATGCAATGGAAACATTGCCATTAACTGTTAACATCGAAGTAATTTAATAAGTAGAATAATAGATGCTGAGAAAAATATTTGGTCTCAATATCCAAGATAGCATCTGAATGCACAAAAACCCAGAAGAACTGTATTCATTGACTGAATGATTCACCTCATTTGCACAGTAAAGACATATCAGATTCTACAGAATGGATGACGTGCAGCTGACCAAGAAAATCTTACGCATCATCAGCGGACCTTGACAAACCAAAACATGCTGCCTTGTTGAAACCCAAAAGGATCTCGCAGAAGTCGACTTAGACCCACTGAGATCTCCACAGAGTACATATAGACAAATAATGGCTTCAGATAAGTTTGTATCCGAGTTCCCAAAAGCAGAAGATCTAAAACTTAGAAATGCTTGAACATAAGAGAGATATCAAGCACCAAGTGAAGGATGAGGAGATTTTGGGAAGAAAAGAACAAGAATAATAAGAACAACAATTCAAATTAATGGTTCCATGTGCTGCTTAATGGGTCAGATGATAAAAATAAATAAATATACATACTGAGATTACACATGATTTCAGTTTTGCTCGCCATGTTCTGAACTGTGGACAGGTGTTTGTTATTGTGTAAACTTATAGCTAGCATAGAACTTTGAACTTGCACATTCTAATCCATAAGCAAAAACTGGCACCGAGGATCTCTCGAATAAAATTAAAATGTGTATGTCATAACAAGCATCTTTGTTAGATGCAAAAAGGAAGACCCTTGAGCAGTTCAGTAATGTTTCGATTGTTGCACTTTTTTGTATTTTTATAATAACATTACAATTATTTTAAATAATAAATATGTATTGCATATTTTCTTCACTGCAAGCATGTTAAAGAGTGATCTTGTTTTTTCTCTCCCAGGACAATGAATCCAACCAATAGAAGCAAGACACCTGTAGCTTCTTTTGTAATGGAGGACATTGCAGTTGCCATTTCTGTTTTCACTAGTACAGAAGCTCAACAAACTACGATGTGTGCTGTCACGCGGAGTGGTGTGATGCACGTTTATAGGCATCAGCTGAATGGGTAAGGCTTTGCTTTTCAGAGAATTGATATTTTTAAATAAAAAGCTGATTAGAATTTGTTATATTTTATTATTGTCAAACTTCTTATTTCTTTATAGCTTTACATTTTCAGTCGCCAGGGATACAAGCCGCATTTTAATTCGTTTAGTACTTGAATCTCCAAATTTGTTAACTTAATCTCCTTTTTTACCCGAAATATTGTATTTTCTTTGTGTGTGTGTGTGTGTGTGTGTTTTGTGTTGCTGCTGCCCTCCTCCTTTCAATTTTGGTGAGTGTTGGGTGTTTTTTCCCTTTCTTTTCCATGTAAATATTGCCTTGTGGCATTTCTTTCCTTTCATTGTTACCTATAGTCTGTTTTATTTTTCTTTGGGATTCGTTATGCTATAAGTTTTCCTAAGTAAGCTTGTAAGCTACAAAATCCCATTTGTTGTTACTGCAGATTAGAAATTGTGAACTATAGCTTTGTGTTGTAGTTTCTTTAATTATTTAACTGAATTTATATGAAATTGACATGTAGGATGCATTGACCATTTTTGTCTGCTGCACTGGCAATTGGAGGGTTATGAGTAGGGTTCGGATCTTTAGGACAAGTAATATTTTTTTCCTGCCTTCGTTTTGAGCGGAAATGCTGAATTAAACACTGATTCAACATTTCTGGTTGTATTTAAATGTATTTTATACAGCATATAAGTGAATATTCAGACCAGTTTTCTAGTTTTGGTCATATTTCGATAATATTCATGGTCTTTTGGTCATATTTTGAGGAAAAATTTTGTAATTTTTTTTTAATAGTATCAGGAATTCAATAGATATAGATGAGAAGAAATTAAGATAATTATTAACAGAACTGTACTTCTGCTATACAGGGGGAGGACTAATTTTCACTGTGGTCAGAATTCGCCAGTCAAGAAATAAAGTTATACACTATTTTCACTCTCTAAATGTAATAGTGTGACCGCCTATAATCTCGGCAATGCAGCAGAAGCATGCCTGTGTCGATCCGCATCAATATCTCAATGAAATATCCTCAGTCATCGTTAAATCTGCAGTGGATCAGTGAGTTACCTACCACCATTCCGAAACTAAAATTTTCTGAAAGTGTGAAGCTACTAAGGGAATTAAGAGAAGAGTATTTTAGTACAGATGAAAGAGTTCTATTATGTAAATTTTCTGAAATTAAAGTGACATCAACAAAACGATTTAAAATTTAACTTCCCAACGGCGCAAAGAGTGCACGGAAGCAAATTATGCTATTTACATGAAAGCAACACTAGATAAAATAAATGATGTATAATTGAGCATGTTTTGATGTATAGCAAATTTAAATGTCTGGTTTATTTTAGGTCATATTTACCAATTTTAAGGTCATATTTGCCTGCATTTTTCTCTATTTTGTTGGTCATAAAGATCCGAACCCTAGTTATGAGGGTCATTCAAATATTTTTCTTTTTTTAAAAAGCCTCCTTCATTGGATTTATATTTGGCAGAACAAATATAAAATTATTTTTCTGTCTAGTCTCCATAAATGCACATTTTTCCCCATTATCATACATTTTTTTTAAAAAATCCTTTGTAAAAATTTGTTGGATGTGTACATAGCCAGTTGTGCACAAAGTATTGTTCCTCTTTGTCACAAATTTTATCCTCCACTTAAATCCTTTTGAGAAGTCACCAGAGTTGAAATGAGGAGAGTATTGGCAACAAAAATAAAAAGTAAAAAACTTTAACAAACTCAATAGTTAATGTCAAATCATTATTAAAGATAGAACCATGTGACTCGGTTCATGTGGACCCCCACGAACAACGCAGCCACTTGAATGATGGTTTCAACCATTGGAATCAGATTAGTTATGGTGGTGGGGGATGGGAGGGAGGCAGCCAACCAGCAACAGTATCAGTGGAAATGTTAATCATGGAAAGAAATCAGTCAAAATGAAAGTAAAAAGGAGCGTGTAAATGAGGTGAAAAATTATTTCAAAAAAGCTAAAAGATCAACGAATACTAAACCAAACTAAATTTTGAAGTAAAATCTGCATATATAAATTAACTGTACTAGCAAGTGAAGGGAATGCCAGTGTGTGAAAGGTGAGTAAGATATTAGATTGAGGCCCGGGAGGTGTTTGAAATCGAAACGTGTTGGTAGGTTAATTCCCACATCCAAAGTTCGGTAGGGGATGTGGTTTCGGAGAGTACTCTGGTGGCTCAAACTGTGAAACAATTTTTCAGGTCACTAGTGTTATGAGAACATGATTAGTATCAGGGTGGTTTAGAATCTGAGAGTAAATTTTGTCTCATTCTGATGGGTAACAGCAGACCACCCAACCTACAAAAATGTACTGATGCACAAATGCCAACTGTTTAATGCTCCTAATCCACCCTACAGCTTCTTACCTTATAACAGGCTTTGTTGCAAAATGAGCAGTATGGATCAACCCACCACAACTGTAACAATTGTAACTTTATCACTGTTAAAACTTACCCAATCATAGGCCATGTCACCTATACCACATCCCATCTGGTACACCCCCTCAGCAGACACTATTGCCAGAGTTCTTACTCCAGCCTCACCATGAAGCATATAGAACACAACTACTGAAAAGCTCATTGTCAGCTACATTCAGACCAACTCTATGGTTGGTACAAAATTGAAAAGTAAAAAATTCGTCTATTTTAATTAAGATCTTGAAGTAGTAATGCTAGATTATGGGAAATTTCTGGACCATTTATATGAATTGTGTGCAAGTGTTGCGATTTTTGTGTTTGTGTGTTACGTTTTGTACGTGTGGCATGTTTTTAATAAATTGTGTTTTCAGGAGATGCCAGAAGCCAATAAAACCAAAAGTTACAGTGCAAATAGCTTCAGACACAGGTCAGAATAAACAATCAGTGTTGCCGATACCAATAGTGGGTGCAAAAATGTGTGATGAAAATACCATTCTCATTGGACATGGAGACAATACATTCCTGTGCTTCGAAAAGATAGTAATAATTTTTATATATATATATAAATTTGATTATATGAATAATAACTTTACCACTGTTAAAACCTGTAGTAGAAAGTAACTGTCAGTTTTAAGATAGCCATTTTATTTATGTATAATAAAGATTGAATCAGCAGTATTGAATGATTATTGTTTCCATCAGGTGCCAAACTGTTATGAGAAGGTGCTGTGCCTTGTTAGACAAGATCCACGACGATCAGTTGCTGTAAAGGTAGATGCAGCATCAAAGGTATGGGTTATCCCAGTTATTTTTTTTAGATTATTGCAGTAGCAAGAGGAGAAGCATTACTCTCTTGTGCGGTTTATTAGTTATTTTCTGTAAAATGAATTTCAGCTTTATCGGTAGTGACAAGTGTCTCTTAAATTTTTTTAATTTTTGCCTTCATTCTCTTTAAGTTTTTAATGCTGTTGTTCAATTTCTCACATCCTGAACAGATCTGTTTATCCAAAATTATATGTTACAACCAATGCACACATTTAATTGTTTCATATACTTATCTTTTTCCACAACTTATTAGGCAACTGTTCCCTATGCTAACAAATAATCATTTTCATCGAAAACTGTGAGCTTACATGCTGTCTCCATTTTATGTTAAACTCTTTCACAAATCTCTTCATTAACTGTTTCTGAAATTTGTTGAAACAATTAGTTTACGAGGGCGGTCTGGAAAATTCTAAGCTAAAAATATAAAACCAATTTGATATTTACCAAATCATTTTTATTGGTCAATATAGTCTCCCTGAACACTGATACACTTAGTCCAACGATGTTCCAAGTTCATTATACCATCCCTGAAGTGGCTTTCTGGAAGGCCTGCAAAATATCCATCTACAGCTGCAATCACCTCTTCATTTGTAGAAAAACGCTGACCAGCAAGAAAGTTTTGGAGTATTGGGAATAAATAGAAGTCGTAGGGAGCCAAATCTGGGGAATAAGGTGGATGCTGCAACACGTCATAGTGCAGATCTCTTAATTTTCCCATTGCCAAAAGACTCTTGTGGACAGGTGCATTGTCCTGATGAAAGATGATTTTCTTCTTCCTCAAAATGGGTTTTTTCTCACAAATTTTTTCATCCAGAATGTCTAAAAGATCGGAATAGCATTGTCCAGTTATTGTTTTACCCTTTTCAAGGTAATCAATGAACAAATCAACTTTAGCATCCCACAAACTGATGCCATCACCTTCCCTGCTGATGGAACCGACTAGGCCTTCTTTGGACCTGAACAACCAGCTTCTGTCCTCTGCTTCTACTGCAGTTTTGATTCTGCCATGTAGTGGTGAACCCATGTCCCATCCATAGTTATGAATCGAAGCACAAAATCAGTTTTATTTTTGTTGAAACGCTCCAAACACTGTTCAGAAAGTCTCATGCGGATGCGCTTTTGATCAAGTGAGCAAATGCGGCACCCATCTTGCACAAAGCTTCTTCATATGCAATACTTCATGCAAAATGTATCCCACACGTTCTTTTGATATCCCTACGGTCTCAGCAATCTCACGCACTTTCATTCGCCGATCATCCAAAACCATATCATTCACTTTCTGGATGATTTCTGGAGTTGTTGCACTTTCCGGACGTCCTTCGCGTTCATCATCTTCGACAGTGCTACGGCCACGTTTGAACTCAGCAGCCCATTTCTTAACTGTCGAATATGAAGGAGAAGAGTCCCCATACACTTTTAAAAATCTTCCTTGGATCTTGGATGGTGTTAAACCTTCTTTTAAAAAGAATTTTATAACTGCACAATACTCGATTTTTTCCATCTCTGCTAAAACTCCGCACCACACCTGCATCAAACAACTGTTCAGACCAAACTACAACGTAGAATGAATTGCAGTTTCTTGCAGGCACGTCTGGCACGTGCACCAACTTGCACAGAAAAAATTACATGGGTAGTGCTGCTATCTATAGTCAGACTGCCCTCGTATAGTATACTTTAATGACACATTATTCTTATAAAATATTATTTGAATTTTCTTCATGGTGTTGCTTCACATACATGTAATATGACTGTAATAATTGGCACTAAGATTACAGGCAAAGAAAGGAGTAGAACAAAAACTTGCATTGGTTCATGTTTTCATTAGAAAAGAAAATCATTACACCTGAAGTTGCATATTTCAAACTGTTCATTATTCTCCCTTAGTGTTTTCCACTAACTGAATCTGATGTGTGAGCAGTTAATGCATGTGCTTGGCACTGAGACACAGGGATTGTTCTCCAGTCCAGTTTTTCAGGTTTTGGTTTTCCATGATGTATTAAAACTTTTCCTTGAAATGTGGAAAATGGAATGGTTCGAACTCCTTTTGATTCCTTGTTCAGTCCTATCCAGACGCTAATAAAAATCAGTGTGAAATTTGAAGCCCATAAAAAAGTCTTCCCTTGAACAATTTAATTTTTCTTTAGCCTTGCAGCATCTAATATTGTGCAATTCTTTGCAAAGAGAAATTTGTTGAGTTGAGGAATTACTATATGAATTTATTCAATTGAGCATGCAGTGTAGCTGGCTTAGTGCCAGTGTCACAGTAATAAATTGCTAAATAAATGATCCCAAAAACATTAATAAAAATATATTTACATAGCAGCAAAAAATTCAGTACTATTTGATTTAAGCATTAATATTAATTTTGATTAGGAGTCACTAATACAGCGTGGCTGATACAACAGCAATGATTAAATGCTGAATTTACAGTAATTGGAAGCTGGTAACTGGCATCTCATTTTCATGAATTTAAAAAGGTCACTTTTTTTTCATGTATGCTGTGATTAATTTCTCTCACTTCCTGCTGTGAGCTAACATGCCTGTATTTATTTGAAATGCTCTTTATAACATGTTCTCAATTATCTGCTTAAGATTTTATGTTTGCCTTCCTCCACAGTTCTTTCATTCAGCTGTTGCCTCCACTAACAAATTAATTGGTCTTGCCGGTCTTAAAATGAAATACACTATCCTTCTCTATTTTCTGTGAGACTCTTCAGTAGACATGTTTCCTCAACCATCTGTTCCAAAAAAATGTTAATTTTCTATGTTATCTGTTCACTTATTTTTCTATGGTACTTCCTTTAGTAGCAACTATAAGTGCCATAGATGTATCCTTATGTTTCTTGTTCCTTCCTTTCAATTTCGCCAAAGAAATGCAGTTGGTAATTATCAATTTTTTGTGGAATGATTATTAACCAGAGTCCATCAAAGATTTTAAAACAGTATTGTGCCTTAGCCAAGAATCAATTATTGGATCAACAAGATCAAAAGTGGTTACAGAACTTTGGAACAGGAGAGATACACCCCTTCACCTCCACTGCTGATAGCATTTTTAATAGGTCTGCAAACAGATGGGTGTTGATGAGGTGAAAAATCATACAGAATGTAGTCTTGTTTTTCCAAAGTAGGCTTTACTTTCATGAAGTCTGAGCAATATGGGTCACAATCCACAGATACAGTTGTTTGTATATCTTCCAATGATATTTGGACTTGATAGTAAGCAAGGTGACTTCACCTTAGAAAAAATAATCACAGGAGATGAAACATAGATTCATTACTACCAGCTGGAGAGTAAATGACAAGAACTGAATGCAATCCCCCATTACTTAATTAATTTAGAGTAATCTCAAAGACCTAGTAACAAAGCAGTGCCACCCAATCTAGCTTGGTAATCGTGCCAGATAAAGGAGACCGACAATTCAACTTGTTACCCAAACTACAGAGTATCCTCGCATCTTCACATTAACAAAGCAATTCTTTGCCAGAAGATGAGGTCAATTTTAAGGACAGCTACAACCTGTATTCAAACAGCGAATTTTCCCTATCTCTGTACCATGCTTTAACACTAGAGTGCACGTGCCTTTAAATAAGTACTAAGCATCTTTATTTTTATCATAATAACTTATACAATTAACAAAATTTTGTTTCTTAATTATAATTTGTAACATAAACATAAACTTCTTAAAAATCAGCTATTTTTGGAAGGTTTGAGATCTTTTAGTCTTATTTTTGTTTAGAATCATAATATTTATTATAAAAAGGGTTTCCAGTTAAGTAATTGAACCAATTATCAAAGTCATTGATAATAAATTCTTCTGTTGGCATACATTCAGGACAGACGACTGGCTGATGTTTGCTACAAATGTGCCTCATACATTTGCTGCATTGCTTGCGCGTGCTGCGGCCCTGAGCCCTGCTGCAAAAAGAACATTGAGCAACTCCTACCCGAATAGGCATATTATGTTAGAGGGGTTGATCTCCCAGTCCTAGAAGTAGTCTGCCTTTCAGTTTTATACCTTTTAGTATATTTTGCTGGGATATACGACACACTATAGAAGATCTCGCAAGACCAAATCCGACTTCTTGAAGATATTGACAACGGATCACTTTCATATCAGGGTTGTTCATCTGATATATTATAACATTGTTTATTCCCGCCATATTTACAAAATTGTAAAACAGCATGAGAGGCCATCGACGACTGTTCCGAGTAACGTCGTATTGTTTACACATTTTATCAAAAATATCAACGCTGTTTTTGTGTTGTTATAAAATTCTATGATATCATGTTTTCGAGCATCACAAGTTGAATCGTCAATTTTGGCATGATTATGGAGGGTAGACATCAGAAATACCTTATTTCGTTTTGTCATCCTCCAGCAACCATTTTAGTGTTTAGGCATCGTTCACATTACCCGCCATCTAAAATTGACCAAAACATAATAAAGTTACACGAAAAAATCCATAAACACAAACAACACACACAAAAAACTGTTGTAGACATTACTTTTTTATAGTATTACTATACAAAATATATCATATTTACCTCAATTTTGTTATTTGTATATTAAATAATTAACTTCCTCCAACGCTCGCGCAGGATACGGGTGTAGCCCATCAACTTCGAGGGCAATTTCTGCAGACGTCCGTATGCCGTGAGGGATGGCACACTACTGGTGGGCGTGGGAGATAGTACTTGAGGAATACACTGGCCGATTAATCAGTAGTGCACCAAGTTTAAAAAATATACAACAATATTACACGTTGGGCTACATATGTAGCCCACGCGTGCACTCTAGTGTTAACCAACTGAGACACCAGACTGTTTACAATCCCCCATGAAAAATGTAAAGAATTCAGAAAAATGTGATGCTTCATTTGTTTGGGGCTCACAAAAGTCATTGCATTACCAGGAGAGTGACAGCCACAGTGTACAACACAGTGAGGTATTGCATGACATGTTAAAGCCAACAATTTAAAGCAAATACAGAGGATAATTACCAAAGTTGAAGTCTTGCTGCTGAGTTTTCAATCCCTCCCTACAGGAGTTAGCACTTTCTGCATAGTTCTGAGATTATTCATTTGGATTCTCGTTATTTAAGGATTTTTTTTTTGATTGCATAAAGAGGGTAGCACAATAATGGACCAGTGTGTCATAAAGCATGGGTGGCTATGTTAAAACATTATAGTCTTGTGAGCTATTATTATTGTAATAATTTATAACTACATATCCATCAATCTGATGACTCGTACTTGAGCAGTCACTACCCACAACACTACCCACAAATCCGATGGGGGCACTGGTTTGCCTCTGGTCTATTTTAGTTGGAAAGAAGCCATCATTCATATGACTTGTGAGTATTACATGTTGTTGGGACATCCCATGGATCTTCAGTGCAATGACTTCATTGCCTTCTGCATCCACATACCATACCCATCTCAATAAAGTATAAAAATTAAGAGAGTAGGCTGGAAAGAAATGCAAATGTGCTTATATGACATGAATAAAAACAGATGGCAAGATCATGCAAAAATTACATTAAAGTAAAATTATTAAGCTTCAAAATCATATATTTATTTTTCAACATAGTCACCGTTAAGGCTAACACATTTCTCCCAACTTGTAACAAGTTTTTATTCAGTCACTGAAAAATCCTGACTTTCCTCAAGTCCAGGATTTGACAGCTGCCTTCACCTCATTGTCCGAGATGTAATGATTATCCATAGAGGAAAAAAATAAATAAAAATGTTAAGGCACAAGATTGGGGATGATAGGAGGGTGTGGAATCGAACCAAACTTAAGGTTTATTAGAGACGATGTGGTACCCACCGCACACAGATTTTTATGGTATCCCAGTTGTTCAATAATGAAGCCGACATGTTCCTTGAATATTCCAATATGGTTTGTGATACACTTGAGCGATTCACCATCATTTTGAATCAAATTGTTGACGAGTTTGCGATGTTCATAGTCTGTGGCAGTGATAAGATGTCTGATGAATTTTTCATCAACAATTATGGCTTTTCCTGGCTCCCAATCACGAAATTTTACTGTCCATCGATTTACAGTAGATCTGTCAACAGCATTACTTTCGCTTCACAAAATATACTGGATGAATTCAATGACTTCAAACCTTTACGTGCATATAGAGGGGGAATGTTACTTCCACATGCTACCAGGCATGCTTCTGAAGGTCATTTCATTCACACTCTACAAGCTTGTGTGTATTTCTTGGCCTACCCTCGTATATTGTTGTAGATAAAATCTTAGAAAAGCCTGTTGCAAGACCCTAATTCAGGAAGGTATTGCCTTTCATTATCGTTTCCTGTTCCATTATTATTGTAATCATGCAGGAATTTAAAATAAATAATTCTCATGGGTACCAAATGAAAGCTGGCAGTCTGTCGGCAGTGGAAAAGTTAGGTTTTAATTTCATGCTTTAAGAGATTTTCCAGAAATCTGCTGTCTGTCACCTTTATTTCTGAAACGCTGTATTGAAGATTCTTACATAATTTACATTGGCAATGTCCTAAGATTACAAGAAAATGATGGTGATTGTTCTGTAATCTGGAGATTCTGAAAAGAAATAATAATAATAATAAGTTTAGCGAATCTTGTTCATCAGAAAAATAATTTATTATGTTTAAAGAAAAAATTTAGTGCCAATTTTTTACCCCCAACTATTTGATATCAGTTGTTTATCATTATTAATAATGCAATGTGATTTTAAATTATTTATTCCTTATATATTATAGATCTGGATTTATGAATATTTTTGTTTAATTATATGTTCCTGGTAGAGAGGAGTAATGTTTCAGATTATTTAATGAAGGGAATGTCTTATTATTTATTTCATTGTGTATTTGAAGAATCAAAAACAAAAAATGTAACATTTTTGTAATTAGAACCTATACTAATTTCTTTACTTCTTTGATAAGACTATTGGCTGTGGGAATTTGTATGGGAGAGATGATTGGCCATGGATAAACATGTGATGGATAGAGATTGTGAAGTCCGTAGCTGCATGGCTCACTTGAATAAAGAGTATACATGTCTGTTTTATATTTTTTGCTGTAAACTGTTATACAGTACTCTTTATGGCGGGGCATATGAAATGCTTAAGTTTTTTCAGGCAGTTTGTAGTTAAATTTTTAAAGTTCTTGCTTTCTTAAAAAGTGGCCATAAATATTGTCGATTAGACTTTTTGTTGCCAAATCTGTGTCAAAAATGGTATAACAATTAGTAACTCGAGATTTCTCTCCAATATCGAACATATTCCATATTCAAACAATAGATACTAAAAATTCTTACATCTAATATAGTTTTAAGTTTTTAGCAGAAACAAAAAATTTATATTTTGAGTTAACTTTGCCATATAATAGTACTATTTTTTGAAGTTGCTCCTAATTCATAGTGCATTACATACTAATGGATGGGAGATGTACCACCTACATATTGATAAAATAATAAATTTTGTTAGAATTGAGTGATTGTGCAGGGGATGCAACAGTAACATTACATTTTTGGAAGATTGTGGTGTGGATTGCTGTAAGTTTGTCAATACAGTGAATATGAATTTTTTAAATTCATATTTCAAACAATATGATGAAATAAAGAATAGAACTGTTTACTTTCCATTAAAATTTTACTTATTTATGTTCCCTAGTTATTTTTAAATCCAAATATTGTATCTTAATTTAATTACTTTTTTTTACTACCTACACAAATTACTGCTACATATTTACCAGTGCTGAAATATTTCTTCATAGTAATAATTGTGATAATTGCTTTTGAAATGGATACTAATTACATAAAGGATAGCTGTGTGAATGCATTTCATGTAAAGCTTAGCTATTTCATGCCATGCCATTTTTATCCAGTGGATTTATTGAGGTCCATAGGTATGATTTCTCTCATGGACTGGGCCAATTTATTGAAATGTTAATTCATATATTAGGCATTTATTTTTGAGCCAGGCTATGGCCAACTCACATGCCACATCCATATTTGTTTTAGTGATTAGAGTATAGAACCCTAATTTTGCGGTTTCACTTGAAATCAAGTGTTAAAAAATGGTCATGATCCTCAGGTTATTACATATTCTGCTACTAATAATTCTTTGCCCAATATCAAACCAGGTCTCATTATCAGTGTATGCTTTCATGTACCCACCATTTGTGATCCAGTTTTGTGAACTTTAGAAATCAGTTACTTGTAAAGACAGTGTCACCATGTATCCTGCTTTCTGCCAAGTTGTTGTTTACTTATGGTGAACATCTGTTACCATGACACCAGTTTTGCAGTTCTACTTTGTCTCTCTTTGAAGCAAAATGACAAGTATTTAATATGGCCGAATATAACGTTGTACGCTAAGGCTACAATGGTACAAAGTTCTTGTAGCTGTAATACTGTTGAAACAGTACAAGATATATTTTTTTTCTGCAGGTTAAAATTCCAAAGGTTGAAGATGATGTTCAGTATTTACAAGCATCTCAGACAACGAAACGTGGCCGTAGAGTCCAATCTGAAGTACCAATGGAAGAGAGGCTAGAAAACTTGCAGCTTAACAAGCCAGAACCAAGCCACGGGCCACCTAGAGGGGACAGTTTAGCTCACCTTCTTATGCAGGTAATAACAAATCGTGCTGAATATTTTATTTAAAGGTTTTGCTTCCTTGACATACATTTTAATAGCTTTGGGTGATGTGCTATTACCATAATGTGTACAATTAACCATACCTGTGAAACTTTTGAAGCCAGTTATTGGAGACTGCCTTTTTTTACTTTCCGGATGTTTGAAACCGTTTTCCATCATTTTTGTTTGTAACATCTTTTAAAAAAAATCTGACCTGGGAAATAGTTAAGAAAAACACAGTGGAGGTTTATTAGGGTATTTAACATGATATCTCTTTTTCATCGCACTTTTGGTTTATATGAATCACTTTTAAACATTTTCACAGAGGCTTTAGATGTCGATCCATATTATTAGCAGTGCCTTATTCTAACAGCAGATGTTGCATTTTGTAGGCTGCTCTTTGCAACAAAAACAAGAATTTCGTAATATATATTTTGGATAATGGAAACAAAGTTACTCCAGTTTTTGGAATAGTCATAAGCCTCATGGAGCCAAATAAGAGGTTTTGTACAGTTTTACTTTTGTGTGCCAGTGCATTATCTAGCATCAGAGAGCATGTTAATTTTATATATATATATATATATATATATATTCTAGCTGAATAGGGGACCAGACAAATTTTCAGAACGTGTTTTAAATTGACCATTGTCGATATATTTAGCCAAGAAAAATAGTAATTTACTTAAATAAAGCTTTATAAGTACATAAAACCATGAGTAAATGTTAAACTGTTTAAATTCCTACGCAAATAGTATATCACATGATCTCGTCGCGCGTGACGTCGTACATGTGTAAAGCAACTTGACCTCCAATTTGTTATTCCACCAGTATTAAGCAATTTTAAGCATTTCGTGAAGTTATAGTCCTAATGGAATGAAAGACGTATTGTTGGTGTATACCTAAATGTACCAATAATTCTGTATCTACTCCAAACAAATTATTTATTGATGTACCATGAAAAGCAGAAATACGAATCAAGTGGTTGCAACTAGCATTACGTCTACGACGGAATTTCAGTGCATTAGATTTGGAACAAATTTTGCATTCCGTTCACACCTTGCACTTGAGAGTACATAACCTGAATCAGACAAGTTGTGCATATCCTACGGCATCATCACGGTAGGATTGTCTTGCCGATTTAAGTGAAACCAAAACTTTAAGTCTCATAGGTATAAATAAAATCATACGACATTTATTACAAAAATTAGGCCATTAGGCAAATAGTTGAAATACATGGTGTTCACTAGGCATTGCTCCCTGCTGCTAGTAGTACAACGAAGAAACAGCTCCTGGGGAGCAAGCGGCCAGCTTCCCACATAGTTCGCTTGTCAACCGCGGAACTACTTAGAAGTAATTATGTATCATATACATGTATAAGTATGTGAAAGCATATAAATATTACGTATTCCATTAACTTACCGTACAAAAGATGCTGAAAGTGTCGCCCCTCTTGCATAATGCACATTTGACATCTTTTAAACATGTTTCGAGGCACACGCTTGATTTCACTTCTCTCCATGGACATTATTACTTGATATATTTTGTTTTCAAGTTCTTTCAACGTGTGATGATTTCCTTCATACACCTTTCCATTAAGCTTTCCACAAAGATTTAAGTTACTAGGTTTAAATCTGGGCGATCTGGCGCCACAAGCCACGGCTGATTTCACATTTCTCTTACTTTTTTTAAACTAAGTGCCAGGACATTTGTGATGTTATTTACTGTGACACCCTTCACATATGTATAATGTAGTAATATTCTTTGTTCCAAACTATAACGTGCCGTAATTCAACTCACACTCACACATGATACTGATTAGTAAGAGACTGAAGTCACAAAATAGTTAAACTGCAAAGAAATGTTTACACAAAATACTGATTAGAAAGAGACTGAAGTCACAAACCAGCCAAACCACAAAGAAGTGTGTTAATAATGGAAAAGTTCGCATTATACTGCGTCTTTTGACTTGGTTTTAATCTTGCCGGTTATTCACACTGCTGTTCGGCGGGAGCTGGCCTTTTGTAGTGAGATGCCGTCGGCAAGACAGCAGGTGTGTAGCGTTTCTAGGCGAACACCCTGTACTTAAACAGCTGCTTTCACTCTTCGAAAATCAGCATCACTACAATCCAAATTAGTGACAAATAAATTCCAAACCATTATTAATTCACTCTCGGAAGATTTCGACTGTCGGATGTAGTAGATTCTGGCAGTGGCGTAGCTAGGTCAACAAGGGCCCCGGTGCAAAAAATTTATTTTGGGCCCTCGGGCCAGACGGGCGACCTTTTTTTTTTGCTTTGTGTGCTGGTAGGGCCCCCTGAACTGAGGATGGGGGTCCTTGAATTGTTCTTTAGGGGCCCCTGAGCAGTGAGGGCCCTTAGTGAGGGGCTCCTGTGTTCTCAGGGGGCCCCTTAGACGACGGCGGAGCTAAAAAAAAGGTCGCCAGTTTGCCGTGAAGGCTAGTGGCCCCTTTAAACTGCACTTGAGGGCCCCTAGAGGTATGCTTGGGCCCCAGTGCACTGCACCGCCTAGCCCCATAGTAGCTACGCCCCTGGCATCTGGATTCATGAAAACAATGGTTTAAAGAATCTGCAACAACGTCTACTTGAAAGATCGTTACCATGCCCCTTATCACTCAGTATTGTAGGAGTTCTGTGACAAACCTACGTGTCACAGGACGGAACTATTTGGTTATTGAATGTCACATAATCATTGACATACTACAATCTCTCCCACACTTTCTTTCTACGTTGTCTCTTGGATAACTAGTAGCTGAATTAATGAACCCAGAAAAATTGTCAAGTGTCCTTTCTGTTAAATATATATAATATATAAAATTCCAAGTATTTTACTTAAAAAAATCTGGAAAGTATAAATATGTTACTTTAGTTACCCTAGCACAAATACTTAAAGGCAGTTGGCCCTTTGAAGTGGAAGTCATTGATTGTATCAAACCAGTATTCTGCTAATTGCTGTGTATTAATCATCTTTGCCACTAAAAGTAACAGAAAACATGAGCGATAGCATGACAAGTTTTTTGTTTTAACTGTGTGTATGATTTCTTTTTTCTGTTTTCATTATTGAAGTATTGTTTTCTCATAGGGACTTCACAGCAAGGATAAAAAAATTCTGCACAACGTATTGTTCAGAAAAGATGACAAAATAATAACAAATACAGTCACCAGACTTCCACTACAAGTAATAGTTCCCTTGGTGAAAGAGTTAATTATTCTCATTCAGGGAAAGTCTCATGTGTAAGTATTGCTTGTAATTATTTTTCACATTTGTATTCTTTTATTGTGTATAGAGCCATCCATGTTTTTTGTTTATAATTGTAAATTTAAAATAACTACAAACATTTGTTTGCAATTCTTGGTGACTGAGTCTTAAAGAATTTCTAATTTCATCCGAAGTCTTGGTAATATTAAGTTCATCTAATGTTTATTGTGTTTGTCTCTGCCTTCCTATCTTCAGATTTGGTGACTGGTTTATTTCTCTATTCTTGCACAGATTGACATAGTTTTTAAGACGGATGAGTGGACCCGTTACTGGTACCAATCCGTGTATTATTATTATTAATTTTTTTTTTGCCCTCCCTGCTAAGTTTATTGTTTCTATGGTCAGTCTGACTGGTATCTTTATATATATTCTGTTTGGTCTTAGGTTTTAGTGGCCTTTGCAGCCGGATGCTTGATTGGTTTAACATACTGTATGGCTGACTTTTTTACAGATCGTCATAAAGTTAGGAATTTAGTTCACATTTTAGCCACATTGTAATACCAGTTTTTTGTTAGAGCACAAATTACCTTGATGTTGATTAATCCTAAATCCTAGTAACTAAATGGGCAACTAGCTAACCCAGATCAATCCTAAACCAGACCAGGCACCTATTCACCACCCCATACCAAACCTAGTGTTACATATTTGTTATTGGATTTCTTCTATCTTCTTCTGTTTTGGTCGCCCAGGCAAAAATGGTAAACGATTTTAGCTCTTTGTGGAACAATGAACTAATTTTTTTCCTTTGAGGTGTATGGCTTTCTTGTGGTCATTAGAGCTGGGAGAGGATGAAGGAAAAGGAACAGGAACAGGAAAAAATTTGTCCATTGGGAACACAGATTCCCAAATGGGGGCATGAAGACATGTCAGGGGTGGTGCAGTGTGCGAGGTAGCTTCACCGTTGATATGGATGCTCTTCTTTATCAGAGGTACTATATCTCCTTCACCTTCTCTAAAGCAGCCTGTAGACGATCAAATTTATTTGACAAATTCGTTGGTCAACCTTCAAGTTTTCAAACAAACCAAAGATCAAACAAATTTTTCAAATTTGCCTGTAGTTTCTTTACCGGGACGTCACGCGTGCCACAATAAAGATAAAACATTTTTGGCAATGGTCCAAGCACTGTTCATTAAGAAAAAAAAAACGTACTTTTGTCTATATAGAGAATAATTGAAATTGAGAGAAACATATACCACGAAAATTTATTACGAGAAATGTTACACACAGAACCAGTTGATTATACTAACTTCCCACAGATGGACCATAAAACTTTTTCAAAAGTACTACAATTATTACATTCTCAAATTGAAAAAATGGACACTGTTAAGTGCAAATCTGTACCACTACTGAAAGATTATCAATAACTTTGAGGTACCTAGCTAGTTACGCTGATTTTGAAGATTTAGAATTTGCATCCCATAGAGAGTCAAATTATCATTGAAACTTGTGAAGCATTAAATGAAACATGCAATCAAATACTTCGCTAATCAAAATTTCCATCTAACATGTCAAACAGAGTGACAAACATCAAACAATGCACAGACGATCAAATAATTTGACAAACACTTAAAAATTTGACACTTTGATCATCTACAGGCCCCTTTAAGAGTTGAAAACCTTTGTTCTAACATGGTATACTTATCAAGTTTTCTTTAAGACTTCATTGTTACTACTGAGAAGTTGCAACTCTGAAAATATAAAATACTAGCTGATACCCGCGACTTCTTTCACGTGCACTTTGAATTTCATTATCTGAATAGAATTTAGAAAGCTGTTAGTAACACTGAGTCGACATAATATGACAGGAAAGCCATCACTGTATAATTCTTCTGTCAAACCTGTCTCATAAAGGGAATCAATTTCCAACACATTTAAAAACTGAAAAACAAACTTGTTGCGGGGATGGGGGTTAACTAAGGACAGCTTTATTTCAGCTTGGTCTTTTCTTCTATCTTCAGCATGAGCATCCGATTCTTGGGTTAAAATAACTTTAGCTGCTCGTGCTCTGCTAGAGCTACACCTTAGGCCAGGTTTACTCCTGCAAGGCATGTCAAAAAAGAAGACAAACTAAAACATTTAGGCAGACACAAAGTAGTAGTACAATGCAGAACAAATCGACATTTATAATATATAATAAGTTTTGTCTCTAAATGAAATATACTAACAAATCATACACTAACAGACTGTGCGAGGAGCGTAGCTTGAGCAACCGACATAACGTTACAGACTAACACTTGCTTCCGTCTGTCTGTAACCATTCGATAAGTTCTCAAAATTTCATGACACCAGCTGTTATACTGAAAAATATGTTCTGTGTACTTCCTACAGACACACAGTATTTCCTTGTCACAATCCATCAATATCGGTATAGTCATTTAGTCGTCAAAAATATAACAAAAAGACAGACACTTATTTCCACATTTATATTATTACTAACTGGGGTACCTGGCTTCGCTCAGGGAGTTGACATGAGAATGTGTAGTAGTTAGAATAAAATTATAAACTTTAAAATAAAAGAAGTAAATTGAAATTTATTGAAAACATATTCTATTTACAATACTTGTTTATAAACAACATTTTTAATTTTTTTATCTGGGGTATAGATGTACAAATTTTTGAATTTCCTACTTGGGAGCAAGCTACGTATAGTTGACCGTGAGAGAAGCAGGAATCTAAGGTTGATGCCGCAATGTTTTAAAGTTTGTCCTTGCGCTTTGTTAATTCTGAAACTATAGGCTAATTTGATTTGAAATTGCACTTTTAAATTCAATAGAGATCGGAGGTATTCTGGAGATTTATGGTCTTCGTTGGGTAGTGGTAATAATGATCCCATTTTGTGATAGATTTGTTGTTGGATGGAAAAAGCATAATCGATTTCATCTCTGTTAGTATTGATCGAAGTGACACCAAAAGAAGTCATTTGAAAGCAGGCATTGTATGCTTTTATATTTTGAAGAAAGTGTTTCCATTCTGGATTTTCCCCGGTCATGTAATGTAGAAATTCCTGCGGTGGTACTTCCAGTGGTGTTAATCGAATTTTTACATTAATAAAACAGAATCCTGGTGTTTCTCCACTGAATTTTTTCGCATTGCAAAATTATCAGAAGTTATCAATTTTTCCGATTACAACATGTTTGTGTTTGTTATATTTTTTTGTCGGGTCGTAGTGGAATGCTTCATTTATTAGGTTGTACTGTTTACTTGTCCTCGTCTGCACTTCTTGCAGGGTGATATTTCCATGGGTGGCTTGCGTTTGCAATCTTTTATTATAAGAGTGTGTTGCAATTCTTGATTCTTTAATTTGTTCATTTCATTGTTCTTCAGTTTCTCTGCTTCTCACGGTGCTCATTCTCATTCGTTGGGAACATAAACATGCCTGGCGCTCTTCGACTGTTTCGTTTTTTCGCTTTTTATTTTTTGTTTTGTTTCGCCATTTTGCTTCAGAACTGGTAAGATCTCCTCCTCTTTTAAGTTTGGGCATTGTATAAAATATAAATCAAATCAACTTTTTATTAAGAAATACACTAAGTACACTTTACACACTTTTCACATTTTATTTTCAATTTATATTCAGTCATTGTACCACTTTAAATATTCACACTTCACAGTTCAGCCCTTAATTATCTTGAACAGCATGCCCTTCATGTAAAAATGGGAACCTTCATCACTGTTTGTTTTTATTCACACACTGCACTACTTTGGAATTTTCACTTCTTTTTGGTTTTTGCCTTAGTCACTGATAAGAAATTGACATTTGAACCCACGACGGAACTTGCTTTATTTACCCCTACCAAAGGTTAGTCCAAACCATACAAAAAAAAAAAAAAAAAAAAAAAAAAGGCTTCAAATGGTCTGCAATGTTCCAGAACATTCCACAACCTTCAAGAGTGTTCTGGAATGTTCCACAATGATCTAGCTGGGTTACCCGGTTTCGCCCAGGGAGTTGATATGAGATTTTGTGGTAGTTGGAATAAAAGAATAAACTTTAAAATATGTATTTTCTGGAACATTTGGGAACATACTGGAATGTTGTGGGATGCTCTCAAATACTCTCAAATGTTCTGGACTGTTTTAGAAATTTCTGGAGGGTGAAACTTCCAACCCTTATATCTTCAACAGGACGCCCTTCAGGTTAAAACGGGACCCTTCTTCTTGGATAAGGGATAGAGAGCTACCACGCCATGTAACTCCCTTGATCGTTCTG
This sequence comes from Vandiemenella viatica, assembly GCA_031002005.1. Lineage (NCBI taxonomy): Eukaryota > Metazoa > Arthropoda > Insecta > Orthoptera > Morabidae > Vandiemenella > Vandiemenella viatica. The sequence goes on from JARYHS010009186.1 coordinate 181,378,858, forward strand.
GAACTTGTTTTTGAGTTTTAGTGTCATGCACATTGTACACTTACTTTTATAATATATATTGATTAGGTCAGATAACACACACACACACACACACACTGACTGCGAGAGTGACAACCCATGAGGGATCAGTATAACATAAAAAAGTGTACACCTACAGCATTGCTAAACCACCTACGATTTGCCATCCATTGCACCCCTAAATGTGTGATATCTACAGTTTAACATGTATTCTGAACAACTGACCTTCTACACATGGTTCATACGATCAAAATCAATTCTTAACAATCTTTGCTTCTACCAGGATTTGAACTGCAGACCGCGCTAAAAACACCAGCAAGCAAGGGCATTAACTACTGAGCTATGCGGCAAAGTACAATACTTCAGAGACTTACACATCCTATGCGTCTATAGCCGTTCAGTAATTTTTCAAAATTACATGACAACATGTATCATTTAAACAGAAAAAAGTATGCTGTGTACAACCTAATGCCAAATAGCATTTCCTTGTCAAATTTCATCACGATAGGATTAGCACTTTAGCCCAAGATATGTAACAAATAGACAGTTACTTTTGTGTTTATAATATTAGTATAGATTAGTCCAGATCACACACACACTGATTGTGAGTGTAACACATCCTGAGGGATCAATATAGCATAAAAAAAGTGTATACCTAGAGCATTGCTAGACTACCTACAATTTTCTATGCATTGCACCCCTAAATTTGGGGTTCTACATTTTAACGTGTAATCTGAACAATCAACTGTCCAGACTTTGTTTATACCATAAAAAACAGTTCCTAAAAATCTTTGCTTCCACCGGGATTTGAACCGAAAACCATGCTCCAAAACACCAGTAAGCAAGCGCATTAACAACTGAGCTACCAGACCGCAATGCGGCAAAGTGCTTCAGAGACTTGCACATGCTACGTGTCTGTCAATCGCCATTCAATAATTTTTCAAAATTATATGACAACATGTATCATTTAGACAGAAGAAAGTATGCTATGTCCATCCTAATGCCAAATAGCATCACCTTGTCAAATTTCGTCAAGATCGGATTAGCAGTTTAGCCCAAGAAACGTAACAAACAGACAGAGAGACAGAGTTACTTTCGCATTTATAATATTACTATAGATTGGTAGAGCCTTGTAATTACTCAGCGTGTTTCTTCAAGAGCGTGCTCTTGAAATAAATAATGCTGTGCCAAATACAATTTTAATAAAAAGGCTTAGTCAGCATTTTGGATCAAGTATTACCGAGTGTATCTCAACATATCAACACTGCAATTAGGTTTGCCTTTTTTAACCATTTATTTGTGTGGAAGAGAATGTTCATCTCGTGTTGCAATAAAAACAAAGAATTGAAGTAAACTCAATATTGCCAATGATTTTCATTGTGTAGTTTCTGAAATCTAACCAAGAGAAGGGATTCTCGTAAACAGAAACACTTTTACATCTTTCCCACCGACTTATTTTTTTCTTTGTTACTTCTTGTCAGGAAATTTAAAGTTTGTATTTTATAAGCGGTAACAAAATAAATATATTTGATTACATACTTGTTTTTTATTTTTTTTATTTTTTTTTTTTTTTACCTCTTTAATGATAAAACTGTTGCTGGGGAGGGGGAAATTTTTCATTTGACAGAAGGGGGTCATGGTAAGAAAATCTTGGGGAAACTCTGACCTGGAGTAATTTCAGGACACCATGGAAAGCTGAACTCTACTTGGTTGTACTGGCACTTAAAGCGGCGTACCTGAATGCTAGGCCTGAGTGTTACTTTTCTCCACCAGGCTCAATACTAGCTAATATAATGATTCAGCTCCAGATGAAGCAGTTTAAAATAAAGAAATGTGTTTTTATAAATTGAAAGGAAAGGGAAAATGACTCATCACTCATTAAAGTTGAAGGCTGTGACGAGTGAAAAACATATATGACATACACTAGAATACACAATATTTCAGTTTTAAACCTTAATCATGCTGTAGGAAATGAGTCATGTGGTTCGGGAGGTTTGCACATGCCAAAGTTTAACACTTGAGAAATGTGTATTTGTAATTCATCATAATTAAAAAAAAAACTTAGTAGAACTGTCCTCTTCTGTCTGCATTTGTATGATTTTACTTTTCCTTCTTCATTGTTAAATCCATAGTGGCATTGCAGATGTACCAAAACTTAATGAAAATTGTTTTCAGTTTATCAGATAATAATGGCATGCTATTTTGGGTTGATAAATCTCAACTGTTGCAACATGATGAGATAATTGGGTTAGATTCTTTGTGCTGCTGTTTTTGAAGTGAAAAAAAGGGGGGGGGGGAAGCTGAAAATACTCCCTCAGTCTGGATTGTTATTTTGGGAAAATGGAGATGTGTTTGTAAAACAGGAGTTATATGATTCACATTCAGAGAGAACTGAACATGTCTTATGAATGTATTACACATTTAATAATATTAAAAACATAACTGCACATACACGTATTCAGAAGGTTTAATTCTTTGAAATTTGTTGAAAACTGTCAATTATGATGGCATATTCATTGAGATGGCTAGCAAAACAAAGCTGCAGATTATACCATCCACGTTTGTTTTAAAATAGTGTTCATAAACTGCTCATAGGTGTTGGGCAATGAAAGTACTTTGAACTCTTGTTTGCTTCTTAATCACAATCATAGGGTCGCAATTATTATTTTCTTTCATTCCTTGAACTTTTTCTAACCAGAGTTATTTTTCTGGTCTCCTTATATCTATTATGTCTTGTACACTAAATTTTGTTTTCCCCTACAGTTCTTACCTTCATCTGGTCCTTGTGTCATCAAATTACCTAAAATCTGACCTGTCATCATACTTATTTTGATTAGTATATGCAATATAATTAATTCTTTCTTCCATAATTTCAAAACATGAAAGAGTCCACATAAGAGCTAATATTTGCCCATAGGTATATGGATGTGATTATATTTTAATGGGCTGTACAGACCTCACTATCTAACAAGAAAACATTTCCTCCATTTTCAAATTAAGAATGTTTTAAAAGTTATAATTCATGATTCCACTTTATAAAACCAAATAAAAAAATAGTGAATCACAAAGCATATAAAATTAAATATTATGAGAAAATCAAAATAAACTAATTTTTCTCTCAATTAAGTATACGGAACTGATTAATAATATTTCAAACAATGTATTTAAGCACATGGGTTATGGTTTGAAAATAATAAAAAAAATTAAAACGACTGTTTTAGAACACTAATTCTGACATGACAACAGCTAGTTAATTATGTTATATTAGTTTGATAGTCATTATTTATTTCAGTTTTTGATTCTTCACTTGACCAGCCATTACATCTCTAATAATTTCAAGACTCTTGTAAAGCTGGGGCAGTGCATCAGAGCCAAAAAACATTTCATCATACTCCATTTTTTTCTGCATCCTAAAAAAATTCAAACATGGAAAAATATGGAGAAATCCAATATGCATTACATCAGTAATTATTAAAATATACGTGTAATTTAAAAAAAAATGTGGTGGAAATATTTGTGTTTTTATGTGTAAGTTTGTCATTTTGAAGTTACAAGGTTAGCTAATTAGTAGGGTGATTTGTTAATTTTTTACAGGAAATCCATAAACATTAATTTTGTCCTTCTATAAATGTGTTTTATTTATAATAGGAGTCAAATTGCTGCACAATGGCTGAAGGCAACACTTGCAGCACATGCTAGCTTACTTTTAGCAAACCCAGAGCTTGCTGCTATTCTGTCACCAGTGTTGGGCCAAGTGGAGGCACGTCTGAATGTGCTGGCTCCCCTCAGCAGGCTACGTGGAAGGTTGGAGCTATTAGTGGGACAGCTGGAGAACAGTGCTACAACCACCAATGCTACTGAGCAGGGGAATGGTGTTACATTAGAAGAAAGCACATTAATCTATCAGGATACAGGTTAGTTGTACATATAAAAATATATATTTTATCTATGCAGGGCCAGCACTAGGATTCTCGGGCGCCAGGTAAGTATTCATATTCCCCTTTCCTCCCCCGACAAAATTATTTACTTTATTTTTATATTTTTGTTTATATATAAAGACAGAAAATTTTAATGCAAAAATGTACAAAATCATATCTGCAGATTTTAAAACTTTCATTTGATTCCTGTTTAGCTAGGCAACCTTCGGGAGCCTGAGCCTAGGCTACTTTTGCCCCATTTCAGCCTCCCCCTCCCCACTTCCCCCTTCCCCCTTCCCCCACTTCCTAATGCTGGCCCTGTATCTGTAATCCCGATTAATGATAATTGCCAGAAAGTAGTTTTGGGATATACGAGGGGGTACCAAAAAGAAACTGAACTGATGTTGTAGAGGGTGGAATTATTGTAGTATGGGTTTTTGTCGTTTGGAGCATGAAGTCCTGGAGTCTGTACACCTTTGTCATCTCGGGAGTATTCTGTTTAGCTGGTGTTAATTTTTTAACTGCCGTTTCATGTGCCCATCATTTTTACGATGGGCGTAAAGTTTTGCTTCATGCTGAGAAAAACTGGCACAGAAACTCTTGAAATGTTGAAAACGGCATACAAGAATAATGCTAAGCGGAAAACCCAAGGGCTTGAGTGGTTTTTCCAATTTCAAAAGAGGTGAAATATCAATTGATGACCAACTTGGTTCTCGATGGCCTTCGGATATGACAAAAAGGTCACAAAAATTCACAAAATCATCCTAACAGATCGATGACATACAATCAAAGAAGTTATGAAGCTGTTTGGAGTGACTTGGAGCTAAGTTCAGCACATTTTAAGTGAAGATTTGCGTATGGGTACCTGCCAAATTCGTGGCTCAACTGCTGACTGAAAAAACAAGATCACTTGGGAGAATGCTGTTCTTTGAAGGAAGAGCTCTGAAATGATCCAAACTTTTTTTTTAAGTTGCCACAGGTGCTGAATCCTGGTGCTATAGTTATGACCCTGAAACGAAGCAACAATCAAGCCAGTGGCAGACCCTAAGCTCACTTCATGCAAAAAAAAAAAGAGTGAAATCAAACATCAAGCCAATACTGTTTATTCAGTGTGTGAGGAGTTGTCCATTTAGAGTTTGTTCCACTAGGTAACACAGTTAACCAGGCTTTTTACCTGGTTGTTTTGAAAAGATTGCGCAACAATGCGCGACAGAATAGGCCTGATTTGTGGCAGTCTGGCGACAGGTTCTTTCATCACAGCAATGCTCTGCTCGCACTGTGTGCCAATTTTTGTCAAAAAATGCCATGACCTCTGTGCTCCCCCTCACTCCCCATTCAGACTTTGCCCCTGCAACTTCTTCTTAATTTCTTTGAGACATGAAAGCAAAACATTTCTTCAATGGAGATGAAGTGAAGAACAAAACTAGATAGATACTGTCAGGCATCTCGGAAGAGGAGTATAAAAAATGTTTTGAACAATGTAATAAAAGATTTGACAAATGTATCAGTTCCACTGGAGAGTATTTTGGAGGGGATTGATTGCATTTTTTCAACAAATTAAATATATTGATTAAAAAAAAAAAATTTTGTTTTGGGTACCCCCTTGCATATTTAACTAAATCAATGTTCGTATGTAGCTGAAGTAAGGATAGTAAAAGAAGGCATTGTTTGTTGGAGTTAAAATGATTATGCTGGGATACTGAAACTGGCTTGGGAATAAATTAATAGATTTTAAGTACATGTCTGGAATTTGGCCAAGAATTAAAAACTGGCTGTAAATTGGTAGGCATGTTTGTTAGTTTGTTGCTTGCCAGTTGCAATGATGTACACATTAGAATTTTGAAATAAACTTTATAACATCAGATACATTTGAGATTATGGAAGGCTACTGTAATACGATTGATTTTTCGTAATGTAGTACATCTCCTCTGCCTCATCTCGTGCCCCTTCTCTATTTGTGCCCCACTCACATACATTTTTGTCATTTAATAGATCAGAATTGACTATTTCTTCCCTTCTAAGCATTGAAATTGCTTCTAATTACAATAGGTTATAAGATATTTTAAGAAGATTTTACCGATTGTCACTCATAAAGTCACCACTTTACCTCAGTGTAAAGAATGGTATATTTATAAAAATCACAACATACCATTAGTCACATGATACCAATTAATAACTCTGCAGTCAACAGCAGAAACCTACCAGAAATGGACACCTAAACATTTGGGCTTTTATCAAAAACAGCCTTGAATTTTATACTGTAAAGCTTAAAAATGTAAAAATTGCAATTTAGATATTATAAATATTTAAATTTACTGATTAATAAAAATCATTAGGAAAAATGGCCAAAACTAAAATGTTTTAGGTATGTTGCTGAGATGATGAATGTTAGTTGTAATGTAGGTTCAAGGTAGGCATAGGAATAACAGTTTAATAACAAGATGTTGTGTACCATTTTCCTTAGTTGGAGGTAATAAATTATAAATGTATAATAAATGATGCCTCTCAAATTTTATTATTCCTTCATTTATTAACTGAATGTGAATGTGGTTATCAGAAGCATCATCAGTGGTTTTTTCCTGTTGAATGTGTATGCAAGTCATTACTTTGTTTCAGTAGTAAATTTTAAATATCAAAATTATGCTATAAACAAGTATAAAAATAGATGTGTGTGTCCCTATATTTCACCCTGCAGCCACCACTACCTAGTGCAGAACACTGATGTTTGTGTATGGTAGTACCATGGAGTTTCCCATTGTGCACGATGCTGAATGCTGGTAGCTGTGGGGATGTGGGAGATATGGTTGTTAAAAGTGGTCAATCATGGGCATTTTCATATTTCAACCAAGAACGTGTGTCCCCATATTTCTCTTTGCTGCTACAACTACATAGTGCAGATCACTGATGTTTGTGTGTGGTAGTAGTATCTAGTCTCCCATCGTGCATTATGGTGGTGGGGGAGATATGGTGGTTGAAGGGCATTTCCACATTTCGACTAAAGACGTGTGCCTCTATATTTCACTTTCCAGCCACAACTACCTATCGCAGACTACTGGTGTTGTGCATTGGTAGTAGCCTTAAGTCTCCCATCATGCACTTTGGTGGTTGCATGTCAGAAGCTGTGGGGATGTGGGAGATATGGTGGTTGAAAATGGTCTGCTGAGAGTATTTTGTTATTTTGACCAAAGATGTGTGTGTTCTTATATTTCATTGCACTATGGTGGTTAGATGTCTGTAGCGATGGTTGTTGAAAGTGGTCGACGAAGAGCATTTTCATATATCGACGACATGTGTGTTCCTATATTTCACTTTTCAGCCACTCCTACCTAGTGCAGACCACTGGTGTTTGTGTGTGGTATTAGCCCTGAGACTCCCATCATGCATTATAGTGGTTGCATGTCGATAGCTATCGGCCAAAATTCTTTGTAAGCATGAACAATGTCATGGGCTCCAGCTAGGTGTGCTATAAATTATAATTTACTTACATTTTCCATTAGTATACTATTCCTGGTATTAGCAATTTTAGTTGGGTTTTAGCACTGGTGGTAATTTTTCTCTATACTTATTCACTATCACTGTGTTGTAGTGTTTTGTCAACCAGATGGTATATTATGTTTGTATCAAAACGATCTTCACAGTAAAAGACATTTGTAGTAGTCACTAGTGTTGTAAAAAAACGTTATTTTTCTGACTTGAAAAAAAATCATGAACGTAAAAAAAACATGTTTTTTTCTGGGACATATTTTTTTCATAATTACTAAATCTCAAATTTGTAAAGCATTTATCGTTTTATATGACAGTTTTGGAGTTTATTCTATGTACTTATGTTAATTTTTAAACCTACTATATTTTTCTGGTTCAGTAGAAAAAAAACGAAAATATTTGCAACATTGACTGAAATTTTCTTTTATGAACGGGGACTTCCCGAAGAGACTAGGTTACACGAGAAGCCGTTCCCCATTGTTTGGATTGATACTCTCTATTTAAACTAGTGCTGCCAGCCCTACAGATTTATCTGTTGACCTACGGATCTTTTCAAAAAATTAGGAATCTAAAATTTATCTACGGTTTTTTGCCTCCTTTTATTACTTATTGTGCTTTCCTTATATTCGTATACTTGTTAAACTCTCGGCGTATAGTGATACTGACTCATTCAATTGTCAGTAATTATGAACCGTTTCCTTGCAACCATTGGCGTAAACCATTGAAAAGAAATAAAACTCCTATGTTGTATGCTAATAGATTTAAATTCAAACTTAAAAGACCGTAATACAGAACTATCGGCACAGTCTTTATGCACAAGTGTGTACTTTGCTCATAATTTAAATTGCAATTTCAAAATCTTTTGCGTACAATACAAGAACAACCAGTAAAAGAAAATGTAACTACTTCTGAAGTTATGAATATAGAGGAGACAGGAAGAAGAAACAGAAAATTCCGACACCAACCAAACTAGTGTTGGTAGTGCTGATACTAGTGAGTGTGGTACTGACATAGAGGATGAATAAAATTATGTTACCTATATAGATACATTTGAGAATCATTATGTAAGACATTATATGATTTAGTAAGATTTAAAACACACATGTAAAATTTAAGTTCCATAAATAAAACTATAATTTATCAAATATATAGTTTTCTGAAAAAAATAAAAAATTAAAAAAAACAGGGAGCTAGGTTTTTTTTCTTGATGTTTTTTTCACAAATCTGGGAAAAAAACCATTTTTTTCACAAATCTGGAAAAAAACCATTTTTTTCACAAATCTGGAAAATTTTTTTTTTTTTTTTTTTCAATTCGCAACTCTAGTAGTCACCATATCTTTTGGGTTTCCACAAGTAATCTGCAGTGACTTTATCATATTTAGCAATTGTTGTAATACTTTCAAAGAATATTTTGGAAGTTTTTATTGTTTTTGTGTATTGGGGCACTACATAGCATTAATAATCCATATTTTCAATAATTCCTGACTTTATTTGGATGCATATGATGTCATAGATGTCGTCAACTTGCGACATACTGTAGCTGCAATTTGATAGTCTTTTTTCAACACTGAATTTTACTTAAATATAAAATAAATAATATCAGGTGAATAAAATGAATTAATAAACAATTTGAAACAATCTACCAATAAAAATCAACATATCCAATTGTAACATATCAGGACTAGACATTAAAAGTTGAGTGTGAGTTCATGATTTATGTTTGCTTCAGGGTGGTGTAATCATGTAGATCTTGGGTTGTCTGTTTAACTCTACTTGCTTCTTTTAGTTAATTTATGTCTCATTTAAAAAATAAATGTCTTACAGATTCATCTGAGGAAGCTAGTGCTGCTGAAGATGAAATGCTAAATAGTGATTCAGACCGATGGGACGAGCTGTCAGAAGAAGAAGTGGCTACTGGAGATGACAGTGAACTTCAAGTAGAAGAGCAAGAGATGACAGAATTGTCTAGCTGAGAAAGTTTCCCAGAAAAATGTGCTATTGTCTTCCTGACCTGTTGATTACAAATGTTCTTCACACTTGCACTGTTCCAATGAAGATTTCACATTTGTGAAGCTTTGTAAATACTTGTACTATGTGAAGAAATGATTTATTTTATGCAGTGGGAGATAAAATTGTTTCATTTGTTATAATGTTTGTCACATTTATTATAAACATCCCAGCAAAGATAATTTCCATTGATCCATTATATGCATATGAGACCCAAAGCCCGTCAAAAATGACGGATTTAACGGAGTGTTACGGTAATTTATTTCCCTCCAGTTGCCTAACTAAATAGAATTGTTGTAAAATAAAGCTCATTGTAATTTTATCGTCCCTTGTGCTGTTGCAAAAATCTTCAGTTGTCAACTTGGTCCAGGTTACATTTCAGTCTAAATACAATCTCCGCTAATGTTGCCGCTAGAAAAGCAAATCATCAATCGCACGCGAATTAATACAGTCCCTGTATCACATGTCTGTGTCATCATGCATTGCTATATAAACTTGATCCCCAATCTTCACAGGTTCTCACGTCTTTCTTTCTTATAACCTGTGATGAAAATCGATATTTTAACCCTTTCGTGACCAGTGGGAACTATAGTTCCCACTTCTTTGTTTTCGGCTTAAGTTCACTGGTAATCATTGTTCCCACGTCTAACTTGTGCTCCCATCTCTGTTATAGTGTGGTAACTACGTGTAGTTTATCAACTGGCTCGCAGAAGCTGTTGTATGTCTACATTCTTAGTCAATAAATGCAGTGGCGCAGTTTCTGAGTATAAGGGACCCAATAATTTGACCACAACAGCTATATTTGAATTCTGCGCTTTTCTGTTATGTGTGAAGTGACTTGTTTTATATTTGTTCACCTTCATATTTACTAAGGAGTCAGTATATGACTGTATTTAGCAAATTTCACCAAAAACCACAGAAATATTGCAAGGAAAGTTAGTGGGAACTATTTATCCCACTGAACTGTTTGGGATGTGCAAACTGTGTAGCAAGGAAAGTTAGTGGGAACTATTTATCCCACTGAACTGTTTGGGATGTGCAAATTGTGTAGATGTAAATTTTGTTTATTGTGCGTTTCCCATTGTTTAGAATGCCTGGGCTCAGGCCAGAAGAGATTCTGAGAATTTTGCACTCCCTACCAGAAGATGCAGAAGATTCAGATTTCAATGCTGACTCAGATTCTAATGAAGATTCAGCGAATACTTCACAAATATTGAACGATGTTAGTGGTAACATTATTGTGCAATGTGATGATAATGGTTTTGATTTGACAATAGAAGCTAGCGAAACTGGAAACATGTCAAACAGAAGATGCCGTTTATGTAGCACAAAGGACAAAGAAAAGAGAACAAAAGTAATGTGTAGCAGCTGTGGTGTACCTTTGTGTATAGCACCATGCTTTTCTATATTCCATAGTACATCACCATAGTGAATTCAAATGACAACACAAATTAATACATGTTTAAATGTAATATTTCTGATGTTTTTTACACTTAAAAATAAATAAATATTTTTTTTTTTCAAATTCCCGAGTTGAGTTAGTCCAGAGTTCAGTGGGAACAATAGTTCCCACTAATTTTTTTGTAATTATAGACTAATTATTTGTATTCAAGATTGAAACTATAATTTTAAGTGTGGTTCCTTAGCGCAATAAAGTGTTCATAAGAATTCCACAACTTCTGTAAATAATTTGGTCACGAAAGGGTTAACAGCTCAGACAGTTTACCCCCAGTGAACAAAGGATGCTAAAAATAAATCTTAACAACTTACTCTATACCATGTAATATTTAATTGTGGTTAGGCCACATAGAACGCGATTAGTCTCGAACTTCTTTTGTTCAAACCATGTAATAATTTCCGGAAAAAACCTTATAATTAATATGCCAATTTAAATGAAATACATACTTTTCTTTAACTCTTCTGACAATTTCTTAGCAATTGCTTAAAATTAAATACAATGTAATTCCTCGTGCCTTGCGCTGAAACAAAAAGTTTCGTTTCCATCCGGGTCCAGGTTGCATTTCAACCTAACCACATATTACTCTAAACTTTTCGCCAGAAGAACAATACTTCAATCTCTTGCATATTAATACATGCACTGTACCTCATTTTAGTGGCAATAATGCATTGCTATATAAATTTGGTCTCTGGCTTAATCACTGGGGCTCATAAAGGAATTGTCCTTTTGGTCTGAAAATTTTTATACACGTTCGATAGATTTATTCTTTAATGTGTGCAGCTCTTAGAGCTGTAAAATGTATACATACCTTATAAACTTCACTCAAAAAGTGCTGTAACTTGAGCGACTGGGAGAAGCTATATAGCGAAGTAAAATGATCTTGCACACATTATTCGAACAATATTATTCGGGAATATGTTGCTATCACAGCCATCAAAAATATAAATCTGGAACAAATTACACGCACAAAAAAAACTGAACAACTTTGAACCGTTAGTGAACGAAGGAATTTAGTTTTTATAGTTATATGCAACCTGTACCAAAATGGCGTTTGGTTCTTGTTGTTAAAGCTTAATTTGCTAGGAATTTGGATTTATGAAACATTTTAATTATCATGATTTTTGAGCAGAATCATTAGCAGTGCCTGTGGGTAGGTTGTAATGTAGCCTGGACCAGACTGGACATTTTACAACTGTAGGAATAACATATATTAACTAATGTGGTGACTATAAAATAAGTTGTTGTAAGAAGTGAATTATTATGACTATATACAACACAGGAATATATTCATATCCTGTCAAGAAATGTTGTCAGCATTTTACAGTTGTTGCTGTAGAGTGCAGATGGTATCTTTGATGTGACAATATGAAGTGAAATGGCGGTTTTCTGTTGTGTTAATTCATAATTTTCATTTTGCTTTCATGTGTTAAATTTCAAACGAATAGCACAATTCTTTCGTGCCTTGTTCTTATTTTGCCATAACCAATAATATGACCCAATGAATGTGTGCAACAGTTTTCAGACCAAAATGACAATTCCTTGACGAGTCACAGTGATTACGCGACAACCTAAATTCGATCAAAAATCTTCAACAAAAAGGAGGTATAAAACCAAAAATCTTAAATATTATTCAGACCGATATTACAACAAATCTGATAAACTTACATTATGCCACGTAATATTTATTTTAAATGTAGTGTAGGCTGCACAGTCCACGATCAGTGTGCAACTATTTCCGTTCAAAAGATTTGGGCACATTTTAAGTTATTTTGAAAAAATAAAATCTTATATATATATAAAAATAGACGTGTTTTTTCCTATATTTCACTTTTCAGCCACCACTACCTAGCACAGATCACTGATGTTTGTGGGTGGAAGTAGCATGGAGTTTCCTGTCGTGCACAACGTTGGCCGAATGCCGAAAGCTGTGGGGATGTGGGAGATATAATGATTAAAGTTGGTCAGTGCAGGGCGTTTTCATATTTCGACCAAAAATTCGAATCTCCGTATATTTCTCTTTCCTGCCACAACTACAAAACATAGAGCTTTGGTGTTTGTGTGTGGTAGCAGAATCGTCTTTCCTGTCGTGCACTATGGTTGTTAGATGTCGGTAGCTATGGGGGTGTGGGAGATATGGGGGTTGAAAGTGGTCGACCTGTGGCAATTTCATACTTCTGCCAAAGACAAAAGTGTCATGGTGTATCACTTTTCAGCGAAAACTATAGATCACAGATAACTGGCGTTTGTGTGTAGTAGTAGCAGAAAGTCACCTTTCGATCACAACAGCGGCTGATTTTCAGAAACTGCGGTACTGTGGTAGATATGATGGTTGCAAGTGGCCGACCAAGGATATTTTTGTATTTCGACTGTTTCCGCATATGTCACTTTTCTGCCACAACTACATAGCATAGATCATTGGTGTTTGTGTTTGGTAGTAGAATCGTATCTCACGTAGTGCACTATGGTTCTTAGATGTCGGTAGCTATGGGGGTGTGGGAGATATGGGGGTTGAAAGTGGTCGACCTGTGGCAATTTCATACTTCTGCCAAAGACAAAAGTGTCATGGTGTATCACTTTTAAGCGAAAACTATAGATCACAGATAACTGGCGTTTGTGTGTAGTAGTAGCAGAAAGTCACCTTTCGATCACAACAGCGGCCGATTTTCAGAAACTGTGGTACTGTGGTAGATATGGTGGTTGCAAGTGGCCGACCAAGGATATTTTCGTATTTCGACTGTTTCCGCATATGTCACTTTTCTGCCACAACTACATAGCATAGAGCATTGGTGTTTGTGTTTGGTAGTAGAATCGTATCTCACGTAGTGCACTATGGTTCTTAGATGTCGGTAGCTATGGGGGTGTGGGAGATATGGGGGTTGAAAGTGGTTGACCTGTGTCATTTTTCTTACTTCTGCCAAAGACAAAAGTGTCATGGTGTATCACTTTCAGCGAAAACTATAGATCACAGATAACTGGCGTTTGTGTGTAGTAGTAGCAGAAAGTCACCTTTCGATCACAACAGCGGCCGATTTTCAGAAACTGTGGTACTGTGGTAGATATGGTGGTTGCAAGTGGCCGACCAAGGATATTTTCGTATTTTGACTGTTTCCGCATATGTCCCTTTTTGCCACAACTACATAGCACAGAGCATTGGTGTTTGTGTTTGGTAGTAGAATCATTTCTCATTTAGTGCACTATGGTTGTTAGATGTCGGTAGCTATGGGGGTGTGGGAGATACGGGGGTTGAAAGTGGTCGACCTGTGGCAATTTTATACTTCTGCTAAAGACAAAAGTGTCATGGTGTATCACTTTTCAGCGAAAACTATAGATCACAGATAACTGGCGTTTGTGTGTAGTAGTAGCAGAAAGTCACCTTTCGATCACAACAGCGGCCGATTTTCAGAAACTGTGGTACTGTGGTAGATATGGTGGTTGCAAGTGGCCGACCAAGGATATTTTCGTATTTCGACTGTTTCCGCATATGTCACTTTTCTGCCACAACTACATAGCATAGAGCATTGGTGTTTGTGTTTGGTAGTAGAATCGTATCTCACGTAGTGCACTATGGTTCTTAGATGTCGGTAGCTATGAGGGTGTGGGAGATATGGGGGTTGAAAGTGGTCGACCTGTGGCAATTTCTTACTTCTGCCAAAGACAAAAGTGTCATGGTGTATCACTTTTCAGCGAAAACTATAGATCACAGATAACTGGCGTTTGTGTGTAGTAGTAGCAGAAAGTCACCTTTCGATCACAACAGCGGCCGATTTTCAGAAACTGTGGTACTGTGGTAGATATGGTGGTTGCAAGTGGCCGACCAAGGATATTTTCGTATTTCGACTGTTTCCGCATATGTCACTTTTCTGCAACAACTACATAGCACAGAGCATTGGTGTTTGTGTTTGGTAGTAGAATCATTTCTCATTTAGTGCACTATGGTTGTTAGATGTCGGTAGCTATGGGGGTGTGGGAGAAACGGGGGTTGAAAGTGGTCGACCTGTGGCAATTTCATACTTCTGCTAAAGACAAAAGTGTCATGGTGTATCACTTTTCAGCGAAAACTATAGATCACAGATAACTGGCGTTTGTGTGTAGTAGTAGCACAGAGTCACCTTTCGATCACAACAGCGGCTGATTTTCAGAAACTGTGGTACTGTGGTAGATATGGTGGTTGTAAGTGGCCGACCAAGGATATTTTCGTATTTCGACTGTTTCCGCATATGTCACTTTTCTGCCACAACTACATAGCATAGAGCATTGATGTTTGTGTTTGGTAGTAGAATCGTATCTCATGTAGTGCACTATGGTTCTTAGATGTCGGTAGCTATGGGGGTGTGGGAGATATGGGGGTTGAAAGTGATCAACCTGTGGTAATTTCATACTTCTGCCAAAGACAAAAGTGTCATGGTGTATCACTTTTCAGCGAAAACTATAAATCACAGATAACTGGCGTTTGTGTGTAGTAGTAGCAGAAAGTCACCTTTCGATCACAACAGCGGCCGATTTTCAGAAACTGTGGTACTGTGGTAGATATGGTGGTTGTAAATGGCCGACCAAGTATATTTTCGTATTTCGACTGTTTCCGCATATGTCACTTTTCTGCCACAACTAGATAGCATAGAGCATTGGTGTTTGTGTTTGGTAGTAGGATCTGATCTCATGTAGTGCACTATGGTTCTTAGATGTCGGTAGCTATGGGGGTGTGGGAGATATGGGGGTTGAAAGTGATCAATCTGTGGCAATTTCATACTTCTGCCAAAGACAAAAGTGTCATGGTGTATCACTTTTCAGCGAAAACTATAGATCACAGATAACTGGCGTTTGTGTGTAGTAGTAGCACAGAGTCACCTTTCGAACACAACAGCGGCCGAATCTCAGAAACTTTGGTACTGTGTTAGATATGGTGGTTGTAAGTGGCCGACCAAGGATATTTTCGTATTTCGACGAAAGGCATGTGTGTCTGCAGATTTATCGTTTCTGCCACGACTACATAGCATAGAGCATTGGTGTTTATGTGGGGTGGTAGAATCGTGTCTGTTGTCGTGCACTATGGTTGTTAGATGTCTGTAGCTATGGGGGTGTGGAAGACATGGGGGATGAAAATGGTCGACCTGCGGCAATTTCATATTTCAGCCAAAGACGCATGTGTCTCGGTGTATCACTTTTGAGTGAAATCTATCACCAGCGTTTTTGTGTGGTAGTAACACAGAGTCACCCATCGATCTCAACGTTGGCCGAAATTCGGTAACTGTGGGAGCGTGTGAGATATGGTGTTTGAAATTGGTCGATCATGAATATTTTCGTATTTCATCCAAAGACTTGTGTGTATCCGTAAATTTTACTTTGCTGCCGGAACTATATAGCGCAGAAGACTGGTATTTGTGTGTGGTAATAGTATCGAGTCTCCCATTGTGCTCTATGGTGGTTAGATGTCTACAGCTGTCAATATGAATACTTTACAATCACGAACGAATTTGTGGGTACCAACTATTATATTATAATTGTGGAAGTAAGTTTCTGTCTTTTTGTTACGTTTTGACGACTAAATGGCTATATCAATATTGATGGAATTTAACAATGAAATAGTGTAGGACGGACGCAGGACATTTTTTCGGTATGAATAACAGTTTTAGTCACGAAATTTTAAGAACTTATCGAATGATGAAAGACAGACAGATTCGTGTGTTAGTCTGTAATGTTACGTTGGTTGCTCAGTCGCGCAGTCTGTTAGTGTTTGATTTGTTAATAAATTTCGATAAGAAACAAAACTTATTATTTAGTATAGAAGTCAATTTGCTCTGCACTGTACTATTCATTTGTGTCTGTATAAAAGTTTCTGGCACCAATTTGTCTTCCTTTTTGACATGCCTTGCGGACGTAAACCTGGCCTAAGGTGCAGGTCTAGAAGACAATGTGCTGCTATTAGATTATAAGATTCAGATGCTCATGTTGAATAAAGTAGAAAAAACCAAGCTGAAATAAAGCTGCCATCAGTTAACCCCCCCCCCCCCCCCCTACACACACATCCCCGCACCTTCGCTTACTTTTCTGTTTTTAAATATGTTGTAAATTGATTCTCTTCATGAGACATATTAGACGATAGGATGATATAATGATGGCTTTCCATCATATTATGTCGACTCGGTGTTGTTTGGGACAAATCTTACTAACAGTTTTCTATATCCAATTCTGGCAATGAAACTCCAAGTCCACGCGTACGAAGTCGCGGGTAACAGCTAGTAAATAATAATAATAATTCATGCCCTCTGCCATAGCGTCAAATGCCAGTTGTAATGCTGACCCATGCTAAGTAACAATCTAACCAAAACATTCCCTGCTCGAAACACACAGTTTTTATCTTGCATATCTATGGACAAAGAATTTAAGGAATATTTCTATATATCAAAATAATAATATGTAAATATAAGCATCTAATGTCAATTTTAACGCAATACATACTTTTATTTCAGTGTTCTGTCAGTTAATTTATTCACGAATGTTTAGAAATGCTATTAAATAACGTCCATTACCAAGAATAATGTTGCAGAGTGTAACGTCATTGCCTGACGTCATAGATTGACGTCGTGCCGTGACAGGTGATGTCATTCATGACAGCTTGCGTATTATATTAACAGATATTATCCTCCAGGCGTATTATAACAATTAGGTGGACAGACAAAGTAAGAAATGAACGAGTTTTGGAAATGATGGGTGAGAAAAGAAGTTTATGGAAGAAGCTTACAGGAAGAAGAGACAGGCTGGTAGGTCATATTTTGAGACATGCTGGATTGGTTAATTTGTTAGTGGAGGGAACAGTGGAAGGTAAGAACTGTAGAGGAAGACAGAGATTAGAATATATGAAGCAGATAATTGAGGACGTGGGTTGTAGGGGGTATGAGGAAATGAAGAGGTTAGCACAGGATAGGAAGGGATGGAGGATTGCATCAAACCAGTCTAAAGACTGACAACAGCAAAAAAAAAAAAAAAAAAAGGGATTCCTCAGTTGAAGAGCCGATCAAACATACTCTTTGTTTTTGAGGCCATGTACAGTGAACGTTATACCGAGCTTGATAGATGAGTAGTGATGTCACAGCTGATACCTGGCCCAGTAATTCAGAGTGGAAAAAAAAAATCTGTTCCTTAAAAAGGCTTTGGCTGATTTCTTTCTCTTCTATGGCCACAATCCTCTGCTGACTCTAATTACCTTTGTTGTTGAATCATAAAGCCCCAGTTAAAAAAAAAGTTAATTTTCTCATCATTTATTATAGTAATTTCTTGAAACAGTAATAATGTAGAAGTAATGATCGAAGCACAATTTTATAAACTTCATTTTCTTAACCTCTATTTTGATTATTAAATTTCCTCATTTAGTGAAGTAGCTGAGATTAAATACTTAATTTCCCTGAAAAATTGTGCATGCCAAGGTTTGTTTGTTCTTTATGAATTTTATGTAGTACAGAAGAGAGATTGTAAAACGTGGTGCAGCGCTTTGAATCTACTCTCCTTTTTTTCCTTATGTATTTACACCGCATCACGATTGAGGTTATTAGAGGCAGGAAAACAATGGATAAATGGGAGGGAATTGGCTATGGCCTCTTTGAAGGAACCACCTAGACATTTGCCTAGAGTGATTTGGGGAAACCGTGGAAAATCCAAATTGGGATTGCCGGATGGACATTCAAGCTTGAAAGTGAAGCCAGAGCATTACTGCTCACCTGATACGCTCAATGCGTGTACTCTTCCAAAAGAGATGATGCCAAGTTTAATGTTTCCATTCCATTGTTCAATCATTTCAACAGTGTTTTATGTATTCACTCCATATGTGCTGTCTGGAAATGTGCAACAGTAGTACAGTAACAAAAAAGGTGGTGAGAAGACTAGTGTTGGAAAAGTTGAAAGAAAGAGTGATGTCTAACTTCATCGGGAATGAGAAGTGATTTGTAAAGAAACATGGGTTAAAAGAGGTAATCAATGTGAATCTCAGAACGTTATAAATAACATATTTCATATTAAATAGCCATGGGAGACAAAATTATTGTTGTGGCTGTGGATCTCTCCAACAGATTTCACAGAATGGGAAATAGACTCTTAATGAAAAAGATTGATGTGAAGTGTCGTGTCTTGTTGGATAGTGAAATCTTTAAGAGAAAGGAAGCAAAGAGGGCGGCTAAAGCAGTGCATTAAAAAAAAAAGTGATAGTGTCACAAGGTATTGGGGCCATTGTTGTTAATTATTCTAATGAATAATTCTGTTGATGGTTTACAGTTGAAATTACAGATTGTTTGCAGATCACATAATGCTATAAAGTAATATTGCATTGGGAGAGAATTTGAAGCAGCTACAGATGTACCCAAACACAATATCTAATTGGATAGGTCAACATGCAGTAAAGATAAATGCCAAAAAGTGTTAGTTTGTTATGTACACAAATATAAATGATTTTAATGAAAACGGCATTGGTTGTTCATAACTTCATGTATAAGTACCTTGGCATATCATTTTATAATATTCTCACTTTGATATAACATGCAATAGTTGACTGCATCGGCAAGGCTCAGGACTGGCTGAAACTGTTCCTCAACTGCTGGAAGGACGGTGGTAGGTCAAGGCTTAAAACTCCTGGTACCAATCGCTCCAGGGTCTCATGCTCACAGCCACCAGGCAATGAAGTTTCCCTCGCTGGCAGCTATCAACAAGACCAGCCAATAATCGGGTGGGCTCTACTGCGGAGCACATGGTTCGATGTGGGCAGTAACCTATGGGGTATAGCTATGTCATTCACTCACAGGATTGCTTGTTGTGCGAAATGTGACTAGTTGTAATATCTTGGTCACAAAGTACCATTTTATGTACTCTCTTGGCATAATTGTCATATTTTGAATCTGGTCTTTCATCTAAGTCATTGTACATCATGTTGAAATCATCCCCTTACAATGATAGTATGTAGAAATCTGCATTGTGAATCAAGGTAAGCTCCTAATTCCAATCATTATTCTTGGAGTAGAAATTGATAGTTCTAACCACTCTGACGACAGGGTCACGAGTGTGATGTGTTGAATGGGTTAAATATCACTAAGGTTAAGAACAATTTCAGCAACAGTGTGTGTTGAAGGTCTTTTCCAGAAGTATTATCTCCGGTATTATTCGGCCACGACATGACAGAAGTTTGATTTGCTGCTCATGCGCCTCTGTCGTGGCTGTCTAACCTATAGCTTTTCATGTAATCCTGAGCACGGAGCGACCTAGAGTACTCACATGAACTAAACAAAGCTTTGTCAGAGGCGACGGTCAGTTTTAAGGACCGTAAAAATTCCAGCCAAGACTGGAATTAGAACAGGGGACCTAAGCCACTAGACCGCTTGATATGTTACAATAACATTGAGAAATTTGTATGGGGAACTATCTGTAAATTACTGTGCAACATATCAGTTTCATTTAATTTTATAAATAAATAACTGGTTAGTTTGTATTTTCTGGTTGTACCTTGCTTAGGTAAGTCAAGCAAATTCTGTTGTCGAAATTGCCGTACTTTTCCCCTCTGCCATTAACATTATGAACCACAGAGCCTTCCAGAATGCAAAACATATACAATGCTAAGCTTTGCCATAGATGAAGTACAGGTTGAGTTCCATAAAAATTCCTGTGTAGACTTTAGACTTAACCGAGAAGATTCTCGACAGTTATTGTTTCGTGTGGCATAGTGATAACGGAAGAGCGGTCTGGTGGCTCAGTAGGTAAGGCGTCTGGCTGGAGGTGGAAATGTTCCCGGATGGAGTCCCTGTCTCAACAGGTATTTTGAAAGCCCCTTAATTCGACCTTCACCTCTGGCATAGCTGTGTAATGTGAAATATCAGCGGTTCGGATCACACGATAAACTGTAGGTCCCCTTT
Source organism: Vandiemenella viatica (assembly GCA_031002005.1). Classification (NCBI taxonomy): domain Eukaryota; kingdom Metazoa; phylum Arthropoda; class Insecta; order Orthoptera; family Morabidae; genus Vandiemenella; species Vandiemenella viatica. The sequence continues at coordinate 181,399,629 of JARYHS010009186.1, forward strand.
CCCCTGTAATCCTACCGTTTAGATTAAGGTAACCACGACAGAGACGCGCGACCGGCAAATCGACACACTGTCAAACGGGCAGCCGAACTACCCATCGGGGTCTACTGGTCAATAATGCCAAACACATTATTTTTATGATTACATAAACAGTAATTAATTATACTTAATGTAATGTATCGTCAGGTAAAACTTGGCTCGTGTGCGTGTTCAAACCTGTTTTTTTGTTTAGTCAGTTCGGACGGTGGCGTTAAAACCCCCACATGCTCTTTTCAGACACGCCGGAGCAATAATTTACGACCTCCTAATAAAAATGGAAAGCTGAATGGAGTGGCGAAACGCCAGAAAATTATATTTTAAAGACGTTTTTCTGTTAGTAGAGAAAGAGTCGAATGGAAAAAAAAAAACCCGGCGTCTGGACAATTTCCAGAAAACTAGCTCTGTGAACCAGATTAGGGACAGCCAATACGTGAAATTGTTACTACTGTTAGTAACTGCAAACTGTATGTTTCTTGTTGGGAGTCATCCAGCGGACAAGACTTTCTCGCCCTATTTTGAGCTTGAGGAATCAGCCGAAATGTGTGGGCAAGCGAGGTTTCGTGGGCGACAACGGGTGGTGAAGTAGACACACTCGTATTGCCTGCTTCCAGAGAAACGGCTGCCAAGTACCAGGGTACCGCTACCTTCCCGTCACCTGCAGAGCAGATCACTCATTCAGTGAGACGCCTCGTCAACTGGACTTCACTACAACGGTAATTATGAAACCGGAAATAGAAACTTCTGCATCGTCGTTCGCCCTAGTAAACGCCCTGAGGTTTTATAAATCTTGTTCTCGTGAAAAACATAATGATCAGTAAATAGTACTGTATTTTTTTTTTTTTTAAAAAAAGAAAATTAGCCATTGACTATTATTTAAAAATGAAATTATCAATTTTGTAATTAAATGCTAGCTGTTGCCCACGATTTCGTACCCGTGGATTTAGAATTTTAAAGCTAGAATTAGATTAGAAATATGTAGGTTACATAAAAGGTGTCCTAATAATATGACAGGGAAGTCATCATTGTATCATTCTACCATAGATCCGGTCTGGTGAAAAGAATGAATTTTCAACATGTTTTAAAATAGAAAAAACTGGGGGGGGGGAGGGGGGTGTTAACTGATGTCACCTTGTCTTCCAGCTTGTTCAGCACGAGCATCAGATTTTTTTGGTTCTAATAACTTTAGCTGCTCGTGTTCTACTAGAGTTACGCCTTAGGGGCGTCCCTTAAAAGGGGGGAAGGGTCAACAGAAATCTCACGTCATCTTTTTAATTTCTGGAAGAACAGTGGAGCTAAAAAGAATTTCGGAAAAACACCTCACGTAATTAATGGACGCTCCCTTGGCAGTGGTGGAGTTACGAATTTTTCGAACCAGGACAAAAACTACGAGATTGCCGCCCCTTCAAACATGAGTTTGCCGCCCCCCTTTGTCGGCACAAGGTGCAGTAGTGGAGTTATAAAAAAGAACGGCGCCACATGAATTTGCCAGGGCGCTAATGACCTCGTTGTCGACGCGCCTAAAGCCACAAAAAAAAAAAAAAAGAATCTGCCATTTAGCGCCTTTAGGAATATGATTTTGCCGCCTCCTTGAAGCTGCCATCTGGGGCAAGTGGTCCAGTTTCTACCTCCCCCCCCCTCCCCATACCCATATATCCGACACTGCGCCTTAGGTCTGATTTACGCCAGCGAGACATATTTTGATGCAGCACAAATCAACATCTGTACTAAGTTATTCACAAAGTTTTGTCTGAGCGACCGATACAACATTATAGACTTACTCGCGGTATGCGTCAGTCTGTCACCATTTGGTTAGTTATCAAAATTTAATTACAAAAAGTGTTTTTTTTTTTTAATCCCGAAAAAAAGTATCCTGTGTCCTTAGTGACACAAAGTATTTCCTTGTCAAATTTCATCAATATCAGTATAACCACTAGGCGTCAAAACGTAACAGAGTAACTTTTGCATTTATAATATTATGAGTGTAGACCATGCACAAACTGAATGCGAGGGAAACAAAGGTTGAATGACCGAAAGCGTAAAAAGCAAATGTGTATGGCGAAGGATCGCTCGGCCGTCTACGTGATAAGAGTTTCGATTTGCCGCGCATTCCGCCTCTGTCGTGGCTGGACCTACAGTTTAACTTGGAATCCGAACTACTGAACGTCCAGGCGTGGCTCATATAAACAAAAACAACTTTTAAAAATTCCTGCTTCCACCCGGAATTGAACCAAGAATCGGACTTTTGAAAGCAAGCGCCTGAACGCCTGAGTCACCATTCCCCGCGACTGTGTAGCATTACAGACTTACTACGCGTTCAGTAAGTTTTCAAATTTCATGAAAAAATATATTATTTATTCAGAAAAAAGTACTCTATGTCCTTCCCAATGACAAATAGTAACAGACAGAGACAGACTTACTTTCGCATTTATGATATTAGTATCCCATCTAGTCTAATATGTCAACTAACTTGGTTAGAAACTGTGATGACTAAGTAATTCAAAATTGTTAGACCCTATTAATTTTGATTCTCATAACTTCAGAGCCTGGATGTCGCTTCCCTCAGAATAGGGGACACTCCAAAATAACTCTTGTAACTCACCTGAGCTTAAAATATGGTAAATACAGTTTCACGACAGACGAGAAATGGAGAATCTTTTAAATGAAATAATTTTTATGTTTTGTATTTTTATGAATTAAAATTATCATATTTCGATTGCTTACGACGGTAAGTGCAGTGTTATACATTTTTAGATTTTTTCTCACCCACAGTAAAATACCCTCTTATAATAGCAATTAAACTGAATCGATTAACTAGCCACTTTCCTCCAATAGGATTAGACAATTTAGTTATATACTGAGATTTACAACACACACAATTTGTTTAAAATAATACAAAAACGATTTTACAGTTTGATGTTCACAGTTTGCAGCCAATCGGTTGCTCTATAGTTGTTTCATGGAGCTGCTATATTCCACAATGATGTAAATTGTTTGTTGTTGGTTTCCACAGTCACCAGAAGGATTTTCTATTATTCTCCACTTGCGGAGCCATTAGTTGCATCTACGATGATATGCGTGGGTGGTTAAGGTTAGGAGATTGCCTTGAAGATTCTTGGATTAAATTTAGTTCGTCATGGTTCTTGACTGACATGTAATAACTATCATAATCTTCGTAAGGGAGCGTGCACATACTACGTGGCTCGGTCAAGGGGGAGGGAGGGGTTGGCTGGAAGGCTACGCTGGGCTACGTGAGGGGAGGGGGATTCCGAGCCAGGCCACGTAGCTTTCCTTTCATAACATTTTTCACAGTCAAAATGAGAAACAGAACTCACAACAACATATGATTATTTATTTCCCTCAGTTAATTATATCCGTATGTAATTTACTATCATCTGACATGAGAAAACAGTACAAAATGTCTTCTGGAACAAAGGGATAAAAGCTTCGTGCTACGTTGGAGGGGGAGGGTTATAGAGGTAAAAGCCACGTAGGGCTACTTGGGGTGGAGGGGGGTTCACAGGAGGCCAAGATGGAGCTACGTGGTTTATGCACGCTCCCTGAGTAGAGTGCATCAAATATATATATGTATATATACATCAGTCATACTTATATTTTAACATTGTAAAGTGAATTTATACAGCATTGCGCTACTTACATAGATATTAATAGCAGTAGAATGAACTAATATACTAATTATAAAGACATTACAATGTTGTAGACTGAGTATATATACATTTTGTAATTTACACAGATATAATAATAACACTATGTACATTTACAGCCACTGACAATGCCGCACATCTAAAGGGCGAAGCAGGTCTGGAAAAATTAATAAAACAGTTGTTAATAGTTGGTGTTCAATCTAAATCGTCATGATTCTATTTGACCCAACCAGCGCGTCATGTTTCTTTAATAGACCAATCGCTTTTGGACCGTTATCTCAAAAAATTTTAATGTGGGTTTCCTTGATTTTAGTTTGTTCTGAACAAGATGTGTGCGGAAAGTGTGGGTTCCATAAACTTCTTTAAGGACACTCGTCTTCTGAATTATGGGTAAGGGACAGGGGCGGATCCAGGATTTGGTTTGGGAGGGGCTTGAGCGGACTTTGGTTTTGGGGGGCGGGGCTTGGCTTGAGTGAATTTTGGTTTGGGGGGGGGGATTGAGTCGGGCAAAGGGTAGTATTTATAGGCCTCGAATCCGTAGAGCTAAAAAAAAAAAAAAAGAAAAAATCTTCAAAATCTCCTAGATACTTTTGGGGAGGGTTTGAGCTCCCTAGCCCCCCCCCCCCTGGATCCGCCCCTGGTAAGGGATGTTAGAAATTGCAGTTAACCATTCTGTTGGTGCAGGTTTTACAGTTCCATATGTTGTTCTCATTGTATCGTTTAGTAAGGCGTCAATTTTCTTAACGCCACAACTTTTATAGGGTACTTCAGAAGATCAAGGTGGATATTCTCTTGCAAGAAGCTCAGAAGCTTCAAGGTAGGCGCTTTATCCACTGAGCTCTCAGTCAGCTGATGTAAATAAATAAACGTTATTGGCTAAGACGCGAGGGTTACTTTCTGTAACCAAAATTAAGTTCGTTGGTAAAAGAATTGCGTGAAAATCCCGACGGAAAAGACACATTTTTAACGATTATAGAAGCTCATGTATCGAAAATTAGCAAAAAATAAATTTTCTCAAAGCAACATTGCTTAATGTTGAGATGCTGCTAGGCAACGTAACAACGTCTGTTGTTGCCATGCCAGTTTTTTAACAACGTGCTCAAGGCAAACTTAAAGGCTCACAACTGCACCTGAATATGACGACGGAGTTTTATGTCGCCGAAATATTGCCTATCAATCTTAATATTACTCGGTTTGTTACCCGAGAAACATTTAAAAACATTGATTAAATTTTTAATACCTTTCAACTGTACCATACGAAATGTTTTCCGTCTCTCTGTTACGTATTGTTTCTCAAATAGTGGGAATACCATTACATAATAAGCTAAACACAAATTTTTAATAAGGCTTCTGAGGGTTCTGAGGGTTTTTTTTTTTTTAGTTTTCCGAAAACGTACGCTCATTCAGAAAATACTGATTTGTATATAGGAAGATACGACAAAAAAATCCTTTTTTGAGTGTTTTCTATACGTCTTATTTGATATCAATAAAAAAATCTTCCGGTGATAACCTTTAAAAAAACCTTGGGAGCGTATCACATCCAAATCAGTTTTCGCTGAAGTCCTTATAAATTCCATCCTCTCGATTTTTTTTCCCAAGGTAAGGTTGATTGTATTTTGAATACCTGTTCAACAATACCACTGACGAATGAATGGACCGACTGAAGTTTTCAGTTTGGTTGCCGAATTGTGATAATACGTGTTGTGAATAAGTTTGAAGGCTAACACAATTCTTGTGGCAGACAATTTAACTATTGGAAATTTTGCTCAAATTCCTCTCCTATCCAGCTGACCAAGCAACAGATGGTTAATATTTCTTACGCCATTGGGAATTGAATCAGTTGTGTGTCTAGTGCTAGTTAGGCACAGCTATCGTGCTCATGATTTTGTTTGTGGGATAAATTCATATTACTGTTATATCTTTCTGAGAGTCGAAATATATGTAGTAAGTGCTATTAAAGTGTCGGTTTGCATGAACATGACACAAGAAAGAAATTCCGATACTATTACCAAATTGTTTATTTATCTAGGTTC
>JARYHS010009186.1:181406359-181587950 GCA_031002005.1 Vandiemenella viatica
TGCGAAATAAAATAAGTCACATTATTAATTTATGTGTAACAAAGTCTTATGAAACCCATATTATGTAATAAAGTACCTATGAGACACATGTGAAAAATAACGAAGCTTACTGTCAAAAGACGATTAACAAAACAGAATGAGATCGTTAGTACGCTGTAGCTCCAGTCACTACATTTGCCCACTGGCGGCCATTTTATCATCAGTCTATTCCTAATTAAAACAATGGGACACTGAATAATTATGGCTACAAAATAAACATTTCCGCTAGTTGGAAGTTTTGTCTGTGATTAGATTTCTCATCTCAAAAGATTTTAATGCTTCCAAATTTCACCGCGAAATGTGTGGAATTCATAGGAACTATGTTTTTTTTCCCCCTTCAAACTATCGTATGGAATTGTTGGCCGGGAGAACACGGAGGATTGTTCGATTCGACTAGCAGTGCACCTTTTCTCGTATCAACCTAACCTAACCCAGGAATCCTGCCGGGTATAGAGAACCTACAGTTCAACGTGGACTCCGAACCACGGAAGCATTCTGGCTTCTTCACATTAAACAGCCTGAGGTGAAGGTCATGGTAAGAGCCTTTGACCAGGATACGAACCGAAAACCTTTCGATCTCGTCATACTTCTTGACCCCTCCAACTAAATGAAACATTAGTCAATTATATCACAAGTTTAATGAAGACAGTACAAATATTCCCGACAAAGAGAGAAGTGAAAGGCCTGCTGTTCAGATGACTGACTTTGTTGAAAGAACGTTTCGAAGACCTCGCTATGAAATTACCATTTATTTTACAGGCTACAGAATTATAATTAAAAATTTTCTCAACCGTAATCTCTTAGCTAAATGGGTAGCAAAAATGTTAACTAGTGCGTTCAAAAATGAAAGGGTGTAATCTGATTATGTTCTATGCGTATGCCTTGAGTATATAAAATTGTGTATAAATTGTATAGATTTTGTTCACACATTAACAGGCATTAAATCCGACGGTTGAGTACTGTGCCAGGGATAGTGAATGACTCCTCTGTACCGCAAAAAACTTTCAAACATTGAATTCTGATTTCATAACTACCGCACGATTACTATCTTCTACGCTTACTGTAACAAAAAATATAGAAGTTATTACTACTGTCAGCTTGCTATTGAGTCCAGACTAGAGTGTTGAGTCAGTCCACTCCTCTATGGATGCCATCCAACCACGCCTTTAATATCTCAGAGCCATCCGCCTAAAGGTCGGGCCACACTAGACCAAGCAGAGCCCGAGCCGTCACCGCACCTACACTCGGCCGAGTGTCGGCTATCCCCCTCGCGTCCACACTGGTCCGTAGCACGGCCGTGTGACGGACGGGTTCCTACTCTGTCTTCAGTCTCCTTTAACGTATACACTTGGCTGTTTAACGGAATTAATGTTAAAAAATTACCTTAAAAGTGATTTGGGGATCGTAGCTGCGGCTACCACCCGTACTTTATTATGGATTATTGTTCTTTATAATCTAAGAAATAATAAAGTACCTTAAAATACTTTTTTTTGTCTGTTATCTCCCAATTGTTTGAACTCTTATGGACAAAAAATAATATTCCAAAGCAGTTTTAACAAATGATCGTCACACTGTACTGGACTGAAAGATTCTCGTGTATCTCTACCTAGTCACAATGAAATGTCAAGCGTCTCTCACTTCACATTTAACGTGTTTATTTTGGTTGAGGTTAGTTTCGATTCATTCAATATTTTTTTTAACAAAAAAGAATATGATTGTTATACATTTTTATTTAAATGCAGACCGCAAAGATTCTGTAAAATATTAATAATTTCGTGTGCTCTATAAATTCCAATCACAGAGTTATCAGCGGTGCAGTATACCTATATCGTTGAAAAGGAAAAGTACAGATTAACGTGTAATTCGAACCACGAAACGTCCTAGCATCTTAGCATTAACAAATCAAAGCTTTGCCAGACTTGAATGTCAATTTTAAGACCCGGAAAAATTATAGCTCAGACAGGGATTTGAACCAGGGACTTTTAGTTCCCCAATCGTACGCCCTAACCATCTGAGTCAAGAGACAAATTTGGATGTAATCAAAAATTAATATTCAAACATAATAAAATAAACTTACTTTTATTCTATATAATTTATTTTTGCTATCCCAAAAAACAAATGTACTTTTATATGATTGAATACATATTTTTCAGTACTTCTAGATTCAGATGCTTGCGGCGTATGATTCGGATATGGGAGTTCCCCGGGTCTAGGATGCAATTTTTACAGGCCTTAAAATCGACTTACACCTCTGGCAAAGCTTTGATTTGTTAATGCGAACATGCAAGGACTCTACCTACATTTTACGAACATCTGATGAACCCAAAGTGAAGCTGAAAAAAAAAAGGAAATTTTCTAAAGCAATCAGTAACGCTAAAACAACATTTAGTCGTAAAGAACCGGAAATTTCCGAAGTCTTTCTATATGATTCGCCATATCGACCAGGCCAACAGCAGCCCGACACCGGGCCGCACCGTCAAAATATAAACCAAACTAATCACGGCCAACACTCGGCCGAGTGTCGGCCGACAGGCGGTGTCGTTTGAACTCACTTCAATCGAGTGAGCAACAACAATAAGAAAAATGACAGTGCACTGCGGTGCGGGCTCGGTTCGGTCTAGTGTGGCCAGACCTTAACTTAGCAGCCGCTCCCAGTTTGTGCAATATCACCACCGCAACTGCTGTTAACCGCTGTTACGTTGCTAACCTCCTGTTCGAACCACTCTAAATGTATTGGTTTACTCAGTACATAGTGCAATTTGAAACTCCGTTAGCCCGTGCTTAGTATTCATTACACAGATTTCTTCCATTTGAATGCTTTAAATTGTAGAGAGTCATGTAAAACGTTGGTTGCGAATCAATAACATGAGTATGATGGAAAGAGCTGTGCCTGAACAATACGTGGCAAGGCTATAAACAAACTGAAAATTCACAATCATTTATCTCATACTTGTAGCGCATAACTTTCAATAACAAACACGATGGTTACGATGTTCTGTATTAGGTACTCTCTCTTGCCTTTGGAATTCCAATCCTGCGTAAACGATGCTCCCATTCTCGTGATATTCCTGTATAATTTCCTCATACCAACTTTGTTTCTGCGGGATGTATATCATAATCAGTTTCCCATCTGCTGATTTAACGGACTGAGAGGGACCATTTCTCAGTGAACTTTCGCTCTATGTGTCTCGTGTTAATTATTTTGTGGAATGTGCAGATCATGGGGGAGAAATTTTGCACCACCCCATAATTCACGGCGAAAACCAACGATAAATGTTAATAGTTACGGTTGGTACAACACTTGAAACTTCCGTGTATAACATCGAGGCGCTCAAAAACGCTCAGTCAAACTGCCAGATTATCTATTTAGGCAGCTAAAAAAAAAAAAACCTAAGAAATAATCTGCGGTCTATGCCAAGTTTTTTTTTGTTTTTGTGCAAGTCTGTCAGGGATTGGAACAAATTACCAAGTGATGAATAATTTACCAAAAACGCTGAAGGAATTTAAGGCTGGAATTCATAAATCGCAAAAGTATATAGGGATCAGGGGAACACTCAAATTATATAAAATAATAAATAAGGTTTAATTAATCATCCAATTTCGTTTCTTTTTGATGTCATTGAATATAACAAAAAATGAGCAATAATTCTTTAATACAAATTTATTTACTATTTAATTTTGAAAGAATAAACGTAGATTTCTAGGTGTAGGGAAATTTTACAGTCTCCCTTTCTGGTATCTGCGGTACACTCTACTTATAAGAACCTGAGAAAATTTAAACAATAAAAATTTTAATTATGTTAAGGGAAAAAATGTAGTGTTCATAACTATAATAACACGTGTACTTTCAAAAGCAGGTAGTTCTCGATTATTAATTCAAAAAAGAAATTATATATTCCTTGTTTTAATATATATAAATACATAAATGGATAATGCCAGTCAAAGGATCTGCAATCGAGGAAATGACTTTTTATTTCAATTTAATTTCGATGTACCGGTATTAACTTTCTCTTGAAAATATACTGGTACACTTAAAAAATAGTGTAATGTTAAGAGAAAAATAGTTTCTTGAAAATGGAACACAAAAAAATAATTCGATAGGGCAGTTCAAACAACCTCTCAAAGCTAGACTTAAAAGAAACAATTTCTAGCTAAGTTTGAGGAAAGGAGATTGCGATAAACTAGGGGAAATTAGCTATTCAGTAAATAATATTTATAAACTAGCTAGTGCCCACGACTTCTTTCGTGTTTGTAAAGAATTTTGAAGGTTTTTATGTTTTTCACTAAACCTTAAATAACTCCAGGATAAAATGTGGCCTGGCAAATCAATAATCCGTTAGTGAAAGTACCGTTCAAATTGGTTCACACACTAAATATGTACCATACAATTTTTTTATATTTGTTAATAAATGAAAAAATGAAAATGTATCGTATTCCAGAACTTTATTCTAGAACATTCTAGTACATTCAATAACATTGAAATATATTCTAGAATACTCCAAGGATTTTTAGAACACTCAGGTTGAAATAAGAAAATGACATCGGTCGACCACTTTCAACCAACATATAATTACCTAATATTCTTTGTTCATAGATATGTATGTAGTAACCCACCTGGAGACCGGTAAACCTGAGGAGACTTGGTCAAATTCAATGAGAGAACGGAGTGAATGGGTAAGGATCGAACATAAAAGTCGATCTGGGATCGGGGTGAGACATTCGTGGTAGGATAATCAAGGTGAATGATTTCGTTAACACATACTATGTACACAATTTACTATTGCGACAAACTGCTGTACAAAATATACAAGTGGTATGCATTAAGACTATTGCTGAATACTTATTATACCTTCCGACATCCTGCTATGATATATACTGGCAAATGGTTGCAGATATTATAACTGCGTGAGTGTGACCTTTGCTTAGAGAACGGCAAGACGTGTGCGGCTGCGGGTGATTTTCTAGCCCTGTTATCATTACCAGCTATATGCAATATGGAGGACCCTAGCTTCCTATCTATGACTCAACGATCGCTCTCCACGTCCAGTTATACCCTACAGTAGAGCCAACCTGTTAGGCGCTGTCCATCTTCTTCGTTAGTGGCCATTCCACAGCTGCGTTCTCTCTGCTCCTACTGTTGTTGGCTCAGACTAAATGACGAAGACAGGAGAAGACCCAACAAGATAAGACACCGTTCGATATCCGTGCAGAGGTTTTTACACGACCTCACACTACGGTACCAAAGTGGAGGGGCAATTGGTAGACCAATGATGAGGCCGATCAATGCGGTCATCTGCCCTACTTTTCCCGACTATTACGCTCTTTCTCCAAACTGTCAGCCCTCTAAATCCTCGGTCGATGCCTCTGTCTGGTTTCTTAACATGAAGCTTGCCGTCCTCATTCAATAATTAAGAAATATGTAACTTTTAGGCAAGCGAGAAACTACGTTCGCTACATGAAAGATAAAAGCTTTACGTTTCGATCATCAGTGTTAGCGAAAGTTTTGATTAGTTGTTACTTATCATGGGTCAGAATTACAACTGGCATTCGAAGTTACAGCAGAGGGCATGAATAATTTAGTTGTTTTTTTTCTAAACAATTTAAACTGTGTCCTATTAATGAAATTATTAATTCGTTTGAACGGAGTTGCTCACTGATTGCAATCTGTGCAGCCTACACTACAATTAAAAAAAATATTATGTGCAATAATGCAAGCTTATGAGATTTATTTTAATTTACTTTTTTTTAGCTGGGCATTATTTCTGAGGCTATTGTTTCAGCAAAATGTAACTGTGTTAGCCATTCAAATGTTGCGATATCGGTCTGAATCACGGATAACAAAAAAGAAATGTGTAAAAACCTTTGAAGATTTTTTGTCAGATTTATATCGTGAAGCATTATTGCCACTAAAATGTGATACAGTACATCAATTAAAATGCATGAGATTGAGGTATTGTTTTTCTGGCAGCAAGTTTAGCGTAGTATGTGGTCAGGTTGAAATACAGCCTGGATCAGGATGGAAACAGAAACCTACAGCGCAAGGCACGAGGAATTAAATTGAATTTTATTTTATAACAATTCTATTTAGTTAAGTAATTGCAAAGTAATTAATTGTCAGAACACTGAAAGAAAAGTATCTATTTCGTTTAAATTGACATATTATCAGTGTTTTTTTTTTTTGAAATAATTTCATGGTAGGTTCCAAATTGATCGCGATATATGTGGCCTACGCCACAATTAAATATTACGTGACATAGCGTAAGTTGTTGATTTATTTTTAGCATCCTTCGTTTTCACTGGGATCATTATTTCAGCCGATGTAATCTGTGTCAGCCGTTAAAACATCGATTTTCATCACAGATAATAAGAAAGAAAGGTGAAAGAATTTATAGTTTTACGCCTCGTCGTCGTCAAAGTCATTAGAGGTGGAAAGGACTGGCGGCAAGAAACGGGAACGAGCCATCCTGGCATTAACCAGAAGTGATTTGAAGAAACCATAAAAAAACCAAGATGTGGATGGCTGGATGGGGATTTTTAACCAGCATCATTCCGAATACGAGGCCAGAGCGTAACCGCTCACCCATAACGCTCGGTGACATTTGTGCTATATAATACACAGTGCATTCTATCTGGTGTACAGTACATCAAATGGAAGTTACTATATAGAGGAAGAGATAAATATGGTAAATGCCGTGGTAAGTTTAATCATCTGATTTTTTCTCCAAAACCAAGAGATTCAAATGTTGCTAGCTGCTGTGGATTAATCATCTTCTAGCAGTGATGTTGGATAGTAATAATAATAATATTTTTTTTATAGCCAATATGGTTGAGATTACAAGTTTCTAGCAAAGTCAAGATGTAATGGTCATACAAATTAAATTACATTATAAATACAGTACATTCTAAATAAAAATAGATCATTTATATATAATTTATAATTCATCAAGTTTTTATAATACCTTAAAACATAACTAGTGTTTTCTTTCAGTCTTGAATTCATTTCCAGAAAAGAATTTTAGATGAGATGGAATCCCATTCCTATATGCGCTCTTATCTGCTGACTTAGAATATGTCTTTTGATACGTAAATGTGACTTGATTCGGGTGTCATACTTATGAAATTCACTGTATGTGTGATTAACTTTTGGATTAGATCGAGTCAGTAGTAAATATAGTGAAAATACAGTAAGAATATTTTCCTGTTTAAATATTTATCTACATGGTGTTTTTCTATCCAACTTGTATATGAGTTAATTTAATTTAATTGCAATGGAGCACAGGCTCCGGTAGCAATTTCCCTACACACCCATCTTCCCCCTATCCTGCACCCACCTACATTTGCCCTCTACAAATTTTATCTTTAAATTCTTTCAAAGTTTTCGGTAAATTATTCATATTATTCTAATACAGTTTACTACAGCAGTGACAATGGATTTGTATACACATGGCAACAGGATCCCCAAGCTTCAGCAGCGTTTCTCAAACTTATAGCTTCATGTCCCCATATAAAATTTCATAGGCAATGGCGAACCAATTAAAAAAAACTATTTTTTTTTAAATAAAGATTTTTTTTTTTTGCAAAAGTAATACATTGACAAAAAGCAATATGTTATTAATTAATGTGATTGATAGGGTTTTTTTTTTTGCAGTAGTTTGAGTAGATTTTAGGAGCATTTTGGTGTTCTTTAGTCTCAGTCCAACATTGTGCTCGTTGCACGCTTGAAACAGCCGGTCGGCCGCCAATCTTGTCGGGAACCACCTACGATCAACTGACGAACCCCTTGGGGTTGGCGCACCCCGCTTTGAGAAACCCTGCCATACAGGATATGTGAGAAAATTATTCCACGGAATGCAATTTTCAGAACACTACTATCCAAAATTTTAGGTAACTGATTGATTAGAAAAATTTCCTTACTCACTTTTTTGCAAACAGAATCTACATGTATCTTCATCATGAGTTGATTCTTTGTAGGAAAATATCTCCTGGTGTTGCATTATAAATATAAACTTTTAAAGAGTAGCTTTTTAAGAATCTTAACAGTCAACTGGCGTGTGAGATATAATCTTTATTATATTTTCGTAATTTTTTAAATTTGTAAGTAATTATCAAGTCTGTAGGATTAGATAGTTTACCAAAAAAATTTGTAGAAGAATATGAAACCATTTAGTGGTAATTAAATCTTTTTTGTCATTGTATCAAATAATGACTGCCGCTTTAGTTTATTACAACATTATGGGTAGTGAAGCATTTGTTAGATATCTTTGGACTCAGAGATGAAGTTAAATAAAAAAGTAGAAACAGCAACACGGAAAATTAATTTACCTCTGCATGAGGTGTTTTACTGGTTTTTGGATAAGTTGTTGAAATTTGTTATGTTAGCGGTACCCTATTTTAGAAATTCATTGTTATTGTCAAGGTAGTTTTTTTGACGCTGTCAGGAAGTGCAATTGTGTATGTAACTTATAGTGCTCTGTTCGAAGAACAGCTGTCATTTTTGTAATGACGGTTGAAAAGCTGAACCGTTTTGCTTTGGAAAGATATAATTGTTTTAGAAATGACTGCTTACCTTTCAAAACGAGGCATGTTGAATCATATTTTGTTTAGTGAGAAGCTTGCAAATGTTTTAGATGAATTGTTGTGTCCGAAGTGCGAGTGTGTGTGTTGAGTGCGGGTTGTAGAATGAGACGATTTGAGGTTATGTCGCTGCGGAAGCGTATAAACGCAGTGAAACGAAAACACAACGAGAAACGAGGCTGTGTATTTAGTGAGAGTTCAATATAACTTATAAGTATAGGCCTTGTAGGCCATTTAATAAAAGAAAGGCTGTGTCATCAAACTAAGGTAGGTGTGATAAAATTGAATAACCATGTCAAGCTGTTTACTTTAAGAATTATTATAAGTGTGACTATGTTCTATTGACATTGACAAAATTTATTTTTGCCAGATACCTGAAGCTGTTGACCACATCATACCATCTGTATTTTAGGCAAATGTAAATTTTTTCACTGAACTATAATAGTGTCTGTAGGCTTCAAGTAAGTCTTTGTCGGTAGGCTTACACAAGTTTTATAAATGTTATCGAAGGGGTTTCGTAATAAACATTTTCGGGATTACTGAAGATCGCGATTCCGCCAGGAGTTGTCATCATAATACTGCAGTGGTCAAATGCATGACTCCACTATAAATTCTTCCTGAAGTACATTTAATGGTTTCTTGCTGGTTCAGGCTGCATTACACTCTAATTTGTGCTTGAAAATAATGGTCTGGGTGCATATTACAGTAGAATTACTGCTTGAGAATAATACTTCTTACGACTGACTGCAGCAGTATTCCAATGATATTACTGTATGTAGTTGTAGTGGAATCACGATCTCCAGTAGACCTCAAAAATTCTCACAGTTTACGTACAGTTACTGATTCTTAATTTCTGCTGAAATAAGTTTGTTTAGCAAAGCCAAAATACATTATTGAACTCATCTGTTTGCTGATAACGTACATAAACTAAAAAGTTCTCCAATGCTGTAACTTTTAAAATTCACCTCTGTACCATTTTCATCCAGTTCGATTCTGGGCTGGAGTCTATTAACTTAATCCTTCGTCACATGTGTAACTTCGCCTAATTTCCTTCCACAAAATGCGGGGTCTACTGGAGAGCGAGATTCTACAACAACAACATTCACTAATGACATCATAACACTGCTGCAGTCAATCATAAGGCGTGTTATTTTAAAGCAGAAATTCTGTTGTAATAAAGCCTCTACCATTATTTTCAAGCAGCAGTTAGGTAGTAATACACCCTGGTGCAGCATGACACCGTTAAATGTACTTTGGAAAGCATTCCTAACAGTGTCTTGCATTTGACTACTGCAGTATTACAACACCAATCCATTGCGGATTCGCGATCTCCAGTAATCATGAAATGTGCACGCTTCTCCACACTTCGCTGCTAATCCACTTTCTGTCAGAATGAATGGCCAAAAGCAAACAGTTTATAGACTACCAGCTACTTATTCCATCCAGTGGCAGCCCTTGCCAGTACACATAATTTTAACAATTTAACAGAAACCTATTTTAGAATGAGGGCTGTCGAATTCGTCACTGAAACCACACCACCTACTCAACTCCACAGATGAGAACTAGCTTAACAACATTTCTTAGTACCAGACATCCCCCTGGCCTCAATGTCCAATATGACCCTTCCAGTGGATCAAGCATTTATTGTTATTCATTCAGATACATGTATTATATACATCTTAAATTTAATATTTTCTATTAATATTTAAATCGTCACATGTTGAATACCTTGTTGATATTTAGGCTATACATTTCATACAATAATATTTATCCAGAATTATCGATTCAGTATTTTCTTGCCACATACCACCACTACCCCAGCTTTGCCTTTCGAATTCAGCAGTTTGTCGAGGGACATCGGAATGATCATATCCAACCTCCTTACCAAGTGTCTCATATATTTGCAATGCCGAATATTGTATTCATGCATTTGACTTTTTGTGTCATTTACGGTAAGTGTTTGTTTGAATTTCCCTATCCTTTTTTTTTTTAGTTTCAGCACCTTAAAACATTTTCCTACACATTATTATTGTTACACACACACGCACACAGAATTGAAACATAAGCTCTAAAAATAATAAGGTGATGAAAGACAAGTTCCTGGGGCATTCCAGCTGGAGGGGAAAATCCTGACATAAAGTCAGGCAGGTTGGGAGGGCTTAAAGTAGTGACCCCACCAGTAACATTTTACTGTAGAGTTTTTTTCCATAACCTTGGGAACTTAAAGGTAGGAACTTGGAATGTCAGGGGACTAGCAATAAAAAAATTAGACATAGAGGAAGAAGTAAAAATATATACCAAATTGAGATAGCAGTAAGTACTTACAGAACCGAAGAAGTTATGCGGAATCACAGATGTATGATGTGTTTTAATCAGAGTAAATGTTTATCAGCAGGTATCACAATAATGATAAAGAAATAATGGGAAAATAAAATTTGCATCTGTAGTTGTCTTCATGACAGTATTTTTATGCTGACACAAGATTTTTTTTAACAATACTATAAACTGTGCTCCAGAAATAGGTCAAAATCAAGAAACAGTAGAATTTTATGAGGAGCAACACAACAATAATATTAATAAAAGTAACAGTGTCATAATATTAGGAGATTTTAATGTAAGAACTGGAAAAATTGTCTGTTAAAGATGTTTTGGGCAGAAATGGAGTAACAACAAGGAATTCCAGTAGGCAACAGCTTATAGATTATGCAACTACAGGGTGTCCAGAAAAGGACTCCCTGATTTCAAAATTAAATATCTCGAAAACAAAGATCGATAGAGGAATGCAGTAAACGGTATGTTTATTGTGACAGCTGTAAGAAGTGTATACAGCAGTGTGAAATAATAGTTACAAAAGCTGCTAACAGATGGCGCTGTACGCTGTGTTGCCGTAGGAGTCTCTTCTAACCTGTGGTACTCTAGCAAGAGAAAAACGCGTTGTTCAATGGTGTACATGGTTTTAAACTCTTCCTTCGGTACGCTAACCTCCTTTCACGTTTCAATGGTGGAACTGATCGCCCTGAGCACTATTTAGGCATTACGTATGGTGATTACAGCGCCATCTGTTAGCAGCTTTTGTAACTATTATTTCACACTGCTGTATACACTTCTTACAGCTGTCACAATAAACATAGCGTTTACTGCATTCCTCTATCGATCTTTGTTTTCGAGATATTTAATTTTGAAATCGGGGAGTCCTTTTCTGGACACCCTGTATCAACTCTTCTAAATTGCTAAAAGTTTCTTTGGGCAGAAAGATATACATAAATTTAAATGGGTAAACAAAATATAAATTAAATTATGTCTTGTAATCTTGGTTGTCCGGGTTGAACCGCGTCAATTTGTTGAAACCTGACGTTTCGGCCATCATTTTGTGGCCTTCTTCAGAGTACTGTCACGGTTGGAACTGCTGCCGCCTATATATAGCTCCCGAAGCTATATATAGGCGGCAGCAGTTCCAGCCGTGACAGTACTCTGAAGAAGGCCACAAAATGATGGCCGAAACGTCAGGTTTCAACAAATTGACGCGGTTCAACCCGGACAACCAAGATTACATTGACAACGACCGCGGAAGTCTGCGCACCCACTAAATTATGTCTTGTTGAACACAATTGTTTATTATTTTGGTTCAACGCATTATTGTTGGCCTGAAATTTTGTACAATTGTGTTCATCGCAGCCCTCTTGCCTTCAACTTTGGCAAGTGATGTATTTATTTTCCCCATCATTGTTTATTGAAATGGCACAAAATATGTTTCCTTTTCCGTAGTATCATAAATTATACCTTAGTAGATAAACAAATGGCTCCTCTTATCCTGGACAGTATAAAAAGTGGCAGAAATAACATCAGATCAATTTCTTTAGTAGGCCTATATAACATTAAGATGGTTTCGTAATCACTGGGACTCAGTAAGCAAGTGTCATTTTGGTCTGAAAATTCTGATACAGGTTCCTTGAAGGATATGTAATATATGTTGCAATCGCAGCCAGCAAATGCATATACATGTACCGAACTTGAAACAAAAACTGGATTAATGATAAGTGGCAAGTGATTGCCAGCAGCCATATTGCAATGTGTAATGATAATAATGAAGATTATTTATTCGAGAATATTTTGGTATTCAGACATAAAACATGAACTTCACACACACACACACACACACACACACACACAGAAACTGTCACAGCATTAAAGGTAAGCGAACTATAGATGCCATAATTAGTTACATATATGCAAATTCCAACAAAATTAATATTACATGCAATGAAATGTATCGTTTACCACCAACTTTGTTGAACATTACTTGGTATGAATATACTGCAATATACAATTGTTTTATGAATCATAAGAACATATGCAAACTTCGCACTATCAGCTTGCATTTTTAATAAAATCCAAACTCCTAGCGAATAATGCTTTAACAATAAGTGTCATTTGTCATTTTGGTTCATGTGGCATGCAAAAGTTCCATAGTCTCCATCAATAATGCTACTGGAAAATCAAATTAGCTTAAATTTTCAATAAAAACCAAATTCCTTGCTTCCTGTGCAATAACAGGGAGCTTCAATCACATTTCTAGTTCATGCTGCATTTCAAGCTATCCACAGGTGCAACTAAAAATGCTGTTCAAAAATCAAGGCAGCTTAAATTTTTAATAGAATACATTTTTCTGGTAAATAATTTAATGACAAGCATTAATCACTCATTTTGGTCCAGGCTGCAACCTTCACTAATATTCCTTATGCTGAAAGGAGGATATTGCCACTTTTTCAACCTATTCACAACCTGTATTAATATTGCCACAACTACCTTTGATAAATGCTGCAGAATATTAAAATCTCGGGCATCAAAATGTGGATATATTTTATTGTTGTAACACTTACGCAATTCCTGTTATTATTGAAGGTTGCATATGTGTACATAAATATGGCATCCACCATTTGCTTACCTTTTTCGTGAAGTTTGTTTGGTATTTATATTTTTCATGGCTGCAATAGCAACATACTATCCAATAAGGTTAGGTGGTCTGCTGAAACAAGTACGGGGGAGAGTTGACAGAATTTTTGGCAAGAGAGTGCGCATTTCTGGAAAGGACCGAAGGAAGTCATGCCCCTGTTGTAGGATTCAATTGATGGATTCGAGACCAGGTGAGAACTGGGTGACAAAGACAGGGCTATGGTTGGATGCTAGAGGAGCCGGGAGGGAGTGGTTCCGTGGAGGGTGGGTGATTGCACGCGTGATTTGTTAATGTACAAGATCTGTTGGATAGGAGCCTCAAAAACATCTTGGTTCACAAATACCCTCCATCTGACTCTCCAAAAACACCTTATGGATCTTTTCCCTGTATTAGACCCCGCTTCAAAACCTGCAACATGTATCCTCCCACTACTACATTTCCCAACCCTGTCACAGGGGAAACCTCTCCTATCACCGGACATGCACCGGGCACGCACATCATACACCTGCTAACTTGTCACCATTGCACGAGTTCTTACATAGACCTGACGACACAACAACTCTCGACCAGAATGAATGGCCACAGACAAACAGTTCACACCCGCAATTTATATCTTCCCATACCAGAACATGCTAACTACCACAACTCCAATGACTGTTTCACTGTGAGAGCAATCAGAGTTTTCCCCGAAACTACTGCTGCCTCAGAACTTCGCAGATGGGAGGTACCTGACACCCACCCGGCCTAAACGACAGATAAAATTCCTTTCCTTGATGCATCACTCACTATTAGTAGGATTAGTAGTCATTACTTTATTTTATTTTTCAAAATTTATCTGTCCATATTTATTTACTTTATTCCCCCACCCCCTTTTTTTCTTCCTAGTATTAGTTGTACCACCATCTGCGATTTACATATTTATATACAATATCTCAGTCCCACCACCATATTGATAATGCACCTAGTCATGTAGCAACCCTCGGCGTGTGCATACCTCCCGATCCTCATGACTCATTTTCTCCGCCATTAATAAGTTTTAATAACCGAAATATTGAGTTTGTGTGTTCGTAATATATGTTCTTCTCGCGTCGCTGCCTTCAACTTTGGTGAGTGATGAGTCTTTTTCCCGTTCCTTGCAATTATATTGGATCCCAAACTCCATAACAGTAATCCAGAAGCGGACGCACTAGTGTTTTATACGCTATTTCCTTTGTGTGACCGTTACGTTTCCTCAGAATACGACCTTTGAATCGTAATTTAGAATTAGCTTTGCCTATGACGGAAGTTATGTGCGAGTCCCATTTCATGTTGCTTTGTACTATTACCCCTAGATAATAAAGAGAATCAACCGTGTCAACAACTGAATTGTTTACTTTGTACTCATGAGCAAACTGATTCGTTTTGTTACTTATTCGCATTGGCTTGCTCTTTTTGCAATTACGTGTAAGCTGCCATTTATGGCACCATTCGGAAATAGCATCCAAATCACGCTGAATTTCTAAGCAATCGTCAGAGCACCTTATTTCCCTATAGATAACTGCATCTTCGCCAAACAATCACAACCAGCATTTAATGTTACGTCACTTAGATCATTAGTAAAAATTAAGAAAAGAAGTGGTCCTATTACACTTCCTTGAGGAATGCCAGAAGTAACATCTAGCTTAGAAGAGCCTTCCCTGTCAACAACAACATACTGTGATCGACCAGTTAGAAAATCGCGTATCCATTCACAAATCTGATCCGATATACCGTAAGCTCGAATCTTCACTAAAAGTCGGTTGTGTGATACAGAATCAAAAGCTTTCTGAAAATCCAAGAATATTGCATCAACTTGTGAACCTTTGTCGATAAGTTTCATTACATCATGGGAAAATAGGTCCAATTGAGTTTCACACCATCTCTTCTTCTGTAATCCATGTTGACACGGTGTAAGTAACTCGTTCTCAT
Source organism: Vandiemenella viatica (assembly GCA_031002005.1). Lineage (NCBI taxonomy): Eukaryota > Metazoa > Arthropoda > Insecta > Orthoptera > Morabidae > Vandiemenella > Vandiemenella viatica. The sequence goes on from JARYHS010009186.1 coordinate 181,421,874, forward strand.
CTAGAAACTTCATAATGTTGGAGCATATGACATATTTCAGAATTCTACTGCATACAGATGTTAGAGATATGGGTCGATAATTCCTAGGATCACTCCGATCTCCTTTCTTGAAAACAGGAATTACCTTGTCTATTTTCCAGTCAGAAGGTACTTTTTTATCTTTTAAAGATTTACGGAATATACCTGACAGAAATGGTTCAATTTCCTCCACGTCTGAACGTACTCTTACCGGTATACCTTCGTGGCCTGGCGCTTTATCCAAATTCAGGAGCTTTAATTGCTTTACAATACCTATGCTATCAATTTCTACCAGATCCATCTCTAATTCTACATGATGTGGTAAAGTGGGAATGATTTCCCTGTTTTCGCGCTTGCTGAATCAATTTTTAAATTCGGTCTTAGATACGGTAGCCTTGTCGCAGCTGTCGTTAACTTCCCAACCGTCTTGTATTAGAACTGGTTTCTTGTTGTCACTACAACTAACTTTTTTTTACATACAACAAAAATTTATTAGGGTTTTCAGTGAGGCTCTTAGAGAGAGAATTGAAAGGAAAGTCATTTAAGGCCTCATGTATTGCTTTCTTGACATGCCCCCTTATCTCATCTAAATCGGTCCACTGCATCGTCCTTCTTGATCGTTCATGTTTCTTCCTTTGCTTTTTATCTAACCATGTAATGTCAAATGTATACCAGGTGGATTATTCCCTTCCCTGATTGTCCATTTCGGTATATGCAAGTCCATACCTTCCCTGACTATACACATAAATCGATGCCAAATCTCTTCAACGGTGCCTCTTGCTACTATGGAGGTATGGTAATTATGCCTCTAAAAAGTTATGAACCACTCTTTTGAAGCCTTTTCGAATCTGTGAATGATCCTTTCTTTTTTCGTTTTGCCTGTGGTTGTTAATTTTATTGTAACAATTACAGTTTTGTGATCACTTGTTCCCGTGGTAATAGAAATGTCCATGAATAATTCAGGCCTACTTGTAATGATGATATCTAAAATATTTTCATTACCGTTGAGGCATCACGGTGGTTAAGTTATGAGCTGCTCAAAATTGATATCTGAGAAAAGGTCTCGAATGATTTCACAAGCTGCTTTATCCCTGCCACCAGCAACGTGAACGTAATTAGTCCAGCCAATATATGGCAAGTTGAAGTCACGAACTGGCACTATTGTATGGTCCGTAAATTGATGAACAATATTATTTACATTATTCCTTAAGGCCTTGGTAGTAGTTACACCTGCATCTGGTGGATGATAGAAGGAGCCAGTCACAAGCTTTGTCCTAGCTACGTTGAGCCTAATCCATAAGATTTCGCAGACAGTATCAACAACTATTTACTTACATGGGGGGTACTTACTAACAGCTATAAATACACCGCCGCCATGGGAATGCAACCTATCCTTACGGAAAATATTCATGCTGCTATTAAAGATTTACGCGGAACTTGTATCCGGTTTTAACCAACTTTCTGTGCCTATTACGGTATCAGCATCTGTACTACGTATAATGTTTTCAAGTTCAGGGTGTTTATTACAAATACTTCTACAGTTAACTACTAGAACTTTTAAAGTTCGAGATTCTTTCAAGCTACCCCTAATACGCGGAGTTAAATTTATTTTGGCTGCGCGTAAGTGAATTTCCTGTTCAGGTTCATCCTCCCTCAGCCTAAAAAAAAACCATTACACTCCACACGGCCCCTGCCACCTGTGTAGCCGATTCACATGTGTAGTTCACACCTGATTTATCCAAGGAATCCCTACATGAGTCAACCCCAGGGTGAAGATTGAGGAATTTGCAGCCATGACTATCACAGAAACGCCGTAGTCTCTGGTTCAGCCCCACATCACGGCACTGAACCAGGCGTCCACAGTCAGTTCTATCGACAATGCTGCAGACAGTTAGCTCAGCTGAAATCTAGTGGCCAGTGGCCACAGAGTTCACACTTCCTGCAAGTCACCCAAAGGAAGAAAGGATAACCTCCGACCCTAGATGGCAAGCATCATTGGTGCCAACATGATCCACAATCCTCAGCTGGCTACACCCCATCCTTTCAGCGGCATCCAGGATGGCTGTTCCACATCTCGGATCAGACAATACACAATACAGAATGAATGGATACCACATTTCATTCCCGACCTATTCGCCATTTCCCTAAGGGGCTCGATAAACCACCTAACTTTAGAGCTGCCGAACCTTAGAATCCTCTTCTGCAGTTGCCCAGACCTAGTGGGCTGGGGGACTGCCAACACACAGGATGACGATTGCAGGACCAAATCAGTTCCAGACAATACGTCAAACCGGTTGGACAGTGGTACAAGCTCGCCTACCTGGGAATCCGGTTTGTATGACTGCCCCCGCATGCGGCGTCAACGTTCAGAAACCACACACCAGTCACCACCAGTTGAATGCCGCACAGATTTCAACGTCTCTCTGCCTGGACTGCAGGTACGATGACTGGTAGGGTAGAACCTGTGAACCACTTAGCTTCTACAGGGTCACCAGTAGGGATTGCAATCCAGCAAAGCGGGATCCCGCATCATTAGACAGTCTACCGGATCCCGCACAAAATTAAGCGAATCCGCAAAATCCGGCGGAAACGCGTGTCAGTCTGCATGACTAGCTGACCCACTCGGTCTCTATCGGATATTTTGCACTGTTTGCCTGTACCCTTCCAACTGGCATTTGAATCATGTGAACAAGCGTTTGTTTTTGTCAACCTTCGTCATTCGTAAGGAAAAAATACACTTTTACGTATTCATCAAAACTTACGTTTGTTTCGAGTACACATTTCTGTAATTTGAGTTATGGTGCGTATTTAGTACGATTTTCTAACTATAATTATCTTTTTAGTGTCACACGGTTACAGCTTTTTATTCACGGCTTCATTATTCCCATTTTCTGTATTTGCAGATAAAGTAATTGTGACAATTTACTAATTTGCGGCTGAAAATCTGATTATTCGTTAATATGAAACTAATGTTATCGTAATTTTAACGATCGCGTACCTATTTATATAACAGCTATGAAAAGGAAATTGTAGGCCTATATCCTTTGACTTATTGTTGTTTTGGCAAGTGCCTCAATGCGTTTCTTTGACGAAAGCCACCTTCTTACATGTGTCGCTCAGTCTTTCGATTAATCCCTCTTCTCCTTGTTATTATTTCGACTAAAGGTAAAAAAAAAGTTGTTATGAAATTTTCACGGGTGTATCGACGAATTGTGTTGTAGGAACACCATACTTCGGCGGCTGTCTCCGCCGTGTTCCTCACGTGTGTAATTTCGTATGTTTGAAATGAAATCCGGAGGTACAACCTATGAGGACTTCACTGCAATCATTTGCCGAGAAAGTCTCCTTTCTTACTAAAAAATAATAATTTCCACTCTAAAAACTTCGTTACGCCACATAAGTAAATCTGAAATTCTTGACAGTTTATGTGTTGGTGAGTAGTTTCTTTTAATAACATTGAATCAACTGTAATATCAATCAAGGAATCAGGAGATATAATAATGAATCACGCTAATTAAGTCCAAGTCTCATGCTTGTGCAGTGGCAAACAGTTATGAGATCTTGTTCTGAGCCAAGTCTACACTTTACAGAGTATATTCACTTCACTTTGTGAAATGAAATCCTTTAATCGATGTTATAAAACGTTTATTTAGAATTAAAAAAAAAAAATTTGGTAACTTGGCCATTAAGCAAACCATATGTTTAAACTTATGTGATGTATTTATTGTAAGGCACATAATATGACCTAAGACTCAATAATTTCCATTTTTATTATTTATTTAAAAATTGGTTTAGATTAAAAAACAAAAATGTAAAACATCGAAATACACTTAAGACACGCTAAAAAGTTTTAATGTCATTTTGCCAATCAAAATATTGTTAAATGATTCCTCAGACTTCCACGGCCATCTTTGTTCATGATTAATTGACTTTCGGGTTAATTAATCAAAATATTGTTAACTGTTAATTTTTATTATTTAACATTAAAAATTATTTATTACTTTAATTATTACTTAATTTATTAACATTTTAAGTAACTATGTTTTAAATATATGCGTTGAAAAACTGTTTGTACCAATCCCGCACGGATCCCGCAGGATTGGCGCAAATCCCGAGCGGATCCCGCAGGATTGAAAACACTGTGGGATTGCAATCCTTAGTCACCAGTACCACATCTACTGTTCTCACTTGGGGTAGCTTCCATCTGTGTAACTCTCGTTAACAAAGCTGCAAGCTGGGTCTACAGATCAGCCACCTCAGCCTGAGACTGCACACAACAACCAGAGTTCCTACACATGCTACCTTTCATCACACAAAGAAAAACTGGGAGGTATACGGAAAAAAATCGGACTCACTAAGCGTTCTCAATAGCAGGCTTTGTTGGCAGTAAATAAATATACGAAGCTGAAGCTAAGGCTACATACACACTTTAAATTTACACAGAAGGTAGTACTTTGTGTAACGGTTACCAGCGAATTAATGACTGCTGCTGCTGATAATCAAATGTGCAAAGATTGAACAAAAGCTAACAACACACTTTAAATTCAATCTACACCAAAGGCAGTACTTCTCGTAACGGTTGCCGAAGAACGACTGACTACTGGTGCTGCTATACAAATATGCAAAGATGAAACAAAAGCTATTTACACTCTTTAAATTAAACTATCACAGAAGGCACTACTTCACGTAGTGGTTGCCGAAGAATGACTGTGCTTTTGTGACATGTCGGCATACTGACTGCTTGTATGAACATAATTTAAACTAATAACGTTTTCAGAGTACTTCTCTTAGACAAAAATGTACTTGATATCAATATGCTTACATTGTTTATGAAAGTCATTGTTTTTAATTACGTTTATTACACTTTGGTTGTCTGTGTTTATGCACACAGAACTTTGTTTATATTCACTTAAATCACTTAACAATTGTTTCAACCATATGGCTTCTTTTGTAGCTGCACAGGGAGCCATAATTTCAGCCTCTGTTGTAGTCAGGGCTACAGTTTGCTGACACTGAGTCGACCAAGTAACAGCTGCTCCATTTTTAAGAAATACATATCCAGTTATAGAGCGTCTTGTTTCAATGTCATTTGCAAATTCAGCATCAATACATCCAATAAGGCAGTAGTTTCTGGGTTAGATAAGTAACATAATCCATAATTCATGGTTTCTTTCAAGTATTTTAGTATTTTCTTAATAGCATTCCAGTGAGAGTCATCATAAAAATGTAGAAACAGACTTACTGACTTACAGCAAACATAATATCTGGTCTTCTTACTATTGCTGCATGGGTAAGTGATCCCACTGCTTCTCTGTAGGGGTGATTTTTCTCAGGTACTCCATTAGCCTTTGAAAGTCTCACATCTGGATCAGCAGGAACACTTACTGTTGGTGAGAAAGTCTCATCATAATCAATTCCTTCAGTTTGGGCATATCCCTTTGCACATAGTCTGGATTTGTAATGTGGACCAATTGTTTTATCCTTAATGCGGAACACCTAGTGTTGTAAAAAAAAACGGTTTTATTCTGGTTTAAAAAAAAACTATGAAAAAAAATATTTTTTTTTTTTCTGGGACATATTTTTTTCATAACTACTAAATCTCAGGTTTGTAATGGTTTTATTGTTTAATATGACTGTTTTAGAGTTTATTCTAAGTACTTATCTTAATTTTTAAATTACTATACTTGTATTTTTTTCTGCCCTGTTGTTTGGATTGATACTCGCTATTTGAACTAGTGCTGCCAGCCCTACGAATTTATCTGTAAACCTACGGATCTTTTCAAAAAATTAGAAATTCAAAATTTATCCATGGTTTTTTGCCTCTTTTTATTACTTATTGTGCTTTCCTTATATTTGTATACTTGTTAAACTTTCAGCGTATAGTGATACTGTCTCATTAAATTGTCAGTAATTATGAACCATTTCCTTGCAACTGTTGGCGTAAACCAACGATTGAAAAGAAATAAAGCTCCTATTTTGTATGATAATAGATTTAAATTCAAACTTAAAAGACCGTAATACAGAACTATCGGTGCAGTCTTTATGCATAGTGTGTACTTTGCTCACAATTTTAAGTTGCAATCTCAAAATCTTTTGCATACAATACAAGAACAACCAGTAAAAGAAAATGTAACTACTTCTGAAGTTATGGATATAGAAGAAACAGAAAGTTCCTACACCGACTGAACTAATGTTGGTAGTGCTGATACTAGTGAATGTGGTACTGACAGAGGATTAATAAAATTATGTTACCAATATGGATACATTTATGAATCATTATGTAAATCATTATATGATTCAGTAAGATTTAAAACATACTTGTAAAATGTGAGTCCCATCAATGAAACTATAATTTATCAAATATATTGTTTTCTGAAGAAAAAAAAACAAATTTAGAATAAAAACAAGGATGTGCTAGGTTTTTTTTTCACAAAGCTGAAAAAAAAACCTTTTTTTTTTTTTTCTTTTTTCAATTTGCAACACTAGGAACACCTATTAACATCCTATTACTTTTGCATCCTGAGGCTTTTCTACCAATGTCCATGTTCCATTTTGGTGATGAGATTTTAATTCCTTGTTTATAGACATCTTCCTCTTTTCTGAATCAGCTGATGTTATTGCTTCATTGCAGGTTTGTGGAATAGGAATCTACATTGTAGCACAGGTAATCCTTTTCAACTTTATCTTTTTCATTACAGAGCTCTAGTTAATTCTAGGTCTTAGAGCCATATTTGAGGGTAAACGTGTCTCAACAGTCACTTCTGGTTTATACCCACTGCTAGAAGTAGTATTGGAATCAGGGAAGTATTCAGCAGTAGTAATTGTAGAATCTGATTTGTCACTGGAGCTCTCTGATGTATGTTTGTCATTTAACTCAGATGATGTATCACACATTGGTTCTGTCAAATTAACAGGCAGATTATTTCTTTTGACAGTAGATTCCAGAAAAAACAGCATCACTGCTTTTAATCACTATCTAGGAATGAGGTAGGGTCTCAAGCAAGGGTTCAGAAAGTGTTTTACATATAATGTAAACATTTTAGCATTATTATTTTTCATACAGATGATTTGGGGGGGGGGGATAGATATTCAGAAAATGAAGACAGCGATTTTCCTGCCATCACATTGATATTACTGGTATTCTTTTTACCATGTGATTCATTTACACTATTTAGCTTTAATTGAAATAAATAATTAAAAAAACTGAAGAGCCCAGATAGTTCAAAACAAAGTTTGAAAACCATTAGAAACTGGTTTTTCTTGTACCTTCTATTTAGATTTTATTTCTAATCTCCTTAACTCATTTAAATGTTTTTTCATTAGACATTATGTGTGAGGAATTATTATTTTATTTCATTTCATTTTTTCTTTTAGTTCTGCAATGGACTGCATACAAGATGAAGATCGCAAACGACGTTTACGTCAACTGGAAGAAAAAATTCAAGATCCTCGAAGTGTTGCGAATGTCGACTGTTTACTGGTGTGCACATGAATTACATTTTTAACAGTTGGTTCTAATATTACAATTATTTGGTTCCCTTTAGCTTTTAGAACATATCTGATGATTGTTTTCTTCCGTAAGAATTTGCATTTTGTTAGGTGTATACTCCGTGAAGATTAATTTTTTGCAAACAGCATGTACTCATCTCTTATTTTAATCTTTAAATTGATTACATGAATTTTAATTTCAGGATACAGTTCAAGCATTAGTTTCAGACTGTGACTATCCAGCTGTAAAGAGAATGAAAAATATAGAAGCATATATGAATAGATGTGAGTAATATTTGAAATTGCTTACATTGTCCTAGTAATACGTTAGTGATTTTGTTTAGCTATTGTACTAAAGGTTTTCTCGGCGTTGCAAATGAATAAAATTTTCGTGGGTAATTAGCCGAGTTAGTCCATAAATTAAACACGACGTTTCAGCGATCACAATCTCTGCCGCCATTGTCAAGTCAATGGTGGCAGAGATTGTGATTGCTGAAACGCCGTGTTTAATCGATGGACTAACTCGACTAGTTACCCGAGAAAATTTTATTTATTGCATGTGATGTTATCAATATTCTAATTTTATGTAATTTGCAGTTAGTTTTTGGCTACATTAATCAATTATCACAAAATGAATAACTGCTAAAATTATAACATCAAAATTGATATTTTAATATGAATCAGTTGCTCTGGATAATAATAAAAAATATTACTATAATTGTGTAATGTTTTGTTATGACCATAATCTTGTTGTTACTGTGTTCAGCATGAGTTCTGCAAATTATTTTTGTTCCAAACCATCAGGACAACTCAAAAATTAGTATTCATATTCCAAGTTTTTTATATTAAATATCAATTATTTCATGTTCTTTCATTTTAATGTTGTGCTTGCTTAATTTGCCTAAGGACATATTTACAGGCTATTAGTAAAGGCATATTGACAATGAGGTAAATAAGTTTTACAACAGTCAGTTCAGTGCTACTTATTTTTTTTTTTTTATGGTGTTAGTTGGAAGAATGAAAGGAAATAGTGAATGTATCAGTGTGAATGTGCTCATGAAGTGAAACTAGTATGAATTTTTCAGTGTATTTTTTTTATTTCTTATTGAGCATGCTGGGTGAGTTGTAACGCTCTGGCCTTGCATACAGGAGGATGCAGGTTTGAATTCCCATCTGGCCATCCAGATTTGGGTTTTCCATGGTTTTGCCAAATCTCACCATGTGAATGCCAGGATAGTTCCTATAAAAGGTCTTGACCGATTTCCTAACACTCCTCAGTTCTTTACCCTCTCTAATGACCTCAACTTCAATAAGGCATCAAGCCACAAGCATGGAAAAAGAGAGAGAGTTTCTTTTGTACTTGAGTGGACAAACGATACTATCTTTCTCTCATTTCTACAGTAAATGTTAACTTTACCCAAGTCATTCTCATAAACAAATGAAACGACCTATCAGTATTTAATAATGGCAAATCCTTCGGATGTACATGTACTGTCTGACATTGTCATGTGATTTTCAGTGGGTATTATAGCAATTTAAGCTTTAACATTTTTGATACTGTTTAGGTATACTCATAAAACCACACATTCACAGTTATACATACATACATAGAAAACTTAACACAAACTAATTCAAAATGATGTAGTGAATTCTAACTGTTCAACATGAGCTTAACTGACAGTGGGCACTATCGTAGAGCTTGCATTAAATTATCATTAAATGTGCAAGCATAGATCATTAAGTTTGCAGGCACAGAATGTTGTGATGCACACATACTTAACACATAACACCAACAAATTTTTCCTTACTTTGTCCAAAACAGGTCCACTTCATTAAATGGTAATTTTTATTTAATTTGTAACTATAATAATTTGATACAAGTGACAATAAAGCTGCCATTAGGCAACGGAAACAAGGAAGGGTAGAGATAATAATCTGCCATTTTCCACAGATTAAGGTAGGAGGAACAGGATGAAATCCAAATTCCTTCATCATGTAAAAATTGAGACATATGTCAAGGGACAAGATTATTTAGCACACTACTAGGCACTAATGGGAGATCGAAAGGTGGAGGGTGGAGATTGCAATTGAAAGGGGAATTGACAACAATAATTTTGGGAAGTATAATCTCTGCAATGACCAGTCAAATGTGCACCTATTTAAAAATAAAAACAATATATAAATAGAATAATTAATTGTACGTCTATAATGTAAGAGACAGGTTTTCAAGTAGAGTCTTAATGGTGGTTGAAGCCAGGGGGATGTCTTGTGTCTAGGATGTGTCTGTAGGCCAATTCCCATCCATAGAATTCTAAAAGAGTAGTAGTGTCATGAAAACTGCATTGTAGCCATTTATCCTGGTGGACATTTTAGTGGTGAGGCTGATGGGAGAAGCTGTGCAGTGAAAGCAGGTAAGTGGGTAAATGAGGTGAGTAGTAGTGCAAGTGGCATTTCCAATAAGGGGTAAAAATTACCCTGTGATATGAATGAAGGCTTTATGCCATCTGCAAGTTTTGGAATGGGGTTTATTGCATGGGAAAGATACCTGTGATAGTCTAGGAGAATCAGAAGGCGAGCACTTGCATACCAAGATATTTTTCTGATTGGATGTGCTGGAACATGTCATTGGGCAAGTGGGTAGAATTTTTAGAAGAAAGATGCACATTTCAGCAAAGGATCGTAGAAGCTCATGCCATTGGTAAATGATCTGGTTAACTGAGGCCTTGAGAGAACTGGGTAATGAATATAGGGCTGAAGTCGGCTTTAGGAGGTGCAGAATGGGAATTGTGGGTAGTAGTAGTAGTACAGCTTTGCTTTTTCACAGTATCAGACAGGTAGCAGTGGGAACTGAGCGCTTGATAGTTTATGGGAACACTTGGAAGTTTTATTTAGCTTAGGGCAAAATAATCAATATAACCTGGAAAGTGATTTATGAGCAGAACAAATGTGTGTGCCAGGGACTGCAAGACTGTGCAGAAAGGAACATTTGATGTGGAAGGAGTGGAAACTGTCAAAGTATAGGTACCGTTGTAAATTTATTAGCTTGATGAGCACAGGTGTGTGGAGGGAATCTTGTCATAAGGAGATGTCCACATCAAGAAAGATGACATGTGTGCTAATAAGGCCAGGTGAAGTTGCTGGAATAGCTGTTGTTAAGAGAATTGAGGAAATTTGAGAGGCTGTCTTGCCCATGAGTCCAGATCATAAATATGTTGTCTATATATCTGAGTCACACAATGGGTGTGAGGGGTTATTTCTTAAGGAATTGTTTCTCCAGAGTGCCCAGGAAGACATTGGCATAAGATGGGGTCATGCATGTTCCCATGGCAGTGCTGCATATGTGGTGATAAACATGGGAGATATACCTTCCTCACACTGTGCAATTCTGAAGAAACATGACTGATATTTGAATATCATCAATTTGAGTTGCCTGCTAGTATGATATCCCCAGGCAACCTAATATCACACACTGATGATGCTGTGAAGCTATACAATCTCTTCAGTCTGCCTCCCGCTGTGGTGAGCATTTTTCTAATAACCATCCCCGTTGTGACTTCGGAGTTTTTCATCATGTCAAATGATTGTGGCGTCTTTGTCACCTATTCTTACTACAACTATTATAAAAAAGAAAAATCAAAAGAATGTGTTGCTATTCTTAAAACATACATAAAAAAGATGGAAAAACACAATGCAGAGTAGGTAAATAACTAATTTAAGAAAAGATATCTATCAATTATGAAGTTATTTTGAAGTTATAACTAGTGAAATAGCTAATGAAATATAAAATAATGTGCAAGATTTTTAATGTGGTAATAATTAAATTAGTATTCTTGATATTACACCAGGCATGTCCATTGACGGTCAATATATACTATGGAAGAAAGCATCCTCTCTCAATACATAATTGTAACTTGCTGAAAGTTCTTTATCAAATGACTGCTTGGTACTGTACAAATGATGAGTCAAAAAAAATATATTTTACTTCCTCTTTTATTAAACTGTTCATTGATGCTTTTGCATTTTCATGTGACTGATTACTACAATAATGCTTGCTGTTCATTAATATTGCTGATTAACTAATTACATGATAAAGGGCTGATTGTTCCCTCCACACTTTGAACTCAATAATATTGTGCTATCCCCAACAATGATTACTTGGTGAAGGTAACAATCTAGTATTATCAAAAATTTTCACGACAATAATGTTAATTAAAACCCATATAAAATAATTTTAAATGACAATGAAAATTACTGGATACTAATTACACATACCTATTTTTCAACTTCAATCACAAGCTTTATATTGAACACATGTTTATCTGCCATGTTTTATACTTGAGACAAGAGATGTGACGGGTGTCCAACCTCCTTGCAGGTCGCGAGACTGGGGGGATGCGCATCTTTTGGGAATGGCACCATTTATGCTTCCCACATCAAACATTCCCCTTTGTAAATCCTTGAAATGTGTGGCAGGTTCATCTGTTCTGATCATGAATCAGTTTCCAGATATTCCCAAAAACTGTAAAGAGCCCCCATTTCCTGCTGATACGCATTTTGATCTTGTGCAAAACAAATCTCAAATGCTATCTCACACTGTTCCTGCAACTCCCATTCTGCACCTCTTAAAGCTGACCAAAGCCTAATATTCATAATCCAATTCTCTGCTGGTCTCCATTAACCTGATACTTTGATGGGGGCATGACTTTCTACATTTCTTCCCGGAAAAGTGCATCTTCATTCCCAAAATTCTACCTACTGCACTGCACATAGGCTTCATCGTATCTCCCAATCTGAACATCATCTTAATCCCCAGGTTCTTGCCTTCTGACTCTTCTAGACTACCACAGATATTTTTCCCTTGCAAGAGACCTCACTACAAAATTGGCAGCGACCATTCAACCACCATTCAAATCACGGAGGAATCTTTTCCTGTTATTGGACATAGTGCTTGCACTACTCCTTACCTCATTATCACATTAACTGCATTCAATGCACAGCTTCTTACACCATCCTCATCACCTCATCCATCATGATTTAACAGCCATAGGCAAACAGTTACATCCCATGCTAGCTCATATGACTCTAACAATCTCAACAATTGTTTTACAGTCTGAGAGCTGTCAGAGTTCTATCTGAAGCCTCTATCTTCCAGAACTCCGTAGATGGGAACAGGCTTACCAACTCATCCAACTGGCTTCAACCTCTGTTAAGACCCCACTTGCAACTTCATCACCTACCTTATAATGTGCATGTAATTTTTAGTTATTAATTGTTTTTATTTTAAACAGATCCAAACTTTAGTTTTTAGATAATTTATTCATTTTATTATACTTTGACTAATTGTTACAGAGATTATGCTTTGCTGTTGTTATCACTGGTGTACAACCCCCTCCCTCCTATAAATGCAATTCCTAGTCATCCCACTTTATTCATCTTTTGTTAGTAATGCAATAGGCTTGGATGTGCACACGTCTTTCCCCTTGCCATAATCTCACTTCTAACGTGATTAAGGATTTTTACCGAAATATGGTAAAGTGTGTTTGTCTTTTTGTTTCCGTCCTGACTCTCCTATCTTCCTCTGTGGTAAGTGATGAGTATACCTTGGATTTTAGGCAAAATTAGGCAATTTAAATTAGTGAAAATAACAATCCTTTACTTTCCTGTGGAGTTTCCTCCGTGGTACTCATTGGACAGCATGCTCAGTGGGCCTGGTGAGCCCTTCCGGACATTCAGCTTTGTCTACGGCTTCATCGGTGATGAAACCTAGATCATCCGGGCTGCAGTCAGGTGATTTGCCACCAGAGCTACACAGCCAACAGTTCGAAACTGTTAATTTTATATTATTAAAAGGCTGTGCAGTTATATCAAAATAACGTAAAACTTAAAAAATCATACCAACAATACTAAATTGCTAAATAATCTAAATTGCAAACAGTGTATTTTAAATAGATAGATGGTGCAATTTGATTGTTTAAAATGAATGTCTGATTGTGTTTGTTCAATAGTTTAACAATTCACATTTGTGAATCTGGCTGTGTTGACACAACTATCCGCATTGTAAATTTAACTATGTGTTTATAATTATTACATAAAAACAATATACGTACACTAAAAATATTAATATATAATAAAAATTCGTACATATAAACATACGAATTTTTGTATCTGTAAATAAATATCCAACAGCTACGTATTCCAAATTTATTTCTCGATAGATAGGAAATACGTGACAAGTGCACATTAAGAGTTTTATTGATTTTAGATAATCCCAACCAGCTAAAGTCCGTTAAATTAAAAAATGTTCTTCCGAACTGCACTCCTCGACGTTACGTTATAAATTAATTAATGTTTATTATGATATTTCATAAACATAACCACAATTTTGACAGCCTTTTTTGACATTTTAGAATCTATTTCGCATTGGAAAGAGTCTATTTAGGCATCTAAAATAAGATTTTTAGAACCTTAAAATCCGAGGTCTAGTGATGAGTTATTTTCCCTACCCTTCCTTGTAATTATTATAATAATGACTTGATTTTATCTACATTCACAAAAAAATTTTGAAATGGTACAGTGTCTATTTTTTTTTCAACTTTTGCAGGGCTCAAAAAAATAGTTTTTTAGTTACATGAATAGTCGTGTGTTGCTCTAGGGTATGTAATTTTCAATATTTGTTATATCTTTTGACAACATCAATTCGTAGTTTGTTTAAAAAAATGACAAATCAGTGTTCATGCAGGTTGCATCTATTATTAGATGTTACAACAATGTGTTACAAACAAATATAGCCATTATTTCTGAAAGCAATATCTTAAAAGCAGTTACAATAATACTTGTAAAATGCTGACATTTCTTTGTTAAGCTTCGACATGTCAGTTATAAATATTAATGGACATCAGAGGTGTTATTTGTTGGAGGAAAATTATGTTTGACATACTGTTGATGGTCTTTAGTAACTTTTAAAATATAATTTATGGCCAAATCGTCCCAGGACTTATCAATTAACAGTAATCCAAGCTTGTTACTGACTGATAACTTGTTATTTCCTGTTCTACAAAGAACCATTAAACACTACTTTTCAGTTTTCCCTGTTAGTGAATTGTATATTACATCATGTATGTTTTGCTGAAATATCATCTGTAACCATTCATGTGATATTATTATTATTTCAGATGATTCTGTTGCTACTAGTATTTGTAAATTGCGTATGAAAACAGATGACTTTTCTCTTATTAAAGTCATTGGTAGAGGTGCATTTGGTGAAGTTCAGTTGGTAAGTAGAAACAAAATTTTAATTCAATTGAATTTTCATTAATTTAGTTTTTTACTGGTATGATAACAGGAAGATATTGTGTGGTTTTAAGCTCTTAAAGATGTCACTGCTCAGCTAAATCATATTTCTGTTAGTGTGATCAAAGATATTTGTTTCAATGTTTGGTGACTTACTTTCTTTGCTGATAAATTATTATAGTATTCAAACATATTTTACATAGTTAGGGTTGACGTGATGAATTTTGTGAATTTAAAGTATTCCAAATGTCCCTGACAAATGCCCTTAAGCCAAGACACGAATAGTCTGTTTTAAATCTCATTGTGTATATAATTCACTCCTTCTGTTGTTACTTCTATAAGTCAGCAACATGTTTCTTAAAACTTTTTAAACCAATACAAGACATTGTCATGTCTTAATACCATTTATTTGCTGAAAAAAATGTGTTTCCTATTGATCATAATAAATAGTAAAGTTGATTGTATATTTCTAACATTCCTTCTTCATTTTCATGCAATTCCTCTTAATTTTTTTCTTTTCTTTTTTAATAATTTGCATCCATCTTTTCCGGATAATTGATTCTGCAACTTAGGACAGTTACTATAATATCAGCAATGTATAGCAAGATTAACTGAAGATTAGACTTCTTATAAATTTTAAGAAACAAAAGGAAGTAAGTGTATCTTGCAAAATGTGCAACATACATCATGCTTCCATTACCTTCACCAACCCAGTAATTGGAAAAAAAATCCCCATCATAAAGCCTGCCAGCTGTGAAATCTCCTGATGTTTTATACGAATTAACCAACCATTGTCTGGTCTACATAGGTAGTAGTAATGAATCCACTGGCTATTAGAGTGAATGACCATTGGCAAACAGTATTCACCCAGTATCCTTTTATTCCACCATGCATAAGACCAACAATTTTAATTCTT
This sequence comes from Vandiemenella viatica, assembly GCA_031002005.1. Lineage (NCBI taxonomy): Eukaryota > Metazoa > Arthropoda > Insecta > Orthoptera > Morabidae > Vandiemenella > Vandiemenella viatica. Next base: position 181,437,586 of record JARYHS010009186.1, read on the forward strand.
GATTCACTGTCCATGCTATCAGAGTACTCCCAAACATAAGCAGCTTCTCTGAACTTAGATTGTAGGAATTGGCTTACCAGTATAAGCTTAGTACCAGACATCCACTGGGTCTTAAGATAACACCCAGTAATCTCTCTTCTTTTCCACCCAATCCTAACCTCCTCAATCTCTTCCCACATGAACCACTGTTCACCAGAGCTGATTTTTAATTATTGTGTAATATCTTTGCGTTTTTATTCAAGTTTCTTTATATTTATACAAAGTTTTACTGGTCAATAATTTCTGCCAACTCCTTCCACATGCCTGACTTGTTTCTACAGTATGGTTTGTAATTTTACAATGCCCGGGTTAATGCCTTTTAAATCCTACTCCATACTTCTCACACTGTTGTTTTTCCGTCCACCGTAAGCCGGCGATCAATGATATGAGCCTCTAGTTAGCTGCCAGCCACCATCATGCATCTACCTCACTTTGTTGTTGATGGAGGGATACAAACCTTAAAGTTTCAGTGCTCAATGTGTGCACATGTTTAGCTGTGTTTTGATGGTGCTCCAGCCATCAACTTTGGTGAGCAGGGGTTATTCTCCTATCCAAATATAAATATTGCAACATAGAAAACCTCTGTTAAAATGGAGATTTTAAAACTTGTGCAGATATGATATCATTTGGAAGTTCTTATCTTGCGGATACAGAGTCGGAGCTCCATTTCAACCCTTGTCCCTACTCGCCACATCCAATATTATGTTACACAAACAGAATAATGTAAAATGCATTTGCTTAAAACTTGCATAGTTTGCAAACAATACCATTTCCCAAATAACTCATTGTTAATGTCTCCGGATTTAAGGTCCAACTTATTATAAACAGTAAAAAACAAACTGTTGACATGGCCTATTGAAATATTTGAAACTGTAACATGCAACAAGCCCTTTTTTTTTTTTTTACAGTTTTCTTTAACCATTTGGGAGGACAGTCAGCAATTTCTGCAATGAATTAGTGCAGGTTACATGAATATAAAAATCCATTGAGGGTGAGTTATTTTCACGTGCTGAGGGTTCTGTTATTTGCTTGTGTATTAAATTGAAATGTTTTAAAAAATGTTTTGTGAGATATAAAAAAAAGTATAACATGTGATTTTTAATTCATTATTTGTTCTGTTGAATCGACTTTTAAATTGTACATATAACCCAACAATTGCATAAAATGATCATTTGGAAAAAATGATAGTGGTCTTAGAAACATCATGAACATTGCTTAAAAAAACTGTTTTCATCACATATTTACTATTTGATTATTAAATTCTATTGAATGGGATATATAATTTGTCCAAACAAAAATTATCTGTAAATTTGGAAATAAGGGTGGATTATTTTTTTTTTTCAAAAAATTTTTAACATCATTTGGAACAAAATTAAAAGTGCACAATATTTTTAGGGTCAACATGTCAGAAGTTATCATCTGGCACCCAAGAGGTCATGTTCTTCACTCTCTCACTAAACCTGTGTACAATTGTTTTCACTCTTATAATTTTTCCGAATTTTAGGTTACAATTGAGGTTTTCTATAATTAAAATGGTACATGATTTCAAGTTATCGAGTTAAAGGGTTTAGACGTTATGAGGCTGTAAGAAATGGACTAATGAGTAATAAGTGTACTGTACCATCATGCATTAAAAAAGTGGACAGATTGCCTTTCCTCTCTCGCTTCCCCCCTCCTCTCCCCACAACTAGTGGTAGCTGGCTAGTGTAAATATTATATTCACATGTAAAAGTTACATCTGTGAAAACGGAACTGGGATTTGAAATTGATGATGACATACTAAATGAATTTTAAATTGAGAAATTGTATGAAATGGTGAAGAAAAGTTGAACTCTGTGAATTCTAGAAGATGGTGTCTAGCTAGAAATGTTTGGATTTTGTTTCTCTTTGCCTGGTAGTGTACGTGTTTTTAAATTTTAAAACATATTATAAACACAATAGTATTAATGAATTTTCAGAAACTTTTTCCATTTATATGGCTGCTTCCCCTACTTGATATTCAATGATTTGTGTTTACACCTGCCATTTTTTTAAAATTATTTACACTATGATTTTTGTTTACCAAAGACTCTATTTTGAACGTTTTTCTTTCATCATTTCCTTCTTCCTTGAATTTATTTATAAAAAAATAATCTGAATAATAGTTGTATGATTTACTTTCTCCTCCCCATGTATCACTGGCAAAACATTTGAATTTTACAACTCTTGTTTACCCAGAATTCCATAAATGTTTTCTCCTGGTAATTAAATCCAAATTCTTTCCTCTTATTTGGCCTAAGATATGTCTACGTGTAATTCCTCTTTCTCAATTAAATTCTTATTTTGTCAAAGTGTAATAGAACACACACTCTCTCTCTCTTAAACAATAGTAAACTGCAGTTTACCTGATTTCTATATGTAGAAGTGTGAGATTGGTCAGGCAATGCACTCCTGTGGCCCACTAATTTTACAAAAATTGCAGTCGATACTGAAGGTTAGTCTGTTCTATTGAGACTCAAAAATATATCATTCGGGTGCTGTTGAGTTTTTAGTGGACTTGGTTCTACAAACTATCTGAACTATGAAAACATGTTTCTTACTGATCATTAGCCATGTCTGAATATTTTACTATGTCATGATGTATTGTGTTTGCCTGCTGAGTTAAGTATTAGCTTTTCATTTTCTCTGATGTTTGGAAGATGATAATATTAGTAAACTTGCTGCCCACCTTCTCAAGTAACTAAGTGTCAGAAAAAGAGATTTCCTGTTAGTGCTTTTTAATTTGGATTTTAAGTTTTGAGTTTTGGTGGGTCCATCACTAAGTAGAATTTAAGGTTGGAGAGCAATAATGTCCATAAAAAATGGTTAAAAACACATTTGACAGAATTTTGGTGAAAAACCTTTTTCATGCTTGGAGATGAGAAATAGAGCAAGGGGATTGGGTGTGCACATGCTAAGAATGGGGTACTTGACCCTAAAAATAAAACTATGAAACTTTAATTGAAATGATAGAGTAAGTTGTAAGGATACCAAAATTCAACTTTATTTGATTCATAAAAGTTGCAAACATTGCTTTTAACAAAATAAAAATGCCATAAAGTCATGTGACGTGAAACACCAATCAGGGTGCATGACGACATGTCTCAGCATCAGTTTTGCTCATGTGTTAAGCATCTGTTGAAAATCTGTGCATTGTTTGATTTAAGTCAATACGCTACTTAGTTTAGCTTGCCAATCGATGAAACAAATAATATTTGCAATAGAAGCTGGATTTACCAAAGCAAACAGCTCTGATTTGATAAAAATTTACATGACAATGCTGGAAAAGTTTTTCCACTCATAACAGTGTTTTTTGCACGGCAGGCTTCTGGAACTTCAAAAAGTGCACATATTGCCATATTATAATTAAGAAAAGTTATATAAGAATGAAGTCTTTCTTGGTGTTGTAGGATAGATTTACAAAACTAACACTGCCTAGAAAGAATTATTATTATAAGCTAGATATTTAAATTTTTATAGAATCAATATTAACAGAGGCAGTAGGCAAGTTGAAAATCTATGTTTATTACTGAGGGAGGATTATATACCCAATAATTTCAATATTTTAAGTTAATTTGTGTCTTTTTTAAGTAGCAACATGGTCCTACCATTGTCTATGGTAAGTGGTATGAAAAAGGAACCAACCGTCACTTATTACAGGTAACAGAAGGCAGCCTAGAAATATAGGCCTATATATTATTTACCTTCACTTCTGTCTTTCTGCAGCATTCTTTGTATTTTTCTCTGTTATATTCAATGTCAAAATAAGTATCCCTAACAGGCACTACACACAAATGTTCTTGGTGGTAAGTTAAAAAGAAGAAATTTCAGAACTTCTAAGGAAATAACTATATAATTTCAAAGATTGTGAAATTCTAATTATGTCATCAAAACCTTTTACAGAAATAATCTTAATAACAAGAATATAAATTATAGATAAGAGAAAGATTCAAAAGTGTGTAATATTGAGGCTAATTAATTTGTTTGTTCATTGCTGTGTAGCTAATTTTTATTTAAATGTTTATTTTTTTTAATAGTATTGATATCTTTCTTTATTTACAGGTTAGGCACAAGTCAACACAAAAAGTTTATGCTATGAAACTTCTCAGCAAATTTGAAATGGTGAGAATTAAACAATATTCTTAATGGTTAATTTGTTATCAGTTTTTTCGTAGTACATTTGCATTGAAATTTTACAGATTAAACGCTCAGATTCTGCATTTTTTTTGGGAGGAACGAGATATTATGGCACATGCAAATTCAGAATGGATTGTACAGTTACATTTTGCTTTTCAAGATAATAAGTACCTTTATATGGTAATGGACTACATGCCTGGTACGTTCCTTACTAATTTATTTATTTATTTTTAAAGGAAATCTATTCTTGGCACTTAGTAAATAAAGCTTCACTCTTTTTTCCTTTTTTTTTTTTTTATTAATAGGTGGAGACCTCGTGAATTTGATGTCCAATTATGATGTGCCAGAAGAGTGGGCCAAGTTTTATTGTGCTGAAGTAGTTTTAGCATTAGATGCTATTCATTCTATGGGATTTGTCCATAGGTTTGTAAAATTCACATATTTTTATTTTGTGATATTACTGTGGTAGATAAACATTAAAACAAAGTATTTTAATTTATTTTCAGAGATGTGAAACCTGATAATATGCTTCTTGACAAATATGGTCATCTGAAGTTAGCAGACTTTGGTACCTGTATGAGGATGGATGATGTGAGTTGTCAGTTTTGCCGTATAACATTTATTTTACTTATATAGAAAAAAATCTGCATGGATCATTTCAAATAAACATTAGTAACTATTCGTAAATAATTACACCAGTCTTCAGGTTCATGAGGCAATTTCCGAAGCAAATTCAGATGAAAGAACCTTTTCCTCTTTAGCAACCATCTTATCGACCATTCTTACTTTTTAATCTCATCAGACATAGTGAAATAACCACCAAAACTAATGCTTGACCCATGATTTCAATAGAACTGAGCTAAAGACGGGAGTCAAAAATGGAATATTGTGGACGCGAGTTTTTGGTCAGTTTTACCTGATGTCTTGCCTGACCAAGTAAAACGTCAGTCAAGACGTTATGTGTAGACCGGCCTTAATATGATGTAAACTTAATATCAGGGTTGTTGATGGTGAATTTAGATAGACACATTCTCTTTTTTCATTTGAAATAATCAGATAGTAAATGACTTCACAATACAGTATGTTAGTGGTTAACATAGAAAGAGTTTTATGGGAAACTATGATTGTCTGTATAGTGTATCTAAGAAGTAAATGTTTAGAATATTAAATTTTGTTGGTACTTAAATAAAGTTAAATGTATGTAGGTCCCAAGAAAATGTCTTTAGGTACCTTGAAATGTATTTTATGAATTGTGTGTCTGGAGTTGGAGATGTGGTAGGAAAGGTATATACAGCATTGCATCCATTGGAAAATTGGTTACATGCATTAAGGAGTTGATTAAGTTCATTAATATTGGTTATTGCTTTATTTTTGTCAGACCAAGACAAGTAATATCTGTTATAGGAGTAATGAAGGTGTCCAGAAATGTACACAGAGTGTATGCAGAGAGATGGTAGAATGTGGCAAGTATTTGTAAGAAATAGGTACAGTTTTCTATTCAAAAAGGATTAAAAGGGTTATTTAGAAATAAGATTAATAGAATATCATGAGCACAAAGAATCTTTAGAAATGACAAATGAGTTACATTTTCTTGATTTATTCATTCGTATGATACTACTAGCAATGAGACAATGATTTGTAATTCCAGATGTTTGTAGTTGTGTTAAGGACTTCTCTTAGTGTTATTCAATTTAAGTGACTAGGGAAGTTTCCATGATTGAAACGGTTTCTGGTAATGCTTGTGATGTAGCACCTGTTAATATTTCAGTTATGGTTCCAATGCTTCACGGGGATAGTTGGTTGTACATTGCCATAGTGAGAATATTTTTGCTGTTACAAACAATTCCATTCCATTTGCCATAATTCCTTTGCTCCCTGTTTAACTTCGGCAGCCTGTCGACACACTCATTAAATTAGAGACAGTGAAAATTCTGCTAGGCAATCATGGTAAAGAGTTGTGTCGTAGGACTTAGATGTGTACCCACCTTATCCCCTTGCAATGTCTCATCTCTAACATAAATAAGAATTTTATTGAAATATTGTCACGATGTTGTGACGTTCTGTTGTACGAATCCATATTAAACTTTAGGTCCAGCCATGACAGGCAGAATGTGTGGCAAATCGAAATTGTCACATAAGCAGCTGAACAATCCTTTGGGATGTAGCAATGCCTTTTGTGTTTAATTTTATACTATATCGGTTGCTCACGTTCCCCCCCCCCCCCCCAGTTTGTGTATGAAGTACACCCAGGCTGCCCAACCAGTTTTCTAGATGGGACACAATTTTGATTCTAAGTTAGCCTGTGGGCCACACAATACTTGCCTATAGCTACAATAGATATTTAAATACAACAAAGACTAGACGACCCGTGTGAAAATTTCGCTAATAAAATGCGATGAATTGTGAGGTTGAATGCTTGTAATATAATGAAAAGTAGAACCGTACTTCTAGCAAAAATTTATTTGTTTAGTGTAATAGGTACGCATCAAAATTCTTACAAAATTTTATGAAATAGTTAGGAAACTTTAAAACACACTGTATGTACAACAAGCTGTCACTGACCTTAACTGAATACAACCAACCTGAACAAAATGCACACAGCATATCAACATCTCTGTGATATGAGTTGCTGTGCAAATAAAATGTTTACATTGGAATTCTATAGCAAAACAAAAAAATTTTCATAACAGAAAAAATATCCAAAAAGCTACTTATTGTATATAATTTTTTTTACATCTCTGTGATATCTGCGGCTGCAGGCTATGGACATGCCTCTGAACTGTCTTTTACGCACAACCTCTTTAAGCATCAAATTTCGAAAAACATTCTTTCTTAATTTATAAATTTAGCTAAACCTTAATCTTTAAAACGGTATGTCATTTATAGATTCGGTTAGGTACCGAAGTAGATAGATGGCTTGTAAAATAAAAATACGTTGTGGAAATAATATTGATGCTTTTTCCTTTAAGGGTTGAATTCCAAAAAATAATCCTTAATACTTTTGCCCTTCTTTATTAGTTAGATATCAAAAAGAGACAAATGGCTCATGACATAAAAGCGCATTGTAGAAATATTAATTCTTTTGCCCTTTAAGGATCGAAATCCGAAAAATTACTGTCTTAATATATGATGTGACCAAAGTGGAGATCTTAATCTTTAAAATGATACTTCATTAAACGATTTCAGATAGGTATCCAGGTAGATAATTGGCTCATAACACAAAAAACAACATTTTAAAAATATTGAAATATTGCCATTTTTGCCCTTTAAGGGTCGAATTTCGAAAAATTCTTTTCTTAAAATATGATGTGGCCAAAGTGGAGACAATAAGCTTTAAAATGACACCTCATTCATTGATTTCGGTTAAGTATGAAAGGAGATAATGGCTTGTGACAAAAAAAAAACACCACCTTATAGAAATAATATATATATATGATATAAGTAACACAGTTTAATTAGAATCAAGATGTAATAACCATCAATAAGACCTTTGTAGAGGTTTTTTTTTTTTTAAAAAAAAAAATTAACAATATTATAATCAAATAGTAATAAACATCAATGAGACCTTTGCAGAGGTTTTTGAGCTAGCATATTCCAGACCGCTGCAGTTGGTGGGCAAATTCAAATGTGGTGACGGCCCACTTTGTAGCCCGCGGGCTGTTGGGCATTCTTGATGTGTACTAATAATATTATAAATGTGAAAGTAACTCTGCCTATCTTTTAACATTTTCAGGTTTAAATAGCTATCTATACTGATACGTATTAAATTTGACAAGGATATACTTTGTTTCATTAGGAAGGACATAGGATTCTTATTTAGGATAAATAACAATTTTGTCATTAAATTTTGAATACTAACTGAATGGTGCCAACATATGTATAGCGTGTGTAGATCTGTTCATAAATTTCATTTACAGACAAAACATATTATATAGTACAGATGTTGATTTTCACTGCACCCTGCTATTATTTTGTGTCTACCCAAAAGTTTCTGGTATCAGTGTATTTTGTCTTCTTTTTTGACATGCCTCACAGACCAAGAGCAGCTAAAGTTATTAGAAACTAAGAATCTGATGCTCACGCTGAAGAAAGAAGACAAAACCTAATTGAAGGACAAGATGCCTTTAGTTAACCCCCCTTAATTTTTTGCTATTTTTTCTACATGTTGCAAATTGGTTCTCTTCATGAGACATATTTGATCGTAAAACTGTATGGTGATGGTTTCTCCATCATATTACCCTAATGCCGTGTTTTTTGGGACACCTTTTACATAAATAACATCTTTCTATATCCAGTTATTTTGGCATAGATATAAACAAAATTATTAGTGATTGGTGATGAAAACCCAATGGCAAAATCAAAATAGACCGACAGACCAACCTGGACATATTACTGTTTGCAAATGACCAAGTACTTTTAGCGTAATCTGAAAATAACCTACATAATACTGCTAGAGAGTACAACATGGAGATTTCTCTCAATAAAACCAGAGTTATGGCTTTCATCAGGAAAAATCACAAAAAAACCAAAATTTCAATAGAAAAACACACCCATAGAACAAGTAGCAGAATTTAAAGACCAAGATCACAACATCAGGTATACCACAGAAACTGAAATGCAACAAAAAATCACAAATTTCATGAAAGTTACAGGAATAATAAATAGCACCTTCAGACCATCTCTTGTTCAATGCCACACAAGAATTGGGCTATATAACATTCTGGTTTTAACTACCCTATTGTATGGCAGTGAGGCCTATCGGCAAAGGTGATGAGTGGAGGCTAATGGCACCTGAGATGCGATTTGTGAGGAGAACAGCTGATAACACGTAATGAGACAGAAAGAGATCTGATGAAATCCTTAAAGAACACAGTTCTTCAAATTGTGCAAACCTACCGAACATCTTGGGCATACCATGTATTAAGGATGAAGATGGAATGGATTCCATGAAAAATTCTCAAATACCATGCCAGAGGCAGTAGAGTTGTAGGAAAACCACGAAGAAGATGGATCTAGACCATAACAGATCACCAGGCCTAGTACTGGATAGGAAGAAAAGGGGGAAAAATAAAAATAATAACAAGAAAATTCCAAGTCCATACGTACGAAGTCTTGGGTAACAGCTAGTGTGTGTATATATATATATATATATACAATTTGATTTCATGATAATGGGGGAGAGTTGTTTCATAATAATAGTGTATTAAAGTATTTGTATTGCAATAACTATGTTTCACATCAACATCAAAAATATTTAATAAATAACTGAAGCAGAAGTTGAAGAGTTCCAAATATTATTTTACCAGTTTCACATAGCAGGGAGTACATAGTATGCAATGTTGTGGTTAAATTATAACTTTTCAATGTTGTAGCTAGTAAATATTCAATAGAATGCATTGACTTAATTTCTTGTTATTCTTGTTTGTCTAATGATAATTGTATGTGAAAGTTATATTAGCTAGACCTGCCTCCAATTAGGATTTAGAAGAAGGCATGTGGTCACCTTAATCTCCACTATTTCATGATAGTCCCATTCCATGATTTATTTGTTAACACAAGTTTGAATAAGTATAAAAGGTTAATTCCCACAAAATGCACTGAAAATGTTGCTAGGAACCAGATACATTAATCATGTAGTTATTCCATTCTTCATATTGTTTTATCTGTTAACTGATACCATAGTCATGCAAAATTTTATATCCTGGCTGATAGTATTGCCAAGTCACTTTTAAAAATTGTGACAACTACCTGTTACTGCAAGATGCAGTAGATGCCTGAAAGGTGAAAACTTGGCAATTTTAAAAGCTTTCAGTGCCATCAAGAAGGCCATAATATCACTGAGATATATTTTACATGTTTTGAACAATACAAAATCACCTGTAAACAGAAACAAGATGATGCTGCTGCATGATCATTTTTTTTCTTTCTTGTTAAGGAAAGAAGCTATATGTGATTTCTAAACTGAAGAATACTGGGAAACATATTATCTATATCTATAAAATGAAAACCGGACATATTTGAAGTATAAAAACTCGGAATATACGGAGCAGATTTCGATGGGGTTTTCACCGTTTTAAAGCTTTGAATCTTAATTCACTTGTCTGGCATGTCTTATGTTTCAACGTTAAATAATGTAGTAGCATTAAATGAAATTCTGAACGTATGGTGAGGAATTCCACAGGAGGAATCACTAGATGCCGCATTCTTCGCACTAAACATACAACTACAATACAATATCTATGACCATAGCCTTTAATGAGCAATTTACAATAATAACCATTTTTTCATACTCCACACTGAACAAAACTTGAAATATTATTTCCTTTAATACGGGGTGTTTAGTTTTTAAACGCCATCGATGGCCGTATTGAATGCGAGGAATTAAGAACGAAAAATCAGTAGAGATTTTCTTTGCCCCCGATTTCTGGCAATGTCTTTGACCATCAGCTTTAGTATTTGTCTCTGATATCAATTGTGAAGAATGTAATATTCAGTGTATTAAATCAAATGTATGAAAAAATTTACCTAAATCGAGTCCAGTAAACTATTGATTGTGTTTTTCAGTATTGGAATTTTCTATATTTGCATAAAAGACTGAATCTGTATAGCTAAAATTTCAGGCGCTTGGATCTTACAGATTCATTTCGTTCGCAGTAATTAATACGTACGCTGATGTTTTTTTTTATCATTAGAAGTTTGTATTAAAACTTTAGTGTTGAAAATAAATAACGGCTTAGGACAACTGAACATTTTTTGGAATTAGGCTGCAATTATACGCTATACGCACGTGTTTCTCACGTAATCTAGGTTTTATTCATTTTATATTTTATCGCGTTGTTTAGTAATGCAATGGTTTTTAACATCAACAGAAGTATGGGTTAAGTCCTTACTGTTGGAAAGTATACCCATTATGACAAACTGATTCTGTGCACTATACACTTGAGTTTTTTTACATAATCTAGCTATTATTCATATTATAATGTATTGCATTGTTCAGTATAGCAGTTTCTACGTCCACCGTGATGGTGTAATTTCATGATGAATTCTTATATAACCAAGTGAGTGACATAAAAACAAATTACGTATCTCGCTTAGTTCTCGAGATATCGAATGTCAAAAATTATTTATAGGTATAGTTTTTTTTTTTTTCCATTTTCTTTTGCTTCAAACTACGTTTCAACTTGACCACAACCGCTAGAAAGAAATCAAAACACCCTTTGTACTTATCCAGCTTGTAGTGCCTTGTGACTCTGTCGAACTTTTTTCTGGTCCAGGTTGCGTTTCAAACTAACCACCTCAGTTTAGAGATTCAGTATCTCAAGAACAAAGCAAGATAACCCAATATTTTACTATTCTCTTTCAATGTGTCTCGTCAAGTTAGATAAGAATACATCGTCGATTTGGCTTAGAATTTTTTTTCACGTCCAGGCCGCATTTCAATCTAACCATGTCAGCTGTGAGATAACATTTAACGAGACGTGTAATCGAGATATATAAAAAAAAAAATCTTAAATTTTCATTTGTCTTGTGGTATTACATAGGAATCCTCACGGAATTGCAACATTGTAATTAATATGTACGCTGATGGTTTTATATCATTAGAAGTATGTATTAAACCTTTAGTGCTGAGAATAATAACGGCTTAGGACAACTGAACTTTTTTTGGTATATATGCTGATGGTTTTTTTTTATATTAAGCTGCAATTCTGTGCTATACGCGCGTGTTTCTGATGTAATCTAGCTTTTATTGATTTTATATTTAAACTGTTGTTTAGTAATTCAATGGCTTTTAACAGCTTTTATTAATTTCATAATTTATTCAATTGTTTACTAATGCGGTTTTTTACGTCAACTGTTGTGCCGCAATTTGATTATGAATTCTTATATAACTCAATGAGACAGATAGAAAGTAAATTTGAAAAAAAATGTCTCGCTTAGCTCTCGAGTTATCGAAAGCCAAAAATTATTTGTAGGTATAGATTCTTTTCCTTTTGACAACGATTTTCTTCTCAACTTGACCACAACCGCTAGAAAGAAAACAAAACTCTCATTGTACGTGTCCAGCGTGTAGTACCCTTGTGACTAATGCGGTTTTTACGTCAACCGTTGCGCTGCAATTTGATGATGAATTCTTATATAACTCAATGAGACAGATAGAAAGTAAAAAAAAAAATACACATCTCCCTTAGCTCTCGACATTTCGAAAGTCAAAAATTATTTATAGGTATAGATTCTTTCCTTTGACAACGATTTTCTTCTCAACTTGACCACAAGCGCTAGAAAGAAAACAAAACTCCCATTGTACATGTCCAGCGTGTAGTACCTTGTGACTTTGGATTTTTTTCTGGTCCAGGTGCGTTTCAAACTGTCAACCTCAATTTAGAGATACCATATCCCAAGGACAAAACAATATTTTACATTTCACTTTCAATGTGTCTCGTCAAGTTAGATAAGAATCCATCATCTGGTTTAACGAGAAGTGTAAACGATATATATATATATACTGTATAAAATCTTCAGTTTTGATTTGTCTTGTGGTGTTACATAAGAATACATCACCAAATTGCAAGCCACAGTTGAAAGATTTTTCATAAAAGAGTATTCACATGTTTCTGGCTTGGACGAATACTGTTATAGTACTAAATCGACATGGAATTTTGTTTCCTTGTGAAGAAAGTTTAAATGCAACATTTCTGAGATACAAAAACTTAACTCAAACGGCAAAGAATACTCTGTTAGGCGAAAAAGGGTGTGTGGAGAAATTGCTACAGGGGCGTGTGCTCTATCGCAATTAAATTAAACTATAAAGCGAGCTTGATGGTTGAACGGTAGCGCTCAAGCCTTGAACTCGAGATCACCTGTATTCAAATCGTGCCGGCCATCCATTTTTCGATTTTACATGGTTTCACAAGCAAAATACTCAGGATGTGACGCATACCTCTTGGGCCCGTAGCTCAACATTAAATTTTTCCTTACTTTCTGACATAATCTAGCTGTCAGTCATATTATAATCTATTTAAGTTCTCGATATATCGAATGTCGGACAAAAATATCTAGCGCTTGGAGCTGAAAGTATAGTAATTGTGTTCATAATAATTAATGTGTAGACTGATGGCTTTTTATAGAATTAGAACGTTGTATTAAGCCTTTAGTGTTGCAAATAAAAACAGTTTAGGACAACAAAGCAGCTTTTCTTCATTTTATAATTTGTTTCGTAATGCAGTTTATATGATAACCATGGTGGCATAGTCTGTAAATCCCTGAAATAAATCGAAAGTAAAGAATTTCTTTTTTTTATTTTCTCGCTTATTTCTGAATAACTGATACTCAACTATACAGGTATGAAATAGAATTTAATTTTGAGCTACAGTGCAAGATGAAGTAACATAATGAGAATTTTTTTTAACTCAAACGGCAGTTGAGCCAGCACAATCGGACACATCTAATGTTTGATGCTACGAAAACTCGTTCAAAATCGATTCAGCAGTTTTCAAATAATGCTTGATTATTCTTAAAGTAAATGTGTCGTAATGTCTTAAAATATACGTAAAGTTTTAATTTTGAACCCAAACTTTCAAATTCTGTAAATCCACTCAAAATATGTATTTTTTGCGTAATTGCCAGAATAAACAGATACATTCCAGATACATTTTTATGTATGTGGTATGTAATAATGTGCGTAATGTTTCGATTTTCAAGCAGTAACATTGGTAAATGTAATTAGGTTGAAATGTTACTTGGACTAAAATGAAACTGACATTCCGTGTGCTGTTAAATCACCAGTTAACTTAGTGCCAGAAATGGCCGGAACGAATTTCAGTGAAAGTTGGTAAGTATGAATCTGTTCAGACGAATAAAAATAGTGTACGGATAAATGAAATTAAGGTGGGGATAAATCTAGGTATGCTTTAATTCTGGAAATTAATTGCCCAAATGGTATGAAACTTGGAACATGTTACTCATTGCATGAATAAAGACAGTGTATGGGTATATCAACAACAACTAAACCGGGCAATGCCGGGATCTCTGCTAGTATCAATATGTAGATAGAGAATCATAAAAATTAGCAACATGCACCCAGTGTAAATCCTTTTCCTTTTATCTGTAATAAGATGTAGAAAGATATTCTAAAAAAATAGTTTTTCTTCCCTCATTTTGCAGGATGGACTTGTACGATCGGACACAGCTGTTGGAACACCTGACTATATATCACCTGAGGTGCTACAATCACAAGGTGGAGAGGGTGTGTATGGTCGTGAATGTGATTGGTGGAGTGTGGGTGTTTTTTTATATGAAATGTTAGTTGGTGACACTCCATTTTATGCTGATAGTCTTGTTGGAACATACAGTAAAATTATGGACCATCGAAATTCACTCCATTTTCCAACTGATATTGAGATCAGCCAGGATGCTAAAGCATTGATTTGTGGATTTTTGACAGACAGGTAAAATAAGAATATTTTTTTAAAGTTTCCTATCAGGGTGAATCTATTTACTTTTAATATTTTTTTCATTTTTAAATGAGATGTATTGAAATTTTAGGACAAGGCGCCTTGGTAGAAATGGTGTGGAAGAAATAAAATCTCATTCATTCTTTCAAAATGATCAGTGGACATTTGACAATTTAAGAGACTGTAAGTATAGTTTTCACTGTTATTTGGTAGTAAAAGTTTCCTTTTAAGCAAAATTAATTTTTAATTCTGTAATGAAGATGGTACAATATTAATTGAAATAACTCTCCAAATTATATTATTTAATTTACTACAATGAGCAAACTTCCTGATGGTTATTATTTATGACTAGCGTAAGCCCGTGACCGTTTTTTTTTTTTTTTGCGCATCATCACATGTCTAGAATATTTCCAGTTTTTAGGGTCAAAGATTATGACGGGTTGACATGATCTGACCTAATACAAAAAACTCTTGAGCTTGAAGAACTCTGAATTTAATAGATGTATTATATACATGGACAGGGACAAATGTGCTATCGTATAATTGTTTCAAAGGTTGTAGACTCGAACTTGCTGAAATACAAACTTCATTTGTATTTGGCTCTAAATGTTCACTCCACAAAATTTGAAGAATTTCTGTGTGCTTCGAAAGCATCATGATACAGATTCCAGTTTATTAAATAGTTAAGCAACTCCGATAAAATGAATTGCCAGAATCCTCGATTTGGTAACATATTTGGTCTGATGTCCACTTTGAATAACCTAATAACTCGCCTACAGTGGACATGAACAAAGATTATTAACAAAAGTGGTCAGTAAATATTTAAAAAGCAAATAAACCGTAATGTATAAACTTTGGTCAAGCAGTAACATTAGTGAAAGTTTTAATAAAATTGAAATTTAGTATAGGCAGGAATGACAATTGTCATTATTGGTTACAGCAGATAACATGAGTAATTCAAATTTTTTATGTCACTTTTATTGGCGACATGTCACTGAAAACTATTTGTAGTTCCATGATTTTTCAGCCATAAAGTTTTTCCATATTTTTTTAAAGAATAAAATGCTCTGAAAGGCAAACTTAATGAATATATTCTGGCAATTAATTTTATAACAGTTGCTTAGCTATTAAATTGTGGACATAACCTCTAATTTCTTCTAATGTTGTTTCTGGTCGCTGTTAATTTGCGAGTGCAGGCGGACATGCAATGTCATTGTTCCACAGCCAGTAGCTATCAAGGTGAATGAGTGAGCCTAGGAAATCATATAACAGATAATGTTTTCATATTTATATTGCCAGTTCACAAACTCTAACAATCTCAACAGCTGCTTTAAAGTGAGAACTGTCAGAGATTTTCCACATACGCTTTTGGAACTCCGCATATGGGAACTAGTCTATCAACATATTTGTGATTTCAAGCATCCCCGTATATCAACCTGCCGAGCGTAGTGGGTGAGTGGTTAACGCTCTGGCCTCACATTCAGGAGGACACCAGTTCGAATCCCCATCCAGGCATCCAAATTTGGGTTTTCCATGGTTTTCCCAAATCACTCCACGCGAATACCCAGATTTCTCCTTCAAAAGGTCATGACTGAATTCTTTCCCATTTCTTGTGACAGTCCTTTCCCAATCCCTGATGACATCGACCTGGCTTAAAGCCATAAGTAAAAAAAAAACAAAAAAAAAACGTATCTTAATTTCCATTAAGTGCCATTAGTAAACCTACCCTATAATAAAATTGCAAAAAAAAAAAAGAAATGGAAAAAAAAATATGCATATCAAATATTTTTCAAAAGAGCAATTGCATTGTATCCTACTATTGATTCAGATTCCAAATCTGTAAAATTTGAAATTTATCTGCATGCATCACGCAAAAAGTAATGAACAGTTTTTTAATGAAACTGTACATAGTGGTAGCTTAGATCTGCAATCAGGTTTTAGGATAGCTTTTATCCTACAAAGCTACTGATTATATAGACTAACAAACCATAAATTTTGAGATTTTCACCTGTGTCCACGCATCAAGAAAAAACTTGTAGACTTATTGTAAGAAACTACACATAGTGATGGCTTAAGTTGTCCTTCGTGTGAAAGTCTACTTTTTATCCTGATAACTTACTAAACTCCCAATGATAAATGTTTGATGTTTTTGTCTTTCTGTCTGCTCAACACACAAAACATGTTGGATGGATGTTCACGAAACAGCACCTACCTCATGAAATATTCAGGTGGTATGTCTGCATGTGCTCACATCTTTCCCCCTGCCATATGTCTCACCTCCTACATGAGTAAGGTTATTAACCGAAATGTTATGAGTGAGTTTGTATTTTTTGTGTTCACCTGGCCATCCTGCCGTCAACTGTGGTAAGTGATGTTATTTTATCTATCCTACTTTATTCTCAGTTTGTAATGGCAGTTTCATTGTCACCATTATCCAATTGTTATTTATGTCCGTGAGAAATGAAGTTTTGAAAGTTATATGTACCTTCGTGCTGTTTCATATTGCCTTAAAACATTTTCCATTTGATTTTTATCACATTTTTGTCTTTTTTTTAAAAAAAGTCATCTTATTTATAATGGTATCTTTTCAGCCTTCTGCATGTACTGGCAAATACCTTTATTCCTTATACAGAAAACAATCACATGCTCTCTTTACTTGCAGTTTACCAGCATGGTACAGAATCTTCAGTGTATGTTCGGTCTCCTTTACTTACATTCACTTTTTAAGATAACAGTTTAAATATTCACTGCATTGTTTGAAGGGGGAAAAAACAGTTGCAGTGCCTTTTTCTCATAGCTCCTGCAACTGGAGCTGATGTTTGAGTATACTAACATTAGTACAAAACTTATTGATATGAATTATTAAAAGACACTAGTTACATAAATAATTTCTATACAGTTTCCCATTTTGATTCCCAAATGAACTATCCATTTCTCCAGGATAAAAATTATCCTATGTGCTAATCTATACTCTATTTTAATTCCATACCAATTTTCATTCAAGTATGTTGAGCTGTTATGGTGTGATTGTGTAACAAATATGCATCCAAACTTTCGCATTTATAATACTACTAGCTGATACCCGCGACTTCGTATGTATGAACTTAGAATTTCATTTCCAGAATTAAATATAGAAAGCTGTTAATAACTTATGATTAGTCCCAAACAACACCAAGTTGGTATAATATGACAGGAAAGCCATCACTAGGTCATTCTATCGTCGAACCTGTCTCATAAAGAGAATCAGTTTCAGACAAATTTCCAAACAGAAAAACAAACAAAGGTGCGGGGACATGGAAAAAAAGAAGGGGGGGGGGGGGAGGGGGGGGGGGTGTTAACTAAGTAAAGCTGTATCTCAGATTGGTCTTTTCATCTTCAATATGAACATCCGATTCTTCTATTTTCTATTAACTTTAACTGCTCGTGCTCTGCTAGAGCAACCACTTAGGCCAGGTTTACGCCCGCAAGGCATGTCAAAAAAGAAGACAAAATAAACTGGTGCCAGAAACATTTAGGCAGACACAAAGTAATGGTACAGTGCAGAGCAAATCGACATCTATACTAAAATACGTCTAAACGAAATTTACTAATAAATCATACACTAACAGACTGTATGAGAAGCATAGCTTGAGCAACTGACAAAACATTACAAATTAACACACTCATCCGCCCGTCTGTCACCATTCGATAAGTTCTGAAAACATCGTGACTAAAACTGTTATTCGTGTCGTGTGTCGTTCCTATAGATATGAAGTATTTCCTTGTCAAATTCAAGCAGTAGACGACAAACCTTACAAAAAGACAAAGACTTACTTTTGCATATATAATATTATTAGTGCAGATCACACTCACACACTGATTGCAAGAGAAACAATGGCTGAGTGATCAATACAGCGTAAAAAGGTGTACACCTACAGTATTGTTAGACTGCGTACGATTTGCTAAGCATTTCACCCCTAAATTTGTGATATCTACAGTTTAATATCAAATCTGACAAACTGACTATCCAGGCATGGCTCATACGATCAAAAACAATTCTTAAAAATATTCACCTCGATCGGGATTTGAACCAGGAACTACAGTCCAAGCATGAGTATGCCAGCGCGTTAACCACTGAGCTACCAGGCAGCAATACTGCACAGTACTACAGAGTTTTACACATCCTTAGTGTTGGTCTATGTTCGTTCCATAATATTTCAAAATTAGATGACAATATGTACTGTTTATACAGAAACAGTATCCTATGTCCATCCTAATGCCAAATCGCTTCTCCTTGTCAAATTTCATCATGATCAGATTAGCTGTTTAGCCCAAGAAACGTAACAGACAGAGTTACTTTCGCATTTATAATATTAGTATAGAGTATTGCAGATCACACACACCCTGACTGCGAGAGAAACAATGGCTGAGTGATCAATACAGTGTAAAAAGGTGTACACCTACAGCATTGTTAGACTGCTTACGATTTGCCAAGCATTTCACCCCTAAATTTGTGGTATCTACAGTTTAATGTGGAATCTGAAAAACTGACCGTCCAGGCATGGCTCATACGATCAAAAACAATTCTTAAAAATATTTGCCCCCATCGAGATTTGAACTGGGAACTATGGTCCAAGCATTGGCAAGCCAGCGTGTTAACCACTGAGCTACCAGCCTGCGATACTGTAAGGTACTACAGAGTTCTACTCATCCTAAGCGTCGGTCTATGTTCGTTTCGGTAATTTTTCAAAATTACATGACAATAACTACTATTTATACAGAAAAAGTATCCCATGTCCATCCTAATGCCAGATTGCATCTCCTTGTCAAATTTCATCACGATCAGATTAGCCGTTTAGCCCAAGAAACATAACAAACAGACAGACAGAGTTACTTTCGCATTTATAATATTAGTATAGATTGGGACTGTTACTCCTACATTTCCCTCACTCTCACCTTTATAGTAGTCTGCAACATCTGAGTAAAAAGTGGTTTCACTCATCTGTCCGTCTGTTTTCTTTTATTGTGTTTTCTTGTTTTCTCTTGCTCTCTTGGGTTCGTCTGGTCCTTCTGCTTTCATCTGTGGTAGGCTTATTCTATCTTATTTTCAGTGCATAGTGGCAATTTCATTGTTATCATTATCCAACACTAACACAAATACAATACAGCATTTAAAAAAGTCATTAGTGGTAAAAATAACTGTAGGGAGTTTAAGGGCAGTGATGAAGAGGAGGGTTGCTTTAGACAATCTTTGTGGGAATCAAATGGAAGCTGGCAATCTACTGACTCAAAATGTTTGGATTTTCCTTTTGTTTCATGATTTGTGGAAGCTTTTGCCAAAAAGCCATTAACATAACAATATGAAACTATTGAACCAAAAATTATTTCAATGTTACTTTTTGGGATATTATTGGTTTCACAAAATAAAAAGTTATTTTGACAGAATTAATACTTCATAAGATAATTTTTTTTAAATATTTTTTTAGTAAAAATTTGATGGAAAATTTCATGAATGGGATGATAAGTATGTTGTAAAAATAGTTTTTGAATTATTTTTAAAAAATGTGTATGCCATTTAAAAGACTATTTCATCAAGTATATTATGAACTTAATTTAAAAATAACTTGTTATTGTTTTATGTTTTTACAATTTTGTTTAAAGGATTCAATTTAATACACAGTATGTTTTGACAATGCTACTTCTTTCTTCCATTCTCTCCATCATGTTCCCAGTATCTTTTGGTATCTACCACATCCACCGCCTCCTGTCGAATCACACCTTCCTTTCATCCTTCCTAATAATCTTCACCATAATCATCTCTAACAATTTATTCAAATCAAACAAAAGTTTCTACATTTCTTTTGTACCTTTTCACATAACTCAAGCCTTTGTCAACTGAAACAGACTTGTGTACTTTTATTTATTGCCATGTTTCCTCCACTGCCATTATAACCTCTTTTCTATTGGCTGAAACAGTTGAAGCATATAGAAAAGCTATGTAACCATCATGTGTATTTGTGCTCAGTATGCCTTACTTTTGTGTGTTTCATGCTCTGTATATATATAAATGAAATTAATTTTTAGGTTTCTTTTTGTTTTTAAGGTGTTCCACCAGTTGTTCCAGAACTAAAAAGTGATGATGATACAAGCAATTTTGATGATGTGGACAAAGATGAAAGTCCAGAAGAAAATTTTACAACACCTAAAACATTTGCTGGCAATCATTTACCTTTTGTTGGTTTTACTTACTCAAGAGACTACCAGTAAGTGAATCTTTAATTTTTGTCACAGCTATGCAAGTCAAGTGCTGACTGGTAATTTAGTTGGGAGCATACGACTCAGTTTTTTTTAGCTAATATTTTCCAATCTAGTGTCATTTTAAAATGTTGATTTTGTCTTTTTGTGTGTGTTACCGGTCGTACTTGTTTTTCCTTTATACTCCATGGTTCAGTGTGTTAGCATTGTATACCTGAGAAGCCGCAGCCAGTGTAGATGAAGTGCTGATGTACTGAAGTGGACTAAATCTTGAAATGCCATTCTGTATTAACCATAATGAATGGTCCAAATTATTGTTAAAAATTAATTTAACAGCTTGAAAAATGAATTAGATCCTGTTATAAGCTTGACTGATTTACAGGGGGAAAAAAGTCGCCCACAAAGAGTGATGGTAGTGAAATTAAACAGCTTGATTTGAATGGCAGTGTGACTATTTCAGTGAGGTAACATTAAATTAATTGAATTCCAAACTTTGCAGTATGATGACACTAATGGTTTCATCTCAGTATGTTGTCACACCCTCTCAAGTCTTGACACACAAGTCAATCCCTATATGGTAGAGAGTTGTATGGCCCTCAAGATTCAGCAGATTGACACTGAGTCAGTATTAACGTACAAGCTGATTCTACATGTGTTTAATTATGCATAGATCTGGAATCTGGACTGACCTCCAAATAATAAAGGCAGTCCATAAACATGTATGCAGTGTGTGGATTGTCATTGCATTTTAACACTACCACTGTGAATAATGTCTAAAGACATCATGCCGATACTCTGTCTCAGTGCTGACGACCCCTTTAGACATCTGTTGGAAGCTGGTGTTACATTGTTCAGCACTACGTTTGTGTAAGTCAGTATAACTTCAGCAATGATAGAGTTGATGAATGAACCAGGGTTATGTCTCAGGAGGGGTAAACAAATACAGATTAAGTAAAAATGCTACACTATCAGTATTCCTGAAATCACTACCAGAGGAGACCTGATGTCATTTCCCATTCCTCCCCAAACCATGATTCCATGAATTGCTGATGTGTCTCTTCACAACATTGACAGGTTTGTTCAGTCCCATGGTGTAAAAATAATGGCCATCTGTGGTCAGGCAGAACCGTGATTCCTAGCTGAGCATGCATCTAATCATTCCTCCCAGATCTAGCTCTAAAGCTCCAGTCAAATAGGAAGTGGACTGTTCATATGGACAGAAGAGCTGAAGCTATAGTCGCCGAAAAGTGTACAGACAACTAAAGGTGGACTATTGCTAAAACAGTAGTTGATGAAGGAAGGCATAATTCATTTTTTCCACATTCTTATTAACATGTTCAACAATTCCTTCGACACAAAAGAAGAATCTTTAAGATTGTTTTTATTTATATTTTTGAATGTCTTTACAACAATTTGAAGTCCTACACAATCTGATACAGCCAGAAATATCAAAGCTGACAACTAACTGGAAAAGTCAAAATGAAATGAATGAAAGGCTGGCAATTTGCTTAAGTGTAGTAGAAAACTCAAAGTAGCATTTATTTTCTAGACCTATAGAGTTGGATGTAGATAGTGCAGTTCGCCTTGTCAAAGCTTCAGGTTGCCTTCGCAATTTCATGAGAAGTTACACTAAATAGATCACTAAAACTGAACTACAACATGACACAATAATAAAAAAATCAATCTGCCAATGTTTTCTTAACTGAAAGCCAATTGTGAGAAAGATCAGTTGATGCTGCCAGTCAAATAATAAACGTTACTTACTAGTCTGATTGAGTCTATCAATAATTTCCTTCCTCGTTTCAGTTTTTTTAAAAATAATATTCTTATATTTGGAATGCTGAGTGTTGTAAAAATATGTACCTTACCCACTGAATAAGAATTTCAGCTTGGAGCTCTTCCACCAATGTATGTCGTGAATTATATGTAATTCACAACCTGTCACCAGTTTGCTGCAGATCAGGCTTGCGCTGAGTTGTAGGCTAGCTGTTTGACTAAGATGATGCAATCAAACCAAACAGAATCCACTGATTTCTGTTTGGCTAGGTCTTTAATGTAACTCTCTGTGCTCTGGTGTTAATGGTAGTCACTGAAGGGGACAATTACCCACAGTCTGGCTGATTTTGTTCTTGGAGACATGGTACTGGATGCTACGGAGTGTTGTAGAGAGTTCAGTAACTATGCAGATGGCAGGTGTTGGGTATTCTAATGGATGACACTTTCTAAAATGATCCTCTGTCAGTATCGGATGACATATATTAGTGACCTCCCACACAAATAGGTTCCAATTCCAGGCCACTGTAACACATGTATGACCCACATATTGTTAATTTTCATAATAAAGCTCAACTATCTTCATGTAATCCCACAATGTGGCCCCTGTCAGACTTCATCACATGCCTGTAATCTTTCCAATGTATCCATAAGGCATCGTTTCTGTGTGGTGATTTCTCGCAGTGTTGATCAACTATAAAGCCACTGCCTGCTCTTACTGTTGCTACACATGTAATGGTCCTGCCAAAATTCTGGCTATCCGTAATGCCATTTCTCTAAATTTCAGGTAATTGTATTCTTGTACCTGCTGCTTTTTAATCCACTCATGAACACTTCTTTCAATGTTGTTTTTCACAGACCGCCAGTGGCCAAGATCATTCAGGGTAAAAGTGGAGTGTACAATAGTTGAGGACTAATGTGCTTAATCACTCTGCAAAATCTTAAACCCATCTATTTGGTGGTTTTTTCCCCCCATATTTCAATAATCCAGTTTTGATCTTCTGACATTTTCTGACCCCTTGGGGCTAATTTAAGGTCAGACTTCTAATTATTGTTATATTTTCAGTCCATGCTTCATCTATGTGTAAAGTATGAAAATGAATCTGTGACATAAAAAGATATGAATTTTCAAACACTACCTCCAATTCAATGTAAGCATCACAGGTGTTCAGCCGGATAGTGAAATAAAAACACCACTTTTTGACAGCTGGATCTGCTGTCTTCATCGGGTGCGGAAAACTTCAAGTGCTGTAAGCTAGAAGTCACCACCTACACTGGCTTAGTAGAAGTCTGTTAGTATTACTTAATACTAACAGACTTCTACTAAGCCAGTCTAGGTGCTGACTTCTAACATGCAACACCTGAAGCACTCCGCACCTGATGAAGACAGCAGGGCCAGCTGTCGAAATGTTGTGTTTTTATGACGTTATCTGGCTGAACACCTGTGAAGCTTACGTTGAATCAGTACGCCAGGAAAGTCTCCACTCACACTACCTCCGATTTTTGCAAAATGCACCACTATTGTAACATATGAGTAGTTTTTGCAGCAGCTTGGGATTTATTCAGAGGCTTTTGCATCATATGTTTCTCTTCATTTCAGAAAGAATTTACTAACTGCTACAGAATTTCCAGTTTTTTCCCTTCTGCCAATGGCAAATGTCATTCAGCCTAAAAGTGGAGTGTAAAAAGTTGATTAATAATAATGGACATTTTTTAACTTTGATTGTCTTCACAGATTTTTTTCCATACCCTCATAAAACTAGTTTTTTTTAACCATTTATGAAACTCAGAAGTGATCTAAAAATGTATTTTTAATTTTTTACCCATCTGTGTATAAAACGTCAAAGAAATCTGTGTAGTACGTTTTGTTTATTGTATCGTATACTATAAAAAAAAAAAAAAAAACATGTAAGTTCTTGTCCCCTTCATCCAATGTATGTTGTTTTTGACAGATCTTAATAAGAAGTCCAAGGATTTACCAGATTTTTTTATCATGAATCTAATGATGTTCCACTAGTGAATCATTCAGCATTTCAGTTCTAATTAAATTAATTATTTTAATTAATTCTAATACCTGTTGTATCCATTGGGATGTAGTGCACTGTGTCTTAATTTGTTCATGTGTGTGTTCATTCTTTTTTTCAGGTTACTGTCTGGAAACAAAAGACAAACTCAAGACATGGTAAGAATTGCATGATTCTTTGGTTTTACATTCGTTTAAGAGATAAATTAGATATAAAATCAATTCAATATTAAAACCATTATGCCATTTTTATTCTTTGTGTTAATTATAAAATAAATTTAAATGGCAATATTAGTTCTCACATAGGATCTAAACCATAATTAATATAGTCTAATCTGATATCTAGTTCCTTTGTTTCTCATCATTATTTATATGCAGTATGTTCTTGAGAAAGGGAAAAAGGTTGTTTAACAACGTAAAGAGTGTATGCTGAAATACTCATATTTCTGATTACAGTAAGGTAGAAATGGAAGGTGGATATGATATTAATAATAATTTGTTATTAAGAGTTTAGCTTGAAAATTTGTTTGGGTCTGATTGTCGTATTTCTGCACTGTTGCCTGTTTTAATTCTGTGGATACTACTGTACACTGAATTGTTGTACTAATCTCCCGTAATTTCTGTTTCATGATCACTTCACATCACTTCAAAGGTTGATATGGTAAGTAGTGAAGTATAAAGTTTATAATTTTCATTTTGCCAGTTGTTTACATACTGATCTGAAAATCTAGACTAGGTATTTTTTTTAATACAGTATTGTGCTCTGTTTGACAATAAAATAATGTTGCATTAATACGAGAATTAGAGGACTACCATATTTTTGTTGTGTTGAATTATTTTTAAATCAAATAAATTAACAAAAGAAGTAAGAGTAGGAGAAATAAACCCTATGCTTATAATAGATGAAGGAAGTTGGCTATCAATAAACACAAGTGTTGAACCTTAATCTTGCAAGCAGTTGAGACTCGTGACGATGAGGCCTAATACAATTCACTTGGTGAGCATCAGTGTGATCACAGCTGATCTTCTCACCATCTGTTTCGTATACTTGCAAGATTAAGGTTCAACACCAAAATATTGTGTTATTTGTGTTCATCTTTTATGTGTGTTTGTTGATGCCTGTCTGCCTTCATCTGTGGTGTGTGTTGGATTTACTTTCATTATCCTTCCTTATTTTCACTGCCTTAAAACAGTTGCCTTCTCATTATTATAAATTAACAAAATTAATTAATTCATTCTTTTCTACTGTGAGTAATAACAGGTTCCTAATATACTTCGTTCGTTTTACTTATAACAAAATTTGCACCACCATTGATTATAACTGCAGAATGACAAGACTGAAAACACCACCAATAAACTTTTGAAAATATATCATTGTGAAATTCATTTATAATGATGAAGGATTAATTCTTTTTAACTTAAAAGCTATCATCAGATATAAATATGATTTTCCATAAATAATTAACTCACATGTGCTTATGTTAAGTGTCTTTTACCTTTTTTGTAAAAATCCTGCTGTTTTTAGAGTTGATACAGTTGCTATAGATTTGAAGTAGTGTTTCACATAATTTTAATACTGTGATTCTTACTTCTGCAACAGCAGCATAAAAATTGTAAATTATACATTAGAAGTTTAAAATTTTTATTTTTTGTACAAACATTCAAATTGCTGGCTTTTATTGTTTTACTTTGTTGTGATAAAGCAACATAATTTTTTTATGAAAATGTATGAAAGCAAGTTTCCTTTGTTTGGACACTCTAGTTACTCAGTCTTCTCCTGTCAGTACAATCATCGATACAGAAATAAACAATTATTTAAAAAGTTCAACAGGTGGGTTATCAATTAATCTAAGGATTTCCAGCGTTGGGGCTTGGTCGTGAGAACATGTCAGGAGGGGGGGGGGGGCAGGGTTTGAGGTAGCTTCACTCCCCATATGGATGGTACCCTAGCTCTACTCCATTGCAAGTATTACATCTCCTTTGCCACCTCCTAGAGTTGAAAAACTATATTCTAACCCAGGGCGTATATATCTGAATTATTTTAATGAATCATGTGCGAAATAAATAAAATGTATTATTACTTTTATCTTTTTTGTTATTCTAATGACTTCCATACTTATATTTTTTAATGTATACTGTTAAGATATGCATCTGACACGCTCAATAATTTGTTTGAATCGCCCGCCGAACCGAATAGTGCGCGTATAGTTCTCTCTTGCTCCGCTGCGCATCATCTTTTCAGTTCCAATAGATTACTCGCAAGCGAGTTGATGCGCCGTGTGCTTACATGTTCGTGTTCTTGATCATATCGGCAGTACATGCTTTTGACTTCCTCTCGTGTAGTCTCGGCAGACGAACAGTGACTCCCACCACTTTCATGTTCGCCATCATTTTTGACTGTCTGTGTTTATAGAGCTGTATTTTACTTTCTGATTATTTTAATAAACACTTTTCTTTTCAATAAACGAGATACTTTTTCCAAATTTCCAACAAAATATATATTGAAGTTGACCGTAAGTGAACCACAGTCGTAATGAAGAGGCAAGCTTCTATTCAAAACTTTTTTGCCAAAAAACCAAGTGTCAATAAGCCTGTTTGTGATAGTCCTGAAGTTGGTAGTGTTAAGAAAGAACAAAGTGCAAATACGTCTGACAGTGACAATGCTGAATTCGGTTGCGTTGGTGGAATTGCTTCTTGTCATGTCGCTACTTCGAGCTCAATTAATGTATTCCTGGTTATGGAGGATAGTAGGCCTAATCAAGTAATGAAAATTATCTATGATATTGGAAACTACTGTCCAAACAATTCCATTCAGTCTTTCATAAACAAAAAAAAAAATTTTGTTAGAAAATGTTTGGAAACCTCGGCCTTGGTACAATTTTCCCACCATCACTAGTTCAAACTATACTCAATCTTTTCAAATGAAGTGGCTAGAAGATGTTACGTGTTTAGCAGAGGAAAAATCGGGATGTTTTTGCAAGTACTGCATGTTATTTTCCCATACTAAAAATGTAGGGAAAGGAGATCACCAAATAATAGGGGTGTTGATTACTCAGGCTTTTACCAATTAAAAAAAAGCCAGGAAAATGTTTAGCAAACGTGAGAAGTTATCCTATTATAAGAAATCTGTTTTGATCGCTGAAAACCCAAAGGCGATAGTTAAGAACAAGGCTGAAAGTGTTATCAATCAAGTAAATGCCCAAAGAAGACTGGATATTGAGAATAATAGAAAACGCCTAATCTCTATAATACAAACAATACGGTTTGCGGAAGGCAACAAATAGGTTTAAGGGGTCATCGTGACTCTGGATGAATAAACCTTGAAGAACCAGACCAAAATGATTGGAATTTTTGATCGTTGTTGAGATACTGAGCCAACAGTGGAGATATTATTCTTAAAGACCAGTTAACAACCAGTGGTGGGAAGATGATGTACACAAGTTCTTTCATTAAAAATGTACTTATTAACACATTTGGTCTCCTTAATACAATCAAAAATTGTAGAAAATGTCAGAAAGTCTGTTTTTTATTCCATTTTAGCAGTTGAAACCACTGACATCAAGCAAATTGAACAGTTTTTCTATCTGTGTACGTTACGTAGAGGACCAAAGTTTCAAAATCAGAGAAGATTTTCTGACATTCATTCCTGTTTATGACTTCACTGGAGCCTATTAGAGACCTTGTCAACATTAGGACTTGACCTTAACATAATGAGAGGCCAAGGGTATGATGGCATTGCCATGATGAGTCTGTGGATTCATATGTCAGCAAAAGAACAGAAATATTGAATTCATTGATTTCTGAGTGTTGTACAGAACAAAAAAAATTTCACTGTGCGAAACCCGATGGGTAGAAAGGCACGACTCGGTAAATTTATTTAAAAACATTTTTGAGCCTATCTTTCTCTCCCTTTGCAAAATAGAAGAGGAATTCAGTGACTCAGCATCTGAGGCTCACACTCTAAGCAGTGCTATTAGTCAATTTGTTAATCTTTTTGTTTTGAGCCGGATGCTATCAACCACGCATAACTTATCTGAGCAGCTTCAAAGCAAAAATATAGATATCTTCCACAGGCCTTGACTAACGTTACGAGTGTGTTACACCTTCAGTCGAAGGAGAGGGCAAATGCGGACAACTCATTTAAAGCCTTGTTTGATCAAATAGTCATTTGCTGCTAAACTTGACACTAAGAAAGAGAATCCAAGAATTTGCCGCCTTCAAATAGCACTTAGCAACGTCCCTTACACCACAGAAGAAGAATTCTATCAACGAGCTGTTTATGTGCCATACCTGGACGATTTATGTGAATCACTGAAAGAACGCTTTGAATCTCACAAGGAAACAGTTGCATCCTTACAAAACATCCTTCCACAATTGTGTATCATAACAGATTTCGGTTCATTGGAGGCTGCTTTTAGTTTCTATGAAGAAGATTTGTCACATAAAGAGATTGTGTGAAGAGTGTATGTTATGGAAAGAAAAGTGGAGTCAGGAAAATACTTCAAATCTTCCAAAAACGGCTATAATTTCTCAAGAAACATGTGACAAGACTTTCTTCCCCAACATTTATACCCTTCTGGAATTACTCGTAGTTCTTCCTGTTTCTGTCGCAACCGTAGAGAGAACTTTCTCCAGCCTGAGAAGACTGAAGACTTGCCTAAGGAACAGCACATCTGAAAGTAGGTTTAATGGACTTGCTTTACTTTCTATCTACAGAGACAATATAGTTAGTGACACTGAAGTTCTTGATAATTTTGCAAGTGTACCAAGAAACCTAGACTTTGTTTTGTAATCATTTATATATATAAAAAGTGAGGTTCCTTTTTGCTAGTTTTTTTTTTATTCTTTTTATTGTCAGTTCGATAAACGATTAATAAAACAAATTTCGTTCCATTTTCATTGACATTGCATTTATTAAACCTTCTCTTAAGGCCTCTCCAAAATGATACTCAAAACAGTCTGAAAAAAATTGGGGACTTGGCAATTTATACATCCATGACAAAACAAAACAATATGTATAGCTAGAACCCCTCCAAACACGATAATCAAAATTGCGTATTTGACTCTTTTAGTTCGGATAAGTGTTTACAGATGAGATATTATTAAAATCTTGACCAATTTTTGAAATAATACTAACTGAGATCTTTTCATCATTTGGTTTGTTTAAAAATAGATATATTTTTTATGATTTAATGTGAACAATAAAGAAACGTGATCTCGGTAAAGTAAAAGGGGCATTCAGCACAAATTACCCTCTGAATGTGAGCAGCAAAACTGATACGAAGTATAATGGGGTGTCTACTTATAATTACTTAACCTAACCTTACATTAATCTGCCCCCTCCCCCCCCCAAATATAGTCCATATTCGCCACTGATTCTAACATCACATACTTATTGAATTTCTTCTGTGTTGCTATTGCTGGTTCTAAAAAGTAGGCATTTACCATATTTTTGCCTTATTAATAGTAAAATTGTGGCTGGAGGGGGGGGGGGGAGGACATAGAAAGTATTCTTTTGATGGAAGGGGGACGTGATTCGACAAACTGTGGGAACCACTAAGTTAATCTGTTAAAGTTGATGAAAGGTAGTATATTCACACAATTGAACAGCTCCCTGTGTTATGTAATGATTTATATGTTTATAATGTGATTTAACTACCAAATATGTTATGTAATTTGATGTCTAATGCTATTAGATTGGGAGATACAGAACAAATTCTGGTCTGGTCATATATATTTTGGTTCTTAGCAGTTTTTCAAAATTGTATACCTTGTTCCTCAGCATAAGACTTGGCTGATTTTCTTTGAGCTACCTCTTAACAGTCTTCAGAGGCATCATCTCTAATTATTTCAATGAAGCAGTTATTAAAAGCTCCCACCAAGCCTGGTGGTAGATCTGTAATGCTTGGGCCTGGCGTTTGGGAGAAAATGTGTTCAAATAACCATCTGTCCATCATAGTTTGAAAGAGTCGGAGTTATTAAGTAGAGCCCAATGATAAGAAAGTAAAAATACTGTTACGGTTAATATTACTACAGATATATTGAAGATGAGGAAATACACCCTTCTACTGTACCTTAAAATATTATTTAAATTGTGTGTGTAAATGTGCTGCTTACCAGAGTACTGGAAAAGTATAGCAGTAGCATCTGTAAAAGCTACAAGACAAATTGGATGGAAAGTTACGGGCCAGTTAGTTTGACTTAGGTGGAAAATAATTTAATGAAGAGCTTGATTTTCAAATCGCATAGAAATGTATGTGAAGGAAGAAACTTAATGACCTCAACAACAACAGGACTGGAAAGAAGAAAAAAAGTAACATGCTGGGTAGAGAAATTCTTAAAACGCAGAAAGCAGATATTGAATTTATGAAATCTGGTATCAAAAGAGATGGAATTTATAATGGTGTATTGGGACCGTTGCTATTGATTATTCTAATTAATTATCATATTGGTGAATTACAGTCAGAAGTTTGATTATTTTCAGATGACTTTATGATATACGATAGAAGTGGGCTGTGAACAGTAGCAGGGGTTTCTAGACGGTATATGCTATGGGTAAAATCCAAGTGCTTCTCCCATTTCAAAAGAGGTAAAATGTCAATTGATGATCAACCTCATTCTGGAAGGCCTTCAACAGCCCGAACCAACGAAAATGTCACAAAATTCGCAAAATCATCCTGAAAGATCAACAACATACAATTGAGGAAGTTGTGGAGCTGTCTGGAATGACTTGGAGCTCAGTTCAGCACATTTTAAGTGAGATTTAAGTATGAGAAGGGTAGCTTGGTATACTTGGACAGGCAAAAGTGGAGAGCGCTCTCACACCACACCCGGGAAACTGGAGACGGAAGAAGAAGAAGAAGAAGATGATGATGATGATGATGATGATGATGAAGAAGGGTAGCTGTCAAATTTGCACCTTGACTGCTGACTGCACAGCAAAATAAGATCGTTTGGAAGCATGATGTGCTTTGAAGAAAAAGCTCTGAAATGATCCAAACTTTTCTTTCAGGATCATCACAGGTGATGAATTGTATTGGTGTAATAATGACCCAGAAATAAAGCAAAAATCGAGCCAATGGCAGATTCCAAGCTCGCCTCGTGCCAAGAAAGCAAGACAAGTGAATCAAACATCAATACAATGTTGATTTGTTTCTTCGATGTGTGCAGATTTGTCCATTCAGAGTTTGTTCCACCAGACCTTGAAAATGTTTGAAAAATATTGCTCAACAATGTGTGATTGATTTGTCACAGTCGGATGACTGGTTCTTCCACCATGATAATGCTTCTTCTCCCACAGCCCTCTCTCTACACAGATTTTTGTCAAGAAACGCCATGGCCCCTGTGCTCCCATCCCCAGCCCTATTAACCAGACCTTGCCCCTCCCCCCTTTTCACCTTCTTTTTATTCCTTCAAATGAAAAGATACATGAAACAGGAAATATTTTTCCAGTGTAGATGAGGTGAAGCAAAATGGATGGATATATTGTCAGGCATCTCTGAAGAGGAGAATAAAAAATATTTTGAATAATGGTATAAAATATTGGACAAGTATATCAGTTTCAATGGAGAGGACAGGGGATTGATTGTATTTTCTCAAAATATATACACAAATTAAAAAAAATTGTTTGTTCTGGGTATTCCTATGTACAATACTGACATCATGTGGTAGGTCTGGAGTGTAAACTAAGTGGATAGGTCAAAAGGGGGGGGGGGATTTGGTAGAAAGCTAAACTCATTCATTTTATATCACTGTTAAGCTAGGGTACAGAATACACAACAGCATGTGGATTTTTATTTCCACCATTTAATTACCTCTGTATTTTAGATATGCTATATACTGACAGTGCTTTGAATGCGTGTGACCTGAAGCTGTAGTACTTAGGTCATAAAAACCCAGTAAATTTGAACTAACCTATATGCGATGGCGCATTACATGCCGAAAATATTAAGCACGCGCTACTTAGACTCAAATTGGCTTATGGGTGTCACACTGTCACACATGATTTTATACACCAGTGACGGTTCATATTGTTATGATGTTTTGGGAAAATAGCTCTTTTGATTCAGATTGTCAGCATGTCACCACGCAGCTTGTTAATAAAGTAATTATAATTTTGATCTGTAAAATGAATTTCAGTGCATCTTTAACTATAGTACTCACTGAAGTGTTATTTCAAATTCAAAGTGTAGTGTGAAATGGCGCTGTAAACTTTACGAGGCTTATCGGAAATGTTTTTCCAGCGCGTTTTCATAATCCAAAATTGCGTAAATGACCTGTGGAAATCTTTTAAGCAAAACAAAGAATCATTCCCCATTAATAAAGAAAGATAAAATAACATCAGCAATAGAAAACAATAAATGCAGCTCTTCTTAGGTTGTTGTTGTCTCTTTTTTTTTTTTTTACCTGCAGGTGTAGTTTGTTCTATTTGATCAATTAATAAACAATGATGAATGATGATGTACATTCTTACATCCTTACATCCTTTTTTGTGTGGTCTCTAGGTTCAAGCTGACGCAGATAAAGCTAGCTCAGAATCTGCACAACATTTGTCCCAGTTGCAAAGTCAGCTGGACAATGAAAGGTCTCTTCTCAAGTCACTTGAAGGAAAGCATACAGCAGTCTTGCTACAGTTGGAGGATATAACACAGAGAAAAATAGAGATTCAGGAGAAGAATGATCAACTGGAGAAAAGAATAACTTTGATGAAACAAGAAATTAAAGAGGTATGTATCCCTTGTATTTATAATAGAATCAAATGTTCATTAGTTGGAAATACCTGGAACTAAAAATTGTACAAATTTATTTTGTTTTTGGATTAATTCCTTTCTCCTTCCTACTCCTCCAGCTGGATAATTTTAGGAATAATGTATCATCAGATTTTTTTTTTAATTGTAGTCTAGCATAACTGTAAATAAAGATGCTAAATGAAGGACAATCAACTGTGGAGAATAGTAGTAACAGGGAGGAGCACTTTAATTAAAAAGATTACTATATGACACATCGGGGGAATTAAACATACATTTGTACAATAGGACATATACTATTCCATATGTTTAAAGTCTCATCAGAGTTTTTTTTATCACTGTGTCATTACAATCCCTCTGTCTTCAGCAGTGATAAATAATCCATTTACTTTCTCTATCCATATTTATATTCCATTTTAGTATTGTTTCGTTCTTTGTTTTGTAAGTACATTTGTGTATTTGGGAGAAAATGTGTAAGCTTGTAACATAATCATATTTCTATAATACTGAAGTAGAAGAGTCAGATATAATCTAAACAAGAATCTGATTGCTCAACAAAAGTAAAGAACCAGAAAACATAAAAGTCAGTTAAATGCTAAATAATGGAAGAAAAAAAAATGTGTTTGGGTAAATGTTTTGGAAATTGACATTGAGTTCGCCATTCAGTTCATAGTGTCTCTGTAACTTTTCCAGAATACTCACAACGCCTGAAGAGATAACAGTAATCTATTGTCAAGATGTTGTTTAAGAATATTAATTTTACATAAAACTGAAATTTTATGATTTTTAACAAATAATTTAAAATCTCATCATATTACTTTGAGTTACATAAATAGTTTGTAATAACAGAAAATGTGTGCAAATATGGTAGACACCCCTGGCACACCCAATTAGGCCTTCAAATGAAATATCCAATTTTAAAAATCTTAATAACTACTGCAGTCACCCATATAAATATTTTTTGTCACAGTCATATAATACACTCTGACATTTTGATCGAATAATCTTTTTTAAACTTAAGTAAATGAGATTGTACATTGCTTACATATTAAATTAATAAATAAAAAGGAATAATGGATTGAGGTTGAAAGGTTACTGTTATATTACAGATATGTGTGTACATATGTGCATGCCCTGCTAATGATTCCATCTGTGTGAATTTAAGTTTCTTTGAGGATAACAGTTTCATTTTAATGATTGTGTGTTCTATTCTGAACCAAAATTTTGTTTGTAGGTGCTTCGTAAGGCTGAGACTGAATCTGAAACAAGGCGGAAAACAGAAGCTCTGCTTCAGGATCTTAAGCGGAAATTGGAGGATGAACAGAACAAGAGAACAAGAGAGATGAACAATAACCAACAAACAAATGACAAAATTAATATCTTGGAAAAACAGGTAATAATTATAGATATACCTCTTTTATGGTTAAGAGGGGGAGAGACAGAGAGAGAGAGAGAATGCTGTAGTTACCAGATTCTAAAGTTCTGTCCAAATACAAAATTAGGTGTTATAGCTTATGTGAATACAACATACAAAATTTAGTTTCTTTCAAAATGTGCAACACAACCAAATAATAGACAAATATTTTTATAGACTGAGGAATTGCTATTTTGTGGACAAAGAAACTGAAGCGGGTATTAAATTAAATTTACTGTATATGAAGAAAAAAAGGTTTTATTCAGGATAAATTGCGTAGTTACTGTTTCACACTGTATTTCGTAGTTACTAATCTGATTCTGAAGTGAAGTGCTTGAGTATTTCTCATATGCCTACATTGACTGTTCTTTGGTTTTTATTTGGAGGAACAAATCCCATCTCAACACAGTGTACATGTGAAAAGGAGTGTAGATTAATTTACTAAAAGTTCATAGAAATATTTACACTGTTTACTGTTGAAGATTAATGTTAATAAGTTAGAAAATTTGAAATGCATAAACCAAGCAGGTTAACACACACTATGTATGTTTAACTCATATTTCGATGACTGTTGTTGCAATTTGAATCTATCATTTCAGTCTGTTTTCCTAAAATAATTCCAACTGGTCTTGAATGGATAATAGTCTGAACCTTTAGATTAGCAATCAGGAACTGAAATTTTATTCTTCTTTTAGCCAACACATACCTTAGGAATTTCTGCCATTCAGTGCTGCTTTGATCAGAAAAATACACCACCATACACCAGTGAAGTACTAAAAAATACAATCTTTACATGTAGAGAATAACTGGCCAAATACAAAATGATTAATTTTTTATTTGGGTGGTTTTCCTTAACATGAACTACTTTAGTGGGGAATCTTCTGTTTCAGTTGACAGACATGCAGGAGAATAATACTCGCCTTAAAAAGCATGTAGCAGAACTGACTATTGCAAAATCAACAGCAGAACAGGTTCAAAGCGAATTGCAAAGCAAGCTTACTTCTTTGCAAGTACAGAGAGAGACTTTACAGCAAGAAGTGGCTAGTCTAGAGGGACAGCTTTCACAAGAAAGGAGTTCTCGTTCACAGGCATCAGATTTGCAGCAGGAATTAGAAGGTAGTGTTTGAAGCTAATGCTGTAAAAATGTTTTTAACTTATTCCTTTCTTGTTTAAACTAGCTATTAGTTGATTGTTACTGTTCTTTCTGTATTCTTTCTTTATATTATTCGACATTGATGTAGAAAGTTATGTCTTTGTAGGATTTTAATTTATATCGCCATGAATCAAATTAGTTTAAGATTCCATGCTAATGGTTTGTGCTGAGTAGTCTTATCCTTTAACTAAAGCATCATGTCAACATGAATTTATCTTCAACATTAAATCTTTCTTCTACTATTTTTTACCTCCTCTTCTTTGATGCACTTAAACTATCAATAAATAAGCTTCTGACAATGTGCTGCATGTTATCATTAAAAAAATGCTAAACGTTTTCCTTTTACTTAATTCAGTATTTATATATTTGTGTCCTCTATATTTCCTGGATTTTTTCAACCCTATTTTCAAAGATTTCATTATCTTCCATTACCTGCTGCTTACATTCAGTTACATTTCTACGCATATTTAATGTGACATGATTCTTTTTGATGGGGGTTGTAGTCTTGTGTTAATAATAATGAAACACTTTCTGTAAGCACCTCCAGAAATGTGAGATGTAATGAATAATCTCTCTCATAAAAGTCATTTTATGTACTCCTTTGTTTCTATCATTTGCATACTTCCTCAAATGTATTTACCATAAACAGGAACAAGTGAAATTAAAACATGAAAGTTTTAATTAAAAAAAAATGAAATTGTTTACCATAAAACTGTAAGATAATAAACATGCTACAAACCTTCACATGATAGCATAATTCAGGTGCATAAAACCACTATGGAAGCAATATAAATGTAGCTGCCTTGAAAATTGTACAAAGGAAATTTGGATCCTATTATTTTTTGTAGTAAATGTACAAAACTTGTTTAAATTTATTGAAAAAAGAAGTTTCTGTGTTGTGATTAATGTTTGTCAGAGCAACAAGTCAATTAATGAGGTTATAAGTTAAAATGGCGTCACTTCAGTTGAAGATGTTTTTTTTGTCTGTGCCAAGCTAAAGGGAACGTTGCAGCAGATGAAGCCACAATACAAGAAAACTGTCAGTTCTTTTAGATAAGTCATGGTGCAGCACACCATGCTGCTGTTTGGTGCCATTCAAAGAGTTATGTTTGATGCTTGTGAAAAGCTTTTGTGGTGCTTTGAATGAGAAGGTGATGGCTTTCTTGCAAGAATCCATACTGAGAATGAAACATGGGTTCACTTTCACCAAGCAGAAATGAAGAGTGTGAGCAAAAAATGGCACCATTTCTCATATCCAAAACTGAATCATAATCAAGGATGTTTTTACTGATATTGTTTTGTATCAATACAAACATAGTTACCATAGTTACCAGTGCATCATATCCAACTTTTTTAAATAATAATAAAGCAACGTGAATTGTTGTTTACAGTGTCTTGTTGCATCATGTGTGACAGTCACAGACCTGCATTTTTTGTTTATTCCTCATCTGGCATAATTGTGAGACCTTTTTCCAAGTGGTTTACACATGTTTGAACCACTCAAAGGAATAGTGAGAGGAAAGTAGTCCTTTTTGATTAAAAGAGTCACCATATGGTCCTAGAGAAAAACGCAAAAATATTCTAAAGCAATTCATGCTCGTTACAAGTGCTGAACGATTTATATTGAGTGTGGGAGAGATTATGTTGCATATTGATACAACCTTGTACCTCTTGTGTACAGTAAATAATACGACATTTTCAGTCACAATTTTTGTGAATAATGCCTACATTCTAAAAAGTGTAGTGTCCAAAACAGAGTTTTATTTCCTGCTCTTGCACCAAGTAATGTAGCATCACAATACGTATCTCTGATTCTAAATCAGGTAATAAACTTTGAAACAGTGAAAACCCCATAAAAAATCTGTTTGTCAATTTTCATGTGATGTGGGACCAATAAAACTAACCGATGGACACTACCACCTTGCAAATTGATATAACAGTGTAGATGACTGGTTCACTGTTGGAGGGACTGACTTGATTAATTGAATAATAATCTGTGGAAAAAGCATTTGCTCTTCAAGAAAGTATTGGTGGATACAATAAATGAATAAAATTAGAAACACGCTATGCTTGAACTACTAAGCATTTTTTTAGGTCATTTGAGTTTTAGAAATAATATGGGTACAAATATGGTGGTATATTTTGGGGAAAACTGCCTGTCACTGTTTATTCTGAGGGACAGGGAGTCCAGTGTATGAATCAAGAAAATTAAATATTTCCAGTTTTTTTTTATGGTCATTTTATATAAGGACAAACTGTAAGCAAAGGCAATTAAGGGGTTATGAAAGATTAAAAGAAATCATTAAAAAAAAAAAGTTTCTGAACAGCTTTACATAATGAAATATGTAAACCGAGTGTGGTGGTGTAACGGTTAGCGTTCTGGCCTCGGGAGGACGGCGGTTCGAATCCCTGTCCGGGCATCCAGATTTGGGTTTTCCATGGTTTCCTAAATCACTCCAGGCAAATGCCGGGATGCTTCCTTCAAAAGGCCATGTCCCAATCCCTTCCCATTCCTTGCCCCCAATCCTTTCCCGTCTCTAAAGACGCTGTTAAGAGACTTTAAGCAGTTAAAAAAAAAAAAAAAAAAAATACGTTACTGAAATATTACTAATGGCTAGGAAACAAAAGAAAAATCTACATACATTACAGTGTAGTATCCAAGTCAATCATCAGTGTACGATCAAACTGTGATTCATTGCTTTACTGCAGAGCAAAATTTTTGCTAATTCAAATGGTTTTCTTTGAATGAACTAAGTGTTTATAAAATAGAAACAAAGAAATTGCAGCTAAACAAAATAGTTATATTTGTGTGCGAGTCCAGCCCAATGGTGTTGTAAAAGCAGTTTTTCAACAGCTTGCTCTTGGTAGGGTGTGGTGTGTGCTTACCCCTCCTTGTCAATAGGCCCTTTCTACATTCAAATATTATTACTTGTTTTCATATTCGTCTGTACCTCCTGCCTTCATCATTGATAAGTGACTTGGTAAGTGACACGTATCCTTCCTTACCTTTATTACACAACAGCACTTGCATTGTCACTACTATCCAGTTTAAAGCTACATATTTCAATCTATGTATCTTCACAAGTTGAAATTTCTCTATGCTGATTAAATTAATGCTTATTTTAAAAAAATTGCAAATATTTTTAATTACCATTAACTCTAAAATTATATCTTACAAGGCCTCACAAGGCAATGGATGATCAGACTAAGAAGTTTGCATTTTATTTTAGTGTAATCTTGTATCCAGTGACTGCACTTACAAAATTTTGATCCGATCAACATAAAAGATTTAAAAAAATATGTTTAAATTATACCTACTACTAACAAATCTGTTAT
Source organism: Vandiemenella viatica (assembly GCA_031002005.1). Classification (NCBI taxonomy): domain Eukaryota; kingdom Metazoa; phylum Arthropoda; class Insecta; order Orthoptera; family Morabidae; genus Vandiemenella; species Vandiemenella viatica. The sequence continues at coordinate 181,476,911 of JARYHS010009186.1, forward strand.
TGCATACTAATTTTTTGACATGACTTTTTTTTTGTTCCATCAGGTCGACTGCAATCAATGCATGGTGAACTGGAACGAGCTCAACTGCGAGAAAATAAACTCACAGATGATAATCGGCAGCTGGGAGAAAGAGTCTCAACTTTGGAGAAGGAATGTGCATCCTTAGAATTAGAGTTAAAAGCAGCTCAAAACAGATATCAGCAGGAAGTCAGGGCTCATGAAGAAACAGAAAGAAGTCGTCTTATGAGCAAAGAGGAAGCTAATATTGAAGTAGTAAAAGGTGAGTGGAGCTCTAGTCATAGAAATATTAACAGTACCAAGCCAAGTAAATCAGAGGAATACAAATTAAGCTCTACTTCCATGGAGCATGCCGTCAGTTTTAATATGGAAATATTTGAGAATGTAAACCTCTCACTTATCAAAATTTGGAGCAATATAGCAGCCTGCATAAGCAAAAATGAAATTTAAAAAATATATGGACAACACCTAAATTGTGCATTCAAGAATGAAGTACAGGATGAGGAATACACTCGCAATTAACTTCACCAGGGTTGGTTTTTCATGTTAGGCCCAGTTGGGGTGATACCCTGAAAAGTTATTTGGTTGTCCTACCTAAAATACTAATAATACCTTATAATTGGATCTCGTATTTTTAGGTTCTATAAATCGTATTTTAGGTGCCTAAAATAGGCTCTTTCCAGTGAAAAATAGGTTCTAAAATGTCAAAATTGTGTTTATGAAATATCATCCATAAAAATTAATTAATTTCTAAAGTAATATCGGGACACGTAATTTGGCAAAACATTTTTCAGTTTCACTGATTTTAGCTGGATGGGATTACCTAAAATTATTAAAACTTTTAATCATTTGTCACGTATTCCCTACTGATGGAGAAATAAATTTTGAATTCACAGCTGCTGGATATTTATTTACAGATACAAAAATTTGTATGTTTATATGTAAAAAAATTACTATATATTAATATTGTTATTATATTGTATTGTGTTTAACTATCTGTTTATAAATAGTACAATAAATTCACAATGCAGATAGCTGTGTCAACATCTACACAAGTACATCTACAAGTACACAATTTACAGATTGTTAAACTATTGACCAAACACAATTGGGCATTTTTTTTAACAACAAAATCACACCATCTATATATTTAAAACCCACTGTGTGCGATTTAGATTGTTTAACAATCTTCTATTGTCTGTGCGATTTTTAAAATTTTAAATGGAAAAGAAAGGGAAAATACACTCAACACTCACCAAAGTTGAAGGGAGAAGGGCAGTTGCAACACAAAAAAAAAACACACAACAAAGAAAAAACAATATTTCGACACTAGTCTTAATCATGTGAGGTGAGGCATATGGCAGGGGGAAAGATGTGATCACATCCCAGCCCGCCACATAAATTTTACGTTAATTTGTTAAAACTGCACAGTTCTTTTAATGGTGTCAAATTAAAAGGTTCAAAAAGAGGGCAGTATAACTTGGATGTTAAATCACTTGACTGTAGCACGAATGATCGAGATTTGATCCCCAATGAAGCCAAAGCTGAACATCCATAATGGCTCCCTAGGCCCACTCAGCCTTGTATGCAATGAGTACCGTGGTGGAAACTCGGCTGTAACTTGGTGCTGACCCTGTCGCATCCTTGCGGTGCCAATGGCTGTGATAGTAATGCGGAGCTCTATTATTTATTTACCAGTTCTAACTATATTATTTTCTCACTATTAGTCACACCCCACAATGCCTGCTTTGAATCAAATGGTCTGCAATTAATTCATTTCATTCAAATGGTGAGGTTTACTAAAAATGTATGTCAGCCTAGCCATGTGCTTCGTTCTCTTCATGCTGGATTTATGTGTTTATCCAAAAATTGTGTGTTTTTTTATACAAAGCTCTCTTGCCTTCAACTTTCCTTATCATTTTCAGATTAATTGATGTTGTGTCAAATTTTCTGAAGTGAATACCATTTTCTTTTGTTGCTTCACTCGTGCTGACCTGGGTTTGCTTAATGAAGCCTTTGACAATTGGGTTTCTTTTAGTAGCAAGACCTGGCCTCGCATTCGGGAGGACGGCGGTTCGTATCCCCATCCGGGCATCCAGATCTGGGTTTTCCATAGTTTCCCAAATCACTCCAGGCAAATGCCGGGATGCTTCCTTCAAAAGGCCATGGCCGAATTCCTTCCCATTCCTTGCCTCCCCATCCTTTCCCGTCTCTAAAGACCTCGCTGTTAGAGAGACGTTAAGCAGATAAAAAAAAAATAGTAGCAAGGCAAAAAAACATTTAAATTTCACTACTTGTTAATCTTTGATGTAGTGATTTCATTATCAGTTTCCATGTATTCTAATGTGCTACATTTCAGAAAATTGAAGAAATAAATGATAACCAAAATATTAACAGAATCCAAAGGGCTAAATGTTTATCTGTATTGCAGCATGATAGTTGGTGACTATTTTGTAAAGAAATGTCCACCTGAGTTAAAATCTGATCGTGCTCCATTCCCTGGTCAAACAGAGTCAAAAGATATACAGTAAATATTAATGATGCAACTAAGGAAAATGGAAGCGGCTTCTAGGCGATATAAATAAGAAAAGAAAGGGAAATTAACCCACCACATACCAAAGTGTACGGATGTGATGAGAGAACACTAATGCTGACAAACAACTACACAATATTTCGGCGTCTGCCTTGCTCACAAATAGAAAAACGGGCCATTAGGCTCGGAACGTGTGTGCACAACGAACGTTACCTAATGACTCACAAATAGAAAAATGGGCCATTAGGCTAGGAACGTGTGTGCACAACGAACGTTACCTAATGACTCACAAATAGAAAAACGGGCCATTAGGCTCGGAACGTGTGTGCACAACGAACGTTACCTAATGACAGTAAATATTAAGCTAGACCATAATCTTTCAAATTGTGAGAATATCAACCAAATTGGTGTAGTAGTTTTTGTATGGCGCTTTCCTCAAACCCTCAGAAAGAAGTAACCCACGATTTTATAATAGTATGTAGCTTTCCATCTTGTCCCTTCATAGTAGTGTTTCACGGTTCTATTCCAAATCTAGACTCTAATGACCCATGTTCTGAATGGATTTAAAGTGCCACAATCTTGGTCATAGTGCCAAACCTCAGGGCTTGATGTACCAGCAGTACTGACTGTTTTTCAGACAGTTTAGCATAGTTACTGAGTCAATGCTGACTGATCAATAATAATAAAAAAAACACTGTGCACTATGCATTTCATATAAATAAATTGACAGTTGACATACAGTAAATATCTTACACACTTCAGTGACATCTTTCCTTTGAAGAATAGCCAAAAAAAGTGCAATCATAACTAGGTCAGAAACAATTATTAATGGATAGGACTGAATTGAAGAGTATACCAAAGTTTTTATGTTAAATAAAAAATAAGAGAGAAAATAGATTGAAAACATAGCAAAATAAAAAGACTGTATTGCAATTTCTGGTATATGGAAGGGGTCTACTTGTAGAAAGGGATGTTATTGGAAAAATTATCATACACAAAATTTTACAGAAACTAAATGTTCCTTATTCTACAAAGTATCTTCCTACATTTATCTTAACAACGTAGACTAAACTGTTGTCAGGGCTAACGACTGTATATTATCCTCATACTTGTAGTTCCTTAACCACAGCACATTATTTTACATCCTTCTAATTTATCCCTTGTTATGCCTAAGTTTCTGACTTTCACATGTTCTTTTCACTTTTCCTGGCATGAAAGTATGTGATTGGGAATGATGTGTACGATATTAGTAAGCCAAACGGTTGGGATTGTGAGGGTGATGTAGGAGATTTTGATTGTATGTTTATGAAAATTTAAGTTTCTTGATGGAGTCTTAGCATAGGTCGAGGAAAGGGGATGTATGGTGTCTAGGATGAGTTAAAAGGCCAGTTCCAATCTACAGCTCTGGGAAGGTAATGGTGTCTGGAGAAACTTTGACAGCTCTAACTGTGAAACAGGTGTTGAGGTAGTTGGAGTCATGTGAACCGACCTGAACGGCTGCCGATGGTTTGGTTTAACAATATAAACTTTTTGCCTGTGGCCGTTCATCCCAATTGACAGTTTTCATGTGGTGAGATCGATGTAAGAAGTAGCGGAGAGAAAGCAGGGAAGCTGGTAAATGAGGTGAGTGGTAGAGCAAGTGGCGTGTCCATTATTAGGAAAAGAATCCTCTGTGATAGGTCTGAAATTGTTGTTGTTTGTTGGATGCATACTGCATGTTTTGAAGTGATGTGTATGGTATGGGGAAGATCAAAGGCTAAGTCAGTAGGTAAGTACTTGTGGACCAATATGTTTTTCAGGTTGCCAGATCTATGGGCAGAGGATTAGATTTTGGAAGGAGGATGCATATTTCTGGGAGGGAACATAGAATGTTATTCCCTAGGCAAAGGATCTAGTTAATGGATTCCAGGCTAGGAGAGAACTGTATGATAAATATTGGCTGGGATTAATTTTTGGAGGTGCAGAATGGGAGTTTAGGTGGTAGCGTTAAAGATTTACTTTTGTAAGAAAAAGGGGGGAAAATGGGAGGTAGCAAGAGAAAACGGATACATTTTCCATGGATTTCAAGGGTTTACAGAAGGGGACCATATTGGGTGGAAGGGATGGCAACTGCTGAAGTAATGGTACTGTTGTAAATTTGTTGATTTAATGTGCACAGAGGTGTGGAGGGCACCTTATCATATGAAGATATCCACTTCAAGAACATGACCCAGGTGTAGGTATATGACTGTGTGAAGTTGATGGAATGGATATTGTCAAGGGATTTTAGGAATCTTGGATGTGGTCTTTCCAGTTGTTTCAGATCATAAATATATCATCTATATATTTGAGCCACACAAGGATGCTGGGAGGATATTTCTTCAGAAATTGTTCCTGTAGACAAGCCAGAAAGGTTGGCATAAGTTAAGATCATTCAGGTATCCATGGCTGTGCTGGAAATCTGGTGGTAAACATGGGAATTAAAGGAGTAGTAGATTTACCTTAACAATATTCATTTGATCAACTTTACACGATTAAATTTGCACATCTGTGTCTCCTTTATTGATCAGGATATCTCACTACAACAAGATGCCCTCCACAGCCCTTTGCATACCAAGCTAATCAATTTAATACTGTACCCACACTTTGACAATTGCCATCACTTCCACGCCAAAAATCCCCTTCCATACAGCCTTGCAGTCTGTGGGAGATGCATTTGGTCTGATCTGAATCACCATTCAAGTATCCCCAAAAAACTATCACACGCTTTCATACTTTTTTTTCAGAAGTAAATCTACCATTTAAAACTCTCATTCAGCACTTCCTAAAGTTAAGAGTAATCTAATATTCTTCTCCCAGTTCTCTCCTGGCCTGGAATCCATTAGCCAGATCCTTCACTATGAGTGCGACTTTCTAGCTTCCTTTCCTGAAATGTGCATCCTCCTTCCATAAACTCTACCCACTGTCCCATACACATGCTTCAGCAGACCTCTCAATCTGAAAAACATCTTAGTCCACAAGTTCTAGGTATCCACCTGGATCTTCCCCATACAATAGACCTTGCTGCAAAAACATGCATGCCGCAGCATGCATCAGCCACTAACTATTCCAATCCTATCACAGCAGAATCTTCCTGTTATTGGATATGCCACTCCAGGGGGGGGGGGGCTAGGGGGCTCAAGCCCCCCCCAAAAAGTATCTACGTCCACTCCCGACACTGTAATTTTGGAGACTTTTTTTTTTTTTTTTAGCTCTACTGATTTGAGGCCCGAGAAGGCTATAAAGACTACCCTTAGGCCGGCTCAAGACCCCCCCCCCCCCAAAACCAAAATCCTCTGAACCAAATTTCATTCAAGCCAAGCCCCCCCCCCCCCAAACCAAAATCCTGGATCCGCCCCTGTGCCACTCACTAAACTCTTACCTCATTTACCAACTTTCCTGCCTTCACTGCACTGCTTCATACCTTCTTCTCACCACTAAAACACTGTCCATCAGGATGAATGGCCACAGGCTGGCAAAATGTTTATATTGGCAACCCAAACCATCCAGTGGCAGTTCATACCTTTTTGCAAGTCTCCCACAGTTTCAATGCTTGTTTTACAGTTAGAGCTGACACAGTTACTCCAGGCTCCACAACCTTTCTGAAACACTGTACATAGGAACTGGCATACTAATACAGCCTATACACTAGACATCACCCTGGCCTCGACCTACACTAAGACCACATCAGTAAGCCTGTCACTTACATTTTCACAAATATACCATCAATATATATAATAAATTCTTTTAACTGATTGAAAATTTATTTTTAAAAATTTGTTTAATTTGTTTAAGTGATCATCACAGTACTTTGCCATAATTATCATTGTTCAACATTCTTCCTCCACCATCATGCATTCCCCATTTTTCCTTCTAGGGTCATCTTGGATGTGTACATACCTTTCCCTTTGCCATATGTCTTGCCTTTACCATAAGTAAGGTTATTCAACAAAATATATTTAAGTGTATTTGAATTTTTTTATGTTTGCTCTAGCCCTCCTGGCTTCATCTGTGATAAGAGACTGGTTATTTCATGTAACTTTCCTTATTTTCTTTCCATACTGGCAGTTTCTTTGTCACTATCCAGTAATCTTAATAGCCTTCACTTAATAGTGGCTAAGAGTAACCATCATTAATTCCAGAGTTTGCCACATTCTTAAAGAAAGTATGCCAACCAAACAGTAAACTGAAATGATCTCTTAGAATTTATTGTTGAATAGAATGGATTGTTGAACAGTTTTGAGTCTTTGAGCAGGTCTGAATGCTTGACTAAGTTGAATATGGCCAATGTCTTTGTTCTAAAATCTGCTACAGTACGAAGCATTTACTCCATAAAATAATTAATAGTAGTGAATAATATTATTGTCCAGGAGTGTTAGGCTTCCTTTATCTTATTTTCCAGACTAATATCTTGTAATGACAATTCTATCTGCTCCATTAGTCTCTGATATTTGCAATACATTTATATATTTCAGTAGTATATGATGTTAGTAGTTACATATCTAATCTCATGTTTTGATCTTTTCTTAAAATGCATCAGGCAAAATGGACTGTATCTTTAAAGGTATGGATTTTATGTGTGTTGTAATTTCATTATAATATGTATTGTTTATGTGTATAAAAATAATAATTAAGGATGGACAAAATAAACCTATCACTTACCACAGAAGAAGGCAGGAGGGCCACAATTAACACAAAAATATGAACACAGTTTACAATACTTCATTACAAAACTTTAATCCTGAATGGAGAAGGTCATATGGTGAGAGTATTAGTAGAGTAGCCACGAAGACTCACCACATTATTCATGATGTGGTGAGTCTCGGTGTGTACTTATTGAATTCCTTTGTTATATGTACTCCTCTAGTTTGATTATGTTTTATATTGAGCTATTGTAAAATGTGCCTATGTTTTTGTCTTTGTCATGCTCCTCCTGCCTTCTTCTGTGGTAAGCGACAGGTTTACTTTCCCTATCCTTCCTTATTTTCACTGCATAACAGCAATTTCATGTTCAGTATGCATACAGTGATACCAAGGAAAGGCAGTGTAAATAACAAAGGATAGGGAAAATAAACTCAACACTCGCCAACGTTGAAGGTAGTAGGGCTGCGATGAACACATAACACACGAGGCAAATACAGTTGTATAATACAGTAGAACATCAATAATCTTAACATCGATCATTCAAAACATTGATTATCCAAACACATTATTTATTTACTAAAAAATGTTCACTATTTTACAGAAACATTATGTAAGACCCAAGGCGGATACCGGGGCTGTAGTATAGCCTTAGTGCCTCAACTAACTCTTGATGTTGACTAAAAGTTCTGTAGAAAATTTACAAAATAATTTGGTTTGACCATGTAGCCGGGTAACTCAACCTAAATGCTTGAGGTCGCCACAATATTTGTTACACCACAAATAGAGAAAAGGTTGCTAGATAACTACGGAATGATAAAAGTTCACTTTCCGAAAATTCCAAGTTTTATTTTATGAAAATCACAAGTTCAAAATTTCAAATATGCACTTGATAGTTGAATTGGCAAATCGAACACTCTTTTCCAAAAGTTGCTGGTTGTGGAGAGAAATTTGAACCGACTGACCCCTTTGTAAATTTAAAAGTTCATATTAAAAATTAAAGTTGATATATAACAAGACACCATTCAACATGGTCGAACTATCCAGCATGGCGAGTTACAACCAACCGACGCAAACAAGAAAGACTAAGCGAGGCGAACGACGGACAGGAACAGACGACATACTGGAACAAACGACATACTGGAACAGACAAACCATAATAGTGGTGGGGTCCTTTTATAGGAACCATTAGAATCCGTGACGTAAGCAACTGTATCACATCTTTTTGCTTCCGCGAGATCAAAAGTGTGTATAATTTATTTGACGATCCAGACTATTAAAAATGTTTAAACTTTGACAGTATCTAGACTTATCTACTAGAAGTTCAACGGCAGTCTCGTGAGAAATTTAGAGTGATTAATTTTAAAGTTTTAGCTGTTTAAAACTCCGCGTAGTAACACATTCTAATTTGCGGAAAATCCCTAAGTGTTCTGGAATATTACGCGTGTCAACAACAATCCGCGCCAATCTATTTTTCAAAAACTTAATTTTATGGAAACTAATATATGTACGAAATCGTCTTAATTATGGCTATCTACTGGTGTAATTTTTAAATTAATATCTCTTTTAATAAAAAAGCTTATTTTTCTTAATTAAAATCACTAATTAATATTTACCAAATTACTTAATTTTATTACCAAAATATCGGGGACAGTGCTGACTACAGCTGGTGATAAAAGTTCGGTTGTAGCTTTACGCGATTTAAAGATATTGCAAGTCTTAGTTTTTTACTTTTATGATCGCGTGTTTCAAAACTTGAACAAACGGGAATATCTCTTAAGCTAAACGTTTTTCGATATGATAAATACACTTAAAATGATTTTTATGGTGGATTGTTACTGTGAGCAAGATTACAGGGAAATTACTTAAAGTTAATAACTATTCTTCTCAAAATTTCTAAGATCCCGCCTAAGCAAAACTAGAATTTGCCAAAATTCTAAGGTGCTTACAATTACCTTCATTTCTATATACAGTATAGTACAACCTTGCACTTGCTATGTTCAGGAATTCCTCTGCCGGTAACAAAGAAACAGATGTAACGACTTAAATCCCAATTCATGGCATTTGCTATAGTATTGTCAACATAGTATGCTGGTTTTAACGTTAAATGTTTGTTATAACCTTGATAAACATCATTACAACCGTAATTATAACAGTCTTGCAGTGTGCCATTAGTTTTGAGTTTCTTAGAAATCTGTAACCAGTTGTATTTTATTTGTCCTATGCCTTTGTTAATGATTTGAAAGTTTGCAACATGAATATTTTAAAAAATGCAAGCATCTTTAGGAAATGGTAACAATCTGCCAATAGATATGAAACAGTTCCATTTTGCTGGATGAGTGATTTTTACCGTTCTTTTGCCAGGTGTATGTAAAAGTTAAAAGTAGCTAATGTAATGATAAAGAAAAAATAATTTTTAATATATTATTCTATCAGACTCTCAAAACTATACTGTAGTATATTTTGTATCTGAACAGATCGAAAGTCGGAACCAATCAAAAATCGGAATCACTCTTGGTCCCAAATAGTTTGGATTATTGATGCTCCATTGTATTTTAGTTCAATGGCTTTTTCATTTTGTAAGGTAGATGTGGCCTACTGATATTCGTGTGGCTGTGTTGGCTATGGTTGCCTGTGTGAGTTAAGTCAGATGTTTGTTTTACTGATTAAGTGCGTATCCTGAAATACCATGTAGAGTTTTGTGTTGTGGAGTGTTTTTTGTTGCTGCTGATCTCTTTTTGGTGAATGATTTGTTTATTTTATCTTTCCTTATATATACATTTAAAGTAAAATATTGGGATGTGGCAATAACCACCATTGTTGCAGGTGTTTAATTTATCCACGAATTTATAGTTCCATTGTTTCTATATATATAAAAATAAAGAAAGATAGGGAAATATGACCCACCAATTACCACAGATTAAGGCGGCTGGGAACGATGAACCCAAAAAAACAAACATAAGAAAAGTGCAATATTTCGGCATACAGCCTTAATCATGCAGAAGTGAGACACCAGGCAGGGTCAGGTGTGTACACAGAGATGGCCATCATTCAACAGAGGGCCGTCTCTGTGTACAAGGTTCATTCAAAAAGTATTGAATTTTTTAATTTTGCCAGATTCGTACAGTCAATTTTCTTTTCTTCTATTTTTTTTTCTTAGTTTGGTACACTCTTCCTGCACGTATATTCACAGTTTCAACTTTATAGCATTCTTTGCTTTGTTTGTGAGAGGCATAATTGTTAGAAGTGTTTTGTGTGTTCGGCGATTTTCTGCTGTCGATAAAATGGATCAAAGATTTTGCATCAAATTTTGTGTAAAAAATGGAATTAAGTGTTCCAAAAACAGTGGCTTATGGTGAATCTACCTTGAACAAAAAAAAAAAAAAAAAAAAAATAAAAAAAAAAATAAAAAAAAAAAATAAAAAAAAATAAAAAAAATGTTTATTAGTGGTACAAGCTCATCCAAGATGGTTGAGATGTCTATGAGGAGCTTCGTTCTGGATGCCCTGGCATGTCAACAACTGATGAAAATGTTGAAGAAGTGAAGAAAATTGTGTTGCAGAATCATCGAATCATCATCACGGTCAATAAGGACTATTATCTTGAAGTTATGTGCCATTTGCGAGAAGCAATACGAAAAACATCTGGATTTGGGGGAAAAGAAATCATGGCTATTGCACCACGACAATGCACCTGCTCACACATTGTTGCTTGTGATTGATTTTTTGGCCAAAAACAACACCAAAATCATGCCTCAGCCACCATATTCACTGGATTTGGCCCCCTGCAACTTTTTCCTGTTCCAAAAACTGAAGAGACCAATCAAAGGACGAAGATTTGCAACGATTGAGGAGGAAAAGACTACATAGCTGAAAGAGCTCAAGGGTATACCAAAAAGTGTTTATCAAAAGTGCTTCGAGGATTGGAAAAAACATTGGCACAAGTGTATTATATCTGAGGGGGATTACTTTGAAGGGGACAACATAAATATTGATGATTAAATAAATATTATTGATAATAATAAAAATTTACCTTACCTTTTGAACAAACTGTGTACACTCTTGATCCCACCTGGTGTCTCACTTCTGCACGTTAGGCAGTATGCCGAAATATTGTGCTTTTCTTGTGTTTGTTTTTGTGTTCGTCATTCCCAGCCGCTTCATCTATGGTAAGTGTTGGGTCAAATTTCTCTATCCTTCTTTATTTTTATTGCCTTAAAGCATTTTCCTGCTCATTGTTATTCTACATGTCTATACTATTATATATGTAGTAACAATGAAATCAAGAAGTTAAGTAGCGGAAAGGAATCAAATTAGGATAGGGAAAAGACTTATAGATCATGGATGTGGGGCGCAAACACACAGAAAAGACAAAAACAAATAATAAAGTAATTTTCGGGATAAATCCTTTGTCAGCGGGAGAACATTATGAGAGGTGGGCCAGCTGGAGACTGCCTCAGACCAGCGGTCTTTCTGTGAGGCAGTCTCCAGCTACGCCCACCTCTCATAATGTTCTCCCGTTGACGAAGGGTTTATCTAAAAAATTACTTTATTATTTGTGTTTGTCTTTTCTGTGTGTTTGTATCCTAATTTGATTCCTATTATATATATATACATGGAAAAGAAAGGGAAAATACACCCAACACTCACCAAAGCTGACGGGAGGAGGGCAGCAGCAACACAGCACAACACACAAACAAATAAAAAACAATATTTCGGGTGAAGAATCCCTTTTTTCAAGTTAACAGATAGGTGGCTGGTCTTGCGCAAGACTTGCGTAGGACGCAGCCACTCATAGAACTCTGTCCTACCTTGCGCAAGACCAGCCACCTATCTGTTAACTTGAAAAAGGGGATTTTCACCCGAAATATTGTTTTTTATTTGTTTGTGTGTTGTGCTGTGTTGCTGCTGCCCTCCTCCCGTCAGCTTTGGTGAGTGTTGGGTGTATTTTCCCTTTCTTTTCCATGTAAATATTGCCTCGCGGCATTTCTTTCCTTTCATTGTTACCTATTATATATATATATATATATATATAAGGGATAGCGGAATGAACCACCACTTACCTTAGATAGAATTCTGTGAAATGGTCTTCTACACCACTCTCCCTCCCTGATTTTCTCCTGTTGACGAAGGGCCAAGTCCCGAAATATTCATTGTTTTTCCTGTGTTTTGTGCTTATTTATGTGTTCAACCCATGATATATATGTGTGTGTGTGTGGGTGTATACAGTCCTCTGCTGAGCTTTATCAGGGTATATTTCATACAGGAGAAGGATTTGTTAACAAAGCTACTATGAAAAATGCAGACCATTTATTAAGCTTTTAACTTCATGAGTCTTCACACATGAAATCAGTATTCTAAAGACCATGTCAGCCTTTGTATTCTCCTCCCTGCCCCCCTTGGAACAATTATTCATCATCTAAATTATTGAGAGACCATCATGACTTTGAAAATGTTGTGACCCGCTATGAAAGGTTTCAGAGTGGAACAAGGATTTATCTTTAAAGTCATCAAACATCTTTATGGAAAAGTAACCTAGTTATTTACTTGTTATTGCACACTAAACTTTGGGTATACATGTTAAGTGAAACAATGGATGGAAACACCCACTGCCTACCATGAAAGCTAGCATGGACCAGGTTAACAATCAGACATGCTTCAGTCTTGAAAATACAAGGTACTTAAACAGAATAATGCAAAATATCCACTTGTGATTTTTATACAGTTTATACCAAATGATGACTGCTTTTGACCAAAGGGTTTGACTATAAATGCTCATGTGAACCTAGTCATTGTCTTATTCTACTTTTGTGAGTAAAGACAAGCATGAAATATTGTGTTTTTTGTTGCCACAGCACTCTTACCTTCAACTTTTAGTTACAGAATTATTTGTATCTCTCATTTCAATATTAAAGAAATTAACATTTGTGTATTTATTGAGTGTGCTTCATTTCAGTCTCTAAAGCTTCTTTAATGTTTTTTTTTTTTTTCTTTCTATTTTTCAGCAGCTTTCATTTATTTGTATATACACTGTTCCTGGTGTTGGTGATTTTAGCTTGGCTGTATCACTGCAGATCATTTTTCTGCTTTTTGCATGTTATATCACTGTCACATAGTACTGCATTGTACAGTATCGTCTTGTAATAACCCGTATGTTATGTTTACATTTTGAATGTATACACATTGTACATACCATTAAAAGATAAAATTGTGCAATGCAATGGTAAAACTAAGCTAAAATTATGCACTCTGACAAGTGCAAATTCAAATAAATGGAAGGTGATGAAAAATGGAAAAAAAGAACACGGAAGAAGTTTCACAGAATAAAGTGAAAAATGTTTGGTAAATGAATGAATAACAAGAAATCAGTTTCATTGGCAATTGTTGTTTATTATACACTTACAATTTGTTACGTACTTATAGTTTATTTATTGCTTTATTTAAAAAAAAAAACAGACAACGTCCAGATTTTAACTGTGAAATTAATTTATTTTGACTTAAACATTGTATTTTAGTTAAAGTTTCATGTTCCTCCTCTAAAATCATCAGAATTGTTGTTATATTTAAATTAGGATTAAAACACTGTCTACACCTTATCATACCTGGTGGCATTAAACTAACTTCATTAAGAATTAATGGCTGAGGATGAGAATGGTAATCTGTGTAGCCCATAAGGTCTTATAACGTCAATACTTCCTTCGTTGGTTTTGAAGATTGTTCGATACTGAGACTTTATTTACACATTCATGTTAGTTACATTTGCACAGTAATTAATAGAAAGCTTTAAATCATAAATCTCTCTAAATGTTTAATTTGTAGCTTTGCAGGCAAAGCTGAATGAAGAGAAAAGTGCTAGGCAGAAAGCTGATCTTCAGTGGCAAGAAAAAGAACGTCAAATGTCAATGTTGTCTGTTGATTATCGACAGATTCAACAGAGACTGCAGAAACTGGAGGGAGAATATCGACAAGAAGTTGAGAAGGTATTCATCTACTTATCCCCGAATTGGTTTGGAATGAAGTTTTTTTCAAAGGTCTTATGGCAAACATGCGACCTCATCCTGCAGATATTGTGGCTAAAGATGAAAGCTGTACAAAGTAAACTAAAGCCGTCAAATAATTGATAATATAGTCACTGGTGATACTTTACTCTTTTCTGTATTTTAACCAGATTGTTACGGCATTTGTTTAAAATGCCTCCAATATTTTTTAAAATTAAATAATGATAAAACTTTTTCTCTTGGTTGTATTTAATTGTATAGTATTTAGATTTTCTTTAGTACTTCACTGCATAATATGGTATGCAGCAATTTGGCTTACTTATATGGTGAATTTGGCTTTAAAATCCTCATTCTTGAAAACATGTTTCTGGTAAGTACCTGCAAGCTTCATACTATTTTGAAATTAGGTGCTATTACTTTTACGACATCTGTGTGCTGCATTGTGAAGTGTGTGGCTTCTTCAAGCCGCTAAGAAGCTATGGTATCACTGATTAGACCTCAACATCAAGACCCAGCATCCACTCTCTTCTACTCCCGGCTTACAATTGTCACACATGGGAAATGAATTAGCCAACCAGATTTCAAAAGCCCATCATTCATCACCTTGATTGGTTTTGGTACATCAAATCAAAAATCACGTGTTTCGGTGCATCAGCACACAGTTTTTGTGAGCTCTCTCATGCAGCTCATCCACACAAACAGTTTAAGGATCAATGATCTTGGGAACTCTCCTTCCATCCACCTACAGCTTTGGAATTTACCATTTGCCCTGTCTCACATGTCTGCTTAGATATGGGCCACTTAACCAGTTGATGCAATATTCCAGAATTTAACTGTTCTGAAGACCACTTCAATAGTTATTTTGTGAGTACTTGGCATTCTTTTCCATGTTATTTTCCTCCTACAAAATTTATAGTAAACAATTTTACATAAAAAAAAGTTGGCATTAGATTGAACTGATTTGAATATAGACTTTTTTCATTGCAAGGGGGTAATGTGGTAAGATCAATTATTGTGGTGTGATAGGAAATCACACTATTCTTCTGTCAAATTCCGGAACACTTGGCCAGTTTGTGAGGGCCCTACAACAGTGGATCAAAGTGATATTGTTTTGGTCTGAATAGTAAATCACTATCAATCTTCCTAAAAAAAAAAAAAAAAAAAAAAAAAAAAAAAAAAAAAAAAAAATCCAAAAGAGGGAAAAAGAATCAACTCAATGAAAAACTATTTTATTTTTATATAAAATAATATATTAATTTAACTTGTAATGTTGGTAATTGGTAAAAAAAAATATCAGTGCAACCTTCATCTATGTAATGTATAGTTGTAATGGTCATATCCGCCTAGCAAATTACAGTATTAGTACAGTTTGATCACTAGCGCAAGACAAGAAGATAACATTGTTTTTATGTTCACCATTTCACACAGGTAAATATTTTTTTTAATTAAAATGTATTCACTAAAGAAAGTATTTTCCTTGCTTAAGTGAAACAAAAAATATTTGATTTTGTTAAGTTTCCGTTGGAAGGAAAATACCAGAATTAAAGCAGCTTCAAAAGATTTAAACAAAATATTACTGAGGACATTAAAGTTTGCTAATGAAGTGGTTGACATTAAGTACTTCATATCACAGTTAGATGATCTCAAAACTAACTGAAAACCAGCAAATCAGCATGTAGAGTTATTTTTAAAACATGGCTCTTGCAGTATTTCTAAATGTTATGATAACATTAACAGTTTATGGATACCTCATGTTCATGATCCCATTTGGTGATACATTCACCATTTTGTGAAATAGGCTTGTTAAAATTATTTGTTGATAAAATTTAAAACATATTAATTGACGATTAAGAGGGTCATTGTAGGATTTTGACTGCCTAGTAATCAGTACAGGGTATAATCCAGTGCTGCGCTAACCAAGTATCTCTGTTCTAGTTTCATTCATTTGCAAGACATCTTTGGGCAAATGATGGAATGATTTCTTCAAATAATAATCTACTGTTCTAGCATACAGTATCAAGTATAGGTTTTTGGATGCATTTTAGGATAATCATACTGCATAATTGTCGAGGTTTTTTTACTACAACACACATTGATTTCAAAAATTTTATGTCATAAATGTAACAGCTTTACATGGAATTCAGATTATATTTTTGGCATACAGTTACACAAACACAGCTTCAGCAGAGGTGTCCCAAGGTTATGAACCTTCTAATATCATTGTCCAGGAATAAATTGGTCATACACTACTTAACTTGCTGTAGAGAAAATAAAGACAGAACAGATGGGTAGACTGGAGTAAAAACTTGATTGTTGTAATAAAACTAAGAACTGAGATAATTGGATGAAAAGTTTGAAAAAAGGAGAGAAATGAAAAGAAGAAAGTACAAAGCCTTTAAATAAAATGTTTTAAAAGAATATATTTGAGAAGAAATACAATACGTTAAATATACATATATAAATCCTAAAAAGTGCTTTCTGGGTGTCTGGATAAACTGCATATTTTGCGCCAAGAATCTTGTGTGTTTTTATGAGGATAATTGAGGGGGGAATGAGGAGAGGTATCTAAGGAAGATGATTTGATTGTGGGAATGGAAGTATATTCATCGTAGACACTACTCAAAAGTAAATATATGAATAAGCTAGCAGCTTTTGAAACAGTATCATTGTAAGCTCCTGTGCTGTCTGTAATGGTATGGTGAGATATTCAGTTTAGGAACAAGGCGTGCCAGTTAATAAATAGAAGACATCCCATTCACTAATAGGAAATCAATAACAGACTGAACAAACTCTCATTAAGATTGTTTTTCCAGGGTTTTAATCAGAGATCAGTCTCCATATATTGCTTATTTTACCCTTTTCTCATCCACTTTGATTCAACAGTCATCTTTGGCATATAATCATTAACCTTAAAAAAGGCCACATTTCTTTCTTTAAATTTCCTTACTCAGGCAGCCAGATATTATCTACTATATAATAATTTCATAAGCTCACTCACTCTCCTCGATAGCTATTAGCTGGTTAACAGTGACGTCACAAATTAACAGCAACCACAGGTATTATTAGAAATTACGAATACAGTTTATATGCAAATAATATAAAATTGCCAGAATAAATTCATTAAGTTTGCTTTTGATAACAGTTCATCCTTAAAAACAATATGTAAAAACTTTACTGCTTAAAAAAGTGTATCTACTTTTTTGTAACAAATCTGTAATGAAAGCAACCAATAAAAAAAATCCTTAGGCTACTCATGGCCTCTGCTGTGATGACATTTGTCAATTCTCATTCCAGCCTGTAGTAAATTTCACTTTAATCAAAACTTTGCTAATGTTGCTGCTTGACCAATATTTATACATTACAGTTTGTTTGATTTTTATGTGTTTTACTAACCACTTTTATTAATGGTTTTTTGTCCATGTTCACTGTACATGAGTTATAAGGTTATTTAAAGTGCCTTCAGATAACAGATATGTTTCCTAAATGAGTATTCTGCCAATTAATTTCTTCATAGCCGCTTAACTATTAAATAACACTCGTAATCTGATATCCATAGCAATATCTCTGGTCACTACAGACACAATGAGCAACGATTACATTATGAGTGTTTGGTTAGCCTCAATAAAAAAAACGAGATGCTTACGAAGCAATTTTTTCTGCGATAGATGATCCCATTTCCTTCAAACTAAATAGAAATTATTCAAATTTTGAAGAGTGAACATTCAGGGTTAAATATAAGTCAGTTTTGTTTTTCAGCTACTTTGAGTCAAGTGACCAGAACCTTTAAAACAATTATACAATTGCATGATTGTCTCTTTCCATGTTTAATACTTCTATTATTATTTCAAAGTCCCTTCAGACTCGAGATTTTATTCATATTTTACAGAGGGAACCCTTATAGCGAAACAAAGATAAACTTTTATTTTAGCCAAGTCAGGCAAATCTGTCATGACATTTCACCCTAAAACTGAAACTATTTGAGATCCATGACCATACTCATAAATGGTCAAGTGCTTATACTAGTTCAGCTTATATACTGCTTACTCACAAATTGATCTTTTTGACACTTTTGTGATTTTCACTAAAATTTTTAATTTCAGGCAGGATAAATAATTTTGTGTCATTGATGTTGATATTTTTTTAATGTTTTTCATTTGTTCTCAACTGTCAGTCACTTCAATTAACAATTTTTTTCTTTCTTTATAACTTTTTCTTTCTTATTGATAGTAGCCACTGATGACCATAACTTAAGAATCAGTTTGTTACATACCAATATCAACAGCTGAATCATTTGTAGTGTAATCAACATCAGATAATAATAGTTTGATATGATATTGTTGAAAGATAATTGAGTTTTTTGTTTTAATTGTTATGTAGCTTTTTATGGAATTTTCAGGTCAAGGCACTTCATGTACAAGTTGAACAAGAACAGCAAAAGAAGAGTGTTCTGCAGACAGAGCTAGGAATGCAAACATCTGAAGTAGCCCACTTGCGTGCTAGGGAAGCTCAACTGACACGGGAGGTCACACAACTCAGGGAGGGTAAGAAATCTGTTGAAGAAGAGCTCCACAAAGTTAAAGCTGCTCGCTCGGTTGATGATCTTCAGATGAAGGAACTACAAGATCAGTTGGAAGCAGAGCAGTACTTTGCGGTAGGAAGATGTATATAATATTATATTTCTCCTGTGTTTTCAAAATATATTTAATCAGTTTCTTCATATAGATTGTGCTTATATAATTTGTGAGATCTTATAGTTAACAAAAATCAAGAAAATGTAAATTTGTACTTACGGGGCCAATCTTTAGTTTAGCACATGATATTCCCACAATAAACACAAGATTTTGGTCATAGTCCTTACTCATCAGTGTAAAAGTAGTAGCAGTAGTACATGGATCTGATCACAGGAGCATCCATAGTTAACCCAGCCACATGATGGTTTGTTCATAGCAGAAGTGGTAGGAATTACAATATACCCTACTGATAATAGAGGGGCCAAAACCATGAAATTTGCAATTTTTGAATGTCATTGTCTATGCATCGCTCAACAACTAAGAAACAGATTTTAATAAAATTCTACATTCTGATAGATTATGTCATGTATTGTAATGTGGAATAATTCTTATCCAAATTAATAATATATTTCACAATGAAACAGACACCAAGACAATAAATTTTGAAATTTTTGACTGTCTGTTCAAGCATGATGCAAAAACTAATACACAGATGTTAATATAACTCCATACATTGATAGCTTGTGTCATGTATTGACATATAGGTTATAGTAACATAAATCTTAATTATACAGCAACCATTACTGTAAATTTTGGAATCTTTGCCCTTTTGTGTGCACCTTACACAAAAATGGATTTCAGAGAAACTGTGCACACTTTAGTCTCTTTTTAGTGCCACATTTCATTCATAATACAGAGACTAACACTTAATTTTGATAGTTTCCATGTGTTTGCTCAGATCAAGCAAAAACGAAAAAATTCAACGAAATTGTACGTATTGACAGGTTACGTTCCATTAGAGATAGTTTGATTGTGACATTGATATGTTGCAAAATAGAAAAATTGTCCTATAGTAGAATATACCAATTTAATATTGTTTGGTACCAACCATATCATGGTCGAAATGATTACCATGATTGAGTAGAAAGATCTCCAGTACTTCATATAAGATGTACTGGCACATGTGCAAGCAAAGTTATACATAATAATATAGCCAGTGTTCGTGTGTAAATTATTTTTGTCCTACTTATGACTTTCATTAATTTTTATCCCTAGAACTGAATCATTACATTGTTCATAGTTATTGTTAGTAAATTAATGATGGAAACTCATGATATGTAGACTAATTTTGTTCTATTCTCAAACTCAGTTTTATTTATATTTATCCCTGCTGTTGATTCATAACAAAATTCATGCCAAATGTTGGTAAATTAATGGTGGTAGTTTACAAGGCAAAGAAAAAACAACCAATAGCTTTTCTGGGCCAACTGAATGAGGTCACAGGCACTGCTGATACATAATAATAGGAAATATGTAAGTAGTGAAAATATTTACATATTGTTATGTACAATTAATTTCCCTTCCACACTTAAAATTTTCTTCAGTACTGTGTTTGTCAAGTATCATCATTTCCGTTTTAAACTAAAGGTCATTAACAACCATTTATGTGCCTGGATTGACGATGGGTGCTTGTACCGACTAAGTCATTTGCTTCCTCTGCAACTGTCGTGTAAGGGCTATACCTGAAAAGTATTACTTTTATGTTAGTCTGCTGCCACTAAAGCGGTAATCCTAGGGATTCTGTCAGGCCAAAAGTGGTGAGCACAGAAGTGAACATTTGTTCAGATATAAGTCTCATGATAGGATTATTATGGGAAAATCAGATCTAATATTTGTGAATATTTACATATTTATTTTTTAAAAAAAGGTGATTGATGTTGATTGAAGTAATTTCCGCAACTATATAGATGTTTACAAAGACATGGGCATAACTCGATATGTGCTATTCAGGTACACTGGTATAATAGGAAATGTAGTATCAAAAGAAGTGGAAGTAAAAATGGGAGTGCCTCAGGGTATTGTATTGGGACCATTGCTATTCATTATTCTAATGAATAATTGTGTTGATTGTTTACAATCTGAAATTAGATTGGTTGAAGATGACATAATGCTATATAAAAGAATCAAAATGATAGAGGATTGTAAACAGTTGCAGGGTGATCTGGACAGGATATCTAGTTGAGTTGGTAAACATGGGATGAAGAGTCAGCTTGTTAGATACACAAATAAAAAACAAAAGGTTAATTATGAATATAAGATGGAAAAAGAATTGGTTGCTGAAGACTTGAATTGTAAATATCTTGTTATTACATTTGATAACAAGCTTAACTGGGTAGGACACATTGGACAGGTGGTAGGAAAAGGTTTCAAAATTCTGAACTTGTTGGAGAGAATGATGAGGGGATGTACGAGAGAAGTGGGGGAGTTGGGTTACAAAACTTTGGTCAGACCATTGCACGAATATGGTAGTGTAGTATAGGACCCTTATTTTACGTATCAAATACAGGAGTTGGAGAGGGTGTAAAAAAAGTGCTGCTAGATTTGATTCTGGAAATTATCGCAGAATGCAATCAGTGACGGATATGATAAAGGAGCTGGAATGGGATTCATTGCAAGACAGGAGGAGGATGAGGAGGGTCATGGGAGTGTACAGGGCATATACTGGCGATGAGGCATGGAAAGATATTGGAGTAGGTATGAAAAATAGTGCATGGAAGGGAAAAGATGACCATGATCACAAGCTGGCACTCGATTTCAGGTACTAGGGTGTGGGAAGATTCTCTTTTTTTAGGTAACGGTGTCAGGGATTGGAATGAGTTACCAAAAGAAATGATAAATAATTTACCAAAAATGTTGAAAGAATTTAAATATAAAATTTGTAGAGGGCAAATGTAGGTAGCTGCAGAATAGGGGGAGATGGGGGTATAGGGAAATTGCCACCGGAGCCTGTGCTCGATTGCAATTAAATTAAATTTTAAAACAATTATCCTTGAGATAGCTGCTTAAATCTGGTGGAGTTGTGCCTAGCTAACCACCAAAACATGAGAATGAGCAGCATTAAAATATGGGCAGCTTTCAACCTAAACAGAACTATCATGAGTTATGAAAACCTCTTCAACACCAACTAACTAGATGAGTATCTACGTCCAAACCCTTCTACCCACTAGTAAGGTGACTTCTGTGGGTTACCACAATCTCCCCCCCCCTCTTTCTTCGATTTCAAGTGATGGTTCTTCTATCTCTTTCAGTAGTAATCAGATATGATAGGGAAAATACGCTGTGACTTACCACACATGAAGGCTGACATGTCAAACAAACACAAACGCACGTTCTCTTTTGTGGTAAGTGATGGGTTATTTTCCCTATCCTATCTTATTTTCATTGCTTAATGGCATTTTCATGGTCACCATTTTCCATACTGATAATAATACTGTTGGTACTCTGTGTTTCTAGAAGTTTCGCATAACTTATAATTCTGTTCTTTATATCCGCTTTAATTTTTCTATTTCTGTAAGCAAAATACCACAATTATTTTTCCTAAATCATTAAACTTGTATGGTCCCAATTGGAAAAGCAAGTTATCTTTACATTTTTGGATTAGCAATAAAAATTTTGCTCCAAACTTATTTTTGAATAAATTATACACTTGCAACAACAATAGAGGGTGAAGAAATGCCACGCAGTGATGTTAATGTGGAAAGAAAAGATGAAGGGGATTAAGGGGAGGAAGGCTGTAGGGCAGAAAAAAAGCAATATTTTGGGCCACGCACTTGCGTATGAAAATACAAACATGTAGTTAAGCTTGCAACCACAGTTGACACAGCCACATGAATGATGGTTTTCAGATAATCTATTTGGTTTGGCGGAAGGAAAAGAAGTACCGATTAACAAATGCAAATAAGGAAAGTGATGGGAGAAAGGTGCAGATACACACAAAAAAGAAAATGTCAAATGATTATGAAAGTTTCAGGTTTAAGCCCTTTGTCAGCAGAAAGGAGGTGCGATAAAATAATAGTGAACAGACATTATTCAGTTAATTGTATACATAAATTTAAAACATGGGAAACAAAATTTAAACATCACCTGTTGTGAATAGAGTCACTTTTGGCAGAGGAGAGGTAACATAACTAGGGAAAAAAGTTGTTTAATTGTGAGGAGATTTTCAAGATGGGTATCTCAAGTGTACCCTTCAAATTTTAATTATTTTAGGAAATCTTACATTATGATAGAATCTTATGTTGTCTTTTTCCTTTATATATCCACAGAAAAATGTATTTAGCTCATGAAGTGGTTCACCAAACTTCAGGATGAAAACTAAAAATTCTGTTATTTTGTATAGAAAAATGGCAATCAATTTTGATGAAAAATATTGCAAAATGTTTCTCAAAAGGAGGAATAAATAATTACCAGCTAAAAATTGTAAATATGAGGATTGGAATTTGAATAGTAGCAACACTGCTGTGGAGACACTATGCAATGGAATCTACTATTGTCACTGATAGCACATGTTGTTGACAAACCTACCTTACCTCTGAGCAAATGGACTCGCCCATCCCACGTCCCCGGCGTGTGCACGGTCAAGGGAAAAACAGTCACTTGTGTGCAAACGGTCTAACGTAACGGTGTCAATATGTTTTCGAAACAGGAACAATGGAGTTGGATCAAGATTGAATGTGCCAGAGGTCGTACAGCACGACAGTCTCATCTAGGTCTTCAAGAGGCATGCGGGAAATCGGCATTGCCGTACAGAACAGTGGCACGTTGGGTAAAAGACTTCAACAAAGGTCGACAAACTGTGGCAGACATGCATCGGACAGGTTGTCCTAGCGTGTCTGAAGAAGAAGTGCATACTGTTGTCATGTTAGGGGACAACGATCAACGCCAGACAATTCATAAGCTCGCCCACAATACCGGATTAGCTCATACAACTATGCTTCGTATCCTGAAGGAGTGCCTGGGCATGCAAAAAATTGCATCATGATGAGTTCCGCATGAATTGATGGAAATGCAGAAATGGATGCGTTATGACGCTGCTCAGACGCTCTTGGAGCGCTATGAGCGTGAAGGAGAGGCTTTCTTACGCCGTATCGTAACACTGGATAAGACATGGGCCACATTGTACGAGCCAAAACTGAAACGCCAATCCAACGAATGACGTCATTATGGGTCGCCGCGAAAGTCGAAAGTGCGTCAGAGCCCCAGTATGGTGAAAGTTATGGTGATTCTCGTGTATGACTGTGATTGTGTTATCCTAACGCATTACGTTCCTTCACGGCAGACCGTCAATGCACAGTATTACTGTTTGTTTTTGGAGCATCACCTGTGACCAGCTTTGCGAAAGAAGCGGCAACACATTCTGTGCAACCCACCCATCATTTTGTACGACAATGCGCGGGCGCATACAGCGCAAGCTGTGGCTGCTCCGTTCGGTCGATGGGACTGGGAAGTACTGTACCATCCACCATACTCCCCGGACTTAAGTCCTTGTGACTTAGATTTGATTCCGAAGATGAAGGAAACACTTTGTGGCATTCGCTTCAGAACTGTTCCAGAGATTTGACAGGCAGTAGACCACTCCATCGCACCATCAACTGAATGGGCTCTGCTAATAGTATACTATGCCTTCCACATTGCTAGCAATGGGTTCTACACAACGCTGGTTTCTACTTTGAAGGACAGTAACAGATGCTTTTGTATCGGTTGTGAATAAATGGTTGCCACTATTTAAGTTCCAACCCTCATATTAACATAAAAATCTGAAAATGTAGAGTCCAAATTTATGTATCCTATGACAACAGCACATCATCAATAATACATTACATATAACTGTATTAGTGTATTCACATTTTACATTTAAGAGTCCATGTTAAAATTATGCTCAGAATTCAATGTTGACATAGCACATCCAGTGTAATGCTTCATTTGAAATGTGTACGAAGTCTTTTGCTTATCCCTTGAAGGCTCAAAGTATGCAGTCAAATGTCACTTGATCGATGGTTTGTTATTCCTCACCAAATTCACAATTTGGTGAATCTCTCATTCTCCATGTATGAAGAGATGTAGCAGATCTGCCAGGGCTAGACCTAACTCTGTTGAGAGCTTTGCGGGGAGGTCAAGTCCCTTTAGTGCCTCTTGATGTCAAACAGGGAGTGCCATTCTGGTGGGGCTGAGGCTATCCATTCTGATCCTTATGCTTCTTTCCCATTAAAGTTGTTGGATACAAGCTGTTTTGCAGTTTTTACTCTTTGCTTTTCAATTTAAGTCTCTGAAATTGGGTTTCCATATCATTGTGGATGGGGAGGTACAAGTTATGACAGATCTTATTTTCTTGGGCAATTAGGCAATTCTGTTGTCTTATTGTAGGCAGTTTGATGTTACTCAAAATGAACAGCCAGTACAATGGAGTTGATACATTCACTAACTATCCACACTGTCTTGTTCAAAACTATGTCGATCGTTTTGGTGTGGGTGCTATTCATCCAGACAGATGAGCAGTACTCGGCTGCAGAATACACAAGTCTCAGTGCTGAGGTACAAATTGTGGAGCAGATGCTCCTCAGGAGGTGCCAGTTAGCTTCTGCATATTATTATTTCTAGTTCTTAGTTTTGCTTCAAGGTTGGTCAGATATTTACTGTACAACAAAGTGTGCATTGTTACATCCAAATATTTTGGGAAAGCGATTGTGTCACAGGGGAGTGCCATCAAGAAAAAACGTCAAATGAGAGATTTGCCGCCCGTCTGTTAAGATGGATGACACTAGTTTCCATCTTGCTGGAATTGAGTACGAGACACCATTTCTTAAAATAGTTGCACAGGGTTTCGAGGTCTGTTGTTAAACTATTTTCAATTTGCTAAATGTTATGGGATTGTTGTACTAATTCCAGATTTTGAGCATAGGAGAACTCTCTGGATTCTGTTTGAGGAATGTCAGATATATATACATTAAAAAGAAGTGGGTCAAAAACTGAGCTTTGGGGGAAGACCGTTATTCACTCTTTTTACTTTGCTCATCTTATTATCTGAGACAACCAGGAAAGTTCATTTAGCTAGCATGGTATTGATCCGACAAGTGATTCTTGTGCACTTCAGCATGTTCAGCAGTTTGTACACCATGTCCTATCGCCACACAGTATCATAGGCTGCGCAAAGGTCAGCGAATCCTGCTTCTATGAGTGGTCAAGACCAAGACCTGAGCCTCACGATTTCTTGCTGGTCTAAAACTGGCCTGTTCAACTAAAGGCTTTGGAAAATGATTGGGCTGATTCTACTGTAGATGATCCTTTCAAATAACTTGTAAGTGGTACTTAGGATTGAAATAGGTCTAAAATTCTTTGGAACATCAAGGCTTTTTCCAGGCTTCAGAATGGCTATGATCTTTGCCCATTTAAATTCAGGAGGGATGACACTTGTCTGTAGTATGTTAGTTAAGAAGTGAGCCAACCATTTTTTGGTATTTTTTGCACCGTGGATGAGGAACTCCAGGTTAACTTCATCGAAACCCAGACTCTTCAGTAAAGGGATGAGAGATTTGTAGGGACAGAGTACCTTCTTTTTAGCTGGGACAATGGTTTTTTTTTTCACTTTCCGAGTATGATATTTATTCCTGCTCACTCTAGACAGGTTGGCAAGTCAGCTTACTATTTTTTCTGGAGTGACCTGATGCTTTGCAGGGGGGTTATGCGGGATTCTGCCTACTTTTTAAGAAGATTCCACACTTTTCCGGCAGGGCTTCTTAAAATTCAAGGCTTGCACTGTGTCATTCCATTTGAGTTTACAGTCCAAATAAATGTTAATGGCTTTATGTGTTTCCTTCAAAAAACTTTGGGGGTAACTATCACAATAATGATTCATCACACTTATGCCACAGACATGATTCTGCCACTGCCAATTTCAATAAAAAATCTTATTCCTGATTAACTGTAACCATATTGGCCATCCTGTCTTTGCCTATGCTGAATGATGGATTATTTTCCGTGTCCTTCATATCATTAACTCTGAATTAATTTTGTTAATCTGTGAATTAACTTTTTTTACTGTGTGAAATAGTACCTCCAAATCAGAGGTGTCTTGAATATTTTTTTTTCGGTTCATACAGATTTTTTTAAAAAAAATTGTACATAAATTGAAGAATATTTACCACTGGGGAAGATAAAAAACACAATTTCCACAAGTTTATTACTCAGCTATCTGGGTGTGAGTGCCTTCTAATCTTTTGCAAAATTCATGTCCAGACATTACCAGTACCGCTGGTACAATTGGAAAATAATTGTTAAGTTGTAAATTCAGCCATGATGAAGCTAGCAATAATCATTTCTGCCATAATCTTCAATAAAGGAGGACACAGAACATTACCTCAGTTTGTTTGTAGTTTGAACAGAGAGAGGAAACTTCCTAGGGCAATTATCAACCATATAAATAGACAGCATTCTCAGTTGGAGTGTGGGAGAGGGAAAGGAGAGGAGATGGAGAAAAGATTGTATGGCACAGGGAAAACTTTGTTTCTGAACAGTCTTAACCTTTAATTTCTCTATTGAGGCTATTAAAATATTTTCATTATTTTATTCCTTTTCAGACACTTTACAAGACTCAAGCTCAAGAACTAAAAGAGGAGGTTGAAGAAAAGCAGCGATCAATTCAGGAGCTTGAGGAGGAGAGAGATTCATTTTCGAGGCAGCTACAGTTGGCACTTGCTCGTGCTGATAGTGAAGCACTTGCTCGTTCAATTGCTGAGGAAACTGTAGCTGACCTTGAAAAAGAGAAGACTGTAAAGGAATTGGAACATAAAGATATGTTGTCTAAGCATCGGACAGAACTCTCAAACAAGGAAATTGCTCTTAATGCGGTAAGTTGTTCTACCTTACTTCCATACAAATAAGCCTGTGTATGAGCAACGTTAATAAATGATTTAAGTCTAATACAATTTTATAATTATTTACAGGCAAAGGATAGAGAACTGGATTACAAGAAGACTGTAGAACAGCTGGTTAAAGAAAAAGATGAGTTGAACCATCAGTTGAAGATAATGCAGCAAAGTAAGTATTGACAGAAGTAATTGTTAACTATTGTTAAATTCAGCTATCTGAATTGCACAACTTTCTTTGATAGGGTGATCTGAGAAGTTCTCATTCTTAACCCTAAACGATTCTTTAGATTATCTTATATTTAAATCACAAATCAATTTACCGACCGTAAGAAGAAACCGTTTACGATATAGTCATCCAATTTTCATGAAATGTTACTTAGCTGGATCCGCCATCTGTAATCGACTTAGAGAATTTCTCTGATCACTTTAATTTACTTGCTGTTACTCCATGTATTAATCATTAAAAATATTGATTTTATATGTTCAGTTTTCTGATGCAGTGTTAATTCATTTCACACTCCTGTAAAAGGTTCTTTTGCAACATTGTTTTGGTTTTACGACATAATCGATTATTTTCATAATCCTACAAAATAACCTTGATTCTTCAGTATTGGTATTACAATGTTGTGGTATAGTTGGGGTTGGTTATTGGGAATTCTATAGTTATTACCTTGCCCCCTATCACCTTTTTGATTGATTTTAATAATTTTGTTGATTTAATCCATCTAATATTTTTATCTGAATGATATGAAGTGGGTGTGAAATGATATATTGTCGTTTACCAGTAAGAAATTCATAAACTGATAATTTATTGAATTAACTTTGTAAGCCTACAGATGTCAGTGTATTTACAATTACTGAAACACATAAATAATCATTGGTTTGGTAAAAATAACACCAAGTCTTACAATTGAGCCTGAAAATGTTAATAACAAACAGAAGTTATGAAAAGTTCATGTAAAATTCAGTCACGATGTCATTGAAACAAAAGCTAAAATGAAAAGTGTACATATAAAGTTAAAATGAAAAATCAAATACTTTCTAAATGGATCATAGTACAAACAGAACTTTTCAAGGAACAAATGTCTTTGTTGTACTGTAACAAGATACTAGTTCTTGATCAATAGGAAAAATAGATAAAGCATTTCCTTATTTCATCCATTTGCGCACGGTGGTTTAACAAAGCTCAGAATGCTTGTTGGAGAGTGATTCTCTTAATCAAACAGATTACTCTGCCCAGAGCCATTAGGGAGGTCAAGGAAAGTGCACACTGAGTTCTTTCAGTTGACAGAATAGCTTTACATTTTTTTAATTGTTATAGGTTTCTGTGCATATGCTCACAGATGGTGATAGTGTTGTGTTAGAACATGATGAAGCAAGCTTCCTTCATACAGCAGCAAGAACACCGTGAGCCCAAATATGGCTCAGATGGTACTCCTTGGAGCAGGCAGCTCTTGTATCAAATCGCAAACACCTGAGCACTGTGATGACAATGATGTGACTTCTCACTCAAAAAGTCAGTGACGCAAGACCCCTGGATGATGTTCGTCTCACAACATCTCGGCTCAGAGGCTCCTTCCAGTTTTTCTCTAATGCCAATCCATAGTCACGTAATACATGTGGAAATGGAATTCATCAAACATCTAATTACCAATTTCTAACAGCATCATTCATTGGATTTTTACTCAGGAATTTTCAACCATATGATTCATACACATATTCAAGATAGCTGCCTTGCATCGGTAATGTTAACTGTTTTTCTATTTGACTCCCACCAGCAAAATTTCCATCTGTGAGCCCGGGAATTTTCTACAGGCACTAGCAACAGATTTGCCAGCCAAATTGTTAGCTTGACTTACAGGTTCTTAGGGAATACATAGGCATACCCGCACTCGGTGCGGAGATAAGCAGCTGGCTTCCCTTTCCACTTTCTACTGTACCGTCACCAAAGGTCGTGTTCACTCAGGTATCCGGTGGTCCCATTAAAAGGCTTTGACTGTCCTTGGATTCAGCATATCATCTGGCCAGCCTTTAACATTCTCCCGCAAATATTAAAATCCTTTAAATATTAACATCTTAGTCCACAAATACCCTCCGTTAGACTCTCCAAAAGCACCATATGGATCTTATCCTTGTAATAGACCCAGCTGTAAAACCTGCAGCATGCTTCCACCCACCACTACATATTCCAACTCCACCACAGGAGAAACTTTCCCATTATTGGACATGCCACCTGTTCAACCACTCATCTTATATACCAACTAACTTGCCGCTATTGCACCAGTTCTTACATAGGTCTCACCACACAGCCACTCTCTGTTAGAATGAGTGGCCACAGACAAACAGTCCATACTCGCAACCTGTACCTTCCAGTACCAGCACATGCCAATAGCCATGATTCCAACAACCTCAACAACTGTTTTACTGTGAGAGCAGTCAGAGTTTTCCCTGCCAGCACCACTGCAGCAGAACTCCGGAGATGGGAACTAGCGTACCAGAATATCCTGGATACGAGACCCCCACCTGGACTTAACCACCGTTAAAATCCAATTAACCCATCACTACTTTTTTTTTCCGCCATGTTTATACCGTACCATTACTACATTTGCTCATTTTACCATCGCCTGCCAAAATATTAAATATATTATATGACATTGAATACCGATATCAATAGTCTACTCCTTATCCATCCCCCCCCTCCCCTTCCCACCACTACACGGTTAGTCATTAGGTAACGTTCGTTGTGCACACACGTTCCGAGCCTAATGGCCCGTTTTTCTATTTGTGAGCAAGGCAGATGCCAAAATATTTTGTAGTTGTTTGCAGGCATTAGTGTTCTCTCATCGCATCCGTCCACTTTGGTATGTGGTGGGTTAATTTCCCTTTCTTTTCTTATTTAAATATTAATTGGTATTATTATTTAAATATTGTGCAAGCAGTCTGATCCAGCAGTCTCATTACAATGTCAGTGACAATGGGATTAAGTTTGCTTTATGCAGTGTTCAAGGGATGGATTGTAGTATTCTTATCTGTCATTAGGGATTGCTGGTTTTTATACTATTGTTATCACCAATGTTTGCGCTTTCTGTGCTTTCATAAGCATTTCTGATGACAGGCTGTTACCTGCACATTTGTAATTAAAAAAAGGTTGTAATATCTTTTTTGTTAGTATCCAAATGTTTTATATATCCTTTCAGACTATTTGTCTACTTCAGGGTTAATTAAAACCATTGCCTGAGCTTTAACAATGACCGTTGCCTTCTGATACTGGTTATTTTCAAACAACTCGGTCACCACACGATTGAAATACACCTCAAACATGAAAGGTAGGAGCAAAAATAAAGTGCACTGCACACATTTTAGACTCTCCATGAAAATTGTAATCTTTAGAAAGTTCTTATGCAAAAGTTTGGTACCAGATTCAAAGATTTTTCGGATAAGGCAATCACACTTATCGATTGCAAGTTCAGCACATGCACAAGACAAACTCTCATCCACTCCCCTTACTAGGATGAAAGTGAAACTATTGCATACTAAAGCTTGCAGTTAACACCTAATACGGGTGGCACGGTTCCACCAGCTTCTAAGAAAAACTGCCCTCCTTTATCACACAAGCTGACCTCTCTGAAATCTGCTGGAAGACTGTGCACCAGCCAAGATGGATACCTTCTATTTATTAAATCAGTTGACTTTGTGATGTCAGTTTGCCACTTTGAAAATTAATATCTAGATAAGTACTGAGTATTATGCCCTGTATAATTACAGTACATATGTGCCTTCGAGTAGCTTACTCTACCTGTGGAGGCTTCTATTGAATTTATTACCGATTCTTTCACGTCGTCATTCTTGGTGCCTGTTCCAATTTGTCTGCAATAACTTTCAAAAATTTGATTTATCTTGCCAAAGCCTTAAACTTTCCAATAAAACTAATACATAACTTTAACCCTCTTGATTTTATTTATCTTTTGAAACTAATTTCCTGTTTCTGCCTTCTTTATTTATTTATTTTTTCTTTCAATTAAAAATCCCACTTATACTTTCCCTAATTAATTAATGTTCAAAACATTGTAGAGTATGCTGACTAACTACAGCTAGTGTTAAAGGATCTACCATAACTTTTGTGTTTACTAGTTATTTCGAATCTTAGGTTCAGCTTCCTCTGATCTCATGGGTTAACAACATCAACAAATCAAAATATCTTCAAAACTAAATTTTTCTGAGTATGGTACATACACTTTAAAATGACTCTCATAATAAGTTTTAGCAGTGAAAATGAAACGAAAACCGTTGTACTTGAAAACCTACTCCAACTAAAATTTCTTTCACAAAGGCAGTCTTAAAATCGGGCTATAAGGTATTTCGCTGCTGGAGGTAGCTAGTAGATATGCTTTTCTGGACGAGGGTGGTTTGCAAAGTTTCCAACCTCAACGTGAAGATGGCAGCACTCGTAAATAAAAGCTAGTGAATTTCGTTGTTTATCTGTTGACAGTTACTCACCAAAGTTTCAGCCATTTTGGACGTGCAGTTGTTATGTAACAGTCGTTTGAGTGAGTGTTTTTGTGAAAATGGACAAAATCGAGTATCAAGCTGTCATTAAATATTTGTTTTTGAAAGGCAATATGCCCAAAGATGAGTTGGATTCTGTGTATGGGGACTCTGCACCATCACTTATCACAGTGAAATTTTGGGCAGCTGAATTTAAACGTGGCTGTAAGAGCTTGGGAGACGATGAACGTTTGGGACGTCAAAAAACTGCAACTACTGACGAAAACATCGCCAAAGTTCACCAATTGGTGCTAGACGACCGCCGAATTAAAGAGAGAGAGATAGCAGAGGTTATGAACATTTCAAAAGAACATCTTTGTTACATATTAAATCAACATTTAGGTATGAGAAAGCTGTCCGCACGTTGGGTGCCGCGTTTGCTCACATTATACCAAAAACGTGTTCGAATGAACATTTCCAATGCTCTGTTGGCGCAGTTTAGGCACAATAAATCCGAGTTTTGGTGCCATTTAATTACTGTAGATGAAACTTGGATACACCATTATACGCCCGAAACAAAAATACAGTTCAAACAGTGGACTGCAAAGGGGGAACCGGCTCCAAAAAAAAGCAAAAATTGTTGGTTTTTTTTTTTCGGCTGGGAAAGTGTTGGCGACTGTTTGGGATAGTCATGGAGTTATTTTAATCAATTACCTTCAAAAAGGAAAAACCATTACAGGAGCATACTACGCATCATTACTTGACAAGCTGAAGGCAGAACTTGCAGAAAAATGGCCACATTTGCAGAAAAAGAAAATCCTGTTTCACCATGACAACGCACTGTCTCACACCTCAGCAGTTGCCATGGCGAAAATTCACGAATTACGGTTTGAACTGCTTGACCATCCACCTTACTCACCAGATCTAGCCCCAAAGCGACTTCTTTTTGTTCCCTCATCTAAAAATTTCGCTCGGAGGACAGAGATTTTCATCAAATGAAGAGGCAATCACCTTCATGAATAATTATTTTGCAGAGAAAAACGCCAAGTACTATTTGGATGTGTTACAGAGATGGGAGCATCGCTGGGAGAAGTGTGTCGAGTTACAAGGAGACTGTTGAAAAATAAAAAAATAAAAATTCAGAAAAAATATCTCGTATCTTTGTTAGGTCAGAAACTTTTCAGACCACCCTCGTACTTGTTTTCTGGATTAAACCTAACCCTGAATGGTTTTAACAAGTTTATAGACATATTACAATCCCCCTACTAGAAGATATTGCAATAGTATTAAAACAAGACTTAAATCATGGGTTGCATTTTTTATCTTCAGTAAAATAATATTTTTTAGGTGGATAGAATAGTCCACCAAAGTAAAGGATGTTAAGTGAAAATGATGTTGTTCTGCAGAGTGTAACAGGGACACTTCCTTAATTTAAAAATGAATAATACAAACAGTACAGGATATTTCAGCTTAATTCTTTTCCCAAGTTACGTTTAAAGTTTTTATTTGTTACTAGCTGATACCCGCGACTTTGTACGCATGAATTAAGAATTGCTTTGCCAGAATTTAATATAAAAAATTGTTCGTAACGAAGGATTGGTCACAAACAACACTGAGTTGGCAAAATATGACAGGAAAACCATCACTATATCATTCTACCGCCGAACGTATCTCTTGAAGAGAATCAATTTCCAACATATTTAAAAACAGAAAAACAAACGAAGATGATGTGGGGGAGGGGGGGTGTTAACTAAGGTCAGTGTTATTTCAGTGTTCTCTTCTTCTTTCTTCAGCATGAGCAACCGATTCTTGCGTTCTAATAACTTTAGCTGCTCGTGCTCTGTTAGGCCAACTTAGGCCAATTTACGCCCGCAAGGCATGTCAATAAAGAAGGCTAAAAGAAACTGGTGCCAGAAACATTTAAGCAGACAAAAACTAATAGGACAGGGAAAATCGACATCTGTACTAAATAATATGTTTTTTCTCTAAATGAAATTTATTAACAAATTATACACTAACATAATGAGCGAGAAGAACAACATGAGCAACCAACATAACATTACAGACTAACACACACATCCGTCTCTCTGTCACCATTCGATAATTCTCAAAATTTTGTGACTACAATTGTTAATCAAACCGGAAAAAAAAGGGTCCCGTGGCCCTTCCTACAGATTTTCTTGTCAAATTCCGTCAATATCGGTAGAGGCATTTAGTCGTTAAAATGTAACAAAAGACAGAGACTTGCTTCCGCATTTATAGTATTATTACTGCATATCACACACACACACACTGACTGCAAATCAGCCCTGAGGGATCAATATAACGTAAAAAAAAATGTACACCTACAGCATTGTAAGACTACCTACGATTTGCCACGCATTGCCCCCCTAACTTTGTGATATCTACAGTAACATTCAATCCGAATAACCAACAGTCCAGGTGTGACTCTTACGATCAAAAACAATTTTTAAAAATCTTAGCCTCCATGGAGATTTGAACCGGAGACCACGACCCAAACATTAGTAAGCCAGCGCTTTAGCCACTGAGCTACATGACCGCTACATGGAAAAACAGTAGCATACATACATACATACGTACATACATACATACATACACACACATACATACATACATACATACATACATACATACATACATACATACATACATCTATCTTTATATATATAGATATTACTGCAGATCACAACCACACTGACTGCAAATTACCCATGAGGGATTAATATAACCTAAAAAAATGTACATCTATAGCATTGCAAGACTACCTTCGAATTGCCTCGCATTGCACCCCTAACTTTGTGATATCTATAGTTTAACATTCAATCCGAATAACCGACGGCTCAGGCGTGACTCTTACGATCAAAAACAATTTTTAAAAATATTAACCTCGACGGAGATTTGAACCGGAGACCACAACCCTAACATAAGTAAGCAAGAGCTCTAACCACTCAGCTACCTAGCCGCTACACTAAAAAACAGTACAGAGACCTCCATATCGAACGAGTCTGTCTATTGCCATTCAGTAATATTTTTAAATTATAAGACAGCATGTATTATTTATACAGATAATTTTTCAACCAAATGTAGACAGTATTTTTCTTCTTGTTTCAAAGGATAAGTGTGCTAAGTTTTATCGAGATCGGGTGAAAACTGTGGATTTGTATGAAGAACAAACAAACAAACAAACATACAAACATACAAACATACATACATACATACATACATATATCTATCTATCTATCTATCTATCTATCTATCTATCTATCTATCTACCTACCTACCTACCTACCTACCTACCTACCTACCTACCTACCTACCTACCTACCTACCTACCTACCTATCTATCTATCTATCTCTGAGTATAAGATGTAATGTGACTATTATCATCCAGAGAAACTGATATTCTTTTATGGGTAACATTTGTACCAAGGCAATATGGAAAATATCTACTATGTTAAAGAATTTTGATGTTAGTACCACACATTGCAATTTTTTTTTTTGTCAGTGGTTCAGATTTTGTAACGTTCTTATAAGCTTAAGAAATTGTACAAACTATGATTTTCATTGCACTGCCTTATTATTGGTTTTTGTATTGTGGAAGTGTAATGAAACATTCAACCATCAAATAAAAAAAAAAAAAAAAAAAAATCTATCTATCTATCTATCTATCTATCTTTATGTATATAGATGTTTTAAAAATTGTATCACTAAGGTGGTCTCTGTTCTGGTTAGTGCATTGATACAATCGATTTTAGGAGCTTCTCTCCACTCTTTCCAGCACATTAATGGGAATATGTTGTTAACAGCTTGAATATTGTTCTTCAGTTGAGCCATGGTCCTTGGATGGTTGGTGTAAACTAGGGATTTAAGATATTCTCACAAAAAAGTCACATGAGGCTAATCGGGCGAGCACACCGGATATGAGGCATCTGAGGAAGTGTTCTCACAAATGATTCATTGATGTCAACATCCCCCACATCCATTTCTTGAAGTTTTAGTAAAAAAAAAAAACCTCAATCATGTGGTCATAACCAACAGAACTGACCATAACTGTTTGTTTTTTCCCCCTCCAAAAAACATGGTTCAGTGATGCCTACTCTGAACAATGCACACCAAACAGATGCACATTCTGCATGCAGGGGCTGCTCATGAAGTTTTTGGGAATTCATGCCACTCCAGTATCACATGTTATGCTTATTCACACAACTGGAAAGATGAAAATAAGTCTCATCCCTGAAGAATACCATGGTGTCACGAGGCATATTGTCAACAATGGCTTCACATGCATTTTTTTCATGAAAGAAAAACTTGGATTAAGTTTCCGCAGCACTGCCTATTTGTATGGATGAATTAGCAGTTCTTATTGAAGAATTCGTCTCACAGAGCGCTCAGACATCCAGAGCGCAGATCGCCTAGGAGATTGCATAGTTGACTGTTGAACCTGCTCAATGTTTTCAGATGTCCTAATGATTCTTGATCCTCCAGTTTTTTTTTTTTTGTCTGCATATCAACGGTTTTCCAGAATCTGTCCACTCATAAAAGAATTGATTTCTGATAAAAACACGAGCCACAGGCGCAATACTAAAGTGATTTCTGAATACATGTTGCATGACGATGATTAAATGGCTGCTTGAAAAGTACACCACTAGTGTGAACGCATGCTCCTCCCTTGTCTACTGCATGTTTGTTACTAAACGTACCTGCTAGAAAATGTTAGGTCCTCCATTTTTGACTGAGTGCCTCCCCACACTTCTTGGAATAACTGTCACTTCAAGGCACACATTTCACCCAAGGAAATTTCCCATATGAAACTTGTATATGGGAGAAAAAATTTTCAGCTCTGGCAAAACAAAATAGAAAATATTTTGTATGCCAAGAGGAAAAAAATAAAATTTATTCTAACTTATTATATAATTTTTTGGGGATAAACTGCTCGTTCATTAAAAAAAAAAAAATCTTCAGTAGTAAAATTTTAAATTCCAACAGAAAAATTCTGGAAAAAAAATTTGTTGGCTTGTGGCACTAACTTCAGGCTGTAAGAAAGCTTCTTGGGATTCTAGCCATGTTAAATTTGTATCAGCTGGTGATGTTACAGAAATTAGCATTGCTTCCATTGTCAAGCCATCACTCAACATTGACTAAAGTTGGCTTCATGGTGCTCCGTTATACGCGGCTACCAGCAGGGAGTGAAGGGAGGACAGGGATCATGGTGGGTAATCCAGCAGGGCACTGCTCACCTGGTCACATCATGTTTGAGTCACACTATCCCCTAATGTTGTGCAATTCTGTGCTACTTGTGCTATTTTCCAAATTTTAGATTGATGCCTTGATCCCAATATATAACATTACCATTATGTCTTATCTCTGTTATTTTCTTAACAACACTGTTCCAAAAATTATCTGCATAGCAAAATCATGTAATTTTGTCAAATAATGATTCAGCCTATTGTCAATGGCATCTTCAGCTATTGCAGATTTTTTTCAACTATCCAAGTTTAAAATATCTAATATATCCTTGTGTATTTTTTATTGTTTTTGCCATTCTGTGGAAAAGAAACATAAAATATAGCTAGGCTCCTCAACAAACAGAATATCCATTCGATGTTTTGGCCTCCACCCAAAATTGGGCAGCTCTTCGGTACCTACAGAATTCCTTGAGATTGCGGTGCTAGTTTTACACGACAAATTTTAAGAACAATAAAAGAAAGATGGTAGGAACATGTTAGATATTTTAAAGTTGCACAGATGGAACATGCCATTGGCAATGGACATGAACCATTATTTGACAAAATCGTATGCTTGTGCTGTGCACAGAATTCTTGGGACAGTGTCCTTAAAGACAAAATAGAGATAAGACTTAGTGGTAGTTGTAAGACAAACAGCTTATGGTGGGGTGTGGCATAAACTGGCATCTTAACTGTGATCGTGCAAACCTAATGAGTTGCAGTACTGACTAAGCTCTTAACACAGTCACCACCGTAGTTTTAATCAAGAAACTAGGAAAAGGTGATAGTTCAATGATGAAAGTTCACTTCTGCTAAGATGAATATATTCTTCAAAATGTTACAAAGTCAATGTACTGCACAGGCAATCAGACAAACTTTCCAAATTTACTTTACAGATTCGACTGACCATTCGAGCACAACCGAACCCCACGCTACCATGATTTCTTAGCTACATGAGTTTTTCAATTAAAGCTCCTCCCATGATGACAAAGTTTCTACCGATGTTAAACAAACTAGCAGTTTGCCGTGCCACGAGCCCAGAGCTGGCCAACTTACTACATAATGCGTCTACACCGTCTAACTGCTGCTTCTAGAATGGGCGAGCTTAGGCTATGGAGGGGGTATATATAGGATCGCCTCTTCTTGGACCGTGAGAACTTCCTTATCTTGACTTTCCCAGGGATTTGATATGATGTCTGATCAGTTTCTGACAAATGTTACGAATCTAATTTGATCATGACAGTAAAAATCATCCTAGCTTTGAAATTTTGGTAGTAGCAAGATATTATTACAAACGTCAAATTAAGTTATTATAAAAAATTTCGTAACTTTAATAGTTTAGCCAGAAAAGAGTCATAAAGATGTGATTGCCATAACTTCCGAAATATTGCTCCTATTGAGCTGAAACAAATTTGATTCTACTCTCCTATCGCTCATCTATACTCTGATATTGAATAAAGAATTTTACCTATTTTTGAAAGTGGTCTAAAACTCGAAAATAAAATTTAATGTCTTGAAATATTCCGAATATTAACTTGAAAATAACTCTAAACAAATTTCCCTAATGAAAAACTATTACTGTAAAAATTTGGAATCTCTAAGTCTATTCCCTGATTTATTACGAATTTTTATAAATATCACTCCAAGCGAATGCCGAGCAATTGCAACATTTTGTCCAAGCGCTTACTCACGCCAAAACCCATTTTATTTTATTACAATTAAATGCTTTAATATTTTGCAATAGAACTTTTCCAGAAATCTTGATATTTAAATAAACTTTCCTCTAAATATAATTTCTTTTCATAAATCCCCGAAAAAAGACTGAAATATCGAACTTTTACCTAAATCACATGTCTGGCTATATCAAATTATATAATAAAAAACGATCTTTAGAATCCATGAATCTTTCTAAAATTTTAATATGTTATTTAAATCAAAATTACGATACTTTCTATCTATCACTTGACTTCTTAACTGTTTTCTAATACCTAAATACTTCGATTTTAGAGTGGAAAATTACGTGATAAAATTCTAAACTGGCAAATCACTTTTAAACATAGTCAGACTAAGTAACATCTTTTGACAACAAAATTAATCATCTTCTGGCTATATATTTACCTAAACATCTTTTGAACTAAAGAAATATCTTGATTTAGTGAACTTAAATGAAAGTTAAATACTACCTATTCAAATCTGAGGTTAAGTTTCTTAACAGCTGTTTAAATGAATTTAACTATTGAATTTATTGTCAACGCTTGAATAAATACTTATATAGGACATATTACTGGGAAATATTATCAAAATTTACTATAAAAATGACTTTAAACAGGGTGGTACCATATACTTCAACTGAACTCGCTATCTCAGCAATTAATTTCGATATGCGAAATTCTAAGATGTGTTACATAGTGTTATAAATCTGAATCAAGGCCTCCATTTAAGTCAAACATAGAAACTGGCTATAAAATTATTACAAGTTGTGCAGAATCTCACCATATTAGTGCAACTCAAACATAACATCACCAGGTGAGCGGTGCACAGCTGAATTGCCCTTCTCCATGCCCTCCCCTTCCCTACCAGCTGGCAGCTGTAAATAACAGACAACCTTGTGGCTAACTTTAGTTGATGTTGATTAGTGGCTTGACAGTGGAAGCAGTGTTAGCTTGTAAAACATTGCCAGACGATGCAAATTCGACACATCTAGAAATCCAAAAAGCTTTTGTACAGTGTTGCTGTGATGGAAACATACATACTTATTAAATTTCAGACTGTTTATATTTTATCAAAAAAATTGTAACTAATCATCTTGAATATTTATCAGTTACACATCTGCCAAAACATTATTGTGACATTCCATTTTAAATAATTTTGTGAGATGATATACCTGTATTTGACAAAAATCTAAATTGTTTTATTTGTTGAAAAAAATTTGGGCAGAAAAGGAGGTAGGAGCCTCACCCCGAGTTTGGGATGATATCATTGGCTCGTATAGGTAAATAATATCAACTGTGTTGTGTGAACTCCATGTACTTGCATTTAGAAGGACACAGGTTCAAAATCATCGTGCAACCATCCAGATATCAGTTTTCCATGCTACCATGAAATCACTCCAGGAGAATGATTCCTTCAAAAAAGCCATGGCCAAATTCTTTCCCAGTCTTGGCCACACTCCTTTCCCACCTCTAATGACCATTATAGCCGACAAGACATAAAGCCTTGAAAGAAATGTAGCAACTTGACAATAATGTTCTTTAAACATAGACCTGTAATAGTTTATCAGAACACCATTATCTCATATGCCAGTTGTAGTTTCTGCATATTCTGGAATAGTCCATTTGCTTTTTGCTGCTATCCCTGATGCATTTCATGTCATTATTTTATTCCAGGGAGTAGGCTCTACCATTTGCTTAAAGGTGCGTGTCCACTTGAGAGTAAATACTGGCGAGAAGCTCTCGATAGCGTAACTCGCAAGTGGACACGCCTCTGAGAGTAGCTCGCGGCGAGTGGCTAGCTACTGCCTGAGAGCTGATAATAATCAACTTTCTCGCAAGTCGACACGTCATTCTTGTGCTGTCTGAGAGTAGCTCGCAGAATACGAACACTGTTCGTATAGTCTGAGAGCAGAAGCTGAGAGTTCGGCGAGAGGTAGCAGCAAGATGAGTAAAAATTCGTCATCTGAAGAAACAAATTGTTGTGGAATGTGAAATGTGCCGATTAGTGTGACAGAATCAAAAAAAAAAAAAAAAAAAAAATGTTTTGAAGGAAATAGGAGAGAAATTTTGGGTATGACCTTCAAAAGAATCTCCACAATTTAAGGAATATTAACAATGCATTTATACAATTTTATAACATTTATTTTAATGACAATGTGTCTATAATTATTGTAGACACATTATTATTACAGTAAGAAGTTCAAAACTGAAGTAAGATTTCATTAATTTTTCAAGAACTCTCAAGTATCTGAAGTATTGTAAAAAATTAAAAATAGAAAAAATTGAATTGGAGCAGAGGAAAATTATTAATGTAAATAGCTTTACTTCAGTGCACAAAAATTTGTAATTCCTGAATTCACTGTCTTTCCAAAATAACAAATTTCGGTAAATTTATTGTAATGGAGGCTTGAATACGAATCCACCAAAAATTACATCAAGACAATGTAGTACAAAAAAAGGAAAACAACGTATTACGCAACAAGTAAATTTACCTGATGCAAAAAATCGAAGAGTAACCATAACTAGTGTATGTACTGATATAGGTTTTCTCATTTTAGTGTCCTGTTTTAAAATTGTGGATCCCACAGATTGTGTGATAAACTCAACTTTACAGCTCATTAACCTACAAAAGTTCCCAAACTGTTGCGCGTCTTCGATCTGTAATTCCAGTGTCATTGTATGACTGGCTCCGAAAACATTTCTTTTAATGCAAGGCTTAACCCAGCAGCTTTTTCTATTCAGTTTTTACCTCTTTTTAGTAACAGCAGACAGTATGGTCACAGCTGACGCGACTTTTCTATTGTGCGCCGCCATCTTGACTGCTCTCCGCTGCTCTCATGTGGAAAGGGTTCTGAGAGATGTCGCGAGAACTGTCCCGGCAAGCAGCTCGCTGAGAGTAGAGCTCGCCAAAATCCATTCTCAAGTGGACACCCTCCCGAGAGTAACTCTCGAGAGTTTCTCGCGAGAGTTACTCTCAAGTGGAAACGCACCTTAAAGCAGTGGCCATTCCATGAACCATTTAATAAAACATTTTTGGACCTGTGTCTGTATAGTATATTTCCTGCAATCTGAGAGGAATACAGAAAGTGTCATTTTCCCTTCACTTTTAAAACCATTACTAATGGTAAAATAAATTTCCCATTACAGTTTAATTGAATGGCTCTGGTTTATAGACTGACTGAATGACATGTTGCACTTGCTCATCTCCTGCAATCTAAAGTTTTTATAGAACTTACCTCTTATAGGGTAGGTGCTTTCATCAGAATTATGTACATTTTGCATTTGAACTGTAAGACACATGGTAGGTCAGTTGAGTCTGCTTGTGTTCTAACAGAATCACTAGTTCTTGCATGGATTGAAATGTTATTAGTTCTGGTTGGTGTTATTCTAGCTTCATAATAATGTTGTGTAGTTAAAAATAGAAATTGATATTTCTTTTGTGGTAGTATTATAGGGAAGTTGACTTCTCATTGCAGCTGACAGTTTAGTTGCTATTCTTGCTAGTGTTTTTCAGGTCCCAATAATTGATTAATACAGTTTAATCGTTATGAAATAATCTTGTAGGTTATAGGTGTCAGCAAAATCCTGATGCATTTTCTGCCTCTCTTCATTTGCAGGTTGTGATTCTCTTATTTAATTTAATTGGTTATAATTTCTTCACAATTCACTACAGTGTATTAGTCTTTAAAGATCATACGTGTGTATGGTATTAATAATAAAATATAAAAATTCTGAAAGCTAACACAAGTTAAAAAAAATAGTAAAAGTAAATTGAATCCATAATGTTGTGTGTTTTTTTTCCTCCCACCTTCCCTCCCTGACATCCTAATTCAGCTTTTGTTACATTATGGGTTTACTTTCTCTAACCTTGTTTGAGATATATGATATTTTATTAACAATTATTCCAAATGTTATTATTATTATTATTA
This sequence comes from Vandiemenella viatica, assembly GCA_031002005.1. Lineage (NCBI taxonomy): Eukaryota > Metazoa > Arthropoda > Insecta > Orthoptera > Morabidae > Vandiemenella > Vandiemenella viatica. The sequence continues at coordinate 181,519,925 of JARYHS010009186.1, forward strand.
AAGAGTGTCTATAAACCACGTAGTTTTGCCTCTACCTCCCCCCCCCCCACCCCACCATTTTTATCCATGTGGCACATAGCTTTTTTCCTTATTGATTTTGGAAGAGACTTTGTACTGTTTTCTCATGAGTATTGTAAATTACGTATGGAGATAATTAAATGGTGGAAATAAATGTTCATATGCTGTTGTGTGTTCTGTACCTTATTTTAACCGTGACAATAATACGAATGAAAACCTACATGGCTTGGCTCGGAAACCTGCGCCCCCCACCCAAGCATCCCAACATAACTTTTCAGTTAACCCTCCCCCCTCCTTATACCGAGCCAAGTTTATGGATGTTCCCTTATAAATATCAGCATCCTTGATTAGAAGGAGAAAACTTGGCTTCTAAGGAAAATTAATTTCAATCTTAAGTATAGTCAGATGAGAAGAATTAGAAACATTACTATTTTCTCCTAGTATTTCTAAGAAGGCTTTATAATTGTCAAAATACTTTTACCTGCAGATTTTTGTAACAAATTTTATGCAAACCTCTTTAAAATTAAGATTATACCTGTAAAAAATCTGCATCGAATACACTGATTGATATAAATGTTTGTGACAGAAGTTTTCTAAACTACTTTTTAGGTGTAAATGAAGCTAACAACAATGGTGAGGAGTTGGAAAAATTGCGTAGACAATTAAAAACTGAACAGATGTTGAAAATGCAAGCAGTTAACAAACTAGCAGAAATTATGAATCGTAAGGATATGAGCAATGCTGGCCGTGGTAAAAATAAGCTATCTTCAGCTGACTTGCGTAAACGTGAAAAGGAATGTCGAAAGCTTCAACAGGAACTCACTCAGGTGATGTAAAAACTTAGTGATTAAAGCATTGATATTCCCTTGCATATAACTTGTGACTACTGTTTAATGTTGTTGTTAATGTACTAATTTTTCTTAAACAGGAAAGGGAAAAATATAGTCAAATGGCAGCAAAATGGCAGAAGGACCTTCAGGAATTACAGTCTCAGCTTCAAGAAGAAAACACATTAAGAATTCGATTGCAGATGGAACTAGACTCCAAAGATTCGGAGATAGAACAATTGCACATTAACTTGCAACACAAAGTAGTGAAACAGCTTCTCTCAGCAGTGCAGACAACGATGATGAGTTAATGAGTCAAGGTAAAACACGTGTTAACACAAACCTTGTGAAAAGTATTTTAGCTTTCCTCAGACTGCTCAGTTTGGTTAATTTTTCAGAATCAAGATTGGAAGGATGGTTATCTGTTCCTAACAAACAGAATATCAGAAGGCATGGTTGGAAGAAACAGTATGTTGTGGTGTCATCAAAAAAGATAATCTTCTATAATTCAGAAAGTGATAAACAAAATACTGATCCTGTACTAATCCTTGATCTTAAGTAAGTCATGAAACCGAAAATTGGCTCATTCTATTTGTTTGTGATGATACCTGTTTTACAGTAGTCAACCTTTTCTTTTCTGCATGTAATCTACATTTTGTTCACAGAAAAGTATTCCATGTACGTCCAGTAACTCAGGGTGATGTAATCAGAGCAGATGCCAAAGATATACCTCGTATATTTCAGGTAGTTATTTTTGTAAAACATTTTGTCATTCATACATGAGTATTTATATTAGTGTCTAGTCTGTTATTGTTTACAACTTTCATTACAGCTGCTTTATGCTGGAGAAGGTGAAGCTAGACGGCCTGATGAAGGGGGAATTAATCAGTTGGAGCTAACTGCTTTAAGAGATGATAAACCTGGAACTGTCTCACTCAAAGGACATGAATTTATTCAGATTTCATATCACATGCCAACAAATTGTGAGGTTTGTCCAAAGCCTTTATGGCATATGTTTCGACCACCACCGGCTCTGGAATGCAGAAGTAAGTAATAGATGCATTCATTTTGATAAAATAATGATATATCCTCAGGGACTTTTTACTGAACAAAATGCTTACATCCAACAAGATTTATAAATCAGAACTGGTCATCATTCTTCTTCAAAATTACAGTAAAGTGTAAATTTTTTTTCATTACAGGGTGCCGCATTAAAGTTCACAAAGAACATTTGGAAAGGAAAGAAGATGCAATTGCACCCTGCAAATTGCATTATGATCCAAATTCTGCTAAAGAACTACTTATACTTGCTCCAAATGTAGAGGATCAAAAGCAGTGGATCCAACGATTAGGGAAGAAAATACAGAAATGTGGGTACAAAGCAAACAGTGGGATGGATGGTGCAAAGATTTCGCCAAGGTAATTGACTTACATGTTTCTATATTTGAAAAGTACAGTCATATGAGTTTTTATCCAGAATTTTTGTTTTGTGATTGGTAATATATTTTAGAGAATCTACTCGATCTTCCCTGAAGCCGTACATTCACCAACAGCAGAGGTCTGCAACTCTTCCAGCCAATGCTTCTTCAATTGGAAAGTGAAACGAAAATGAGAACACTTGGAAATAATTTACTTCATAATCTGTTGTGAAGTTATAAGTAGACAGATGTAAGCTGTCTGAATATATTACCATAATTAAAACATAATTTATTTTTTAACTGTGGCCTAACCAAAGTTTTATGTCATGCAAATAGTTGTAACATATTGTTAGTAATATACATATTTTAAGTTTTTGTAACTACATTAAATGTGTTATAAAAGATTATTTTTTTCAATATAGCTGCATTTGACATGAGTGATAACTGTTCCCTCGTGAACTGACAAGAGATTTCGTACAGAATTATTTAGAACCAAGGGTCTGTTTAGCGATGGCAGCTTGGATTTGGCATTGACAATTTCAGTATACATCAAGGACACGGCTTTGAGTGGTTATGATTATACAGAAGGCTGATTTCCCTCTTGCCTGTCATATCATAGCCACAATGCTTTTTTAGACAGAGGTACAAAGACTAATATAATTTATAGTGTTGTTACGTCCTGATAATGTCAATAAACTGTAGATCTCGTAGGGAAATATACCATGTAGCCTTGATGCACAAGGGAAAGATTAATGCCAAAAAACTATTAAAAACAGCATACAATATATACAAGCTTTTTCTTACTGACTGACATTCGAAACCAAAGGTGTTGAAGTTTTTCATCGTATTTAAAAAAAAATATTAATTTGCATTTTTAACATTATCATCAAAAATTAAAATATTGCTCATGAAGATGGCATTCCTCCATACTTTTTATTGCTGTATTTGTTTCATCTGTACTTTATCTTGTGATTTTGAAGCATCTCTCTTGCTCACATAATAAATTTCTGTGCCAATTAATTTGTATATCTAATTACTTGTCAGTGTATAAACCACAACTAAGTATAAAGTTTCAGTGAAACTTGCTATTTTTTATATGTATACAGAAATGTTTGAGAGAATTTTTCAGTCACACAAGTGTGCTGATGTACTGTTTCTTCATGTTGTTGATGTTTTTTCAGAAGTGAATACTTGAGAATGTGCCTTGTAAAAAACATGCATTTTGTGAACATGTGGTACTATTTTTTTATTATTATTTAAGCAAATTAAGCCTTTGGAAAGTTCCATTTGCAGAAAACTCATATGTATTCAGTTTTACTGAATCATGTAACTACCATTTATTACTTTATATATATGTTGTTTGTAGATACCTCCGTACCTTCGTATGTGCTGTTTGTATATGAAAATGTGATGTACACAATAAATTTATTGATACAACAAAAGATCTATGGAATGTTATACTAAACTTGAGAAATATCTGCAAACAAAATTACTTCCTGTGCAGTGCATTGTATAACTGCTACTATTTTTACAGTTTTTATTTGAAGTTTCATACAAAGGATGCAAGTCAAATTTGCTTTCAGTAACATTATAAATTGCATTGCTCAAATGAGTTTATTGCATTTCAAAATTACTTTTTATATCATGGTAAAAGCTGGTAAAAACATTAGAAGGCAATAAAATAAGTGGAATACTAGTCTAAAAAGCATTATTGCTGTGTATGCCTGTTTGAAAGTATTGTAAGTACAAACATTGAAGCATTCATTTCTAGAATGCTATTTATTCTTTGAGTTATAATTTTGTAATGAATGTGAAGTTTTCGATTGTACGTAAGACAATACTGATTTAAGAACTGAAGTAAAGTTCTAACAATTTGAGGTTCAAGCTTACATCTTCTGTTTTGTTTCTTTTAATAACATTTAATATTGAAAGGAAAGAAAAAATATGCACATCACTCTTCAAAGTTGAAGGAAAGAGCTAGACCAAAGAAAACTCCATAAATACGATGTTTTGGACTGTGCCCATATTCATGAAAATAGAAACATATGACTGAGTTTGCAAATGCACCTGTGGACAACACAGCCACATTAATGGATTCATGTGGGTGTGTTGACCATGGGCTCAATCACTTGTTTCTATATTGGTGAGTAAGGGTAAAGCCCAAAGTATTGTGTTTGTGTTGTGTTTATCATTGCTACTCTTCTCCATTCAATTTTGGTGACTGATGGGTGTATTTTATCTTTCCTTTCCTTGTTAGTACTGCCTCATGGCATTTCTTCATACTATATTGTTCCTGATATTGTGATTAACATTTCTGTTCCCAGCTGAATCTTCTCATTTTTCTTGAAATGTATGATGTGGGTGGGTGATGAAGTTTATATGATTTAAGTTGAATAATGGGACCCATTTCATAGTTAACTGGAATCGAGAATTTATATTTCATTTTTAATAAGCGCTTGTCATTTATCCTGCTTTGATCTGACTATGCTGCAGTCCACATTTACTGTTAATACCCACAACGCTCTTTGCTTTGCAATTTATTTATTTGGAATTTTGCCATTTATAGACTGCTTGGAACCTAAGACTGCAGTAGTCCTTTTTGTTTTCTTCTCTTCCCAGTACTTACTCATGCCTATGCTGATGGCCTAATATCACACTCTCTTTGGCTATTGTTTTGATTGGAGTACTGGAAATTGTGCAGTGTCAATCAGCCTTCTCTTTCATTAATGTCATATTGCATGATCCTAAAGTCTTTCCAAATCCTACCTTATTTATTTTAGACAAACTTTTTTTTTTTTTTTTTTTTAGAAATGTAGTCAAATATTTCCTCAGTCAACCTCTAGTTATCCATACTGTATAATTGTTCATAAAACACTGATGTGTCTGTAATTTTCTCTGTGTTCTTTTATGAAGCTTCATTTTTTTTCTTTTGCTCTAAAATTTACCTTGCTGTTTTCATTTCACTAAATGCAATATACATTACTGGTCATTAAGCCAAAACACAAAATTCAGAATTTTTGTATGTTCATCCATCTTTCAAGAACACTCAGTGAATTTTAGCAAAACTGCACATAGTGGTCACTTATTTCATTTGTCAGAATATAGGATACACTTTATCCCAGTAAGCCATACAATTTTTAGTTATATAACATGCTAAACTATTAAATCTGAAATTTTTGTGTCTCTTTGCACAATTCCAGCAAAATCTAATAGACAGAATTTAATGAATTTTCACATAGTCATATCTTATGTTGCCTGTCAGTCTGCAGAATACTATTTATCTTAATGAATTGACCAAATTTCCTATCATGTAAAACCAAAAACAGCAATTTTTTTAAAAAAAAAAAAAAAAAAAAAAAAAAAAAAAAAAAAAATGTTACTCACCACAAAAAAATAAATGGACGGATTTGAAGAAAACTGCATGTAGTGTTAGTTTATACAACCAGTTAAAGTAAATTAAAAGAATAGTTCCTAATGATAATGTTGTGTGTGCATGTCACAAAAATGGAAGATTTCAATGAAACTTTACATATTAATATCTTTTGTCATTAGTTAACTTAGAGAATACTTTTTAATTTAGATAAACAACATAATTATCAATGTTACAGAGGTCAAAACCATAAATTTTGGAATATTTGGCTGTGTGTGTGTGTGTGTGTGTGTGTGTGTGTGTGTGTGTGTGTGTGGCGCGCGCGCACATGCACCGCGTGTACCTAACAAAACAAAACAAAAAATGTGAATGGAATTAGTAAAAATGCTTGTAGTTTTGGTGTGTCATGAGTTAACATGTTTATAGTAATTAGTGCCATGTTTCATCCACGATACAGACACAAAATTTTTTTTTGCATTTACATTAAATATTGTCTGGTGGAACATTCTTCCAGTCAAAATGCTTACTAAGTTTTGCCCTATAGATGCCCTGAAGATGTGTTTGTTTTTGCAGTTGAATTGTGGAAATTTTTTTGGGTTTTTTATCTTAGCTAATATACATACCAAATCAATCTTTTTGTGCACACAACACGTGGTATCACTTCAAATACTGCTTGCAGATAAGTTACTGTATGTGAACAATACTGAGTGGTTTGGTAACTCAGTGGTTAAGGTGCTTGTTTTTAAAAGTTTGGGGTTCGGTCCTGGGTTCAAATCCTGGTGAGGCCATTAATTTTTAAGATTTATGTTTGATCATATGAATTACGCTAGCACTTTGTGGTTCGGCCATCCTAGCCAAGACAGAGTTGGAATGGACAGCACATTGAAATTCTGATCGTAAGACCACACAGATTTACTTTATCAACAAACACACACATATAAAATTTCCCACTTTTCGCAAGCGTCATTATTGGTAAAAAAAATTACACTTACTTGTGTCTTTTTTTCGAGGTTTGCTATGCGTTTTTTTGTTCTAATCGCCAACATTTCGGCACCATCCTGGAGCCTTCGTCAGGGCTTCTATCTGTCTAGCCGCCTGGTCCTTTTTTGATCATCTTGAACACTGATTCACTGTTTATTTTTCACTGGAAAAGATGATTTTATTTCTCTGCCAAAGAATATTTACTGTTCCAAAGAGATTTGTGTATTACGCAGCGATCTTGTAGTTGTTCCAAATGTGGAAGTGTGTACTAGCAAATGAACATGTAACATCAACAAGATTGCTGCATAATACACAAACCTCTTTGGAACAGTAAATATTCTTTGACGGAGAAACAAAATCATCTTTGCCGGTGAAAAATAAACAGTGAATCAATGTTCAAGTTTATAAAAAAGGACCAGGCGGCTAGACATATAGAAGCCCTGATGAAGGCTCCAGGTTGGTGCCGAAACGTTGGCGATTACAACAAAAAAATGCAGCGCAAACCCCGAAAAAAAGACACAAGTAAGTGTAATTTTTTACCAAACACACACTTTGCAGATTAGCAACTGTTTCAACCAGATGTAGAAACAAATTATGCACATATTGACATACAAATTTAGAAAGAGAGGAGGATATCTGAGGAAATAATGAGGCTGCACCTTTATTTTTTTCATACCCAGTAAAAATTCTTTGAAAGTTTATGTGTGAATTAATTGCACAGATATCAGATTCTTTATCACACAGTCATGTGTATAACCCTTACTAATATAATAAAGAATATCTAGCCTTTTTAATTACAGCTACTGTAACAGATTTTTTGATATAGTCATTCAAATTCATGGAACCTCATGATGGTGCTTCTGCCTATATCTTTAGTTTCTTTATAATGCTTGTAATTATTTTTTAAGGAATACTCCTTAGAATGGAACAATAGCTGATTCACAATTAACAGTAACAGTATTGTTCTCCTTTGTGTGAACATTGATATCAAGATTTTGATATAGATATTTTTGCTATCTGCTTGAAAAAGTGAAACTTGGGGTGACCCTAAACTTAATTGCATGAACTCTTATAACATTTTATTTTTGTCTTTGCCATTTTTAGAAATTATAAAATATTGTTCTTTCATTAGCGTTATAGTTCAGATGTATTTGTCCAAAACTTTTCTTAAATAAATTGCTGGAAATCTTGCATTCTGCTTTGAAAATTTGTTGTGTCATTTTTTAAGAGTATCAGGCAGCATTGGTAAGCTTTTATAATAAAAACAGGCATAAAAAAATAATAGCTTGTTGCTAAGTGTGATAGCACCTGTAATGTATCTCGCTACTATTGTCTTTTCTTACAGTCTTTAGTTATGGTAGCTTTTTTAGCTACATATTAGTTTTTCCGTAATTCTTTTTCGTAAATTTCCCCTCACAACATAAAAATCTACTTACTGTTTAGCCAAATAATAGGTCACAAACATAAACGCTTGCATCAGTATTACGACACCATATGATCAGACAGCGACTTTCTTTAAGCAGACGCGTCAGGAATTTCTGTGCCAACGCACATAACTGATATAACTTTTTATAACAATCCTTTATAAGAATTATCATATTAAATTCTTACTTATCAATATATTGCTTCCTTCTCTTTAACAATCAACACATCTTTCTTTACCACATCAGACTTAAAGCAAACCTGATTAATTATTCAGTTTAAACACATAATCTCCTATCAGAGTAGTATCCTGGATAACATATTATACACTCGTACATTAACTACCAATTTTTTTTCCATAAAACAACAAAGTATTAATTTTTCACTAATCATGACAATTACAAACAATAATTATTTTTCAAATATTTAATTATTAATATGCAGGTTTGTTTAAAGTGATTTTTAATCATTTATCTTATCTTGCCATGCAGTGCCGTTTGTAATGTACCTTGCTACTATTGTCTTTTCTAATAGTCTTTAGTTAGCTTTTAAGAAAACAATATAGCTACATGAATCCTTTTTCCCAGTTTGACCGTTACTTATTTTTCAAACTAATCAACACTGTTCAAATATTTATCATCACTGACCGTGTAATACTACTTTAATTTAATTGCAATGGAGTGCACACTCCGTTGGCTATTTCCCTACACACCCATCTTCTCCCTTTCCTGCACCAACCTACATTTACCCTCTACAAATTTCAACAGTAAATTCTTTCAACATTTTTTGTACATTATTCATTATTTCTCTTGGTATCTTATTCCAATCCCTGTCATCCTTACCTAAAATAGAGAATCTTTCTACATCCTTGTGCCTGAAATCGAGTTCCCTTCCATGCATTACTTTTAATTCTTACACCAATATCTTTCCATGCCTCATCGCCAATATACGTCTCATACACTCCCATAACCCTCTTTACCCTCCTCCTATCTTCCAATGAATCACATTCCAGCTTATTCTAATAGATCACATTACCTTTACGTCCATCCATCTCTTTCCTCATAATACACAACATTTATTCAATCTTTCGTTTGCCCAATTTGAATTCAGTTAAAAATTTCTTGTTACATCTACACTGATAATCCATTAAATATATTATTCATTGAAACGCTGCTAAGGCATTCATTCTGTTCATCATGGCTCCTCCATGTCTTATCATGTTCTCCTCATCTTTTGTTCTGCTTATATTATCGTTTTGATATATCATCTACGGCTCACTTTTCATTGCTCCCTCTGTAACTCAGAATAACAATATTACTAAAAATATTTACAAAAACTTGCAAATTCTTAAAAAATACATTAACAACTGTCTTTTTATTTTATTTGGTTGATGTTGTCCGTTATACACCTAAATACAAACCATTATTAACTTGGATATTAACAATTTGGTTGTTGTTAATTTTCATATTTACTTCTTATGTAGCCTCAATTAAGCTGATCTTTCAACAATTGGAACTTGATATCTGACTATTCGCTTATCAATGGAATCATTTTGAATTTCAGTTTTCTGTTATTTTATTTAGAAAGAAAGAAATCTTTAAGAGGTTTGAAAAATTCACATTAGTACCATGGTAGATAGAAAGTAGTGTGGTTTGTAACATAGTAAGGCTTTTCAGCCATAGCTTAATTGATAGTAAGTCAGTGTAGTAATGAGTGGTGAAACAAAGGTAAGTAGGAAATGCCTTTTATAGATAACGATGCCTTTGCTGACAGGGTAAATACAAACACAGTAACATATAACACATTAATGGGAAATATCTGTGTGAAAAGTTATTTAAGAAAGTTCATCAGTGCCAGCTGGTTTTCATGAGGTCACTGGTAATGCAGTCAGCAGGAATTTGAGTATTGGAAGAAACTATGTATATTCAGTTAGACACCAGAGAAATAGTTAGCACATAATGTTTTAAAAACTAAAATAATCTTCAGTATGAAGTTTCAGGATAAAGGAACAAGTGTAAATAAGGGTTTTTAATAATTAAAGGAATTTTAAGCCTAAGAGTTGAACACGAAATTGTAGAGAATTCATAAATAAAGAATCTAAATATAGTTTAATACATAAATAAATGGTGTTATATAATAAACATTAATATAATAATGCTTCAATGCATTTTGCGCCTTTAATATTTAAAAGACAATTTTAGTTGATGAAAATATTGTGCAACCAAAATTTCAGAATATCAAATTTAAAAAAAAGAAAAAAAAAGAGGGATACTGAAAGAAAGGGCATTGAAAATAATAAGAAAGAGTAAGATTCATTACATAATATTATGGGGAAGTATTTAAAATGTAATTTTAAAGGTCGCTATAACAGATTCCATGATGGTCTGTGGATACATAGTTTATATATATATACAAGGGAGTGTGCACAAACTACATGGCTCGGTCCAGGTAGGGGGAGGGGGGGGGGTTTGGCTGGAAAGCTACGCTGGGCTATGTGGGGTAGGGGGGTTCTGACCCAGGGCACGTAGCTTTCCTTTCATAACATTTGTCAGAGTTAAAATGAGGAACAGAACTCTCAACAGCTTGTGAATATTTATTTCCCTCAGTTAATTAGCTCTGTATGTAATTTACAATAGTCTGACATGAGAAAACAGCATAAAAGTTTTCTGGAATCAAAAGGAAAAAAGGCCCCGGAAGGGTGGGGGGGGGGGGGGTAGAGGCAAAAGCCATGTAGGGCTACGTGGGGTAGAGGGGGTTCACTGGGGACCAAAATGGAGATGGAGCTATGTGGTTTATGCCCGCTCCCTTAAAGGACAGATAACACACAAACCCAGAAAATACAATATTTCGTGTTGATTCCCTTGTCAAGTTAGAAGAAAGTGGCTGAGCACGCGCAAAGCTTGCGTTCGATGCGGGTTCGAATCCACATCCGGCCATCCAAATTTCGGTTTTCGAATCTTTCCTGAAGTCACGCCAGGAGAATGCCGGAATGGTTCCTTCAAAATACCTACGTCGAACTTCCTTCCAAACAAAACAAAGCAAAAATTTGAAAACTACTGGTCTGTACTGCCCATAGTTGCAGGAGTAAAATAGGGTATATTTCATTTTAATATGAAGTCGGAAACATAAGAAATTTAAAAGTGTCCTCAAAGTAGTATCAATTTTTTATTGGATCCGATTAACACAAGAAATACTGGTCGGATTGACTTGATTATCGCAGTCGAAATACTTATCGTGATTTCAGTGTACGAACGACATATTATTATTCGCAGGACTTGGTTACCATTATTTTCTTTTCTCGCTGGCGATCATGATTATTTTAATCCTTACATTAACAGTTCACATAAACGAAGTTTCTGGTAACAGCTGGTTTATAAAATAGAGAAATCAGAAATTAGAGGTAGATGAACAGTTTACATAAAAAACAAAAGAAAGTAAAGTAAAATTTCACAATGTACTTTAATAGGTGCCACGAGGCTTAAACTCCATCGAAATTAGTAATTATACCTGTACCCCAGGAGCCCTGTAAATTTGCCTTTAATTACGATCCAGAAATTCAATAAGACCTATGTACTGAGGTTGGATCTTAGTAAGAGCGAAACTTGGAGCATAACTGTGTAAAGAAATTTTTAATATTGAAAATGTGTGTTTATTAGTGGTTTGATGTCTCTGCCCTTTGGTTTATATCAGTCCCAACAACGAACTTTTGTGGTGCCTGTTCTTAAATTAATGAGGGAGTTCTTAGTTGTTAAATATACTGATCTGACTAATATTCACTCGTTAATAGTGAAGACAGAAGTAATTTGTTTACAAAATTAATTCCATTATTAATTTATTGAAAACCTTATATAAAACTGTATAGCAAATATCATATTTGTTTTAAAAGTTTAGGACTTTTGATGTCAAAATAAAATCTAACCGTGCTAATTGTTAAAAAAAAAAAAAGGGACGGTAATAATTAATGATTGAATGAATAAGGTAGACTATATATTTTTCAGTATCCGTGATGATTGTTCAATTAAGGGTGTAAGCTGTGTTAAAAAGAAATGAATTATAGTTAAAAGTAAATTAATTTTTCTATGTATCTTACGTTTCGTGTTTAATACAGTTTACTCGATGCGCAGATTTGTTATAAATATTTCATGCATCAACTAGTCGCATATGTAACGAACCAGAACAATTGAAATCATTTTGCTTTGCATGCCTACGACTTATGTCTAAAATAAACAAGGAAATAGAGAATCTAACAATAGATGCGTTATTAGATTCCTCGATGTTAAAGTATTACTATATTTAGTGTGTTATATCTGTCACGGTTCTAGGGATGAATCAATTGTTTAGTGAAGATCCATGCTAAGGAAATAAAGAGTAGACTATCCGTCACCATGGATGGATGACTAATTTTCACTTTGTAGTCGTGTAGTACCGGTTGTTCAAGGTAGCAGGAATCATGGAGGAAGGAATTACATGGAGAAGAAGTGAGCTTAAATCGGTGAAGCAAGCACTAAACTCTCCCGCATGGTGGCAGCACCGGCAGCGACCATATGGCGCTTCCCAACAATTAAGGTGTTCACATTGTGGTAGAGGCAGTGATTATTTCATTTAGTATTGTGTATAAGTGTTTAAAAATGCCAGCTTGTGTTGCGTACGGTTGCACAAATAGGCCAGACAGGAATGAACCTGGAATATCATTTCATAAGTAAGTTGAATTGTAATTATCGTTGTTGAAGTGAGCGGTAGACACAGCAAACTTTGCAGCACGTCTATAAATATTTAGTCATAGCTCTCAATGGGATGACTTTGTTCGCAAATTAAGGTGACTGAATAAATTTTCACAGATTATCAATTGAACAACTTGTGTTTCAGTTTGCAAAATGTTTAACTTCTTTTTAAAAAAATAAACAAAAATTTGAATGCACATTTCTGCTAAATACTTTTTAAAACGTTTCACAAATGTTACTTATATCAAGTGAACGATGAATAAGACCATCTCTACTTTTGTACGTTTTGAGAGATCCCCAAAATAATAGAAATGGAGATCACAATATACTAACACACTCTTCACTTTTTAATATTTTTAGATGTTTGTGTACCACAAATCCTGAAATGTAGTGTACAATATGATCTATTAAAACAGTTAGTGCACCTGCATCAAACATACATTCGTGGTCGGACTTGGGAGGAAACTGTAATTCTTTTTCCTCTTCAATAATTCGATGATGTCTTGATGTAAAATTTATAATATGTTCTGGAGCATGATTAACAATTTTTCCAGGAGTATACAATTACCAGTGTTTGCATATTTCACTTCACATTTCAAGAGTAGGTTTTTTTTTTTTATAAGCTGCTTTAAAGTGTATGGGCAGTGGGATTGTTTGAATTCCTCCCCCCCCCTTCCACCCCCCAAAGATCTGATACATTGTAAAAATATTTCAAAGTGATCCTGACTAAATTTATATGCTAATATATATTTTAAGATTTTTTGATCAATAACTAAGGAATTAAAGAAATACTTCAAACATGAATCAGAAAACCTAAGAATCCAGTGCTCCTACTGCTGTCAAGTATTATCTTGCCATATGGTGACACTTTCAAATTACATATATAACTTTCTGTTTCAATCAATCTTGTATCACTGTTTCCTAATTACACTTGGATATTATGGAGCGTGTGCTCCATTGAAATTAAATAAAATAATAATACCCTTAGTCTTTTTTTGTGGCTGTAGATGTTTTGGCAAATAAAATTCTATTAAAATAATTTTTAACAGACTTTTTTTCCTTAATTTCTAATGTTTATAGATAGCATCAATTGAGATACATACATAAGAGAGCGTGCATAAACCACATAGCTCCAATTTGGCCTCCTGTGAACCACTATCCCTCCCCATGTAGACCAACTTGGCTTTTGCCTCCACCCCCCTTCCCCCCCCCCTCACCTAGCAAGTAGGTTTTTTTCCCCCTTTTGATTCCAGAAGACATTTTGCACTGTTTTCTCTTGTCAGACTATTATAAATTACATAAGGAGATAATTAGCTGAGGGAAATAAATAGGTTTAATTCTAGATCATGATACTGCTACAACTACTTTAGGCCTACTACCAGTACAGGGATCTAGCTTTTTTTTAAATTATTCCTAGCAGTTGAGGTTAGGTTGAAATACAGCCTGGACCAGAAGAAAAATGTCATAAAAGTGGTACGGATAATTCTTTGATAGCTGCGTGTGGCAGAAAGGTGCTATAGCGGTATCGCCATCTAGAATTAAACCAATAAATATTCACATGCTGTTGTGAATTCCATTCCTCATTTTAACTGTGACAAATTTTATGAAAGGATAGCTACGTGGCCTGGCTTGGAATCCCCCCCCCCTCTCCCTACATAGCTCAACGTAGCCTTCCAGCACCCCCCCCCCCCGGACCAGGCCGTGTAGTTTGTGCACGGTCCCTACCTTTAACCACATGTTAATTCATTATTAATAATGTGAAGTAAAGGAAAATAATGAATCAAATTCTGTGTCATAAAGTTACTTGTACATTCCTGTAATAGCAACAATTGTGAAACGGCTCTTTTATTTTTAAAGGTAATAATAAAGCCTCTGCCCTTTTAAACAGAAGTTGAAGTAGAGTTCTTCTAGCGTGATAAGTTATTTTGTTGAAAAAAGTATAGGCTTGTTCAGACAGTGACTCATCATCGCATTTATGATTGGAGCACACTTGCTTGAAGTTACTTAAAAGAACACCGCATGATGCCAACCATACATTATAGTAAAGTATCACTCTTTACTTTTTGTTGATACACTTTATATTAACTATAAATTATGCGGAAACATTTTATTTCTGGTACCAGCCTACAAAATGTCTGGGTTGCTCATCCCTAGAGTGGGTCCTCTTACTTTTTTCTGGTCTAGGACACATTTCAGACTAACCACAAGTGGTAGTAATAAAACTGAAATATCCATTCTGCATGTCAACCATGTAATCATTGTGGCTTTGACAGAATTAATTTTTGGTCCAGCCTGCATCCAAACCTAAACCCCTCAATTTGGTTGTTGTATATCCCCCAAACTAAGCAAGATATCGAAAACATTTATTCCTTATTATCGAGTTTTTTCGTCGTGTTACATAAGAATCCATCATTAAATTTGACTTTTGCGAAATTTTTCTTCTGCATTTCAACTCAAGACACCTCACTTTTGAGACAGTATATCTCGAGAACTAGGTGAAATATCGAAAAATTTTACTCTTTATTTTTTATTTGTCTCGTCTTTTTAAATAAAAATTCATCATAAAATTTGACTTTGAATAATTTTTTCTTCTGAATTTCAACCAAAACCATTTCACATTTGAGACAGAATATCTCGAAAACTAAGCAGGATATCAAAAAATTTTATTCTTCATTTTTTATTTGTCTCATCGAGTTACATAATAATCCATCACCAGATTGCGGCGTCACGTTTATCCTAGAGTCCCCTTGAGGTGTTTAACCATACTCCCCGTGTTTGTTGGGAAGCGGTCAAGTCCCCACCACTCCGGCCATGCCCCCCCACTCCTCCGCCGGCCTGCTTCACTTCCATGCGTGGCAAAGGTCTCTTGCGTCGTCTCCATATTATTCCTTCCTCCATGGCAGGAATTGCCAGCACGGGAGATGACGCGGGTTTATTTAAGTTTCTTCCTGCAAAATGCCTAAACGCAGAAGGCAACTGACCAACTACCTAAATGTGACTGTATTTATAAACCTGCATTTTGTTATTTATAGCTTGTCTTGTGTCATTTATAATTTAGACTTTTTTTTTCAATTAATCTCTGAAGCCTTAGTCATTCACTAGTGTACTAGCGCTACGTCATGCATCGTATACTGGTTATGCAACAGCTGTGATCCTGTTCTTGTGTCATGTTCTGTTGTCTGCTGTACAGCGAAACCGGTTAGACAACCTTCCCGTGCGTGTCAGCGTGCTTGGTTGGTAATGAGATGGCGTCCGTTACTTACGTGAGGTGTTTTTCCGAAATTCCGGACCCCCCCCTGTGGTGAGATCTGCTCTGACCTCGTTGTTTTTGGAGACCATTTTTTTAGCTTCTTGAAGAATTTCAAAAGCTCACGTGAGATTTCCATGGATTTCCCCCCCTCCCCCTTGGTGAGATTTTCCTCCCTATTTTACCTCACGCAAATAATGGACGCCGCCTAAGCCCGGTCCTGTCATTCGGGAGGACGCGGGTTCCAGTCACCGTCGGGCTAGCGAGATTTCGATTTTGGCTTCCCCAAATCACTCCAGGCGAATTCGAGTTCCGGGATGACCCATGTCCGAATTCTTTCCCGTTCTTTGCCTCAGTTCTTTCCCGCTTCTAATGACCTCGACGTCAACGAAGCGTAATAGAGAGAGACTGGGATAACTCGTTTGCTGCTTTGCATTAGAGGTGGGCAAAAGAATCGTGAATCGATTCAAAGAGTCGACTCGTCTAAAAGAATCGTTTGCGGAATCGACTCACTTGGAAGAGTCACGGTTCACTCAAGAGTTGTTAAGAGGGAGCTCAGGAGCTGAGCCGTTGTTGCGCAATCGCTCACCGACTCGTCCAGGTTCGGAGTCGACTCCGAGTCGTTAGCTCGATAATGTTTACGACTCTCGGCTCACTCGCTCTCGGCTCACTTCTGTCTTAATGACTCTTCCATGGATTCGGCTCTTTTTAACTCTTGATATCTGCGTAACTCGTGATTCCTTTCGATTCACAATCTTAGTTCCCACGGCATGTTTCTTGGTTTGGCAACTTATTTGTAAGGAAATAAAGAATATTTATCTTTGGAACATGAAAATTAAAAATATATTACAGAAATAAAAAGTATTTTTAAATTTAGGAATTTACTTTCTTAAATACACATTTTTCTAGTGTTTTTGGAACTAGTTATAAGTTTTTGGTTTCCTTCCAGACTGTTATAGATGCTACCACAACACAGATTTAGATTTACAAATAAATTATCAATGAATTATACGTCCTATAACTTTTATATTTTACCACAAATAAAGTATTTCCCGATTATTTGAGGACAGGGAAAAGTATACCGATTTCAGAGCCATCTGCTATTCCCATGTTGCGTGGGTTTTTCAAATTGCGAATGCATCGAGTACAGAATTTAATTGCGATGGAGCGCGTCCGGTTATTATTATACGAACTTCATCAGTGTTTTAGTTGTTCTTCAGTTCTTTATTTTGTGGATAATGCAAACATTTTGCAATAGAAATGAACGAAGTTTATGAATTGGACCATTACAAAAATTAGCAGGTGCTGAAGCGACATATATACTGTTCCAGCTGGTGAGGTTTCTACGAGGAAAAAGGTTAAACGAAAAGACGTTGGGGAACAGTGCCGTCGATGAATATAGGGGAGCGTACAGAAATTACGTGAGACTTTTTAGGGGGGGAAGGGGTCCGGAAAATCTCACGAAATCTCACCAAGGGGGGGGGGGGTCGACGGATCTCACGTGAAATTTTGAACTTGAACGAGTGTAGAACTAAAAAAAGCGTAAAAAATACCAGTTTACAGGGCCAAAAACCGGCTTTTGAGGGGGTATCATTCTTTCGAGGAGCACGACAGCTAAAAAAAGTCTCGAAACTTCTCCTGGTCGAACAACTGGGGGGAGGGGGTTCCGTGAAAATCTCATGAAATCTCACCAACGGGGAAGGGGGGGGCCGGCAAAATCTCACCAAGTCTCGCGGAGGGGGGGGAGGGGGTCTAGATTTCCGGAAAATAGCCTCTCGTAATTTCTGGACGTCCCCCAAAATACTGATACTGAAACCAAGAAAATAAATTTAAAATTTAAATTATGCCATTTTAACAAACACTGATTTATTGGTTTGTAGGTAAAATGCTAGTGATACGCTGTTTAATTTAAGAAAAGCACCATCCGGCAAATTCCAAAAATTTGCCAAATTTATGGAGTAAAATTGGAGCATATGTAAGGGGCGTCCATAAAACCATGTAGCTCCATTTTGGCTTCTTGTGAACCCTCCCTCCCCCCAAGTAACTCGACGTGGCTTATGTCTCTAACCCCCCTCTCCCCACGTAGTTTTTTCCATGACGGAAATAAATATTTACATGGTGTTGAGTGTTCTGTATCTCATTTTAAGTGTGACAAATAATATGAATGAAAAGCTATTTGGCCTGGCTCGGAATCCCACCTTCCAACCCCCTCCACCTCTCAAGACCGATCTACGTGGTTTATGGAGGCCCTCTAGCGAGACGTGTAACAAACATGCCACCTACAAAATCAACAATCTAAATCAACAATCTCAATCGACAATTACAATCTGCAACAAGGCTTAGAATCAGTAATGAGGTTTGACAACAATTAGCTGGAAGCCTTGAAAATTTCACAGTGTGGCAATCTCACATTTTGTTGACCCGGTTCGGAAAATTCCCAGATCCACCACTGGTTGTAGTTAGACAGGGGGCGGCGTAATCGGTATTGCGCAAGGGCGCTCAAATAGTTAGTGGAGAGCCTGCTCGAAAGCTGGACAGTTAATGACTGAAAAGAGAAGTCGGCTCACATCACAAAAACTAACGAAAATGCTTTTTGTAAATAGCAATAAAAAACTTGTGTAGTTTTCATAAGTAAATTGAATCATTTTTATTGTAAAATTAGTGTTTTCATTTGTTTAAATAATAAAATAAATTGTTTTTGCAATAAATAACTTACAATTTAACTATCAAAAACAAATGTTATTATTTTTGTTAGAATTTGTTAATCATTTCCTTCTTGTTGGTTAATAACTCGTTATCTATTTTCCTCATTAAAAATATCATGTGAAAAGAATCGAAGAGTCGTTTAAAAGAATCGATTCTCAACGAGGAGTGAATCGATTCCAAACGATTCATCAAAAAGAATCGGTTTGCCCATCACTACTTTGCATATCAAAAGCACACAATTTACACGGTTAACTTAACATACCGTGATAGTTACCATATTTTATTGAAATTTCCAGAGGCTGTTGTTAATAGCTACATTTGTGTTAGAAATGATATGGATCTATAATTCTGAAGTCTTAAACTATCTATCTTCTTGTGATCGAAGGATTCCGCGGCCAAATAAATAGTTTCTCCGACTGACCCCGCGCCATCGTACTGAATGCCGACGTTTTGATTGAAAGTGTTTGGGTTATAATGCGAGGCAGTGGCGGCCCTAGCAAGTTTTTCAGGTGGTGCGAGATCTCATTGTGGCGCCCCAAATAAGCAGTCGCTTATTCCTGATTAAGGTGTCGACACAAACAGACTGAAAATAACTTACATTTTTTTACATCCTACTAATACTATAAATGTAGAAGTTTGTCCCTGTTTCACGTCGAAACACAGAACGGCTTAGGTCTAAAATTTGGAATAATGTATTGGCTCTCTAATTTTATTCCGATCGAAAAATTTGTTCCCGTGAGGTTCGAATACGAATACCTGTATGAATGCGTTATGAATTTCATTCGAGCAAAGTCGCGGGCAGAAGATTTTATATATTAATAATAACTCAAACATCAGATAGATTAGTATAGGATAGCAGCGGTATGAATGAGAAATAACAACAGTAAAAAGAAACATTATATGTTTGAAAGGTTTACTTAAGGTACTATGGAGTACACAATGCTCACATCACGTATACGTCAAATTAGTTTTTAATAAGTTGTTTTTAAAATAAACAAATGAGGAAATAAAGTCATAAATACAAGTCCTAGATCACCACCTTCCTCGCGTTTGCTCTTAGGCAATATTATTTTCTATTGATAAAATTGCGAGATCTGACAGTCTATCATGAGTCTAAGTTTACTGTAAATATGTTTTGATAAGTTTTCATTTACTTCTTCTTTAGAGACAGTTACAGATATATACTATGGTTAGAAAAATTCGAAGTTCTGTCCACACATTCGGGAACATATCCTGCCAACCATTTTCTATCATAACTTGAACTTTTATTGGTTCTCCTGATTCAGGCCTCATCAACATTAGTTTCAGTTAGAAAGTTTCTCAACCAACTCACATTGTTCACCCTGAGTTAAACTGATTCTAAATCTGCACAGCACTTTTCAGGAATTGTTTTGATAATGTGTAAGAGCGATACTGTATCATTAAATTTGCACAGTTGTTTAAAATTAGTGACCAACGCAGTCATAATTTTATCAATCATATGCTGAAACACGTTCATTGTAAACAATTCTTCTGGATCTGTTGCTATCTCATCTACGGCCCCCTAGTAAAAAAATCCCTATTTTCTTGGGGATCTGATAGGATATGTCCCAGTCTGAGAAGCAATTTCTTTAGCTGTTATGAGAACGGAGAATAAATCCGGCACTCTTCATCAAATTCCGAGCTGTTTTCCAGCAATTGTGAAGCATTTCATAAATCAACTTTCAGTCTGCGTAACCTTGCTTACGATATTTACTTAAAACAATGTATTAAACCAACTCACCATTGTAACTATGAACACAAATTGCTACGTGATCTTGCCCACAGACAAGCTTCTGTTGCTTTAACTGAATAATTCGTTTTCAGAAGGGCGTCACGAACTGAAGAGTGTGTTAACGAACTGCAGCGAGGCTAGAAACTCTAGTTTCCAAACGAATTTCGCAAATGTTTTTTGGTGATTTTCTTCCAAGTGCTTGGATACCACTTCCCATCGCTATGTTGATCGAGAGAATAGAACAAATATTCTTTAAAGAAATCCGGACAAGTAAATCGATTTAACTGATGTTTCGGCGGCACCTGCTATTACCTAATTTAATGACAGCTACATGGATTAAAAATGCTCGAAGATATCGATAAATAGGTCAGTGAGTCCAGTTACCAGCTCTCAAAAAGTCACTTACTGGCTTGAAAACATCAAAACACTCATGCACTTGGACTTCGTCTACATTAGTGTCAACAAAAGTGATGTTTAATATAATTGTTCGTCGTAACAGACATTAGGAGTTCAATTCAGTATGATGGAAAAGTATTTAGATGACTTAACCACAGTCAAAATTTTATTATGAACTTTATTCGTTTTGAATACATTTGCCAAAATAATAGACATTACTCTCATTAGTAATACGGCGGAGATGCTCCACCATTATAGGGTAATATACCCAGGAAGTTACCATTAATAGAAGAATTTAGTGTTTTTGTATACAAAGCTTCCTCTGAACAAAAAATTATTGCATGTTAAAAAGAATACTTTGGGCATCATTCATTAGATCACCAATGTGATTTTTTTTTTGCAAATGCTTGTATGATACACTCATTTTTTTAAATCTAATCAATGCTGCAGTTTCGTGAGTTTTGAGACGCTCTGACAAGTAGCTCCATTCATCAAATCCTCCTTTTTCCCAAATAAGAGTGAGACCTTCTGTTGAATAAACAACAGTAAAAACTAATTACTTTATCTGCAGATTTAGAGTAAACAAGCCATCTTCTTTTATAAGTTTCTCCATTTGGCATTACTCTTTAAAAATGCGTATTCGAAAAATGTCGTCGATGATTTGTTTCTTGGATTTTTTCATTGAGCTGATAAATATTTCATCTCTAGCCGCAGAGTCAAAGAGTGACCATTTTGAAATATCATTATAATTTGTACTTTGAAAAGGCGACAGTGGTGGTATGTCTTTGACACCCCATTCTGTAATATTTTGAACTGCAGACGACGCTCAAACCTTTGCTAAATACATGCTGCTCTTTATCATCATGGGCCTCGCCTAAAGAACTTTTATTAAATAAGTTGTCTTCCGTCGCGTGTTGAGGTAGTCCCGGGGTCGACGATTCAGATGACTTCTAAACACTAAACAATTTTGAAGCCTTCTCAGATTCGCAGTGGTTTATTTTCTTTTTAAGTATTGTGCATCAGGCAGGTTTTCTTATAGTTAGCGACTTGTCTGTAAACGACACATTATGCTTTGTAAATATTTATGATACCAGCATTAATTGCAATCACCTAAGATCCAACATGGCAGAAATGGATTAGTAGGTTGAATTTTGCCCCAGGCACATGCACCCACACGAGAACTCCAAGAGTAGAGCCGAAAAGACAGGAAACAGATGCGGGAGGCGCGGCGCGGCACCGGAGAGAGTAATTATGGGACGAGTTGTCATTTTCTTGATTAGAGTAACTCGAGTTGACTCGAATTCTATGAGGACATTTGACTAAGCATTAAGCTGAAACTCTTACGTTTATAAATTCTTCTGGATGATTATTATGTTAATATAATATGTGAACAGAAAACTGGGTTATTATAGAATTTCTTTTTCACTGTTTGCGCAGACGATCTCTAGCTGCATTTTCGGCGCCCCCCATATGACGGCGCCCGGTGCGGTCGCACCGCTCGCACCGCCCTAGGGCCGCCCCTGATGCGAGGTTGTGCAATATGTGCAGAGTTATTAAATGAAACAAAATAATTTGGAATGTATTGAGCAATCTGAGAATGCTGTGCTCTCTCTCTCTCGTTCCCCTGGCTGACAGCCAGAGGCGGGCTATTTCAGGCAAAGATGCATTACATTTTATTTGTGATTATGGGGACGCCGTCAGAGGATACTATTGCAAAATGTCCCGTCAGTTCATAACTGTCCACATTGCATCCAAGTTCGTTTCGATTACATAACCTGTTTCATTGATGTTCAGTTACCACATATTGAATGCTAAATACGTGATAAAGGTACATACATGAAGCATGGAACTCTTTACCAGCTTCTTGGATCATCAACGATAATGAGAACAAAAAGGAGACCGGAGAAAAATAAGGCGTAGGAGACGTAGAACAAATATACGAGATCGGCCGGAACATCGAGGCATGTAAACTATCAGTCTTCTTTTTAACTGATTTGATTTTTGACATAGTAAGTAAGCAGTTAGAAATATTGTTGATGACTTTTGTAATGTATTGCTTTGATGTTCAATATATGCGTGGATACCTCATCATATCCAAAAGACTATTTGTTTTTGAGCGATTTAATTTTTTTCCCCTACTTTTTTCGTTTTGGGTGATAGGATATAGACATACTTTCAGGTTTTCATTACAGTGATCTAAGCATTATTAAGGGATCTGCATCGCTACGAAACGATTCTTTAAAAATTTCTAGTTTGCATTCTAGGGAATAATATACTGATTCCCCTTTTAATATTGTTTCAAACTTTTTATTTTGTTATTTGATGAACTAATGTTTCCCTTAATACAAAATGTTTTGCTTCTTTAATTCAACGCTCTACAGTAAATATTATGAGTTCTACGAAGCTCATAATCAGTTTCCCTAACATTTACATGCCTGTTTTTTTAACTGCTTTACGTCTCTCAACAGCGAGGTCTTTAGAGACGGGAAAGGATGGGGGCAAGGAATGGGAAGGAATTCGGCCATGGCCTTTTTAAGGAAGCATCCCGGCATTTGCCTTGAGTGATTTGGCAAACCATGGAAAACCCAAATCTGAATGCCGTTCTCCCGAATGCGAGGCCAGAACGCTATCCGTTACACCACCACGCTCGGTTTACATGCCTGAAAGATGTTTTAAGACCGATTACTAGCCAAATCTCGCTTTCGATTTATTGGGAATACTCTTGAAGGAAGGATTTATAATAAATCTCGAGAAACCTTTGATTAAAATAAATGAATTCACTGTTAGATTGTGTCAGTTTAAAGGAAATCGTCAGTTCCGGCCATCGTAAAAATCTCTTTCGTTTCGAAAAGTGATATTCTTCAAACATTATATAGGATCTTTTTTTAATAATAATAATTTTTTTATAATAATAATTTTTTATTTCCAATATGCTTGTGATACAAGTTTCTAGCAAAGTCAGTACAAAATGTACATTCATACATATATTTTTTACAATTGATCAAGTTTGTACAAGACCTTATTACATAGATAAGATTTTATTCCAATTTTGAATTCATTCCCTGTCAATATCTTTAGATGAGCTGGAAGCTTATTATATAGCCTGGCTCCCATTTCATAGGCACTCTTACCTGCTGCCTTAGAGTTATGTCTTTTGATATGAAGGTCTGTCTTGGTACGAGTGTTATATTCATGAATATCACTATTTGTGTGGTTAAAGTGAGGATTACCTTGAATCAATAGTAAAACCCTATATACATATAGTGAAAATACCGTAAGAATATTTTCCTGTCTAAATATTTCTCTGCATGAGCAAAATAATACACGAGATGTGAGAAACAAATAACGCAGTGTCAATATTCCGCTACCGTACTGGTGCAGTAAATCTGAAGTGGTCTTCTTGGCGTATCTGTCATATCAGCAATTTCATAGGCCAAGCATCATCTTACGAAAAAAGTAGTGTGTTTACACCATATTCATTATATAGCATTACAAATGTGTGAATGTTATTGGGCCACGGATCATGTCGACCTATCGCGTTTACGACACGCTGATATTATTTCTCTACCAATGTCGTTTATAATCCGATTGCCCAATTAGAACCATGCCGAAGTAACTGCAGAGTGATTTTTTTTTGTAAAGAAGTATGTTGGTATGTAGAACTGCATTAGAAAGAACGCCCACAGGCAAACAATTTATTCACAAAATCTCGACCACCTAATTTCGGCCCACCCAAGCTCCGAGAGCTATCATGACCTTAATGATCGTTTAACAGACAAAGACAGGATTCCCTGAAACCACATCCCCGTCCAAACTCAATAGGTGGGAAGACATTCTGGATACTAGACGTCCATCAATCTTCAGTCTACATTTATACTCTGCAATTCACAAAAATGTGGGTTTGCAGTAAAACTGTTTTCTTCTCTGTGCATTCCAATCTCGAATGGTACGAGGAAAGAAAGAATCTAAACTTATCTCTTCTTCATTATGACACAAGTAGGTTGGTGAAAGAAGAATTTCATCGCACTTATAAATTACAATTGGAGTTATGTTTAGTAATAAGTTCAAAACTAAACCTACGTTGTCTGTCAGGTAAATAATCCTAGCCCAATCTATGTACCAATTCTGTGACGCTTTCGTAAGGACTGTGAAAAGTTACAAATCGAACGGCTGTTTCCTGTATTTTCTCCATACTGTCGATCAATACATTGCGAAACGAAACCCAAGCAACACAACAATAGTCCAAATTTGGGGTAGTTGTGATTTGTACGCTATCTTATTTGTTTGTGCGTAATAATCTTTTGAAATTCGTACAGAGAAAAAGCACACTAAGGAAATATTAAAACGATTTCTTGTTCCCGAAGCCCATAACTAAACCTATTTACTTCAAAAGATGGAAGAAAATGTAATGAAAATACAAGTATCGCATAAACAGATATGCAGGGAAATTGTCACCAGACCATAAGCTCGCTTCACTTCAATTAATAATAACAGTGTCGGATCTAGGGTAGGGGGAGGGGGACAAAATCATATTTGAAGGAATGAAAAATCTCAGTTTTTGTTCCGGCTAGGAAAATTCGTACATCCGTCATTGAATAATAATAAAATAGACATAACATTATTATTATCGTTAACAGCATTAGCTGAGTTACCGAGAGTGGTGGGTGAGCGGTTAACGTTCTGGCCTTGCATTCAGGAGGACGAGGGTTCGAATCCCCGTGAGGGCATCCAGATTTGGGTTTCCCATGGTTTCCCCAAATCACTCCAGGCGAATGCCGGGATGTTTCCTTCAAAAACGCCATGGCCGAATTCCTTCCCGTTCCTTGTCCCCCGTCCCATTCCGCCTCTAATGTCTAATGACCTTAGCCGTCGACGAGGCGTAAAGCATAAGTAAGTAAAAAAAAAAAGTAAAATAAATAAATAAATAGCTGAGTTCTGATAGACATTTTTTGTGAGTGTAACAACTCTACTTTAGGAGCATCCAAAATATTTTTCGAATTATATTTTCTGTATTGCATACACTGCCTTTCTAATCTAGCTCTGCCAAAAACCAGATATATCATATTTAAAGCCAATACGCTAATAACTTAAATAGCCCTGTAGTATTGGATAACACCGAAGATAATCTTAAACGGGCAAATATGAAGAGTTAAAATGTTCGGTTAATCAGTTAAATTGTAAATCTGTTGTGATATTTTAGAAATAAATAAATATTAAAAACCAATCGCTCAGACTTTTTACTGTAACTGATGTTTTGAAAATTATATTCCAGTAATGAATGTATAATTTAACATTACATGTGATGAAATTGTTTATAGCGGAAACTGTTTGTATAATATCCACATTAGGTTGGTGGTCAATGACTACAAATTTGGATGAAAAAAAGGTTACAATAAATAGTGGTTGTCAATCCCACTGCCACCTATTTTGATGACTGTACAAGCCCTCCACCATCTCTTCTGCTAAATTCTGATGGAGGTTTTGGCCTTCACCAGTTTTAATGCTGGGTCGTTCTTATACAATCTGAGAAACAGGTTGCCTGTAACGCCACTGTTCGTCACACCGCACATGTTTCCACGAACTACGCCGTACTAAGAACCTTAATGGTCGATAGGGATTACCAGAATCTGTAGGATAATTTTGATTAATCACATCGCATCAACAATTATTTTTTGTGACTTTAGCCACAAATCAATGTGGGCAGATACCATTCAGTGAGAATAGTTTGAGTTTAAATTACATCTTAGTTATGAAAACATGTAAGTAGTTTCACCGCCTTTTTATTAGGATAAGCAAGAGTTTGCATCAGGAAGCATTTCAGTTATATCTAACATTTCCCCCCCCCCCCCCCCCCCATCCCCACTCGGAGCAGATTTCATCTCAGCATGAAGTGGTAGACTAAATCACATAAATCGCACATCGGTGAATTGGCAATGTTCATAATGAATTTTTTTATGCTAGCAGGGCATGTCCAATTACCAACCCGCTGATCAGCGTGATCTCCTTCCCGTTCTGCACAAGTTGGTACACTCGTTTAGACTCAAATTTGCTAGCAATTGTTACCAAAAACACTTTTTTTTGCGGTCGCCAAGCCATCTCTTTTTCATTCTTTATAGGCCATTGTAGTGGATTGGTCGGTGGCGGGAGATTAATTGCTTACCTTGCATAGTTTAAATCGCCACTTGCCACTACCTTCTGCAAAGCATATATATTAACTTCAGGAAACAGAGGTGAAACCATTACCTCTGTTATTAGTATTTGGAAAGATCCTAAAATTATGGTTTATTTGGTACTCATGAATGCTTACAGACAGAGGTATATTTATCATTAATCTTAAACACCTGTCCGTGCAAAATAAAATTCAATGCAATACCTCGTCTTACAGTTTCGAAATAGCAAACAAACAATTATTGTTAATTGGAGCTAAGAAATTGCAATACGTTTACATCACAAAGATTTACAAGTTTCATATGCAACTGGAGCAAAAACTCTCTTATGCATAATGATTTTTTTTTTTTTTTTTTTTTTTTTTTTTTTTTTTTTTTTTTTTTACAGTTTAACGTCCCTTTTTAACAACGTGGTCTTTAGAGACGGGAAAGGATGGGGGCAAGGAATGGGAAGGAATTCGGCCATGGCCTTTTGAAGGAAGCATCCCGGCATTCACCTGGAGTGATTTGGGGAAACCATTATGCATAATGAGAGCGATTGTTGTATTACAATGATAACAAGTAAACATCAGATTTAATTGGATTTCCTACGGCACCAGGGAATTAATTTACTCCCACAAAGAATAGTTATTGAAAGTTTCCAAACATGGAAGTCAGTCCTTCAATTCAAACTTGAAAAAGAAAATAAAAAAGCATTCGGCTTTTAGACACAACTAGCTCAGAAATTTGTGTCCAGCGGCATAATAATTCTCATTCATCAGACCGTTAAAGTGCTGTCTCAATGATTCGTCAGAGTACACACTTTCTGGAGGCATAATTACCGTGTCTGTCTGGCTGCACGAAGCGTCGCAGCAAGAGCGCTATCGTCTCTCAAATAGCGCACCTGTCCAGGTACTGCAAGGCACTTGTCAACCAGCACATGTGACAACATCGATTGGACTTGGCGCTCAGTCATCCAAGCCTCCAGAACGAAATCATCCACACTCCTCTGGCAAACAGTGGCCAGACCGCTCGTTCTGGACGAAGTGAAGTCTTCTCCGCGAGTCCACGCCTCTTTTTCTTCGGCGTGTGTCAAGGAAAGACAAAAATTTGTAAAATTTCCAATCACGTGAGAAAATAAACACATCGGATTGGCTTCCTAAAAGTTTTCCCTCTTTGCTGGCTAATATATTGCCTCTCATTTGCTAGGAGTCTTCAGGTTTTATCGGTATTTCTCGGGAGGATTCGTAGGAATAATTTTTCCCATTATACACCGAACGAACGTCGCATTCAAGGATTCCTTCCGCAAAATTTCCCGTGTCCAGCCTTTCTCATCTGTATTAGCGTCGTCTTGCCAGAGATAATCCCCCGCTTTGTCTGGGACTATCTGACTAGACAGCTACATCCTGCTCAAGTCAGTCTCCTCACATGCGAACAGAATCTTTAGGATTTCAGTCCCCAGGTCGGAAAAGAATTTCCATTTATTTCTTATGTTTATTAAAATAAACAATAATTAATTTAAATTG
This sequence comes from Vandiemenella viatica, assembly GCA_031002005.1. Classification (NCBI taxonomy): domain Eukaryota; kingdom Metazoa; phylum Arthropoda; class Insecta; order Orthoptera; family Morabidae; genus Vandiemenella; species Vandiemenella viatica. Next base: position 181,548,456 of record JARYHS010009186.1, read on the forward strand.
TACGAGATGACCGATCTAGTCATTTTGCTACACCATGGAGGACACGATGAACCTGAAGTCTGTATAGGATACTGGGACATTCTCCATTTCCGAGCCATTAATTTGACATCGGGCTATTTTGTCGGCCCTCTCATTTCCCGTTACTCCCACTGGAGATTTACTTCTGTGGCTCTACGCAGTTCTCTAACTACCTCATGGTCTAAATAGTTTTTATACCTGCCTTTACCGACTCCCTAATAACCTGCAAGATGCTTCTGGATTCCGAACAAATAAGTGAGATTGCGCATCCCCTGTATGTATTGTATGGCTCTTAGGATTTCATACAGTTCTGTTGAGAATGTCGAAAATTGTAAAGGTAACATACTGGTATCATAAAAATCACAATCCAGTTCAATTAAACAAGCAAGACTTAGCTTTTGTTTTACCATTGAGCTGTTAACATGAGTTTCTGCTGAAAGTTGCTTTAATTCCTCCTCCTTGTGGTTTTTTTCCTTAACTGATCATTCGTATGATCAATAATGTCATTATCCCATAACTTGGTGGTTGATTAGATCCCTCAGAAGTGTGTTATGTATAGGATGGCTAGTTACTTTCCACTGGGACAGAGATTAACGCGAATTCTTAACCATCAAGCGATCGCGGCGAACTTTCAGAAAACATAGTTTGCCGGAAATGAAGGTCATCTTAAGAACCTGTAAAAATCATGCCACTTCCGCCAGTCTACACATTTGTGTCATAAACTTTGCGAATGATATACTGGAGTGTTTTGTTCTTTAACAGTTTACAATTTAAATGAAAACTATAACGATCTTTCTGAAGTTTATGGTTTAAAAAAAAAATAGCTACATGAGCGATTTTGACAAATTTGATACCGTTAATATATTACAGTTAATATTTCGAAACATAAAATGATATCTATGATTTGAAGGAGAACTTCAATGATTGGATAAAAAACATGTAGTAGAAATACTTTCTCATATTTTCAGACACACAAATTATTATTTATTTATCTTTTGACTGAAACCTTTTTTAGTTTGACTTACATATAACATTTGAAAGAAATTCATAATTTTATTTAAAAATAAAACCAGGTTTTTTCCCCCTCCGATATGGTAACCAAGGACTACGTGGACACTGGGCACCTGTTAACAGGTGGCCACTGTGAATCATGAGAAGTGTTGGGAGGAACTGAGTTCCTGCTTCGAAGTCTAATCTGGCTAATCTGTTGGAGGAAGGCCTGGTATAGTCATCCGTCTGCGAAACCCGTAAATTTGTCCGTTCTGTACGATACGTGTTTTTTATGTGAAATATGTAGTATGTGAGTCGGATATTTGGGACGATTCCTGTATTGGCGTGGATGATTGCGGGGATCCGCTGTGAGGACGGCCGACACCCAGGGGCTTACGCTCGACCTGGGCCCAATTGTACTTCCCCAATCCAGTGCGCGGCACCTCAACGCTCTGAACAACACTGCCGGTATAAATTCAATTTAATATAAATACAAATTAATACAAATTATTTGTACGGAGTACTCTCACTTGACAATATTGGTTTGTTATCTATTTCCCTTTCAATTGTCGACTGCGGTCAGACGTTCAAGCATCGTGTTAACTGGCGCAGTGAAAGCGAGGACGTATTGCTGTCATCGTCCTCAGTTGCTAGTGGAGGGGTCTAGGCTAGCTGGAAACCTGTCTGTGAGGGGAAAGCATGTGCCACTTCTGTGAAGTACGGAAAATTCCTCGTATTGCTACTCTTGTAGGTAGATCGAAGATACAACACATCGTTTTCTGGAACCATTTCCTTATTGAGACAAAGTTGCAGATTTTATTTCCATCAAATTGTTTTTCTGTGTGATTTTGTACCGAGTGGGTGAGCGGTAACAGTTTGTCCTCCGTTCGGTAAGATGCAGGTTCATAAAGCTAAGGAAAACAGAGTCGGAACAGATATTTAATGTTTTTATTTTTTTATGCAATTTTATTTCTCTTTCTGTATTTTATAATGACCATTTTTGTTGATACCGTAAAATATACACGATGTATTAGAGGAAAGGTTACTCTTTGTTGAAGGAGATGAAGATATAATGTGAAAAAATATTAAAGATGGAAAACGAGATTCGGGACGTATATAAACGAGTAATTGAATAAGACAAGGTATTACCATGCCACCAAAAAAACTGTTATTTATATTAGTACATAGCTAAGAATTTAGAAAAAAAAGTTAACTTATACTGTCTCTCTGATTTAGCCGGTTTTTTACAATTCTCTTCATATGTGTTCTTCTCACAGTTACTGTAATCTCATAACTTTACTTTCTACCTTCATTTCTCAATATAGATATCTCTCTTGAGGACACTATCCAGTTCTTTTCCTCTTATCGCTTCTTGCCTACTCCTTTTGGGAAATTTTCATTTATTTCTCTTTGTTTGTTCAGCATTTGTCAATCTTCCTCCTTGCTTATCTTTCTCATATCTATATTTATCTCTCTCCTCTAATCTTTCATTTTGTTTCTTTATCATCTTGTGTGTAATTTCATAGCTTTTCACTTCTTTAAGTTTCTGATTTATCATTTATTTGGGTCCTACCCCATACCTCCTACATCTTCTCGTCTCCACATTTTCTCCACCTCTCTTCCTTTTCTTTTTGCCTTTTCCTCTTCTTTTGCAGATATAAACCATCTACCAAAAGTAATTGGGCTCCTGTCCACAGTGTTTATTCGGTGGTTGTCACCCTGTTAAAATATCGTAGATCCACTTTTTGTGGCTATGACAGCAACCATCCTGTCGGGTATGCCCTCTACGAGTATCAGAAGGACACTCACTGGAATACGCCGCGATTCCTCCTGCAACCATTCCATGGATTTTGGCTGCTCCAGACGAGCCCTCACCCGGCGATCCAGTTCGTCCCAAAAATGTTCTGTAGGGTTGAGGTTGGGACTTTTGACGGGGCAGTCAAATCGGCGAACAGTGTTGTCAGCATACCACTGCTCAGTAGCCCTTGAAACGTGGCATCTTACATATTCGTCCTGGAAGTAACAGTGATCCAATCCGTATAAATTCAACAATGTTTGGATCATTTCATTATGCACAATTTTACAATAAGCCTCGGTGTACTTGCTAGCTTTAACAAACATCAGCGGTCTTATGCCACCACCGACAAATTAACTAGTTGGTACTGTATACAGAAGCAGGGTAGACGCCTAAACAATCAGAACTGAAATAACATGAAACTCAACTCATCAATCCACAGAACCGACTTATAATGCTGTAAAGTTGCAATGGTCCAAATACCACCAGTCTAACAGAGCTTTATTGTTTGTTGTGATGTGGGACATTTGTGCAGCTGCTATTCTGATATATTCAAGTCGGGAGGCTACTGTATGGTACGTAATGTTCCAATGGAAACAGATAGTCTAGTTGCTGCACAAAACTTTTTTCGGATGGTATATATGGATTGTGTGATATTTTTGACAATTTTACATTTCAATATTGTTTGGTGTCTGTAAATTAAAACTGGAGGTGACCCGGAACATGCAGCATTCGCACAATCAATGCCCATCGATCATCCACTTACCCAAGACGAGTGCGACAATTGATTTGGGTCTGTAAACTTTCGCTTCAATTGCCCGGCTAGACAGCTTACTGAAATGACAGCTCACAACGACGCCCTTATTGAAGTTGAGTAGATCTGTACCTCATGCCACCTGCCTACGGACAAGTCAATTGACGAACTAAAATATCTATCTCCACAGTTGCCAAATTACTTTTTGGTACAGAATGTCTTTAAAGATTACCAATCGGATATCATAAATTTGCTATCCAAGAACTAATAACCAAAACTTAAAGAGCAAGTCTCTTAGTTTCTTATTACAAAAAAACCAGGTATCATTGTTTCTTTGAGTACGTGTGTAGGAAACAGTGTAAATTGTAATGAAACGACTGAAGTAACTGTTTGAAATAACAACGTTCTTTGTAGGCTTTATATGTTTTCTAAATTTAATGTTTGTATAGTAAATAACAGAACACTCATATTAATTATACGATTTTCATAAGAGGCTATATATTATGCTCATGGTGTTCAATACATATATTGAAGAGAAAATTTCGAACAAAAGGACCAAAATAAACAGTCTTAAACATAAGGTTTCTAAATCAAAATCCAATCAGATATGTTTGGATGTAATTGCGATGTGGGCCTCGCTTCACGACTGGTAAGGTATCATTCGACGATCATAACGAAGGGAATCGTGGAACACCAAAATCAAGATTTACAGTAACCTTCGATGATTAAATATTTGAATATTGTATACGATTAGAAAACAAAATTGGTTCTAGTTGCAAGAAGTAGCTAATTTGAGCTGGTCGATAAGATACTAACTGTTAAAATTCTAATGAAGTAACCGTAGGAGTAACGCATGGTTCGGTGATATCAACACAGACTGTCAACAGAGATGACTCTTGATAGCCGAAAGTTGAACATTATAGATTATCTCCAATCGGTTATAGTCGAAGCGTTAAAGTGTCAAACTGATTGCATCACACACTCGCACATTTGATCGCTCAGTCAACTCGTCCGTGAACAGGTTTTTCTGGTCACGATTCCACCCGACACATTTCACACGCCGCTCTTCGTTCATACAACTCTCTACGCTACCCGGTGTACAAGAATCACTACTCACAGCAGCCAGCACAGAATTTCAGCAATTCCAGAAACAATTTTGATTTCTGCTGACGTCTGGTTCTGTGGTACATGACATTCGTGAGTAGATACCCGGACATAGTTGTTCTCAAGTTCTTCGCCTTATTGCTGGGTATCCGAGGACAGTTTTCAGGTCCTCGTGTATTCATAACAGCATGATTTTTGGGCTGCCAGAATCTTTCGAAGCTGAATATACACGTCCCTTCATGAAATACACGGCGTGAAACTGCACAACAGTATCTATCTATGACACCGAAGTGTTATAAAGTGTTTTTGAGTTCAAACTTACCTCAGAATTGTTTTGGCACATAGCAATTATACTCAGCGCTGAACACGACCAGCTGATCAAATTCATCTGACGTTTTAAGATCTTCTAGCCACCGTCTTGCTTGTACAAAAGAGTATGTACGCTGCTGTCTCAAATGCTTAACCACACAACGACTTACCGAAGACAGCGGCTGCCAATAACGACCTCTTGAGTTCAACTACACGTCTGTCCTTTTGTTTAGCCATCCCCTTTAGCTATAAATTGCACAGCCCTGTAGCAGAAGTTTTGTTTCCTGTGTAAAAAAACTCAATGTTTCGGTTATATTGCACAGTCTTGACACAGTATTTTACCGCATCTTACACAAACGTAATCAGGTACGCTCTGACTTCATTATTATCTTTCTTTAGGAACAGACGATGAAACTTGCAGTGATCATTTTTTAAGCAGACGAAGAAATGATACTTTCCTAACGTATCACGTGATATCATTGTTTAAATTGATTACTTCACCTGTCGTAGTTCCACTATGTTTATCTCTTGACTTGAATGGTAGTCTATGTGTCTTGCCCTGTGCTTGCCCGTCATAGACAGTCTTGTCGCTTGAAGACGATACGTTTGCCGACCTTGACCCAGCGCTTACATACATGACGCTTTTGGTGTGTGAAGTGATCGTGTCTCAGCTGTAGCGGTTCCATCAACGTGGTATGTAGACCATTGCTGCTACACTGTGTAAGATTCACTACATCTTTCACCCAGTACTCACACTTGGGCTCAGACCGCGACGTTGGTGGGAAGCTACAAAATGTACAGTTTGGTGACATCATTCCCTGCAGCCCCGAAATATTTTTTATATTAATTTGTCGTTATGACTTACTAATAATCGGCATTTCCGGCTATGGTAGGGACGAAGAACTTTTCGTGTATGGTTGTATAATACTATGACCGTCACCTGTACCCCACTTGGTCTGAGTTTGTAATTATTGATAAAACGCTTCTCTATTACGTGGTGTTCAGAAACGGGTGTTGAGAGAAGTATTAATTAATTAATTAATTTTATTTTTTATCAGTCTTGTTACATGGATCCCTGCTGATGTTATATGAAATCATGTCCTTCCAAATGCTGAATCATCTACCGATCCTTCAATTGTTCCATCTCACAAGAGTGTAAACTTTGTTTTGATCTGATTAATTGCTTGTTGTTGTCGGACATATTACTATCAGTATTAACAACACGAGTAACCACCATAGTATAGGTAATATGATGTGTTGCATCTTCGTACTGTCAGTAGTTGCGCCTACTGAATTAGCCAACTGCATTACAATCCCACAACTTTTTAGAGAGATAGTTTCAGCCTCAACTACATGTAACCAAAGCCAGGCAAACAATTAATAGACGTGTTTTGATGTACTGTGGAAATGGTTTTAAATGAGAGTCCTGTCACAGGAAAAATATCTGTACCTAATCCATTGGAGGAAAGTTTTATGTTGCCATCTGTCTGCGAAATATGTAACTTTGTGTGTTCTGTATTTTTTGTTTGTAAAATGTGTAGCTTGTAAGGCGGAGATTGGGGATCGTCTCAGCATTCGCTTAGATCAGTGGTCGGCAAACTTTAGAGGCCAAAGAGCCAATTTCACCTTTAAATATTTTTTTTATAAGAGCCATAGGCCTAGTTATATTTTAATAAAAAATTAATATAATTAATTCGATAATAAATAAGACATCATACATACATATATGTAAATAATATATTCATAAATAAGTAGTAAGCAATTTAATTACCGAGAACAATGCGCTTGTATTTTCAATGAAAGTCTTACGGCGTTAAGCATGTAGCTTGTTGTTTTTAATTTTAAATATGAATCCAACTTCTCAGTAATTTTAAATAAGATTCATACTGGAAAATTTTTGTGTCGAGTCAAAGATACTAAGAATACCAAATGCAAACTTTTTCAAATCATTGTATGAATCCGGCAGACTCTTCCAAGTATTGAAGGTAGTATCGTCTGGTGGTTTTTTTTTTTTTTGGTGGTGGAGGTGGGGGGGGGGGGCGACAGTTAACATGTCGGTAAACTTGTATAAAAAAATTATCAAAGAGCTGCATGCGGGTCTGGAGCCGCGGTTTGCCTATCTCTGTCTCGGATGACTGCGGGAAACTCCCTGAACACCGCATAGTCCAGTGAAATAAGGATTAAACCTCAGAATGAAAGATAACAAGCTGAAAATTTGCATAAATCTTTGTTTTAACATTTTATATGTTGGCTCAAAAGTCTCGTGTACGCTAGTCAAGATATTCAAGGTCAAAGGTCAGAAAAAAGGTTTTGTTTTTTTTTCCCCCAAGTATCTCGCTTACTTTACTCTTGCTATTAGAAAAGTTGTAGAGCATAAAATTCTCTACAAATTTCGTTATAGACAATACTTGATAGATTTAACGCTTGTTGAGATAGAACTTGGGGAGCGCTTAGCCGTATGGACGATAACGCTACTGTACGATACGTTAACTGTAAAATCCAATAGACAGTATGATTTATAATGTTAATTATCTATTAATATTGTTGTAATAATGAATAAACTGTAATTATTTCCTAATACATAAAATTTTATTTATGGGCATTATATTATTTATAAATTAGTTTAATATTATCTTAATTAATATTAATAATAAGATATTTAAATGAAATAGCTTAAATGGATTTTAATTATTTTTTTATTTCCCGACAGTTTATCATAAATCTATTACAATTGAAGTTAATATATAGAGAATTTTGTTGTTGTTACTGGTTATGTCAAGTATACAGCTCAATATACTTCATGTTCGTCGTCATATTTCGCTTCTTGTCACTCAACTTAAATTTTTAATTCATTATCTTCATCGTCGTCCTCGATTAAATTTGGTTCTAAAGCTTCAAGGATTTTAGTTACATATTCATTTTCTTCATCCAAATCATATAGATATAATGAGGCGTTGAGGCATGCTTGTACATTACACTGACCACAAACTGAGGATCATTGCAACTCTACTTTTCTGCATCCGCAATTAGAAACCCAGCCTTCATTGCAATTAAAACTTCATTTTGCAATATCCACACCCATTGATGGGGTTCTAAATCATTCCCTAACCAAGTTTGGATCTGATAGGAGACACGATTGATGTGTTGTTGAGCTACTTCACTTGTAGGTGGACGAGTTGATAACTGTACTGGATTGTTGAATCTAGCTGATTTGATGAATTGCGTATATCGAAAAACGTCTATGCTGTATTGTGATTTTGGAGCATTATGCATTGCTAAACAGACATTTTCAAACAATCGCTCTAGAGGACAGTTGTCTTGCTGGAAAACTTGAGCTATTGATCCAATGTTTCTCGAACATTTTAATACTTGATAGTTTTCGTTTTTTAAAAATTGCATATGTTGTGTCACATCTACTAAAGGCGTGCAGAAATAGTTCATTTCTTAGAACGAGGATATTTTTCAAAGTTTTTAGTCGAATATATTTGTGTTTCCACATTCCCTTACCTATTTTTTTTTTTTAAAGCTGATGTAATTGAGAACGTCCTATTAAAAGAACTTGCAGACCGATATCTTCTCCTATGATGTAGACAGTCTTTTGTTTTTTAGATTCTGCAATGGCTATTTTGAACATCAGTATCATCTCTGGCTTGTTTTGTAGCGATGTTAACAGTTTTTAATTTCTCAAATAGCATTTCAATAAAAAAATGTATTACGTCGGTTTGATAAAAAAAATTTCTTAGTTGATTGGCACAATGATTGTTTCATCTAAAAAACACTTCATAAGACCTTGAAAGGCCTACAGTTCTTTTTACTTTAAAACTTGAATGGTAATAGATTTACGATAAACTGTTGGGAGATAAAAATATAATCAAAATGCATTTAGACTATTTCATTTAAATATCTTATTAATATTATTAAATAAATGTATGATTCGTAAATAATATACTATCAATAAATACAATTTATTAATTAGGAAACAAATACAGTGTATTCATAATTACAACATTATTAATAAATAATTAACGTTATAAATCGTACTGGATATTGGATTTTACAGTTAACGTATCGTGCAATAGCCTTATCGTCCATGCGGCTACGCGCTCCCCACTCTCACGCTCTATCTCAAGAAGGGCTAAATCTATCAAGTATTGTCTATAACGAAATTTGTAGAGAATTTTATGCTCTACAACTTTTCTAATAACTCAAAAAGTCATTTAAAGGAAAGGAAGCGAGATACTTGTAAAAAATCGTTTTTGTGACCTTTGACTTTGAATATCTTGACTAGCGTACACGATATTATACGAGACTTTTGAGCCAACTTATAAAATTCCAAGCAAAGGTTTATGCATATTTTCAGCTTGTTATCTTTCACTCCTAGGTTTGCCCCTTTTTTCGCTTTATTTGACAGTATTAGCAATCAGCACGGCCGGTATACGTGGCCAGGGCTGGTGGCCTGTCGCTTTGCACCTCCCCGATTCGGAGTCTGTGCCTCAGCGCACTGATTCTGGTATTTTCTTTTCTTGTTTAAATTGCATTGTCAGAAGCGATAGCTAGATCTATCTGCTTGTAAGCAGCATCCGTATTACAATAGAGGAGCAAATATTATCTATGTCGCTCAGCAGCTAAAACTTTCCATGTCCGAATAACATATTAAGACCCTTGTTCTTTAAGCTTACTTGGTAGTTGAGGAACATTTATCAATTTCTCTTGCGGTTGATAGCTTTGGATCTCACCCGTTCCTAATTTCCATTATGATGTTCTACGGTTTTAGGGCCGGGTTTTCAGTCGTCTGGTTTCCCGAAAGAGCTTCGTAGAAATAAGATGGTCATTGCTTATTGAATCTATGGATGATTTCATCAGTCATCTGTTTATTCTATTTCAAGTATACACGCTTAAAATCGCGTCCACAAAGAACAGGTGATTTATAGCAAAAAAAATTGAATGATTGCTAATAAATGCAATTTTTTTTTTACATCATTCGGTCTAATGGAAATTGGTTGCTAATCTTTTCTATATGCTGGACATTTATAAGTTTCTGAATAAAAAAAAAACAAAAAAAAATATTACTATGAAAACAGGCATGTTTATTAAAGAGCAAGTTGAGTTTAAATTTTACAGTAAGTAGAGCGCCAAATAACTTTTACTTACTCTTTACTTCCTCTATGAAGTACTAGGATGGTGCAAATGTTGTATACGCCGATTCTAGGCGTTTTATGTTCCACGGAGTAGTTTCGACTATTTTCAGTTTTGTGTCTGTATCCGTCTGTCGATTTGTATGTAAGTTACTTGAGTTATAACTGACAAATCTGAGTTTAGGTTAGGCTATTTATTTTTAACTCGTTTTTTATTTGAATATCCCATGAAGAGATCATCATTATTTAGAATCGTCACTGTGCCACGATATTCCAAAACTACTGTTGGTATTAAGATGTGAGCGAGAAATCGCTTCCAAAAATTAATAAAATCTCATTTGATTATTAACTACACTCGCTAGATATACAGTGAAATCGAGAATTATTCATTCTCCCGTAGCATTGACTGAACAAGGAAAATGTTATTTCACTTGAAGATGGTGCGAACTGTGCAACAATAATTTAACATAGGCATTTTTTTTCTAGTTGAAAGTTTTGGTTCTAACTCAAACAGCCAAAATACAATATTTCATTGAGACAACATTAGGTTGCCTGTTGAAGTTCTTTCACTAACACAATATTTTAAATCTCAAGAACGTAAAATCAACGTTTCATTTTGTGATAATATGAAGAGCAGATTTGTTTTCTACGATATGATGCTTATTCTAATTTTTTATATGTACATATCTGATTGTTGACTTCGATTTTCAGCCACTTTCAAATCAAAGAAGGACTGTTTGTCTCCTTAATCAGTTTTTCATCTTTGTCTTGAAAATATACGTGTCTGCATTATGAAGGGGAAATAAAGGCTATGGACTCGTATTGAACTTCTTGATAGTTCAGTTTTTAGTTTACTATTTGCAGGTTAAAAAACAGTGATCTTAGCGCCAGGAGTTTGAAGCACATTTGTATTTGTTGTGTAGTAAAAACGTAACGTGAAGTACAGTGAATTGGGTCCAGATGTTCTTTGTAATGTTCTTTCGTATGTAGGCCAGTCGGTCATACGCCTTTAATGTATTAATTGGCTCTTATGATTCAGGTCACTTCAACAAGGGCAAACATTTTGATTCCTCGTTCATTGGCCTTTGGCTTGTACATTCCCTTCTCCCGTTCTGTTTCGTTTTCTGCTTTTCACCTCGTGGAACAGCGCGCTGTCCTTGGCCCGTAGTGGCCTGTTTACCTTGAATAACGAAACGAAACTTGTTACATGAGATGGAGGCCAGAAATCCGGTCTACATAACCGGTTAAAGGCTTCCTGCAACATATAAATAATTATTACCCAATGTGCTGTCTGATCAATTCACACTTCGGTGATTTGCATTTTACGTAGTTGTACAATGTCTTCTGCTTTGAAATGTAGAGAAGTCAACACAAGTTATTACGCAAGGAATACATGCAGTAACTTGCTGATGTTACTTACAACTTTTTCTTAGGCACTTTTCACACACAACGATTTTGGTCGTACTATAAAACGTCGTACGACCGCATTCATTAAGTGAAGAGGTGAATGGAACTTCTCACACGGAACGACAACAACGCGTCGTGATCGCGTCGTTCAGTAGTTGTTCTTTGCCACTAGATTGGACAATGTCGTGTCGTTCCTGGAAGTCAGTGGCTTACGTGAACGAATGAATGCTTTCACTCCAGACTACTTATAGTCGTACGTCCAATTCATTCGGAGTCTCAAAATAACCCAAAATATTGTTGTTGAGTTGCTAACAGCTGCGACTGAAGATAGAACAGTGTTGTGAGATACGACACTAGATGTCTATGAGGACAGGATCTTGACCAGAAATTCTTGGCGTGAGGTTTGGCTGGAAATGAAACCAGATTTTGAGAACACTGAAAACAGAGAAAAAAAATCATTTGGTAAGTATTATATTACATTACACTGTTTTTTTTTATCATCTTCTAAAATATATTTAACGGATGTTTTGAACCAAGAACGTAGGTATAACTATTATTTAAAGATTTCTCTTCCTTGCAATGCATTTGTCTGTAATTCAAAAAGTTTGGTAACAGAAATTTGGTCGACCTACCTACGTATAAAAGCCCGAGTATATTTTTTATATTTGACATGGTACGCTTCCTGCACTTGCTACAAAATAGGTACACAGTATGTTTCTAATGTCAAACCCCTCGTACTACATTCTCTTGTGCTACATAATCCAGACCGGTAATGACAGTAGTATCCCGAAACAAAACTCTATCTCTGTCATGGACAAAGTTATGTTACACAATGCAAGGTTTCACAATATCGACAGCAAAATCTAGCTGCACATTAATATGCCGGTGGAAGATTTTCCATTTACTACTGACGATACCGAATAATGGCATTGAGCCTATCATGTAATTTATCCAAGGAAAAAACTGATATTCCAAAATATATTTCCATCATCCATGAGCTCTTCAAAAAGCGTGTACAAAATTCTATCACTCACCTCTGATCGACAGGATGCACACAAAGAGGTCGATTACGTTTCTTTCTTTTCTTACGTCGACGAATTAACCACAACCCAATAATTTTTTCACTAGTTATAGTAACACGCTGTGAATTATGCCGACAATATGTAAGAACCTGCGCTCAAACAACGACAAAAAATCGTTGTGTGTGAAACAGCCGATTGTGGCTTATGCCCCGGCTACACGGTAGCACGTGAAAACTCGAAAGAGCGGCTTGTGCAATCGTTGTGACATGCTAAAGATTTAACTGCACTGTTTTTGGGTTTGCACAGTTTTTTTTTTCCAACAGTGAGATGGGTGACGTACGAAAGTATTCAAAGGAATTTTTAATTCAGTTTATAGAATTGTACAAATCGTTGCCAGCATTGTGGTATATTAAATCGAAGGAATATCCCTTCAGAAAAAAAAAAAAAAAAAACTAAGCTTATCATTTAATGACTGAAAAATTAAAAGAGGTTTGTATACTACATGTAGTTAATCGTGCATAAGTACTTTCATTGTAATTCAAATAAAACTATTTTTGAACGAATAAGTACATGTAATTTAGATTTATAACAATGTTCACATATACGCAATAATTCCTTGAGAAGTTGTCGTCGGAAAGAAATTATCAAAATTAAGAATTCTCTCAAGTCAGGTGTCAGTACAAACAACATTTACCACATATCCTTATGGTTCTGACTTGTTAGAATTTTTAGATGGCCAAGAAGCTGCTCGGACCCCAATATCTAATTTTCAACAAGTCTTGGAATTCAAGGTAAATAATTATCGTGTCTGTAACAGGGTTTTAGCGCTTTAATAGAAGATGCAACTGCCACAGAGCTCATAATGTGCTTTATTTTTCTTTGTTTGTTTGAATTTAAAAACATAGATAATTTTAGACAATGCCCATATTCACTTATGTGTCTGTTGTTTCTTTATAAGTAAACAATAAGATAATGATTCCATTAAAAAAAAACCTCTTCTGTTGGCCATATCGTCACTGATTCACAGCTGTCGACACATTAGGTTTGCACAAGCTTACCTGTACCGTGTGGCCACTCTTCAGTGTTCCGTCTTTTTGTACAGTTTTTCACTGACAGTTTACCTCAACACGCAAGACGGAGCGTGTAGCCGGGGCTTTAAGAAGAATTTTAAGTTCGGGCCACCCTAGACCGAGCCGAGCTCGCACCACACCGCACCATCACTTTTCTTATTGTTGTCGCTCACTCGATTGAAGTGAGTTCAAACGACAACGCGTGTCCGCGTGGCCGTGATTAGTTTGGTTTATATTTTGACGGAGCGGGGCGGTGTCGGGCTGCTGTCGGGCTGGTCGATATGGGGAAGCGTATAGAAAGACTTCAGAAATTTCCTGTCCTTTACGACTAAATGTTGTTTTAGCGTTACTGATTGCTTTAGAGAAGTGCCTTATTTCAGCTTCACTTTAGGTTGATCAGATGTTGGTAAAATATAGGTAGAGTCCTTGCATGTTCGCATTAACAAATCAAAGCTTTGCCAGAGGTGAAAGTCGATTTTAAGGCCTGTAAAAATTGCATCCTAGACCCGGGGACCTCCCATATCCGAATCACACGCCGCAAGCATCTGAATCTAGAAGTAATGAAAAATATGTATTCAATCATATAATAGTACATTTGTTTTTTGGGATAACAAAAATAAATTATATAGAATAAAAGTAAGTTTATTTTATTATGTTTGAATACTAATTTTTGATTACATCCAGATTTGTCTCTTGACTCAGATGGTTACGGCGTACGATTTGGGAACTGAAAGTCCCTGGTTCAAATCCCTGTCTCAGCTATAATTTTTCCGAGTCTTAAAATTGACATTCACGTCTGGCAAAGCTTTGATTTGTTAATGCTAAGATGCTAGGACGCGTCGTGGTTCGAATTTCACGTTAATCTGTAGTTTTCAAATTAGGTGACAACGATAGAGGTATACTGCGCCGCTGATAACTCTGTGATAGGAATTTATAGAGCACAGGAAATTATTATTATTTTATAGAATCTTTGCGGTCTGCATTTAAATAAAAATGTATAATAATCAAATTCTTTTTTGTTAAAAAAATATTGAGTGAATCGAAAGTAACCTCAACCAAAATAAAAACGTTAAATGTGAAGTGAGAGACGCTTGACATTTCATTGTGACTATGTACAGAGACACGAGAATCTTTCAATCCAGTACAGTGTGACGATCATTTGTTAAAACTGCTTTTGAATACTATTTTTGTCCATAAGAGTTCAAACACTTGGGAGATAACAGACAAAAAAAAGAGTATTTTAACGTACTTTATTATTTCGTAGATTATAAAGTACAATACTCTATAATAAAGTACGGGTGATAGCCGCAGCTACGATCCCCAAATAACTTTTAAGGTAATTTTTTAATATTAATTCCGTGAAACAGCCAAGTGTATACGTTAAAGGAGACGGAAGACCTAGTAGGAAACCGTCCGTCACACGGCCGTGCTACGGACCAGTGTGGAAGCGAGGGGGGCGAGCCGACACTCGGCCCAGTGTCGGTGCGGTGACGGCTCGGGCTTGGCTCGGTCTAGTGTGGCCTGACCTTTAATTGTAAGTCAAAAAATCGTTGCGTATTGAAGAGGAAACAGCATCCAGTCCAGCGGGGAGCGGTAACGCTCTGGCCTTGCATTTGGAGGACATGGGTTCAAATCCCGTCGGGCCATTCAGAGTTCGGTTTTATATAGTTTCCTCAAATCACTTCAGGCTAATTCATTGACGGTTACTCAAAATCAATGGCAGAATTCCTTCCTGTTTCTGCCACTATCCTCTCCCGCATCTAATGATCTCGACACCAACGAGACGTAATACGCGTGGGAAAAAAGAAAACCGTATCAATATGGCAGGTAGAGAAGAAGTACGGAGTATGAAACGTTGTAATACGTAGCATCCAGTGATGTAGGCAGCAGACATGTTGTATTGCCTCAGACAAAATTAACTACGCCGTCATCCCTGGATTATTAGAGGGAAATAACTAACTCTGTCGTGTGGGGAGTGGTGTCATCCCTATACAAATAGTTCAAAAGCTGACTACAAGGTACGGAACGAATTCAGCCATGGCTTTTTGAAGGGAGCATCCCGGTATTCGCCTGGAGTGATTTGGGAAAACCATGGAAAACCCAAATCTGGAAGCCCGGACGAGGATTCGAACCGGCGTCCTCCCGAATGAGAGGTCAGAACGTTAACCGCTCACCCACCACGCTCGGTAATAGGCAACTGTCTTTGGTCGTGCGAATTATGTGGTGTACTTAATACATTTTGTTTGTGTAGAGAACTCAAATGGATCATCACAGAAATCTGGGAAACAGAAAAATTATCAGAAGACTGGAAGTGCGTACTCATCCATTGTACAAGAAAAGTGACAGGATTGATGTGAATATTTTCAAAGGAATTTCCCTCATTCAAGTAACGTACAAGATCCTCTCAACCTGTCTCCTTCAAAGAACACGAGAACAGCTCGAAAATACTATCGGTGAAAACCAGGGTGTTACTGTGCAGAATACAATACTGAAATATTAAGCAATCAAAAACTTCCGATCAACTGAACTTTTTGTAGATTTCAATAAAGAATATGACTCCATTAACCAACAATCTCTTTTTAACATTCTAGAAAGACAGGGATCGCCTCCAAGACTATAAGCTTCATCAAGAAAAACTCACAGATACCAAATCCAAAGGGAAATTTAAGGGTGAAATATCAGACCCTCTCTAAATAAATGTTGGTGCTCAACAAGAAGGTGGACTGTTGCCACTCCTCTTCAGTTTCGTCTTGGATAAAGTCATTAGAGAATGGAAGAAAGAACTGAAAAACCAAAACCACTGGAAACCCACTCTGCTCGGACGGACAAAGGATTGCATCAAGATCACTTGCTTTCACAGACGACCTAGTGATACAGTGAAGTCACAGCGATCAAGCAAATACAATTCTCAAGAAATGTGCTGAAAAAGTTGGCTCACAAATTGCATTCGAGAAAACTATGTTGATCTGTATTAGATTCAACAGAAATTATACATGAGGTAGGGCAGGTCAAACGGGTTCCACAAATCAGGTACGTAGGAGAGGTTCTGGAGCAAACAGTGCTAGGAAAAGTAGCACTGAGAGTTCGACTACAGAAACTCAAGAAAGTATACGGAAGAACAGTGACAACTATAACAAAAAATGCGTGTCAGTACCATGGAGGAAGGAAGATAGTGGAGGCGACGCAAAGGACCTTCACCATGCACTGAAGTGAAGCCGGGTAGAGAGAAGTGGGGTGGAGAGGTCACCATACTGGATACCCGTAAAAGCACGGGGAATAGGCACAAACACCTCAAGGGAATAATACGACAACCATGGCACGGCAATTTGATGATAGATTATTATGTAACTCGACGAGACAAATCGAAAGTAAACAATAAACATTTTCGATATCTCGCTTAGTTCTCGAGATATGCTGTCTCCATAAGTCAGAACCTTAAATGAGAGTACATACTTTACATTTCGATACGCGATACACGTTGTGTTACTAACGTGGTGCTCATGAAATTACTAACAACTAATAATAAATAAATTGTTTGTTCCTTTTTGTACAGGCTGCACTTCAAATTACCTACATTTCCATTAATATTGCCGCTACAAAATCAAACTATGTAGACACTCCTAAACACATGAAATGCATTTCGGGCAACAACAACGTTTGCTTCTTCACGTTTCGTAGTTCACAATTAATTTCATCGTATATTTTCAGTGTAAACCGAACTGGACTAAAGCATGGAGAATATCATATTCACCGTTTCGCGATGTAAACTTGACACGCTTAAATTAGACTTCCAACACTTGTTTACAATAAGGCTAGCCTTTTATGTGCAAAGTAGTAACATATGCTGATTGTCTGTAGCTAGGAAATGCAAAACGGTTTATGAAAGTTTTTTGTAAATCATAATAATGATAATAAAATAATTAATAAAATTGCGATTGAGCGCACGCTCCGTTGGCAATCTTCCTACACACCAGTCTTTCTCCTTTCCCCTTCCAACCTACTTTTGCCCTCAACTAATTTTTACTTTTAATCCTTTCGATTTTTTGTGTTTTTTGTATATTATTCATCAATTCTCTCGGCCATTTATTCAAATCGCTTACACCCTTTCCTACGAAAGAAAATTTTCCCGCATCCTTATGCCTGAAATCAAGTGCCAACTTGTGGTCATGGTCATCTTTAACCTTCCATGCACCTCTCTTAATTTTCCCTACAATATCTTTCCATGCTTTATCACCAATATTGACCTTGTACACACCCATGACTCTCTTCACCCTCCTTATATCCTCCAATTCCTCCTCCAGTTCCTTTATCATATTGGTTACCGATTGTGTTTTGCGGTAATTTCCAAGACAAATCTGGTAGCTCTTCTCTGCAACCCCTCCAACTCCTGTATTTGATATCCAAAATGTGGGTCTCGTACTACACCACCATATTCCAGCAGTGGCCTGACCACAGTTTTGTACCCTAATTCCCTTACTTCTCTAATGCATCCCCTCATCACTCTTTTCAACAGATGAAGAATTTGGAACCCTTTCGCTACTACCTGTCAAATGTGTCCTGCCCAGTTAAGTCTGCCGAAGTTTTTACATTTAGAGTCTTCAAGAAGTAGCTCCTTCCCCATTTTATAATCATAATCAACCTTTAGCTTTTTATCTGTGTACCTAATAAGCTGGCCCTTCCTTGCGTTTATATTTATCCTATGTTGACTCACCCAGCTAGTTATCCTATCTAGATCATCCTGCAGCTGCCTACAGCCTTCTACTGTTTTGATCCTTTTGTATAACATTATGTCATCTGCAAACAATCTAACAATCTAACTTCTGACAGTAAACCATTAACACAATCATTCATTAAAATAACGAATAGCAATGGTCCCAATACACTACCGGGATGTTATCAATTCTAGCGACTTCTTAGTTGGAAGACATTTTAGTAATGGGAATAGCTCTCTCGCTGACGTGTAGCTAACAAGTCATCGAATAGTGGTGACATTCTGTTCAAGGTAGGCAACTAAAGGATCATCATCAACGATTGCTGTTAATTTCGGTTGAAAAGTCTTTTTTTCTATATGATCAAACATTACGTTACTGTTTTCATCGTCTATGACGTAAAACAACGTTGTCTCGTTCCAAAAGCAGCCTTGGAGAATTATCTCGCAGAACACGTTTGGTTGCATGCCAAAGATTTGTATCACCAGAATGCAAATTCTGTAAGGTCGACTCGTAATATGTGTTACATAAGTGATCAAGACGATGCTTAACAAAGTATATAGTGGTTTAATTCTATTCGTTGCCAAGGCTGCCGTTCACGTTGTCATAGTCTGCACCTAACATGTATTAGAAGGGCAATACCAACTGGAAGACGTTCTTGATGTTTTGAGTTTAGATACAGGAAAGGACTTCTAGTGCAACGGCGAAAAACCACTTATATGTTACCGGTAAAAATCGGTATTGCCTTGCCAATATCTGCCAACACGGATATTTTAATATTATTGAATAGAATATTCTCAAAAGATAATCAACAGAATGCTCTCTAAGTAATTGGACTAAGTTGGATTTTCGAGCACAACACCCGCTTGTCCATCAACTGCGGCGTCCCTCATAATACGTTATAAAAGGTTTCGAAAGAAAGAGACACAAAGAAGCACTTTCTATTGATGTCGCCCAAGCTTTTGACAGAGTTTAATATCCAAATACACTTTATAGATGCTCCATATTCCCATCCACACTCACAGCCATGGCGAGTTTCCTTAAAAATCGATCTTTCTCTGTACACGAAATATAATGTCTGGGGGAAAAAAAAAACCGAGCAGGAATTCCACAAGACTCCATCTAAGGACCTCTTTTTTTTTTAACTTATATGTGATGGATATACCACTTTCAGTACAGTTTGTACTGCCACGTATGTTGAAGATACTGTGATCTTCACCTCTTACTCTGTCATCGGTGTTGCAGCAATAAAAATTCACTATTCAATTGACATTCTCTCTTGTTGGTTGAAGAAATGGCGCATCGAGCTAAAGATATCAAAATGTGAGACCAAAATGTTTACACTACTGCACCCAGCAAACCCCAAGAAATCGAAGACAACGCTGAGGAAGCAGAATGGCATCTATCAGATAAAGCAGTAAAATATGTAGGGCTACATATGGAAATAATATATTAATCACTAACTATCTGAAACCTACGGTCGCTACTTGAAACTGTTTCCACTTCTGAACAGGAGGAACTACCTCAGGGTCGAAAGCGGCCAGCTGCTCTACGAATCACTCCTGTTATCTTATACGTTTCTCGTGTATGATGCACAGCTTCTCTCTCCAATCTTCAAAGGATACAGTCCCTCCAAAATAATCTCCTCCGAACGATTCTAAAAGCACCTTGGTTTGTACGTAAATCACAACGCCAAAGAAAAACTGGTCTTCCAATCATAAAAACTGGTATCATGAAATCTGCAAAAATATTTCTAAATAACGTAAACACAACTCCCAGAGCAATTTAGGCAGGAGGTCAGCAGCACGACCACGCCTAATATCATACAGAATTCCTCAAATTTCGTAAGTAAAGACGAGCAAGATCCCATCTGAATCTCTTTGAACCTTGTCAAGAATTACACAGAGCGCAAATATAATGTTACATTATTATTATACTTAACTAACTTATTTATTCTTATTTTTGTTGAAGCTGATTTTAGACCTTGAAATTTGAACTGTACCTATTTGAAAACAATTAAACTATGTTTTAATTCTAAATACAAGTCTCACTTTTACATCTAGATTAACAAGCTTTATCTGTATCAAAAGTGTTGTACATCTTACCAATTTTCCTATATGTTATACGTGTCATCATCATCATCTTTAAAATCGCATAGCACTGTAATTAAGTATAGTTACAGAGGATTGCCCTTAAATCATGCCATGTAAAATTTTAAAAGGTCATTGTGAAGAAAAAATCAGGGTAGCATTTTGTATGTGCTGATTAATTTAATAAATGCGATAGCAAAAAAAAGGAATTAAAGGTCTTTATTCCTTGACCAGATCTAGCTTAGCTACGAACTCGAAGCGTATTTTACTCGTAGAGTTGGCTTTGCAAAATATGAAGTGTGTCTGGTTTAGTTTGAAGGGAGTTGTTTGGCGTGAAGACACACTGCTCTCTTTATTGTTTTGTATATGGTTACGAGACTATAACAGTTACCGTTGAAAGATATTTGTTAGTCCGTGACTTTGTTTTTGGTATGGTCACGTGTCTAGAGTAGTAACAGTTTTTAAGGCCAAAGATCATAACTAGTTGACCTGATTTGGTTAAAATACGAACTTAAAATTTTGACATTAAATTCAGTGTAAAAAAAAAAATCACCCTCGTTTCTTACGTTCAATAACCTTAACCTCAAGTATGAATATTTATAGATGACCAAACAGCGTGACAGTAATGATTAAATAATGGAAACAATGAGAAGGAGATCATTAAACCGTACAATTTATTCCACGTTGTTTCAGCCGAAAAGCTTTACTATATGTTCTTATCTAAATGGATGTTACGAAAAGTAATCTTAATGAAGGTATTCTGGCAATTCATTTCGTCATAGTCTGGATTTTGTTGTAACATCTGCTGATCCACCAACAAAGCCCTGGTGCGTGACGTCAGCATTTAAATTAACATAGATTTAGAAAAGGATCAAAGGTCTTCATACGTTTATCCGGTCTTGCTGATTTACGAACTTGACCTATAGGGTATGTTCTGAAAAATATGAAGCATGTCTCTTTGGCTTAGTTTCAAAGGAGTTAGCGTGCTTAAAGACAGACACCGTCCTCATTATATTAGCGATATGAAACTGTTAGTACAACTTCAGGAAAAATCCGTCACTAAAACGAACAGCATACATAAAATACCGTTGAAATGCAAAAGAATTTCCCACAGATTTAAGTAAACGCTAAACACTATTGGTAAAATTAAATAATATTTTTATGAAAATACCGTTTCTGTGAGGTTGCTGGGAGCTATCGTCAAGGTTTTGGTAAGACAGAGTCATCCCTCAATGAATATTAATAAATAATCATAATTAATATTCAAATTTTATTATATTTGTTTATTTAAAATGTAAATTGTAGGGTTAATTTTTACGTAAATAATTATGTATTAAGCCTGGGTGGCCAAATTTATTATTATGTAATTTAATTCATTGAAAAATTGCTGTTAAGAAAGTATTAAATGTGGAAAATTGCTGGAACTGCAGTTTTGAGCGTTCAGATAGCCGGACAATGCCGAGCGCTTGGCGACAACCAGGCGCCATGTACAATGGATCGAGCAGTGGAGGACGCTCAAATGCCGTTAGGTTGTGAGGACGATGGCCCCGCTCTCCGCTTGAGGGGTGCAGGGTTAGGGAAATGTGCGCGATACGAGTGACGAATACTAACTACGTCATGAAACACGTGATTGTGGGCTACGTCGTTTCACCAATCGTGCATGGCTACAGAGTTCACATTTGTTAATCAAAGGTTTCTGTTCCATGTACGGAGAGAGGGAAACTGGCTTTCCGTGGCGGGAGAAGAGGACGCCATGAGAGAGGACTTGCTGTTGAGACGAGCCGAAGTGTAGACGTGTCGTCCGACACACTCTCTTAGCTGTTGGTCCATGACTACATCTAGACGCTTTCTGGCTCAGATGTGGCCGGAAACTGAGTGTTTCACCTGCTAGAGGCCATCAGCAGATACACTAGCGCGGATGGGTCCGCGAATTTGTATTAAACAGTGACACAGCGTGTCACACTTCGTCGAGCAGATGCGACAACGGTAAAGTACCAACGCAAAGGTCGATGGTTCCATAGGGTGTTAAAGAGGCTTGCAAACCCATAAGCAACTCCCGAGATTAGATTCTCCGCTCTCATCACGATAATTTTTGCTGACCTAACCAACTTATCATATTCATTAACTTTAAATTTTAAGCATCTTGCTCATTATAACTAATTCAAATAATACTTTTCACTTTAAATGGTGCCCCTGGGATTATTTTATAAATGTTAACTTTAATTTGTTGGCCTGCGACGCCACTTTATTGTATATTGACTTTGCAAAATCTTTGAAATATTTAAAATCTGTTCATGTTTGCATTTATCCGGCTAATTGTAAACGCCGGGCATTGCTTGTTTATTTTCTTTGATTATACAAGGGTTGTTTTTTAAGTAAGGGCCGTTTTTATTTTTTTAAAAAGATACAAATACTTTTTTAAAAAAACTTTTATCTTCTGATTCTACACACTTTTACCTATTTTTCTGCATAGTTGCCTTGTTTATTTAAGCACTTGTCATACCGTACAACTAAGTTTTTAATTCCCTCTTCAAAGAATTCGGCCGCCTGCTCCGACAGCCAAAAGTTCACGGCAGCTTTCACTTCATCGTCGTCATTGAAGCGCTGCCCGCCAAGATGGTGTTTCAGGTACCGGAAAAGGTGAAAATCGCTAGGAGCAAGGTCGGGGCTGTATGGTGGATGGTCCAAAACTTCCCAGCCATAATAATCAATCAAATCCCGAGTGAGAGGTGTGAGGCCTAGCGTTATCGTGCAGGAGCAAAACTCCTTTTGTCAGCATGCCGCGCCTTTTGTTTTGAATTGCTCTGCGGAGCTTCTTTAGAGTTGCACAATAGGCATCTGAGTTGATTGTCGTTCCTCGTGGCATAAAGTCCACTAGCAAAACACCGCGCCGGTCCCAGAACACAGTTGCCATAATCTTGCGCATTGACAGCGTCTGTTTGGCATTGACTTTGACGGCTGAGGTTGTGTGTCGCCATTCCATCGATTTTCGTTTGCTTTCGGGAGTGATATGGGATACCCATGTTTCATCTCCAGTGACAATTTGACTCAACATGTCATCCCCTTCTTCCTCGTAACGAATCAAAAAGTCCAATGAAGTGGCAAATCTCTTCCCTTTGTGGTCCTCTGTGAGGAGTGTGGGTACCCACCGAGAACACAGTTTCTTAAACTTTAGGTTTTCAGACACAATTTTGTACAAAACCGATCTTGAAACTTGTGGAAATTCCAAAGAAAGAGTGGAAATTGTGAATCTTCTGTCCTCACGAATCTTTGTTTCGACTGCAGCCACCAAATCATCAGTGATCACAGAGGGCCGGCCTGAGCGTTCTTCGTCATGGACGTTTTGACGGCCATTTTTAAACTCTCTAACCCATTGACGCACTTTACCTTCACTCATTGCATTCAAGCCATAAACTTCTGTTAACTGACGATGAATTTCTGCAGCTGATAGGCTTCTCGCGGTCAAAAAACGTATCACTGACCGTATCTCACACGTGGCGGGCGATTCAATAATCGTAAACATTATAAAGTAGCACAGCGATGCGTACAGGTCAGCTACAGAGCTGCAACTGGCATCAGTGTGAACGGGAAGGATGCCGGTAAGTGGCGCGGTGGATTGTTGCAGCGTCCGCGCGAACTACGTATTGTGTTTAACGTATGCCGGCCTCGGTAGCGTAGGGGCTAGAGTGTTAGCTCCACGTGCCGAAGGTCGCCGGTTCGAGTCCGGCCGAGGGCATGGGTGTTTAGTATATGTGTTGTCTCTATGTCATGTCCATCGTGTTGTGTCTAGAAGAAAAATAATACACTGGATGATTCAAAATACACTTGAGTTGGCTGTATGGCCTCGAAGCCAAAAGCCATTAAAAGAAAGAAAAAAAAAATGTTTAACGTAACGTTAAATATGCCCCAGATTGTATGAGCCAGAAGACAGAATAAATTGAATAATTTTTGTGTAACTTAAATTCTTGCAGCATACAACGTTCTAGTTCACCAATTAACAAAATTATAAAATTAATTATCATATTCATGATAAAAGTTGGACGTGATGGTATCTCTCCCCCCACTCCGAACCAACCGTCATATACAAGGTGACGGACAGATAACTATTCTGAGTATGCTTTAATAAATATTTGCAGCTGACCAAGTATCCTACATTTGAGAGGCAATTAACACACAGAGAGTCGTAACGTGAAGCAAGTTGTATTTAATTAATAGTTTACCTATTACAGCAATTGGTAGACGTAGATTTATCGTTTCTTCTGAGCAGTAAGAGGATAATTACAAGGTAGCCATAATAAGGTTGCAACGATCGGTACTGTTCTGAAACTTTGTTACTACTCTTTGCCTTATTAACAATTAATTTATGCAACTTATTCTTAAGTATGACTCAGTAAATTTTGAATTTTCAGAGATTCAGCATTGATTTTTACATAAATATATATCCGTTGTATGGCTTCTACTATGACGCTAATAAGGACGCTGACAGTTTTAAAAATTTCAATAGTTAGTGTTTGCAGATGTTCACTCAGTTACGTAACAAGATTGGCGGTACTTGCTTGTACATTTATTACTGCAGACAGCTCGCTTAACAAACGTTTCGTCCAACCAGTTTTTTTATGGGTCCATTAAGGTTAATTACCATCAAGGACGGTTATGTGAAGAAACAACCTATTAAATAATCTCAGGGCGTTTTATGGCTTGCGTTTTATAGCTTGCTATCTGACATAAGATGAGAGTGGAATGTCAACCATGAGAAGGAATTGAGAATTAGTAAGTAATTTACTGTAAAATGTATGAAATTCCTCAAAGCTAACATAAATGAGCAGAATAAAGTAACATGTACAGCTTGAAAAGTTACGGAGGTTTTTTTATGGCATTGTCGACGTCGAGGTCATTAGAGGCGGGATGGGAGTGGGGACAAGGAACGGGATGAATTTCGGCCATGGCCTTTTGAAAGAAGCATACTTGCATTCGTCTGGAGTGATTTGGTGAAAGCATGGAAACCCCAAATCTGGATGCCCGGACGGGGATTCGAACCGCCGTCCGCCTGAATGCGCTCACCGACCACGCTCGGTCTGTGGTGTAAGAGGTTTACTGAGTAATGCGACTGTTATGATAATAGAAGTTTGCTAGATGCAAGTCATACAGCTCTTTGTTGTGTGAAGTTTTTCTTTTCGCGTGAGAGTATTAACCAGGGCAGCGACTAGACGGATTGCTTTAAGTGAAATCAGCGCAACTGCCCAGGGCGCTCCTGTGTTGCATTCAGGGAAGCGAAAGGTGAGGAGAACAGAAACGCAACTAACGGCTTTCTCAGAAGTGAGCGCTGTAAGAGCACTAGTTGACTGATATAGAACATACGTTTGTCCTCCAGAAGCTACTGGAAACGCGTCGTTATTGAGTGTCGGTCGGTAATTAGCTACGTCATCGATAACCGGAAACTGCTAATGTTCTCTGTTTAGACTGTCCATTGTTTACCATATTTGTGAAACCGAGGTTTGCTTTACTGACCGTTAGAAAGAAAAATCCAATTTAGTGTCTGGCATATGTATTGTAGTGGACTCTATGTTCTTCAGTTTTTGTATGAACAGAAAACATTATATTAAAATGACTCTATACATACCTTCCTGATAATACTTCAATGATATTGAACAACATTTGTTAGGAAACCTGTGAACGATTTGTAGAAAAAAGTAAGTAATTAAATAAGCACACGTAATTGCATCTTAGATCAATCAAAGTCGACAGTCGATTTATATTGACGATGAAATGTTTTATGACATTTTTTTATTTTATTTTATTTTGACGATTACCTTCATCCTCCCCAGGCCCATTGTGCCTGCTATCTAACGAGTACCGTGGATAGAACTTCGCGGGAAGATAATGAATGGCTGTAGCGTGGCGCTGACCCCGTCACATCCCTTGTAATACCGAAAAGGGGATGCGGAGGTCTACCTCGGCAGGTGCCGTAGGAACCCCGTAACCTCACATTTTTTATCATCGGAATAGGTTAGGCTATTACAACAGGGATGGATTGCTCCACCGGTAAGAAATTTGGTCACCAGATCATTATACCACGAAAGTATTATTGCCTCAGATACTTCTCGTTACACTTACTTAATTGGATTATAATCACGCCCATATGGATCGCATTACTAAGTTTGCTGCTAATTTAACTATGTGAAAATCTATATCTATATCTATATATAGATATTTTCGACAATCTTGAATTTCTTTAGATTTTGAGTCATATGATTAGGAAATTGGAGGGGTGGAGGGACACATTGTTTCTTACCATAAGAACTGTTACCTTGCGAAGGACGCAACTAAATAAAAATATTTGAATGTAAGGTTAATCGAATTTTAGTATATCTGAGCAGCAATACATCATCCGATGTGGTGTGCAAATTTTTCTTCTAATTCCTCTGTTAATTTTTTTTAAAAAGAATATTTGCCTACATATCTGCTTTGCGGTCCGTAATAATCGTCATCCTGTGACACTTCATCTTGAACGTTGCACAGGTGACAGAATTACAAGGCTGTGACGTGCGGTATGATAAACGAAAGTACGCACGCACATGAAAAGATGTAAGCGTTTAACGAAATTATTATTTTGTTGCAGAATCTAGCAACAAGAAAAAGCAATTAATTTGGTATTAGCCGATTGGAAAAACAAGAGGTGAGTCGTTAAATGTTTCACCACAGAGTTTTTGGATTTGTAACGTTGACAAATTAATCGCAGTCAGTGGCTTGGATGTACTGCCAATCAAGTTGGGTCACCGGGACGGAGATTCCGAAAAAGTCAAGGATTTTCATGTGAGCTTAAGCTCCGGGACGTCCTCCTTTCTCCGGCTCATTCCCTCTCCTTTCAAGTAACTACAGCGTAGCCGGTCCTGGCAGTGTAGGGGCTAGCGCGCTGGCTTCGCATTGCAAGGGCCGCCGGTTCGAGTCCGGCATCGGGCATGGGTGGTTTTAATGAAGTTTTGTGTTCGTCTTGTGCTGTCCTCACTGTACTTTCACAATATCATGATTAGAGCCTGATACAATACGCTGTACAAAAACAAACTGGAGCTGGGCTAAATGGTCGCAATGACCAAAGGCCATTATTTTTTTTAAAAAAAAAAAAAAAAAAACACTACAGCGTATCGAAGCGTCTTGTTGACCACACTATATCCGAGAATGCGAGGTACATCAACCATCAGTATCTGTCTAATTGTGTCACCGTGTTGCAGGCAAACATGGCAGTTTGGTCTGTTGCCTCCTTCGCCAGTTTCCAAAATGACCGCCCTCTCAGAGGACCGGTTGGAATAGAGGATGAGTTGATGAGTTTTGTCTATGTTTCCAGCTTCCTGTACGCAGCTGAGAGACTCTCAGTATATTAGAAATACTGAAAGATTGCAATCTTCATATGCTTCAGTGACTTTATTACACAGGAACGATATGCAGTATAAACACTGCAATTACTATATAAGGTTACAGATATGGTCCTCTCGGATTAGCTTTTTCTTCCGAGATTACAAGACTTTTTATAATAGCACATTTTTTGTAAACGAATTTTTCCTGTTCATATTTCATGCCGCATCTATTCCACATGCAGCTATTTCGCCTTATCTGTTTCCTCAGACTTCTCTTTAGGCCGACTTCCTTTGCTTTCAAGTATTTTCTGTTTGCATTTTTTAAATGGCTTGATGCCTCTTCAACATCGAGGTCAGTAGAGGTGGGAAGGTCTGGGTGAAAGGAACGGGTAGGAATTAGGTCATGGCTATTTAAGGGAATCATCGCGGAATTCACCTGGAGTGATATGGGGAAAGCTAATGGCCGGACGGGGATTCAAATCCACGTCCTCCTGAATGCGAAACCAGAGCGTTACCGCTCAACCACCGCAATCGGTTTCTGTTTACTTCCTTCGTAAAATATTGATAGCGCTTCCAGATTTGTCTTAAATGTATTCGTTCCTTCTCCTCTGATACATAGATTTCAGTAAAATCTCTGTGATACAAGGTTTTCTGCCGCTTTATTTCCTTATATTTAACGTTTGTTTACCTTCTTCGAATATGCTATTCTTCAGTTAATTCCATTTTTCTTTCATTTCTTCTTTTTTTCTTACGGACCCGCGTTTAGAGCGTTATATTTTAATTAATTGCAAAATTCTTTACAGCCTACTTTTCTTTTGCTACGGGCTTTACTCCTTCTCGACTTTATTACAAGAGGTGAGAATCGAGGGCAAGAAAACAAAACCGTCTTTTTAAAGGAACCATCCAAGAATTTTCCTGGAGTCATTTCGGGAAACCATGGAAAGATTAAATCTGGAAGCTTCGATAGGGATTTGAACCTATGTCCTCCCAAATGACAGGCCATATCGTTACCGTTTACCCACCGTTCTTGGTTACAATCTATATTTAGTTTCTGAATCTCTGTTAATTTCTCTTTACCTGTGATATCCTGCCAGTATCCTTTTGACGTTTCCACGCTATATTCTTCTTTTATTGGTTTTAAATATCATGTTTCTACTTTTCAAAAATTTATCTCTTTCTCTTAGACAAAAACCGCTTACCCTATTCCGTTTTTTTTTTATCTCCTTCTGCAATCTAGTCACCCATGATTATTTCTCCCATACTCCCATATTCCCATATTTCAAATCCCCAGTCAGTTCTTCCATTTCGGCATATGTGACGTTGAAATACTTATTTCATATCCTCAAAATAATTGTCACTTAACTGCTTCTAAAAACTCACACGATTCCTTTCCTATTTGCTCATTATATACGCCTCTTCAGTAAGTAAGTATATTTTACTAAGACCAGTAATCTTGTTAGTCCTTCCTTTTAAACAGTGGAAATAGAAACCAGGAGACCACGATTTAATGCAGCACTTCAAAATCGTAATACAAAACTGTAAATATGAAGAGGAGATAAAGAAAAAAACTGAGTGAAATTGTGAATGATATAGATACTCTGAAAAATATCAACAGTAATGATATTATTATCTTAGATCGACGTCTGTGTGAAAAAATGTAATCAACAATCCAAGCAAAGATGGTATATAAATTAAAACTGTGAGAACGAAGGCTTTCACGGCGTATCGATGAAATATAGTCTTCGCGGGTTTTCCGCCGTATGTTGTTGAAGAGAGACAACAACGAGCTTTCGGCGGCTGGCTCTGCCGCCATCTTCAGGTTAGATGTGTGCTGCAGGGAGTACCAGGTAGTCAGTGCAGCGCTGGTACTCCCTGCAGCACACATCTAACCTGAAGATGGCGGCAGAGCCAGCCGCCGAAAGCTCGTTGTTGTCTCTCTTCAACAACATACGGCGGAAAACCCGCGAAGACTATAAATTAAAACTGTTCATCATTATCTTCTTTTTTTTTGCTTTTGGCTTTACGCCTAGTTGATGTCAAGGTCATTAGAGGTGGGAAAGGATTCAGACAAGTAACGGGAAGGAATTCAGCCATAGTCTTATGGAGGAACCATTCCAAGCATTCGCCTGGAGTGATTTGGGGAAACCACCGGAAAACCCAAATGTGGATTGCCGGACCGGGATTTGAACCCGTGTCCTCCCGAATTCGAGGCCAGATCGTTACTGCTCACCCACCAGGCTCGGTTATCATAATTTGAAATATTTAAGATCAACAACATGAAGTAACATGTATCCGTAACAGTATAGTTCAACAAGAGATTTATTTATTTATTTATAAAATATGGTAATAAATGTAAGAGTGAGGGAAACAGGTGAAAGAAGTCAGTAATGGATGCGTAAGGAACAGTGGTTGAAAAATCTGTGGGCAATTACTGTAATTATCGACGTCTGTGTGAAAAAATGTAATCAATAATCCAAGTAAAGAAACCGATTTAAACTAATAGTAAAGAGATAAAAGAAGCAATCAATAAAATGGAACTATCAGACAAAGTACTTCATTCTTCATCCAACAGAGGAATAGTGGTAGGAACCTCTCTTCGTGTTTCCTTTTCCAGTATTCAGAAGGTTGAAATTTATCGAAGATATGACTGAGACCACTGACTTCAGACACTACTATTGAGATGAGTGTTAAGCGAAATGAACATTTTAATTCTTAGATTATTGCGAATTTACTTTTACCTCAAACACATGTGTAGGTGTTTCAATAACGAAAAATGGTTTTGGATTAAACCAAGCTTTGAAATAGATTCAGAAATGATAGTTTGCTATTGTGTCGAAAACTGGAGAAGATTGTTACTAGAAAGTCAGGGCCGGCACTAGGAATTTCGGGCCCGGGGTGAATGGGCGACTTTTTTTTTTTTTAGCTCTATAATCTGGCTGGGCGACAATGGGCGCATTCTTGGCTTCATGGCCTCAGGGCCCCTACAGTCGGTGATCGGGGCCCCCTATCAGCCGGCGGGCCGGGTACTTTTGACCCGCTCACCCCCCCCCCCCCCCCCCTTCCTAGCGCCGACCCTGTATGAAAGTTTATCGCTTTCGAGAAAAGTTTGCTTCAACTGTCGTACTAAACCAAATCTTATATTTGATCAGATTTGATTAAAACTGTAGCTTTAACTTACCTTTTCACTAGATACAGTCAAATTGGATTCACTGTAGTGGAGAGATTAAGAAAATATTGCTATGGAAAAAGACAAATACTGTAGATATTTTAAAAATTTCTCACAACAAAACCTAATAAAGCGAAAAACAAAAAATTGTAAAGGTAAATACAAAGTAGATAAGAATCCGATATTGATGCTTTTGTTACAGAGAGTACAGTTAGAGAAAGATAGAAATAGAATGACTTGGAAAAACTGATCCTAAAAGTCCACTAATACAAATCAAACATTACTTCCGGCTATATTCGCTGTGCTATGTATGGTTTACGTATAACCAGAGAAATGCGAGCTGAATTTATAAAAACATATTTAAGCTTCACTGACA
Organism: Vandiemenella viatica; assembly: GCA_031002005.1. Classification (NCBI taxonomy): domain Eukaryota; kingdom Metazoa; phylum Arthropoda; class Insecta; order Orthoptera; family Morabidae; genus Vandiemenella; species Vandiemenella viatica. The sequence goes on from JARYHS010009186.1 coordinate 181,579,753, forward strand.
CAGTTAAACCGTAAATAATTAATGAATAACTGAGTTTAAACAACATTAAAAGATGGACGGACAGCCACAGTAGCTGAGGAAAAAGAATAATCGTCATTGCGAACAATTGAAACAATCTGCGTATGTCATCGTCGTTACTACTTCAGCTGCAATAAATCTTTCATGAAAAAAAAAAAATATTTGATCTCATGGTTTACATTGTTTTGCTTTCTCCATAATTGTATTGTCAGCTACTGCAATGCCTTCAGTTTTATTTTTCGTTTCAGCTGAAGTCCCACACTTGTTTCAACCGCCTTACTCAAACTACTCTGTAATTATGTAAGTGAAAAGGAAAAAAAAAAGAACAGACGTAGTTCATATTCCAATAAAAAGTTCAAGGATACTGGCTAGCAGTTAAGTGATCGACAGTTTTATTGTTTTTAACCTTTCCCAGCATGGAGTAAGGAAATTCTGACTGTGTATGTTGGAGACACAGTTCAGGCGCAGGAGGCGTTCCTCTCCCTGGGTGTGAGATGCAAGCTGAAGCCCTTCTTGGGAGATATCACCATGCCCATCTGCAAGTCCTCCAAGTCCTGTCGTGTGCCGTACGTGGTCACCCTGAAGGCTGGCAGGATTTTGGAGAGCGCCGCCTGCATTTGCAGATGTGCGTACTTGGCGCCGATGCATGATCGCGGTCCTGCGCCGAATGGCAGGTAGGCAAAGGGGTGCCTCTCGCGACACGCCTCGGGCAAGAACCTGCGGGACAGACGACAGTGTTACTAACCTAGAGTCTTAATTTAATTGTAATGGAGCACACGCTCCGGTGGCAATTTCCCTACACACCAAACTTCCCCCTATCCTGCACCCACCTACATTTGCCCTCTTCAAATTTTAACTTTAAATTCTTTTAACGTTTTCGGTAAGTTATTCATCATTCCAATCCCTGACACCCTTACCAAAAAAAGAAAATCTTCCCACACCCTTGTACCTGAAATCCAGTGTCAGCTTGTGGTCATGGTCATCTTTTCCCTTCCATGAACTACTTTTATACCTATTGCAATATCTTTCCATGCCTCATCGCCACTATACGCCCTGTACACTGCCATGACCCTCCTCATCCTCCTCCTGTCTTGCAATGAATCCCATTCATTGCAAGACAGACTATACATTGCAGACTATACTTCTAGCTACTAAAATTCAGCTCATGCTAACAAATTCTGCTGGCCTGCTACATTGCCATTGGTAGAGTACGGATCTTTATGACAAATCACTTTTTTCCCTGCCTTCTTTTGGAGCTGTAATTCTAAATTAAACACTGATTGAACGTTTCTGGTTGTATTTAAATGTATTTCATATATCATATAAATGCATATTAAGGCCATTATTCTAGGTTTTGTCGTATAAAGATGATATTTGTGATCATATTTTGAGGAAAAATCTGGTAATTTTTTAATTGTAGACATTTTTCAATAGTAGTATAGGCCTACTAATTAATAGTGTAAGTTAAAGGTGAAAAGAAATTAAGATAATTATTCTTAGAAATGTACTCCTATTACACTTCTGAGGAAAAAACAAAAATAATAGTCACTGAATTGGCCAGAATTTACCAGTCAAGAATTAACGTTACACGTTATTGACATTCTTGAAATGTCAATGTTCCGCCCGCCTTTTAATCTTAACAACGCAGCAGCAGCATGCCTGTGTCGAGCAGCGTCAAGTAATGTCTCGCTGTAGCCAATTCTTTTGAAACAATCCTCAGTCAGTGTTAAATCTGCAGTGGATCAGGGAAACCAAAATTTTCTGAAAATGTTAAGTTACGGAATTACGTAAAGGAATTTGGAGAGGAGTAAATTAGTACAGATGAAAGAGTCCTCAACAAACCGATTTAAGGTACAGCAGTATTGCGATACATCAAGACATAACAATGTATCACGGCATTTAGCTAGACGAAGCAGACAGCGACTTTTTTCTTTTTATTGACAAAAGAAAAATCTAGTAATTTATTCTTTTACAAGAACACGAAAAAAAAAAATTCTAAATGGTGCAGTAATTCCACGGAAACAAATTATGCTGACTACATAAAAGCGACACGACTACATAAAATAAATGACTTATAATTGAACATGTTTTGATGAATAGTAAATATAAACGTTTGGTCATATTTAACAAATTTAAGGTCGAATTGGGTGCATATTTCTCTATTTTTTTGGACATAAAGATCCGAACCTTAGTCACCAGATAGTGCGTCTTCTCGAAGCTACAGCTTAAAAAGTGAAGACCAGCAACAATCTGATCAGTAAACTAGCAAGGGGTACACAGGAAACTTCAGCTCCAACACTGGTGTATTCAGTACCACTGTGCACCCCTCATATCAACGTAGTATACACGCAGTTCAATGAAACGGTGGCGAACATAATTTGAACACTAAAACCAAATTAATTTCTCTATGTAATTTCTAATATTGCTCCAACCAAATTATGCAGAAAAGAACTGTAGAAGTGTGGAAAAAATATAGAGTTATTAAAAAAGATTTTAAAGTTTTATTTCTCACAATAAAGGATGCATATACGTGCCACACATCACTGGGTAGAGGTAACTTCAAAGTTTTACTGTATACATTCGTCATTAGCTGCATTTTTGTTGCACGGTTAACATCAAAACATCTTCATTTAACGTTCTACTACGACCGGTGCTTTTCCCTTGGCATATGCACCCAATTTCTACGAATGTTTTAAGGCAATCTTAAATCTGTTTAAAGCGAGGTGCACTTTATTGAACTAACGGCGGAATCGATTCACTTTTTGCATAATGTTGCACACAAACGACTGGTGTCGCCATTTTCATGTAAACAGACAACAGCGCCGTTGGCGGCAGCGAATGGAACTAATAGGCAGATGTTACAAACATTGAACCTTCCTCTACCCAGTGTTGTGTGTCACGTACTTGTATCTTTAATAATTTGTGGAGTATAAAAATGAAAATTCTGCTCCTTCTTTTTTAATAAGCCTGTTTAATGATCCATAAACACAGCACACCTTCCAACCCACACTACGTTCGATAACCGCCATCTCGCCTTAAAACAGAGGAATTCATTTCGGGACATAGAGGATGCAGCAAGTTTAGTGACATTTTCCATCAAAATATCGTTGAACGTGCCTTTAAAACTGTTGGCATCTGGGAATCAGACCAAACCTCTACCTGGAATGAAGCTTCCAACAAAACATCTGAACCGCTTAAGAACTGGATGAGCGAGTTGTAAAAGTACGCTTTTACACGTGGAAAATCTCGGATTTTTGTTTGTTTGTTTGCTTTATGCTTTACGTCGAGGTCATTAGAGGCCGGATGGGACTGGGCACAAGGAGTGGGAAGGAATTCGGCGATGACCCTTTGAATGAAGCATCCCGGCATTCGCCTGGAGTTATTTGGAGAAACCATAGAAAACTCAAATCTGGATACCCGGACGGGGATTCGAACCAGCGTCCTCCCGAATGCGAGTTCAGAACATTAACCACTCGCCCACCACGCTCGGTGTTCTCGGACTGACTGGAATGCAAATGCGAAGATACTGAGCAAATTATCGACCAATATACAATTTTGCACAGTTTCGATCGCATAATCCTAAATCTTTCCATGTGATTAGAAACAGTCCCGTTTTTGTTTTATTCAGTTATATTACATTAACATTCTTAAAGCCCATTAAATTCAAGATAGGATAATAAATAACGTTTTGCTTCTATTTACCCGTTTGGAGGATCAGTACGTAGATTAAAGGGATTAACTTGGGCCGGAATGGACCTCGTTTGGAATGTTGGTTTTGGTTGTAAATTTTGCGGTTCCTTAAACTGTGCTTCATATTTGATCAAGATTTGCTTGGACGCTGCGTTTTACTTACACAGCGTATTTCGGATCCAGGTAGCTAGGATTACCGAACTGGATTACGATAGCTCGTGCAGAGGCAGAAAGTTCGTTTCCTTCGCTAGTTTAGCTCAGACACAGTTCATTAATGCTATTTTAAAGATTTTAAAACGTTTCCAGAACGCAATTCCCATGGCATATTTATCTGCTCCAGGTTTATCTTTTTTCTTTATGGCTTAGCGCCTCTCTGGCATCAAGATCATTATATTTTGCTTGTGGCTTTACGTCTCGTCGACTTTAAGGTTATTAGAGTTGGGAAAGGACTGGGGCGAAAGTAATTGGAAGGAATTCGGCCATTGCCTTTTGAAGGAACCAAAAGGCAATTTCGGAAAACTATGTAGATACCAAATCTGGATGTGAACACAAGTTTGTCGATAGACGCACAAGGTTGAAGGTGAAGCGATAGTTAGCAATTTTAATATTTGAATGTTGTACAGTCATCATAAATTTATCGTGTATTCACTCACATAATTCATGCTTCGACGGAAGAGTGGGTGAAGATTTCAAGTGAAACAGAAAATAGCAAATCATAGATACAAGCGATAGAAAGGCGGTATCGGCCATCAAGAACAGCTTTCACACAGGTCATACAATAGATCTGAACAATATGTGCTGCAAAAAGCACTCCAATAGGCTATTTGACTATTTTTTGAAAATAGTTTTAAATAGTTTATTGATACACGTTATTTACAGGGTACTATTTATTTTTTGGCAAAAGTGCTTATTTTACGTAAAATTCAACGTTAAAATTTAGAGTATTTGAAAGCCCGCCAAAACGCTCCTTTGCTACCTGGCGTGGGCCAACTACACTCGTGACGTCACGTGCCAGCAGGCGCTCACTCGACATAGGTAACATTTGGTTTGTTTCTCTGAATTTCTGTATAAATTGTTGGAAGTATGGTTTATAAATAGTGTGTAGTACATCAATTTACAACCACAACAATAAAAACTCTGCAAATAAACATAAGTGTTCCTGCATTAGCTGAAATAGGAAAAAAAGTCGCTGCAACTTGCTCGCAGAAACCCAGACGACATTGCGACTAAGTCGCATATCATTTAGTGTAAATATAATTTGCACCATAATTTCTTTGAGATAACGTAGTACGCTGTTTAAGGCGAGTATCTGAAAAGTTAGGGTTCTTAGGTTCAATCCTCGCTTTGGAATATGTTTTGTTATTTGTGAGCGTTTTCTTTAGATAATAGTTGCTGTTGGTAGCGCCGCATATTTTTTTTTTTAAATCCACCAAAACATTAATTTTTTCCGAATGTTTCACAAATTTTTGGATAGGAAGAGTATTATAAACATTTGAGAGATAACCAAAAAAGGTGGAGTGAATGCGGTCGGTAAATAAATAAACAATACATTAAGTTTCATTGGAAAAAATATTATTTATCTATAATTATTTATCCGCAGTAAAAAAAAATGTCCATAACATCAAGTCATTTAACTTGAATTTTTCTTGTAAATATCTCCTAAAACAACTGACTTAATTTAAAATTTTAGTAATTCTTATGAAGGATTTCTGATAATCTCTAACTTCCAGTTTAAATATAAATGATTCTCGAATTGAACTTATCACATTCTCAAGCTCTGTAGAATAAAAGTCGGTGGTTGTTTCTATAGCTAGTTCGACAAATAATTTTCGGTATTTTTCCGATGTAGGCTTCTACAAATTGTTCTTCATTTTAAATTCAACACAAAAACTCATTAGTAACAAGAGGTAACCAGCAACAAATAGTTGATAACTTGGATAGCGGGAAACACTCCATACGCAACCGCAGCTCCTACAGGCAGGTGACGTCACTAAAGCGATCTCCAATCACAGAACGTTTTCTGTCACGTGACAAGAGGCAAGAAAAATTTGATTTTTATTTCGCTTTTTTAATTAAAAACAATCCATCTTTGTTTTCAAATTTAACAAAAATAGCTTCCTCAAGCATTAATCTACGCGAATGACTACAATTTGTAATATATTTTGAATACTGTCAAATACCCTATTCAATTAAACAGCTGTTAAAATTCTTGAAGGACTTTGCAGCTCCTCGCCGTTGAAGTCGTTACTGACGAGAAAGACTTGGGAGCAAAGAACGAGAAAAATTTCGGCCATCGCCTTTTGAAGGAACTGTCCATCATTTCCTTGTAGTGATTTCTGAAACTGCAGATTGAGTCCGCGTCCTTCCAATGCCAGAGCCGAGCACTGACAGCAGGTTGGTTTAAATTCAGTTGTAACGACTTCTTCCGGTAGATGAAATCACGATTACCGAAGCCATTATATTAATTAAGACACATCAAGTTTATCTGATGTTTGAAATTAATGATCCGAAACTAAACTTGATCGAACGAGACGGCTGAGTGGGTTGCCTGCGTTTTATTAGTCGTCCTCATAGCGGTGGTGGTAGCAGTTACGAAACTATAATAGGGTATTATTGATAAAAAGCAACTAAAGACATGTAATTCTTAGAAAAAATGAATAAACACTTAACGACAATATATGCTCAAACTAATATTTCGTGACAGAAGGTATTAATAGAGAAAGTTTGAAGCCTCGCAGAAAACTTGGAGTATTACATAGAGATAAAAGAAAAAAGTAGAGTTAATAACAATTGGATTTTGCGGGAATGGCGCGTTATATTCGGCTGCCATTCTACAGCCTTCATCAACAAACTGTACACATACCAAGTTACCGATATGCCTCTCTTGCTGCGTGGATTCATCTACTATTTATGTGATCACATTACACAGAAAATATGGCCTCGCATTCGGGAGGACGCCGTTTCGAATCCCCGACGGAGCATCCAGATTTGGGTTTTCCATGGTTTCCACAAATCACTACAGGCAAATGTTGGAATGCTTTTTTCAAAAGGTCATGCCCAAATTCCTTCCCATTCTTGTCCCATCCCGTCAGTAATGACTTCGAAGAGGCGTAAAGCCATGTGAGTAAAAAAAAAAAAAAAAAGTCCACTGAAAATAGTTGATGGTAGAACAATTATAACACTTGTCCCCATAAGTAGATTATAAACCAGCACGAAGGAAAACCAGTCAGCGTTAGTAACGAATACAATAAAATGTCTTTATTTTCCATAGATTTAAATTTGAGAGACTAAATCTCTGAGATGTGGAAGGAGTCAAATTACTGCAAAATAATTACACAGCAAAGTAAATGAATACACTTGTAAATGCGCTGTCAGCATAATACATACAGTAATTATATCAAGTACATTTATGGAAGATGCTGGAAATTATTTTGTAAATACTATTGGAAGACATTCTTTTATGTAGGAGTTTTCAGTTGCATATTATTTTAATTCTTTCCTGAATTTAATCTTATCCCCTGCCAGAAATTTAAGACGTTTTGGGAGCTTATTAAAATATGTATCGCTGAATATCTGACACCTTTTCGAGCATACTTTCACTCAATTTATCTGTAGACATTATAGTCCCTGAGACGGGATGAATCATTCAAATACAGAACGCTGGGTACCCTGAAACTATTCTCCAAGCCTAAAGATCATGCAAATTACTTACTTTGTCATACGATAGTGCAGTATCAGATACTGATTCTGTTGTCCGAAAATACTTCAATGACATAATAAAACGGATAACGATGCTATAAATGAGGAGCGTCTTCGTCTCCAGCTTTATTTTTTTCTGCCGTGATTAATAGCTGCATATTGCCTTGCTGCGCTTTTTCTCAACTAATAATACTTGACAATGATCACTGTCCAGCCTGGCATTCGTGAGAACGGGGGTTGAAATCTATTTCTACCTGTCCTGACTTCTGTTTTCCGAACTGACTCCAGGCGAATGATGAGATGGATCCGTACCCCCCCCCCCACCCCCCTCGGTTAGATTGGCTGAATAGGGATCCTGAGACAGTGCAGCAGCCCGACTCCCATGCTTCGCCTAGGGGGGGGGGGGGGAGATAAAACCCGTTAATTTAAAAAAAAAAAATGGCAGTCATTGGGGACTACAGACAGAAGTGAAAACTTAAAACATTGAATACCATACGCGCAACACGTCACAGTTATAGCAACAGATATACAACATAGTAGTAATAATTTTGTATTTTCCTAATGACCCGGTGGAAGGGTTTCTATTGGCTGTCCCTGTCTAAACCGCTTTACACTGCCCCGGTAGTGCTACCAGGTACTTCCAGTTTAACATGGAGTCCGTACCACGGAAGCGTTCTGGCGTACTACACATTACACAGCAAGCTGTGCTAGAGGTGAAGGTCGGGTTACGTGTATATAATCGTAGCCGAGAGAGGGATTCGAACCGGGGACCTTTCGTTCCCCGGTCAGCC
>JARYHS010009186.1:181588950-181613223 GCA_031002005.1 Vandiemenella viatica
GCCATGTAGGTTTTCATTCATATTATTGTCACGGTTAAAATAAGGTACAGAACACACAACAGCATGTGACCATTTATTTCCACCATTTAATTATCTCCGTACGTAATTTACAATACTCATGAGAAAACTACAAAATCTCTTCCAAAATCAATAAGGAAAAAAGCGATGTGCCACCTGGAGAAAAAGGGGGGGGGGAGGTAGAGGCAAAACTACGTGGTTTATGGACACTCTTTAATAATAATAATAACATTTGGAATAATAATTGTTAATAAAATATCATATATTTCAAACAAGGTTAGAGAAAGTAAACCCATAATGTAACAAAAGCTGAATTAGGATGTTAGGGAGGGAAGGTGGGAGGAAAGGTGGGAGGGAAAAAACACACAACATTATGGATTCAATTTACTTTTACTATTTTTTTTAACTTGTGTTAGCTTTCAGAATTTTTATATTTTATTATTAATACCATACACACGTATGATCTTTAAAGACTAAAACACTGCAGTGAATTGTGAAGAAATTATAACCAATTAAATTAAATAAGAGAATCACAACCTGCAAATGAAGAAAGGCAGAAAATGCATCAGGATTTCGCTGACACCTATAACCTACAAGATTATTTCATAACGATTAAACTGTATTAATCAATTATTGGGACCTGAAAAACACTAGCAAGAATAGCAACTAAACTGTCAGCTGCAATGAGAAGTCAACTTCCCTATAATACTACCACAAAAGAAATATCAATTTCTATTTTTAACTACATAACATTATTATGAAGCCAGAATAACACCAACCAGAAATGATAACATTTCAATCCATGCAAGAACTAGTGATTCTGTTAGAACACAACCAGACTCAACTGACCTACCATGTGTCTTACAGTTCAAATGCAAAATGTACATAATTCTGATGAAAGCACCTACCCTATAAGAGGTAAGTTCTATAAAAACTTTAGATTGCAGGAGATGAGCAAGTGCAACATGTCATTCAGTCAGTCTATAAACCAGAGTCATTCAATTAAACTGTAATGGGAAATTTATTTTATCATTAGTAATGGTTTTAAAAGTGAAGGGAAAATGACACTTTCTGTATTCCTCTCAGATTGCAGGAAATATACTATACAGACACAGGTCCAAAAATGTTTTATTAAATGGTTCATGGAATGGCCACTGCTTTAAGCAAATGGTAGAGCCTACTCCCTGGAATAAAATAATGACATGAAATGCATGAGGGATAGCAGCAAAAAGCAAATGGACTATTCCAGAATATGCAGAAACTACAACTGGCATATGAGATAATGGTGTTCTGATAAACTATTACAGGTCTATGTTTAAAGAACATTATTGTCAAGTTGATACATTTCTTTCAAGGCTTTATGCCTTGTCGGCTATAATGGTCATTAGAGGTGGGAAAGGAGTGTGGCCAAGACTGGGAAAGAATTTGGCCATGGCTTTTTTGAAGGAATCATTCTCCTGGAGTGATTTCAGGGTAGCATGGAAAACTGATATCTGGATGGTTGCACGGTGATTTGAACCTGTGTCCTTCCAAATGCAAGTACATGGAGTTCACACACCACAGTTGATATTATTTACCTATACAAGCCAATGATATCATCCCAAACTCGGGGTGAGGCTCCTACCTCCTTTTCTGCCCAAATTTTTTTCAAGAAATAAAACAATTTAGATTTTTGTCAAATATAACATCTCACAAAATTATTTAAAATGGAATGTCACAATAATGTTTTGGCAGAAGTGTAACTGATAAATATTCAAGATGATTAGTTACAATTTTTTTGACAAAATATAAACAGTCTGAAATTTAATAAGTATGTATGTTTACATCGCAGCAACACTGTACAAAAGCTTTTTGGGTTTCTAGATGTGTCGAATTTGCATTGTCTGGCAATGTTTTACAAGCTAACACTGCTTCCCCTGTCAAGCCACTGATCAACATCATCTAAAGTTAGCCACAAGGTTGTCTGTTATTTACAGCTGCCAGCTGGTAAGGAAGGGGAGGGCATGGAGACGGGCAATTCAGCTGTGCACCGCTCACCTGGTGATATTATGTTTGAGTTGCACTAATATGGTGAGATTCTGCACAACTTGTAATAATTTTATAGCCAGTTTCTATGTTTGACTTAAATGGAGGCCTTGATTCTGATTTATAACACTACCACTAAGTCTTATCTCTATTTTGTCATTAAGGACACTGTCCCAAGAATTCTCTGCATAGCACAAGCATACGATTTTGTCAAATAATGGTTCATGTCCATTGCCAATGGCATGTTCCATCTGTCCAACTTTAAAATATCTAACATGTTCCTAGCATCTTTCTTTCATTGTTCTTAAAATTTGTCCTGTAAAACTAGCACCGCAACCTCAAGGAATTCTGTAGGTACCGAATAGCTGCCCAATTTTGGGTGGAGGCCAAAACATCGAATGGATATTCTGTTTGTTGAGGAGCCTAGCTATATTTTATGTTTCTTTTCCACAGAATGGCAAAAACAATAAAAAATACACAAGCATATATTAGATATTTTAAACTTGGATAGTTGAAAAAAATCTGCAATAGCTGAAGATGCCATTGACAATAGGCTGAATCATTATTTGACAAAATTACGCGATTTTGCTATGCAGATAATTTTTGGAACAGTGTTGTTAAGAAAACAATAGAGATAAGACCTAATGGTAATGTTATATATTGGGATCAAGGCATCAATCTAAAATTTGGAAAATAGCACAAGTAGCACAGAATCGCACAACATTAGGGGATAGTGTGACTCAAACATGATGTGACCAGGTGAGCAGTGCCCTGCTGGATTACCCACCATGATCCCTGTCCTCCCTTCACTCCCTGCTGGCAGCCGTGTATAACGGAGCACCATGAAGCCAACTTTAGTCAATGTTGAGTGATGGCTTGACAATGGAAGCAATGCTAATTTCTGTAACATCACCAGCTGATACAAATTTAACATGGCTAGAATCCCGAGAAGCTTTCTTACAGCCTGAAGTTAGTGCCACAAGCCAACAATTTTTTTTTCCTGAATTTTTCTGTTGGAATTTAAAATTTTACTACTGAAGTTTTTTTTTTTTAATGAACGAGCAGTTTATCTCCAAAAAATTATATAGTAAGTTAGAATAAATTTTATTTTTTTCCTCTTGGCATACAAAATATTTTCTATTTTGTTTTGCCAGAGCTGAAATTTTTTTTTCCCCATATACAAGTTTCGTATGGGAAATTTCCTTGGGTGAAATGTGTGCATTGAAGTGACAGTTATTCCGAGAAGTGTGGGGAGGCACTCAGTCAAAAATGCAGGACCTAACATTTTCTAGCATGTACGTTTAGTAACAAACATGCAGTAGACAAGGGAGGAGCATGCGTTCACACTAGTGGTGTACTTTTCAAGCAGCCATTTAATCATCGCCATGCAACATGTATTCAGGAATCAACTTAATATCGCGCCTGTGGCTCGTGTTTCTATCAGAAATCAATTCATTTATGAGTGGACAGATTCTGGAAAACCGTTGATATGCAGAAAAAAAAACAAAAAAAAACTGGAGGTTCAAGAACCATTAGGACATCTGAAAACATTGAGCAGGTTCAACAGTCAACTATGCAATCTCCTAGGCGATCTGCGCTCTGGATGTCTGAGCGCTCTGTGAGACGAATTCTTCAATAAGAACTGCTAATTCATCCATACAAATAGGCAGTGCTGCGGAAACTTAATCCACGTTTTCCTTTCATGAAAAAAATGCATGTGAAGATTACAATATGCCTCGTGACACCATGGTGTTCTTCAGGGATGAGACTCATTTTCATCTTTCCAGTTGTGTGAATAAGCATAACATGTGATACTGGAGTGGCATAAATTCCCAAAAACTTCATGAGCAGCCCCTGCATGCAGAATGTGCATCTGTTTGGTGTGCATTGTTCAGAGAAGGCATCACTGAACCAATGTTTTTTGGAGGGGGGAAAAACAGACAGTTATGGTCAGTTGGTTATGTCCACATGATTGAGGGTTTTTTTTTTTTTTTTTTACTAAAACTTAAAAAATGGATGTGGGGGATGTTGACATCAATAAATCATTTGTGGGAACACTTCTTCAGATGCCTCATATCCGGTGTGCTCGCCCGATTTAGCCTCATGTGACTTTTTTGTGAGACTATGTGAAATCCCTAGTTTACACCAACCATCCAAGGACCATGGCTCAACTGAAGAACAATATTCAAGCTGTTAACAACATATTCCCATCAATGTGCTGGAAAGAGTGGAGAGAAGCTCCTAAAATCGATTGTATCAATGCACTGACCAGAACAGAGACCACCTTAGTGATACAATTTTTAAAACATCTATATACATAAAGATGAATGTATGTATGTATGTTTGTTTGTTCTTCATACAAATCCACAGTTTTCACCTGATCTCGATAAAACTTAGCACACTTATCCTTTGAAACAAGAAGAAAAATACTGTCTACATTTGGTTGAAAAATTATCTGTATAAACAATACATGCTGTCTTATAATTTTAAAATATTACTGAATGGCAATAGACAGACTCGTTTGATATGGAGGTCTCTGTACTGTTTTTCCGTGTAGCGGCTAGGTAGCTGAGTGGTTAGAGCGCTTGCTTACTTATGTTAGGGTTGTGGTCTCCGGTTCAAATCTCCGTGGAGGCTAACATTTTTAAAAATTGTTTTTGATCGTAAGAGTCACGCCTGAGCCGTCGGTTATTCGGATTGAATGTTAAACTATAGATATCACAAAGTTAGGGGTGCAATGCGAGGCAATTCATAGGTAGTCTTTTTTAGGTTATATTAATCCCTCATGGGCGATTTGCAGTCAGTGTGGTTGTGATCTGCAGTAATATCTATATATATAAAGATGTATGTATGTATGTATGTATGTATGTACGTATGTATGTATGTTCTTCATCCAAACCACAGTTTTCATCCCATCTCGATGAAAGTTTGCACACTTATCCTTTGAAACAAGGAGAAAAATACTGTCTACATTTGGTTGAAAAATTATCTGTATAAATAATACATGTTGTCTCATAATTTCGAAATACTACTGAAGGGCGATAGACAGACGCATTGGATATGGAGGTCTACCTACTGTTTTTCCATGTAGCGGTCATGTAGCTCAGTGGCTAAAGCACTGGCTTACTAATATTTGGGTCGTGGTCTCCGGTTCAAATCTCCATGGAGGCTAAGATTTTTAAAAATTGTTTTTGATTGTAAGAGTCACACCTGGACTGTTGGTTATTCGGATTGAATGTTAAACTGTAGATATCACAAAGTTAGGGGGGCAATGCGTGGCAAATGGTAGGAAATGCCTCTACCGATATTGACGGAATTTGACAAGAAAATCTGTAGGGAGGGCACGGGACCTTTTTTTTCGGTATGATTAACAATTGTAGTCACGAAATTTGAGAATTATCGAATGGTGACAGAGAGACGGATGTGTGTGTTAGTCTGTAATGTTATGTTGGTTGCTCATGTTGTTCTTCTCGCTCATTATGTTAGTATATAATTTGTTAATAAATTTCATTTAGAGAAAAAACGTATTATTTAGTACAGATGTCGATTTGCCCTGTCCTATTAGTTTTTGTCTGCTTAAATGTTTCTGGCACCAGTTTCTTTTAGCCTTCTTTATTGACATGCCTTGCGGGCGTAAATTGGCCTAAGTTGTAGCTCTAGCAGAGCATGAGCAGCTAAAGTTATTAGAACGCAAGAATCGGTTGCTCATGCTGAAGAAAGAAGAGAACACTGAAATAACGCTGACCTTAGTTAACACCCCCCCCCCTCCCCCACATTACCTTTGTTTGTTTTTCTGTTTTTAAATATGTTGGAAATTGATTCTCTTCAAGAGATACGTTTGGCGGTAGAATGATATAGTGATGGTTTTCCTGTCATATTTTGCCAACTCGGTGTTGTTTGGGACCAATCCTTCGTTACAAACATTTTTTTATATTAAATTCTGGCAAAGCAATTCTTAATCCACACGTACAAAGTTGCGGGTATCAGCTAGTAACAAATAAAAACTTTAAACGTAACTTGGGAAAAGAATTAAGCTGAAATATCCTGTACTGTTTGTATTATTCATTTTTAAAATAAGGAAGTGTCCCTGTCACACTATGCAAAACAACATCATTTTCACTTAACATCCTTTACTTTGGTCGACTATTCTATCCACCTAAAAATATTATTTTACTGAAGATAAAAAAATGCAACCCATGATTTAAGTCTTGTTTTAATACTATTGCAATATCTTCTAGTAGGGGGATTTTAATATGTCTATAAACTTGTTAAATCCATTCAGGGTTAGGTTTAATCCAGAAAACAAGTACGAGGGTGGTCTGAAAAGTTTCTGACCTAACAAAGATACGAGATATTTTTTCTGAATTTTTTATTTTTTTATTTTTCATCAGTTTCCTTGTAACTTGACACACTTCTCCCAGCGATGCTCTCATCTCTGTAACCCGTCCAAATAGTACTTGGCGTTTTTCTCTGCAAAATAATTGTTCACGAAGGTGATTACTTCTTCATTTGATGAAAATCTCTGTCCTCCAAGCGAAATTTTTAGATGAGGGAACAAAAAGAATTTGCTTGGGGCTAGATCTGGTGAGTAAGGTGGATGGTCAAGCAGTTCAAACTGTAATTCGTGAATTTTTGCCATGGCAACTGCTGAGGTGTGAAACAGTGTGTTGTAATGGTGAAACAGGATTTTCTTTTTCTGCAAATGTGGCCATTTTTCTGCAAGTTCTGCCTTCAGCTTGTCAAGTAATGATGCGTAGTATGCTCCTGTAATGGTTTTTCCTTTTTGAAGGTAATTGATTAAAATAACTCCATGAATATCCCAAACAGTCGCCAGCACTTTCCCAGCCGAAAAAAAACCAACGATTTTGCTTTTTTTTGGAGCCGGTTCCCCCTTTGTAGTCCACTGTTTGGACTGTATTTTTGTTTCGGGCGTATGATGATGTATCCAAGTTTCATCTACAGTAATTAAACGGCACCAAAACTCGGATTTATTGTGCCTAAACTGCGCCAACAGAGCATTGGAAATGTTCATTCGAACACGTTTTTGGTCTAATGTGAGCAAACGCGGCACCCAACGTGTGGACAGCTTTCTCATACCTAAATGTTGATTTAATATGTAACAAACACGTTCTTTTGACATGTTTATAACCTCTGCTATCTCTCTCACTTTAATTCGGCGGTCGTCTAGCACCAATTGGTGAACTTTGGTGATGTTTTGGTCGGTAGTTGCAGTTTTTTGACGTCCCAAACGTTCATCGTCTCCCAAGCTCTTACAGCCATGTTTAAATTCAACTGCCCAAAATTTCACTGTGATAAGTGATGGTGCAGAGTCCCCATACACAGAATCGAACTCATCTTTGAGCATATTGCCTTTCAAAAACAAATATTTAATGACAGCTTGATACTCGATTTTGTCCATTTTCACAAAAACACTCACATCAACTCACTCAAACGACTGTTACATAACAACTACATGTCCAAAATGGCTGAAACTTTGGTGAGTAACTGTCAACAGATAAACAACGAAATTCACTAGCTTTTATTTACGAGTGCTGCCATCTTCACGTTGAGGTCGGAAACTTTGCAGACCACCCTCGTACAGAAAAGCATATCTACTAGCTACCTCCAGCAGTGAAATACCTTATAGTCTGATTTTAAGACTGCCTTTGTGAAAGAAATTTTAGTTAGAGTAGGTTTTCAAGTACAACGGTTTTCGTTTCATTTTCACTGCTAAAACTTATTATGAGAGTCATTTGAAAGTGTATGTACCATATTCAGAAAAATTTAGTTTTGAAGTTATTTTGATTTGTTGATGTTGTTAACCCATGAGATCAGAGGAAGCTGAACCTGAGATTCGAAATAATTAGTAAACACAAAAGTTATGGTAGATCCTTTAACATTAGCTGTAGTTAGTCAGCATACTCTACAATGTTTTGAACATTAATTAATTAGGGAAAGTATAAGTGGGATTTTTAATTGAAAGAAAAAAAATTAAATAAAGAAGGCAGAAACAGGAAATTAGTTTCAAAAGATAAATAAAATCAAGAGGGTTAAAGTTATGTATTAGTTTTATTGGAAAGTTTAAGGCTTTGGCAAGATAAATCATATTTTTGAAAGTTATTGCAGACAAAATATTGGAACAGGCACCAAGAATGAAGACGTGAAAGAATCGGTAATAAATTCAATAGAAGCCTCCACAGGTAGAGTAAGCTACTCGAAGGCATATATGTACTGTAATTATACAGGGCATAATACAGGGCGTTCGCCGGGAAACGCAACCCACTGTTAGCGCTACAAGGAAGAAACTGCTCGCGGCGAGCGAGCGTTCAGCTCCCGGCATTGTTCGACCGTCGGCCGCGGACTATTTCATAAACTTGTATGTGCTAAGCATTTAAATGTGACGTAATTCATTAGCTTACCTTATAAAAGATGCTGGAAGTGTTGACACTCTTGTGTAATGCACATTTCACATCTTCTGAACATATTTCGAGACACACGCTGCCCTAACTGACTTAATGATTTTTTGGGTGACTGTTCTAGTCGAAAAGCGATATCGTCAATTTGCTCCTCTGTGAGAATACGGTTGACCGACAGTCTCTTTTTGTTAAAAAATGAACCCGTTTCTCTTACTTTTTTAACCAGACGCAGAATTGTTGATTTAGCTGGCAGTAAAGCGCCAGGATATTCGCGACGAAATTTACTGCGACACTTTTTAAACGACTTCTTCTTCACATATGTATCGTAGAGAAATATTCTTTGTTGCAAACTGTAACGTACCATAATTTTACTCACACTCAAACACGGTACAGATTAGTAAGAGTATGAAGCCCCAAACCAGCCAAACCGCAAAGAAACGTTTATTCACAACACTGATTAATAAGAGACTGAAGTCACAAACTAGCTACAATGCAAAGAAACCGTTCTTAACAATGTAAGGGTCACTGCACTGCACTGTTGGGGCAGCGGAGGTGTTAAACAGTGCGGTGATTCACGGTGCCGCGTGGTGGAAACTGCTGGCACCGCTGTCCGAGCAAGTTGCCGACGGCAACAGACTGGGAGGGTTGCGTTTTCCGGCGAACGCCCTGTATTAAGTACTTATCTAGATATTAATTTTCAAAGTGGCAAACTGACATCACAAAGTCAACTGATTTAATAAGTAGAAGGTATCCATCTTGGCTGGTGCACAGTCTTCCAGCAGTTTTCAGAGAGGTCAGCTTGTGTGATAAAGGAGGGCAGTTTTTCTTAGAAGCTGGTCCACGTGTGGTTGGTGGAACCGTGCCACCCGTATTAGGTGTTAACTGCAAGCTTTAGTATGCAATAGTTTCACTTTCATCCTAGTAATTGGAGTGGATGAGAGTTTGTCTTGTGCATGTGCTGAACTTGCAATCGATAAGTCTGATTGCCTTATCCGAAAAATCTTTGAATCTGGTACCAAACTTTTGCATAAGAACTTTCTAAAGATTACAATTTTCATAGAGAGTCTAAAATGTGTGCAGTGCACTTTATTTTTGCTCCTACCTTTCATGTTTGAGGTGTATTTCAATCGTGTGGTGACCAAGTTGTTTGAAAATAACCAGTATCAGAAGGCAACGGTCATTGTTAAAGCTCAGGCAATGGTTTTAATTAACCCTGAAGTAGACAAATAGGCTGATAGGATATATTAAACATTTGGATACTAACAAAAAAGATATTACAACCTTTTTTTAATTACAAATGTGCAGGTAACAGCCTGCCATCAGAAATGCTTATGAAAGTACAGAAACCTCAAACATTGGTGATAACAATAGTATAAAAACCAGCAATCCCTAATGACAGATAAGAATACTACAAACCATCCCTTGAACACTGCATAAAGCAAACTTAATCCTATAGTCATTGACACTGTAATGAGACTGCTGGATCAGACCGCTTGCACAATATTTAAATAATAATACCAATTAATATTTAAAGGATTTTAATATTTGCGGGAGAATGTTAAAGGCTGGTCAGATGATATGCTGCATCCAAGGAAAGTCAAAGCCTTTTAATGGGACCACCGGATACCTGAGTGAACACGACCTTTGGTGACGGTACAGTAGAAATTGGAAAGGGAAGCCAGCTGCTTATCTCCGCACCGAGTGTGGGTATGCCTATGTATTCCCTAAGAACCTGTAAGTCAAGCTAACAATTTGGCTTGCAAATCTGTTGCTAGTGCCTGTAGAAAATTCCCGGGCTCACAGATGGAAATTTTGCTGGCGGGAGTCAAATAGAAAAACAGTTAACATTACCGATGCAAGGCAGCTATCTTGAATATGTGTATGAATCATATGGTTGAAAATTCCTGAGTAAAAATCCAATGAATGATGCTGTTAGAAATTGGTAATTAGATGTTTGATGAATTCCATTTCCACATGTATTACGTGACCATGGATTGGCATTAGAGAAAAACTGGAAGGAGCCTCTGAGCTGAGATGTTGTGAGACAAACATCATCCAGGGGTCTTGCGTCACTGACTTTTTGAGTGAGAAGTCACATCATTGTCATCACAGTGCTCAGGTGTTTGAGATTTGATACAAGCGCTGCCTGACAGTCCTCCAAGGAGTACCATCTGAGCCATATCTAGGCTCACGGTGTTCTTGCTGCTGTATGGAGGAAGCTTGCTTCATCATGTTCTAGCACAACACTGTCACCATCTGTGAGCATATGCACAGAAACCTATCACAATTAAAAAAATGTAAAGCTATTCTGTCAACTGAAAGAACTCAGTGTGCACTTTCCTTGACCTCCCTAATGGCTCTGGGCAGAGAAATCTGTTTGATTAAAAGAATCACTCTCCAACAAGCATTCTGAGCTTTGTTAAACCACCGTGCGCAAATTGATGAAATAAGGAAATGCTTTATCTAATTTTCCTATTGATCAAGAACTAGTATCTTGTTACAGTACAACAAAGACATTTGTTCCTTGAAAAGTTCTGTTTGTATTATGAACCATTTAGAAAGTATTTGATTTTTCATTTTAACTTTATATGTACACTTTTCATTTTAGCTTTTGTTTCAATGACATTGTGACTGAATTTTACATGAACTTTTCATAACTTCTGTTTGTTATTAACATTCTCCGGCTCAATTGTAAGACTTGGTGTTATTTCTACCAAACCAATGATTATTTATGTGTTTAAGTAATTGTAAATACACTGACATCTGTAGGCTAATTGAATAAATTATCAGTTTATGAATTTCTTACTGGTAAATGACAATATATCATTTCACACCCACTTCATATCATTCAGATAAAAATATTAGATGGATTAAATCAACAAAATTATTAAAATCAATCAAAAAGGTGATAGGGGGCAAGGTAATAACTATAGAATTCCCAATAACCAACCCCAACTATACCACAACATTGCAACACCAATACTGAAGAATCAAGGTTATTTTGTAGGATTACGAAAATAATCGATTATGTCGTAAAACCAAAAAAATGTTGCAAAAGAACCTTTTACAGGAGTGTGAAATGAATTAACACTGCATCAGAAAACTGAACATATGAAATCAATATTTTTAATGATTAATACATGGAGTAACAGGAAGTAAATTAAAGTGATCAGAGAAATTCTCTAAGTCGATTACAGATGGCGGATCCAACTAAGTAACATTTCATGAAAATTGGATGAGAATATCGTAAACGGTTTCTTCTTACGGTCGGTAAATTGATTTGTGATTTAAATATAAGATAATCTAAAGAATCATTTAGGGTTAAGAATGAGAACTTCTCAGATCACCCTATAAAAGAAAGTTGTGCAATTCAGATAGCTGAATTTAACAATAGTTAACAATTACTTCTGTCAATACTTACTTTGCTGCATTATCTTCAACTGATGGTTCAACTCATCTTTTTTCTTTAACCAGCTGTTCTACAGTCTTCTTGTAATCCAGTTCTCTATCCTTTGCCTGTAAATAATTATAAAATTGTATTAGACTTAAATCATTTATTAACGTTGCTCATACACAGGCTTATTTGTATGGAAGTAAGGTAGAACAACTTACCGCATTAAGAGCAATTTCCTTGTTTGAGAGTTCTGTCCGATGCTTAGACAACATATCTTTGTGTTCCAATTCCTTTACAGTCTTCTCTTTTTCAAGGTCAGCTACAGTTTCCTCAGCAATTGAACGAGCAAGTGCTTCACTATCAGCACGAGCAAGTGCCAACTGTAGCTGCCTCGAAAATGAATCTCTCTCCTCCTCAAGCTCCTGAATTGATCGCTGCTTTTCTTCAACCTCCTCTTTTAGTTCTTGAGCTTGAGTCTTGTAAAGTGTCTGAAAAGGAATAAAAATAATGAAAATATTTTAATAGCCTCAATAGAGAAATTAAAAGGTTAAGACTGTTCAGAAACAAAGTTTTCCCTGTGCCATACAATCTTTTCTCCATCTCCTCTCCTTTCCCTCTCCCACACTCCAACTGAGAATGCTGTATATTTATGGTTGATAATTGCCCTAGGAAGTTTCCTCTCTCTGTTCAAACTACAAACCAAACTGAGGTAATGTTCTGTGTCCTCCTCTATTGAAGATTATGGCAGAAATGATTATTGCTAGCTTCATCATGGCTGAATTTACAACTTAACAAATATTTTCCAATTGTACCAGCGGTACTGGTAATGTTTGGACATGAATTTTGCAAAAGATTAGAAGGCACTCACACCCAGATAGCTGAGTGATAAACTTGTGGAAATTGTGTTTTTTATCTTCCCCAGTGGTAAATATTCTTCAATTTGTGTACAATTTTTAAAAAAAAAATCTGTATGAACCGAAAAAAAAAATATTCAAGACACCTCTGATTTGGAGGTACTATTTCACACAGTAAAAAAAGTTAATTCACAGATTAACAAAATTAATTCAGAGTTAATGATATGAAGGACACGGAAAATAATCCCATCATTCAGCATAGGCAAAGACAGGATGGCCAATATGGTTACAGTTTATCAGGAATAAGATTTTTTATTGAAATTGGCAGTGGCAGAATCATGTCTGTGGCATAAGTGTGATGAATCATTATTGTGATAGTTACCCCCAAAGTTTTTTGAAGGAAACACATAAAGCCATTAACATTTATTTGGACTGTAAACTCAAATGGAATGACACAGTGCAAGCCTTGAATTTTAAGAAGCCCTGCCGGAAAAGTGTGGAACCTTCTTAAAAAGTAGGCAGAATCCCGCATAACCCCCCTGCAAAGCATCAGGTCACTCCAGAAAAAATAGTAAGCTGACTTGCCAACCTGTCTAGAGTGAGCAGGAATAAATATAATACTCGGAAAGTGAAAAAAAAAACCATTGTCCCAGCTAAAAAGAAGGTACTCTGTCCCTACAAATCTCTCATCCCTTTACTGAAGACTCTGGGTTTCGATGAAGTTAACCTGGAGTTCCTCATCCACGGTGCAAAAAATACAAAAAAATGGTTGGCTCACTTCTTAACTAACATACTACAGACAAGTGTCATCCCTCCTGAATTTAAATGGGCGAAGATCATAGCCATTCTGAAGCCTGGAAAAAACCTTGATGTTCCAAAGAATTTGAGACCTATTTCAATCCAAAGTACCACTTACAAGTTATTTGAAAGGATCATCTACAGTAGAATCAGCCCAATCATTTTCCAAAGCCTTCAGTTGAACAGGCCAATTTTAGACCAGCAAGAAATCGTGAGGCTCAGGTCTTGGTCTTGACCACTCATAGAAGCAGGATTCGCTGACCTTTGCGCAGCCTATGATACTGTGTGGCGATAGGACATGGTGTACAAACTGCTGAACATACTGAAGTGCACAAGAATCACTTGTCGGATCAATACCATGCTAGCTAAATGAACTTTCCAGGTTGTCTCAGGTAATAAGATGAGCAAAGTAAAAAGAGTGAATAACGGTCTGCCCCCAAAGCTCAGTTTTTGACCCACTTCTTTTTAATGTATATATATCTGACATTCCTCAAACAGAATCCAGAGAGTTCTCCTATGCTCAAAATCTGGAATTAGTACAACAATCCCATAACATTTAGCAAATTGAAAATAGTTTAACAACAGACCTCGAAACCCTGTGCAACTATTTTAAGAAATGGTGTCTCGTACTCAATTCCAGCAAGATGGAAACTAGTGTCATCCATCTTAACAGACGGGCGGCGAATCTCTCATTTGATGTTTTTCTTGATGGCACTCTCCTATGACACAATCGCTTTCCCAAAAATATTTGGATGTAACAATGCACACTTTGTTGTACAGTAAATATCTGACCAACCTTGAAGCAAAACTAAGAACTAGAAATAATAATATGCAGAAGCTAACTGGCACCTCCTGAGGAGCATCTGCTCCACAATTTGTACCTCAGCACTGAGACTTGTGTATTCTGCAGCTGAGTACTGCTCATCTGTCTGGATGAATAGCACCCACACCAAAACGATCGACATAGTTTTGAACAAGACAGTGTGAATAGTTACTGAATGTATCAAGTCAACTCCACTGTACTGGCTGTTCATTTTGAGTAACATCAAACTGCCTACAATAAGACAACAGAATTGCCTAATTGCCCAAGAAAATAAGATCTGTCATAACTTGTACCTCCCCATCCACAATGATATGGAAACCCAATTTCAGAGACTTAAATCGAAAAGCAAAGAGTAAAAACTGCAAAACAGCTTGTATCCAACAACTTTAATGGGAAAGAAGCATAAGGATCAGAATGGGTAACCTCAGCCCCACCAGAATGGCACTCCCTGTTTGACAATCAAGAGGCACTAAAGGGACTTGACCTCCATGCAAAGCTCTCAACAGAGTTAGGTCTGGCCCTGGCAGATCTGCTACATCTCTTCATACATGGAGAATGAGAGATTCACCGAATTGTGAATGTGGTGAGGAATAACAAACCATCGATCATGTAACATTTGACTGCATACTTCGAGCCTTCAAGGGATAAGCAAAAGACTTTGTACCATTTCAAATGAAGCATTACACTGGCTGTGCTATGTCAACATTGAATTCTGAGCATAATTTTAACATGGACTCTTAAATGTAAAATGTGAATACACTAATACAGTTATATGTAATGTATTATTGATGATGTGCTGTTGTCATAGGATAAATAAATTTGGACTGTAGCACAAAATGTACCTTTTCAGATTTTATGTTAATATGAGGGTTGGAACTTAAATAGTAGCAACCATTTATTCACAACCGATACAAAAGCATCTGTTACTGTCCTTCAAAGTAGAAACCAGCATTGTGTAGAACCCGTTGCCAGCAATGTGGAAGGCATAGTATACCATTAGCAGAGCCCGTTCAGTTGATGGTGCGATGGAGTGGTCAAATCTCTGGAACAGTTCTGATGCGAATGCCACATTGTGGTTCCTTCATCTTCGGAATCAAATCAAAGTCACAAGGACTTAAGTCCAGGGAGTATGGTGGATGGTACAGTACTTCCCAGTCCCATCGACTGAACGGAGCAGCCACAGCTTTGTCGTACAAAATGATGGGTGGGTTGCACAGAAAGTGTTGCCACTTCTTTCGCAAAGCTGGTCGCAGGTGATGCTCCAAAAACAAACAGTAATACTGTGCATTGACGGTCTGCCGTGGAGGAACGTAATGCGTTCGGATAACACAATCAAAGTCGTACATGAGAATCACCATAACTTTCACCATACTGGGGCTCTGACGCACTTTCAACTTTCGCGGCGACCCATAATGACGTCATTTGTTGGATTGGAAGTTTCAGTTTTGGCTCGTACGATGTGGCCCGTGTCTTATCCAGTGTTACGATATGGCGTAAGAAAGCCTCTCCTTCACGCTCATAGTGCTCCAAGAGCATCTGAGCATCATCATAACGCATCCATTTCTGCATTTCCATCAATTCATGCGGAACCCATCATGATGTAATTTTTTGCATGCCCAGGCGCTCCTTCAGGATGCGAAGCATAGTTGTATGCGCTAATCCGGTATTGTGGGCGAGCTCATGAATTGTCTGGCGTTGATCGCTGTCCCCTAACATGACAACAGTATGCACTTCTTCTTCAGACACGCTAGGACAACCTGTCCGATGGCATGTCTGCACAGTTTGTCGACCTTTCTTGAAGGCTTTTACCCAACGTGCCACTGTTCTGTACAGCAATGCCGATTCCCCGCATGCCTCTTGAAGACCTTGATGAGACTGTCATGCTGTACGACCTCTGGCACATTCAATCTTGATCCAACTCCGTTGTTCCTGTTTCGAAAACATATTGACACCGTTACGTTAGACCGCTTGCACACAAGTGACTGTTTTTTCCCTCGACCGTGCACACGCCGGGGACGTGGGACGGGCGAGTCCATTTGCTCAGAGGTAAGGTAGGTATGTCAACAACATGTGCTATCAGCGACAATAGTAGATTCCATTGCATAATGTCTCCACAGCAGTGTTGCTACTATTTAAATTCCAACCCTCATATTTACAAATTTTAGCTGGTAACTATTTATTCCTCCTTTTGAGAAACATTTTGCAATATTTTTCATCAAAATTGATTGCCATTTTTCTATACAAAATAGCAGAATTTTTAGTTTTCATCCTGAAGTTTGGTGAACCACTTCATGAGCTAAATACATTTTTCTGTGGATATATAAAGGAAAAAAGACAACATAAGATTCTATTATATTGTAAGATTTCCTAAAATAAATAAAATTTGAAGGGTACGCTTGAGATACCCATCTTGAAAATCTCCTCACAATTAAACAACTTTTTTCCCTAGTTATTTTACCTCTCCTCTGCCAAAAGTGACTCTATTCACAACAGGTGATGTTTTAATTTTGTTTCCCATGTTTTAAATTTATTTATACATTTCACTGAATAATGTCTGTTCACTATTATTTTATCGCACCTCCTTTCTGCTGACAAAGGGCTTAAACCTGAAACTTTAATAATCATTTGACATTTTCTTTTTTGTGTGTATCTGCACCTTTCTCCCATCACTTTCCTTATTTGCATTTGCTAATCGGTACTTCTTTTCCTTCCGCCAAACCAAATAGATTATCTGAAAACCATCATTCATGTGGCTGTGTCAACTGTGGTTGCAAACTTAGCTACATGTTTGTATTTTCATATGCAAGTGCGTGGCCCAAAATATTGCTTTTTTCTGCCCTACTGCCTTCCTCCCCTTAATCCCCTTCATCTTTTCTTTCCACATTAACATCACTGCATGGCATTTCTTCTTCCTCTATTGTTGTTGCAAGTGTATAATTTATTCAAAAATAAGTTTGGAGCAAAATTTTTATGGCTAATCCAAAAATGTAAAGATAACTTGCTTTTTCAATTGGGACCATACAAGTTTAATGATTTAGGAAAAATAATTGTGGTATTTTGCTTACAGAAATAGAAAAATTAAAGCGGATATAAAGAACAGAATTATAAGTTATGCGAAACTTCTAGAAACACAGAGTAGCAACAGTATTATTATCAGTATCGAAAATGGTGACCATGAAAATGCCATTAAGCAATGAAAATAAGATAGGATAGGGAAAATAACCCATCACTTACCACAAAAGAGAAAGTGCGTTTGTGTTCGTTTGACATGTCAGCCTTCATGTGTGATAAGTCACAGCATATTTTTCCCTATCATATCTGATTACTATTGAAAGAGAGAGAAGAACCATCACTTGAAATCGAAGAAAGAGGGAAGGGGGGGGGGGTGAGATTGTGGTAACCCACAGAAGTCACCTTACTAGTGGGTAGAAGGTGTTGGACGTAGATACTCATCTAGTTAGTTGGTGTTGAAGAGGTTTCCATAACTCATGATAGTTCTGTTTAGGTTGAAAGCTGCCCATATTTTAATGCTTGTTCTGCTCATTCTCATATTTGGTGGTGGTTAGCTAGGCGCAACTCCACCAGATTTAAACAGCTATCTCAAGGATAATTGTTTTAAAATTTAATTTAATTGCAATCGAGCACAGGCTCCGGTGGCAATTTCCCTATACCCCCATCTCCCCCTGTCCTGCACCTACCTACATTTGCCCTCTGCAAATTTTATATTTAAATTCTTTCAACATTTTCAGTAAATTATTTATCATTTCTTTTGGTAACTCATTCCAATCCCTGACACCGTTACCTAAAAAAGAGAATCTTCCCACACCCTTGAGCCTGAAATCGAGTGTCAGCTTGTGGTCATGGTCATCTTTTCCCTTCCATGCACTATTTTTCATACCTACTCCAATATCTTTCCATGCCTCATCACCAGTACATGCCCTGTACACTCCCATGACCCTCCTCATCCTCCTCCTGTCTTGCAATGAATCCCATTCCAGCTCCTTTATCATATCCGTCACTGATTGCATTCTGCGATAATTTCCAGAATCAAATCTAGCAGCCCTTTTTTGCACCCTTTCCAACTCCTGTATTTGATACGTAAAATGAGGGTCCCATACTACACTACCATATTCGAGCAATGGTCTGACCAAAGTTTTATAACCAAATTCCCTCACTTCTCTTGTACATCCCCTCATCATTCTCTCCAACAAGTTCAGAATTTTGAAACCTTTTCCTACCACCTGTCCAATGTGTCCTGCCCAGTTAAGCTTGTTATCAAATGTAATAACAAGATATTTACAATTCAAGTCTTCAGCAACAATTCTTTCCACTTATATTCATAATTAACCTTTTGTTTTTTATTTGTGTATCTAAAGCTGACTCTTCTTTGCATTTATCTTCATCCATGTTTACCAACTCAACTAGATATCCTGTCCAGATCACCCGCAACTGTTTACAATCCTCTATCATTTTGATTCTTTTATATAGCATTATGTCATCTGCAAACAATCTAATTTCAGATAGTAAACAATCAACACAATTATTCATTAGAATAATGAATAGCAATGGTCCCAATACACTACCCTGAGGCACTCCCATTTTTACTTCCACTTCTTTTGATACTACATTTCCTATTATACCAGTGTACCTGAATAGCACATATCGAGTTATGCCCATGTCTTTGTAAACATCTATATAGTTGTGGAAATTACTTCAATCAACATCAATCACCTTTAAAAAAAAATGTAAATATTCACAAATATTAGATCTGATTTTCCCATAATAATCCTATCACGAGACTCATATCTGAACAAATGTTCACTTCTGTGCTCACCACTTTTGGCCTGATAGAATCCCTAGGATTACCACTTTAGTGGCAGCAGACTAACATAAAAGTAATACTTTTCAGGTATAGCCCTTAACGACAGTTGCAGAGGAAGCAAATGACTTAGTCGGTACAAGCACCCATCGTCAATCCAGGCACATAAATGGTTGTTAATGACCTTTAGTTTAAAACGGAAATGATGATACTTGACAAACACAGTACTGAAGAAAATTTTAAGTGTGGAAGGGAAATTAATTCTACATAACAATATGTCAATATTTTCACTACTTACATATTTCCTATTATTATGTATCAGCAGTGCCTGTGACCTCATTCAGTTGGCTCAGAAAAGCTATTGGTTGTATTTTCTTTGCCTTGTAAACTACCACCATTAATTACCAACATTTGGCATGAATTTTGTTATGAATCAACAGCAGGGATAAATATAAATAAAACTGAGTTTGAGAATAGAACAAAATTAGTCTACATATCATGAGTTTCCATCATTAATTTACTAACAATAACTATGAACAATGTAATGATTCAGTACTAGGGATAAAAATTAATGAAAGTCATAAGTAGGACAAAAATAATTTACACACGAACACCGGCTATATTATTATATATGACTTTGCTTGCACCTGTGCCAGTACATCTTATATGAAGTACTGGAGTTCTTACTCAATCATGGTAATCATTTCGACCATGATATGGTTGGTACCAAACAATATTAAATTGGTATATTCTACTATAGGACAATTTTTCTATTTTGCAACATATCAATGTCACAATCAAACTATTCTAATGGAACGTATCCTGTCAATATACAATTTTGTTGAATTTGCTTGATCTGAGCAAACACATACCGAAACTATCAAAATTAAGTTTAGTCTCTGTATTATGAATGAAATGTGGCACTAAAAAGAGACTAAAGTGTGCACAGTTTCTCTGAAATCCATTTTTGTGTAAGGTGCACACAAAAGGGCAAAGATTCCAAAATTTACAGTAATGGTTGCTGTATAATTAAGATTTATGTTACTATAACCTATATGTCAATACATGACACAAGCTATCAATGTATGGAGTTATATTAACATCTGTGTATTAGTTTTTGCATCATGCTTGGACAGTCAAAAATTTCAAAATTTATTGTCTTGGTGTCTGTTTCATTGGAAATATATTATTAATTTGGATAAGAATTATTCCACATTACAATGCATGACATAATCTATCAGAATGTAGAATTTTATTAAAATCTGTTTCTTAGTTGTTGAGCGATGCATAGACAATGACATTCAAAAATTGCAAATTTCATGTTTTGGCCCCTCTATTATCAGTAGGGTATATTTAATTCCTACCACTTCTGCTATGAACTAACCGTCATGTGGCTGGGTTAACTATGGATGCTCCTGTGATCAGATCCATGTACTACTACTTTTACACTGATGAGTAAGGACTATGAACCAAAATCTTGTGTTTTGTGTAGGGAATATCATGTGCTACACTAAAAAAAATTTGTTTCATTTTGCCTGTAAGTACAAATTTACATTTTCTTGATTTTTGTTAACTATAAGATCTCACAAATTATATAAGCACTATCTATATGAAGAAACTGATTAGATATTTTTTGAAAACACAGGAGAAATATAATATTATATACATCTTCCTACCGCAAAGTACTGCTCTGCTTCCAACTGATCTTGTAGTTCCTTCATCTGAAGATCATCAACCGAGCGAGCAGCTTTAACTTTGTGGAGCTCTTCTTCAACAGATTTCTTACCCTCCCTGAGTTGTGTGACCTCCCGTGTCAGTTGAGCTTCCCTAGCACGCAAGTGGGCTACTTCAGATGTTTGCATTCCTAGCTCTGTCTGCAGAACACTCTTCTTTTGCTGCTCTTGTTCAACTTGTACATGAAGTGCCTTGACCTGAAAATTCCATAAAAAACTACATAACAATTAAAACAAAAAACTCAATTATCTTTCAACAATATCATATCAAACTATTATTATCTGATGTTGATTACACTACAAATGACATTCAAATGATTCAGCTGTTGATATTGGTATGTAACAAACTGATTCTTAAGTTATGGTCATCAGTGGCTACTATCAATAAGAAAGAAAAAGTTATAAAGAAAGAAAAAAATTGTTAATTGAAATGACTGACAGTGGAGAACAAATGAAAAACATTAAAAAAATATCAACATCAATGACACAAAATTATTTATCCTGTCTGAAATTAAAAATTTCAGTGAAAATCACCAAAGTGTCAAAAAGATCAATTTGTGAGTAAGCAGTATATAAGCTGAACTAGTATAAGCCCTTGACCATTTATGAGTATGGTCATGGATTTCAAATAGTTTCAGTTTTAGGGTGAAATGTCATGACAGATTTGCCTGACCTGGCTAAAATAAAAGATTATCTTTGTTTCGCTCATAAGGGTTCCCTCTGTAAAATATGAATAAAATCTCGAGTCTGAAGGGACTTTGAAATAATAATAGAAGTATTAAACATGGAAAGAGACAATCATGCAATTGTATAATTGTTTTATTGACTGAAAGTAGCTGAAAAACAAAACTGACTTATATTTAACCCTGAAGGTTCACTCTTCAAAATTTAGTTTGAAGGAAATGGGATCATCTATCGCAGAAAAAATTGCTTCGTAAGCATCTCTTTTTTTTTATTGAGGCTAACCAAACACTCATAATGTAATCTTTGCTCATTGTGTCTGTAGTGACCAGAGATATTGCTATGGATTTCAGATTAAGAGTGTTATTTAATAGTTAAGTGGCTAAGAAGAAATTAATTGGCAGAATACTCATTTAGGAAACATATCTGTTGTCTGAAGGCACTTTAAATAACCTTATAACTCATGTACAGTGAACATGGACAAAAAACCATTAATAATAGTGGTTAGTAAAACACATAAAAAATCAAACAAACTGTAATATATAAACATTGGTCAAGCAGCAACATTAGCAAATTTTTGATTAAAGTGAAATTTACTAGAGGCTTGGAATGAGAATTGACATATGTCATCACAGCAGAGGCCATGAGTAGCCTAAGGATTTTTTATTACAGATTTGTTACAAAAAAGTAGATACACTTTTTTAAGCAGTAAAGTTTTTACATATTGTTTTTAAGGATGAACTGATATCAAAAGCAAACTTAATGAATTTATTCTGACAATTTTATATTATTTGCATATAAATTGTATTCGTAATTTCTAATAATACCTGTGGCCGCTGTTAATTTGTGACGTCACTGTTATCCAGCTAATAGCTATCGAGGAGAGTGAGTGAGCTTATGAAATTATTATATAGTAGATAATATCTGGCTGCCTGATTAAGGAAATAAGAAAAAAATATTTAAAGAAAGAAATGTGGCCTTTTTTAAGGTTGTTAATGATTATATGCCAAAGATGACTGTTGAATCAAAGTGGATGAGAAAAGGGTAAAATAAGCAATATATGGAGACTGATCTCTGATTAAAACCCTGGAAAAACAATCTTAATGAGAGATAGTTCAGTCTATGTTATTGATTTCCTATGAGTGAACGGGATGTCTTCTATTTATTAACTGACATGCCTTGTTCCTAAACTGAATATATCACACCATTACAAACAGCACAGGAGCTTACAATGATACTGTTTCAAAATCTGCTACCTTATTCATATATTTACTTTTGAGTAGTGTCTATGATGAATATACTTCCATTCCCAAAATCAAATCATCTTCCTTAGATAGCTCTCCTCATTCCTCCCTCAATCATCCTTATAAAGACACACAAAATTCTTGGCACAAAATATGCAGTTTATCCAGACACCCAGAAAGCAGTTTTTAGGATTTATATATGTATATTTAATGTATTGTATTTCTTCTCAAATATATTCTCTTAAAACATTTTATTTAAAGGCTTTGTACTTTCTTTTTTTCTTTTCTCTCCTTTTTTTCAAACTTTTCATCCAATTATCTCAGTTCTTGGTTTTATTACTACAATCAAGTTTTTACTCCAGTCTACCCATCGGTTCTGTCTTTATTTTCTCTACAGCATGCTACGTAGTGTATGACCAATTTATTCCTGGACAATGATATTAGAAGGTTCATAACCTTGGGACACCTCTGCTGAAGCTGTGTTTGTGTAACTGTATGCCAAAAATATAATCTGAATTCCATGTAAAGCTGTTACATTTATGACATAAAATTTTTGGAATAAAATGTGTGTTGTAGTAAAAAAACCTCGACAATTATGCAGTACGATTATCCTAAAATGCATCCAAAAACCTATATTTGCTACTGTATGCTAGAACAGTAGACTATTATTTGAAGAAATCATTCCATCATTTTCCCAAAGATGTCTTGCAGATGAATGAAACTAGAAAAGAGATACTTGGTTAGCGCAGCACTGGGTTATACCCTGTACTGATTACTAGGCAGTCAAAATCCTACAATGCCCCTCTTAATCATCAATTAATATGTTTTCAATTTTATCAACAAATAATTTTAACAAGCCTATTTCACAAAATGGTGAATGTATCACCAAATGGGATCATGAACATGAGGTATCCATAAACTATTAATGCTATCATAACATTTAGAAATACTGCAAGAGTCATGTTTTAAAAATAACTCTACATGCTGATTTGCTGTCATCATTCAGTTAGTTTTGAGATCATCTAACCATGATATGAAGTACTTAATGTCAACCACTTCATTAGCAAACTTTAATGTCCTCAGTAATATTTTGTCTAAATCTTTCGAAGCTGCTTTAATTCTGGTATTTCCTTCCAACGGAAACTTAACAAAATCAAATATTTTTTGTTTCACTTAAGCAAGGAAAATACTTTCTTTAGTGAATACATTGTTAATTAAAAAAAAATATTTACCTGTGTGAAATGGTGAACATAAAAACAAAGTTATCTTCTTGTCTTGCGCTAGTGATCAAACTGTACTAATACTGTAATTTGCTAAATGGATATGACTATTACAACTATACATCACATAGATGAAGGTTGCACTGATATTTTTTTTTTTTTTACAAATTACCAACATTACAAGTTAAATTAATATATTATTTTATATAAAAATAAAATAGTTTTTCATTGAGTTGATTCTTTTTCGA